>CP139507.1:104438138-105158968 GCA_021014915.2 Artemisia tridentata subsp. tridentata | reverse complement strand
TCGAAAATGGGGGTGTTACACTTTAGGCTTCTTGTTAAGATCAGCTTTGGTGTTATCATGATGTTTACGTTTGCCCTTGTTGTCATTGTACCTGGTAGAGTTGTTATGCTCCACCATATTGACAACTGATGGACCAGTAGCATTGCTACTCTTTGGCTTGTCACTATCTTGCGCTCTGAGTGATTCCTCAATGCGCAAATGACTGTCCAACTCAACAAGAGTTAATTCCTCCTTATTATATTTCAGCATATGCTTGAAATCTTTCCAAGAAGGAGGGAGTTTATCAATGACACAAAAGACTGAAATAGTCTCATCCATGTTCATTTTGTGTTGTGTGAATCTACCAAGTATACTAAGAAGTTCATTGTATTGTTCCATGACAGGTCTAGAATCGACCATTTTGTAATTGTTAAAATTACTTACAAGGAACTTCTTACTTGATGCATCCTCAGCCATATATTTGGCTTCCAAGGAATCCCATAGTTCTTTACCAGATTCAACATTTTGATAAATATCAAATAAAGAATCAGACATACCATTGAGGATTAGACCTCTGTAAATGTAGTCGTCATTCTCCCATTTGCTCATTTTCCTCATGTCTTTCACAGTAGCATCATCCCCATCATCAGGAATATGAGTGCTCAAAACATACACCACACTCATGCTTGACAACAAGAAGTGCATATTCTTTTGCCATCTTCTGAAATCGACACCTTCAAACTTTTTCAATTTGGAAAAGTTTGCAGCCATTTGCCTCATAGCAGCAGCCATTATTGATTATCACTAAATAGTTTCTATTGATTGTTGGTTTCTTTAGATCAGTTCCCAACAGGGTGAAGATACTCAATGGTACTAGATATCACTTGAAATCGTGTTATCACTTTCCAATCGAAACTATTCGAACCTATGCCTGGGTTACACGAATATCTCTATGGGATAAGACCAAGTGGTGTTCTTGTTTTAGGCACAAATCAAGAACCTGTTTGCTTTCAAGTGTTTATGTTTCGTGTGTTTTTCCATGCATATGAGTATCCTATTTATAGGATTGAATCACTCTTAGTCAATGGAATTGTGAGAATTAATCGGCCAATTAATCTCCTCATAATGTTCCTTCATTATAGCCATAGTGGTTACAAAACCAAGTTACTATGGTCTTAATTACGAGTTTGAAACTGATGACGTATAGTCTATACCCGGGTCATGGACCCGATTAGTAAACAATACTAATATTTAAGCCCACTACGCGTGGGGCGCTATGGCAATAACTGGACTACCAGTTATACGGCTTGGGCTTACAAGGTCCAAGCCCAAAGTTATTTTCGGATTGGATATGGAGTATCTCCTAATTAAAGGAGATATATACCAAATATCCGAAGTCGGCTAATGCGCCGAGGAGTAGGGGACACGAAACCTACTAGGGTTTCATATGTATATAAAGGGCACCCAAGCCCTCGGTAAAGGTACGACTCACTAAAAACCCTAACTCTTCACTAAACCCTAAATTCGATTACTTACTCTCACGCCGGAGGATAATCGGGGGAGACAATCCCTCGATAAGCCTAACGGTGTTTGTTCTTTTTCTTAGTGCGCAGGTTCCATCAAGCATTAAGATCTGATTGGTACGAGAATAGGAGTCTTAACAAGGAACGCCCAACTTTTGTATCAACAAGTGGCGCCATCCGTGGGACCCTACACTAAGATTTTTACCAAGAACTGGAATGACGAAACACGGAAAGGAGCGGACTCCGCATGCGAAGAAAGCGCATGACGACTTACTAGGGAAGAAACAACAAACTGATGCGGCCTCCAAGCAGACCTCTGGAACAACCAGTGTGCCTAGAAGCTTTGGAGCGTACTCAGATTTGCTCCTTACTCCAGTAGAACCGCCCATTCTGACTACCAATGCTACTACAACAAGTACTAGCGCGGTAGACCCACAACGCACTCCTCTCGCTATGCCAGAGGTGAACTTCACTGAGCCTCCCAATGCGCCTATCCGAAACAAGGATCTTGTTTTGGAAACAGACTCCATCGCGCTAGAAGGAGTCACTCCTGAATTGGCGCCAAGTGACTTTGTATCTCAAAACTACGAAGCCTTGGCTGCGCTCATGCAAGAGGAGGCAAAGAAGAGGTCAAGCCAAAGTCTGCACGCCAGACTCAACTTCGACCCTGAGCACGAAGTATCCCCACCGCGCTACCGAAGGGAAAGGCGCGAGAAGGATAGCCGCAAACAACCAGTGTTTGCCAGGATTGGAAGGAAGGTTGTGGACGATGAAGCAGCCGACTTTCAGCATCTGGAGGAGCATGAAGACGGGGAACGGCGCGCCAATGTCCACGCTAGACTTGGCAGTCGCAGGATCCAAGACAGGCTTGGGCGACGATGCTCCCCAAGTGAAAGCCCCTCAAGCTCTAATTCTGAGGATAGTCGGCGCAAGCGCCGCAGAGGAGCAAGCTCAGACTCTGATGATAGTCGACGCAAGCATCACAAAAGAGTTCGCTCATCTTCAAGAGATTCCTCGGACAGCGAGACTGGACACTGGAAATCAAGAGGAAAATACCGCGACCAGGAAGACGAAGACATGTCCCTTCCCTGGCGTCGCCAAAAGGTTGATGCGTTTACTAGGCGCATCAGCGATTTTTCGGAGAATAAGAAAAGGCGCATGCCTGCTAACGTCAAAACATATGATGGAACAGGTGATCCTGATGATCACCTAAAAATTTTCGAATCAGCGGCCACTATCGAAAATTGGCCACAACCTGTGTGGTGCCATATGTTCAACTCTACATTAGTAGGGAATGCGCGCAACTGGTTTAGCAAGCTTCCACGTAGAAGCATCGATGGGTTTGAGGAGTTGCGCAAGGCGTTTCGCTTAAACTTTACTCAAAGGAAGAAGTGCGCCAAAAACCCTGTCGAACTCGCTAGGGTTAAACAGCGACAAGGGGAACCCACAAGTGCTTTCATGGAACGCTTTAAGGACGAATGCATGAAAGTCAAGGCGTGTCCAGAGATACTAAAAATATCGGGTTTTATGAATGCAATCAATAACCCAGATTTGATAAAAAAAAGTTAAACGATAAGGTTCCCCTAACCTTTGATGAACTCATGAAGCGCACGAGGTCTTTCGTCCAAGGAGAAGAAGCCGCTGCGGATAGCAAAAAAGGCTATTCGAACCATAGGCTACAAGAAGAGTCAAGGAGACAATCCAATGACCAGAGCGGCAATCGTAATAGGAGTTATCGCACTCAAGGCGGTGGAAGGGGAAACGACAAGTACACCCCATTAACAAAAACTCCAAAGGAAATATTCGCGACGGAAGGGGCTAACTTCCCGAAACCACCACCAATGCGCACCCCAGAGGATCGGCGCACAGGGAATGGCTATTGCGAATACCATGGACAGAAAGGCCACACAACCAACGAGTGCGTCCAACTGCGCCAATTGATTGATAAATTGGTAAAGGAAGGAAAGATGGACCACCTCGTAAAAAACATCAGAGAAGGGAAAGACAAACCAAAACCAGGGGCCAAGAAAGAGACATCAAAAGAAAAGGCAGATATCATCTACATGATACAGCCATGGCAGCGCGCGACAAGACAGAAAGTCAGTCAAAGATTCTCTAAGGAAAACGAAATTTCTTTCCCCTCCCTGACTGCGAACAACGCAGTAGTGGATCCACTTACCATTGAAATACATACGGGGGGTCACGACATCCGTCGCATGTATATAGATGGAGGTGCATCCGCTGATATTATATATGAACACTGTTTCAAGAAGCTGCGACCTGAGATACAGAGCCAGTTGATTCCAGCTACAACGCCGCTTACTGGCTTCACAGGGGAGAAGATATGGCCCATGGGGCAATTACGTCTATTTGTAGAAGTTGGTGACAAACCACACTCTACAGTCGCCTGGATGAACTTCATGGTAATCAGATCCCCCTCTCCGTACAATGGCATCATCGGGAGACCTGGAATATCATCTATCCGCGTCGTGCCATCCACAGCGCACGGGATGCTCAAGTTCCCAGTGGAAGGAGGTATTGTCACTCTTTACAATACCACCATACCACCCAAAGAATGCAACGCAGTGACAAATGACGTAGGCGATGTTCCCGAACAGCGCGCAATCAAAGTCCCAAACCTAAAGGTCGCCATTCACCCTGACCACCTGGATCAACAAGTATCTATTGGCGGGTCTCTGTCTGACAAAGGCAAATCAGCAATATGCGCACTCTTGCAAAATAACTTAGATATTTTTGCATGGGAACCAAAGCATATGACAGGGGTGCCACGCTCCATCACGGAACATAAGCTGCAAATCCGACAAGGATATCCTCCAATACGACAGAAAAAGCGCGGACAAGCCCCAGACCGCGCAAAAGCCATCTTGGAAGAAGTACACAAACTAGTAGACGCAGGCATCATGCGGGAAGTGTACTACCATGACTGGCTCTCTAACCCAGTAATGGTAAAGAAGAGCGATGGCAGTTGGAGAATGTGCGTAGACTTTACAGACCTCAACAAAGCATGTCCACAGGACTGCTACCCGCTACCGGAGATAGACTGGAAGATCGAATCTCTGTGTGGATATCCCTTCAAATGCTTCCTGGACGCATACAAGGGATACCACCAAATTCAAATGGCGGAGGAAGATGAAGAAAAAACGGCCTTCCACACAAGTCAAGGGGTCTATTGCTATACAAAGATGCCCTTTGGCCTAAAGAACGCAGGAGCAACATACCAACGATTGGTAGACACTGCGTTCGAGAAACAAGTAGGCCGTAACTTGAAAGTATACGTCGATGACCTTGTCATCAAAAGCCATACTGAGGAAGAACTAGTGCGCGACATGGAGGAAACGTTCAAAACACTGAGGAGAATCAACATGAAATTGAACCCCAAGAAGTGTACATTTGGCGCTACAGAAGGCATGTTTCTCGGGTATCTAATAGAACCCGATGGGATCAAGCCTTGCCCAGAAAAGACCCAAGCAGTCATTGACCTCCCCTCACCGCGCACACTGAAGGAGGTTCAGTCCCTAAATGGCAAACTAGCAGGACTGAACCGATTCTTATCTAAATCAGCGGACAAGTCACTTCCCTTATTCAAAACACTCAAGAAGTGTACAAAAAAGGGAGACTTCAGGTGGACCGCGGAAGCAGAAGAAGCCTTCCAACAGCTCAAACAGCACATAGCAGCGCTCCCAAAGCTTGTCGCGCCCCGACCAGGGGAAGAGCTGATCATGTACCTATCTGCGACCCAGGGAGCAGTCAGCGCAGTGTTACTGACAGACAGGAACTCTATCCAAACACCCATCTATTTTGTTAGTAAGGCGCTCAAGAAGACAGAGATTAACTACACTGCAATGGAGAAGTTGGTCCTAGCCTTAGTGTTTGCAGCAAAAAGACTGCGCAGGTATTTCCAGGCGCACCCAATAGCTGTTATCACAGACCAACCCATCAAACAAGTTATCTCAAGACCCGACGCATCGGGACGTCTACAAAAATGGAGTGTGTTACTGGGTGAGCATAACATATCATACAGACCGCGCACTGCAATCAAAGGGCAGATATTGGCCGACTTCATCATTGAGAAGCCAGATACTGACACTCCACCTGCGACAAGCAAGGGGGAACCTCAAGAACCATGGATTCTATTCACCGATGGATCCTCATGCGTAGATGGATCAGGAGGTGGTCTTATTCTCACTAACCCAGAAGGAGATGAATTCACCTACGCACTGCGTTTTGAATTCACAGCCACGAACAACGAGGCAGAATACGAAGCACTCCTGGCGGGGCTACGCATCGCAATTCAAATGGGTGCACGCAACTTAGAAGCGAACGTCGATTCACGGCTAGTTGCTAACCACGTGTTAGGCGAGTATGTAGCAAAGGAGGAACACATGATCCAATACCTCGAAAAAACCAAATCTCTGATCCAAAACTTCGATAGGTTTACCATCAAGCAGGTTCCCAGGGGTGAAAACAGGAAAGCAGATGCGCTGAGCAAGATTGCATCCACCAGCTTTGCACATTTATCAAAACAAGTATTGGTGGAAACCATGAAAAATAAGTCAATCGAAGAGATGGAAATATCCACAGTGATAGAAGAAGAAGGCCCTACGTGGATGACACCAATCATTGACTTCATTAGCAAGGGCATACTCCCCCAAGAACAGAAGGAAGCTCGAAGAATACGGCGCACGGCGCAGCGATTCGAGCTTAGAGATAACGTCTTATATAGACGCTCATTCCTACAACCATGGCTTAGGTGCGTTGGACCTCTCCAGACAGACTATGTACTTCGAGAAATTCACGCAGGCTCATGCAGCATGCACTCAGGACCACGGTCCATTGTAGCGCGCGCACTAAGGTCTGGATACTATTGGCCAACTATGCACCGTGACGCGCGAGATTTGGTACGGAGGTGCAGTGATTGCCAAGTTCACAGACCCATTCCACGCCGACCACAGCATGAACTAACGCCTATTACATCGCCATGGCCATTCTACAAATGGGGTATCGACATCGCTGGACCTTTCCCTATTGCCGCAGGCGGATTGAAATTCCTTATTGTGGCAATAGACTACTTTACCAAGTGGATCGAAGCAAAGGCAGTAGCGACCATAACAGGTAACCAGATAAAACGATTCGTGTGGGACAACATAGTATGTCGCTTTGGATTACCTGGTGAAATTATCTCAGATAACAGAAAACAATTCCGTGATAACCCGTTCAAAGATTGGTGCGAACAGCTGAACATCACGCAACACTTTGCATCAGTAACTCATCCACAAACCAATGGTCTAGTTGAACGCGCAAATAGAAGCCTAGGTGAGGGAATCAAAGCGCGCCTGGACAGACACAAAGGAAGATGGGTAGAAGAACTATCACATGTTCTCTGGGCACACCGAACAACCATCAAGGTTAGCAACGGGGACACTCCCTTCTCTTTGGTCTATGGGACAGAAGCTGTAATACCAGCTGAAATTGGAATGCCAACCATCCGCACTGCGGAAGTTAACGCGGCAACCAACGATGATGAGCGGCGAATAGACTTAGATCTGTTGGAAGAGCGACGTGAACGCGCAGCAATACGCGAAGAGAAAGCCAAGTCAAGAATGAAAGGATACTATGATGCCAAAGTACGCAGCACCTCATTCAGACCAGGTGACTTCGTATACCGCGAAAATGACTCAAGCCGCGCAGAAGACACTGGTAAGCTAGGACCAAAGTGGGAAGGACCTTACGAGGTCATAGAAGCACTTGGCAATGGAGCGTACAAGCTACGCTACAAGGACGGACATGAGCTACAGCGAACGTGGAACGTCCGCAACCTTAAGCGGTGCTATCTTTAAAGCAGGCTACGGCCCAACATGGACACTCACGCACTTTAGAAAGTGCCCCCAATAAAGATCCATGTAATTTTATTTTTTAAGAATTATCTAGATAAGTATTCTCTTTTCAAAACTTGCAAGTATTAATAAAACGTTATGGTTTCTAGCTAACTCCATAACACATTTAACTCTATTGTTTGCATCTTTCATTATCGTGTTTCAATATTGTTATAATTTTGCCTACATGGCGTGCATGCACACACTAAGACCCACGATGGCAGAAAGGATGAGTAAACCTAATAAACAACTCGTTGAGTAAGAGGGTTGCAAACCCATCAACTTTGGATCACGAATCCTTGTTAAACACCTTGCGCTCAAGACGTTGGCGCAAGTTCCTTACGCAACCCATGATGGATGCGCACTAGGGCACACTGTGCGCGTTTAACAACTCAGGAAATCAAGACTCTTGAATCCTTAAAGTATAATACGACAAGTAAACTTACAAAAATACATAGACGACTATGATTCCCTTCTTTTCATTAAGTTGGAAAAATTCAATACACGACTACGGTCCTTACTTAAAGAAAATTCATACATAATAATGATTCTTCTTTTCTAAGTACGCTTATACACCCAAAGATATCCTCACGCAAGGATACATAAATCATATAAGAACTACGAGTTCAAAAGCATAAGTATTTGGAAGTTGTAAAAAACACTAAGTACAAAAGCAAGATTTCTATATACAGGAACATGTTTATATAAACGACTTGTACAAAAAAGCTAAATGCTATATGTACGCCTTAGCTGGCTAGAGCCCCCACTCATAGCCGCTTCCTTCGCATCCTCGAGCCGCTTTAACAACCCTGCATCATCAAGGGAAACAGTGGCCACGGAAACAGGCACACCATCGGATCTAGGCTGATGCGCAGCGCCTATGCCGCACAGAATGGCCTTTCCTTTCGCGCCTTTCTTTCTTGCGACTCTGGAAACATGAGCATTTAGAGACCTTTGCAAAGAAATCTCTTTCTCAATACGGAAAGGATTCAGAATATCACGAGGCTGAGCAAAAATGGGTACCTTCAACTGCGCTACATCAGGCTTCAAGTAGAAGTCCACTTGCTGATCCGCATCATCCTGCAGATGCCTGGGAAGAGTGAGCCCCGCCATGATCACGCTGATAGGCTGATCCTGATCACGCTCCAAACGAGCGATATGCGGAAGCTCAAGCTTTTTTAACTCTTCCATAGCAGCAACAAGCTCAGCTCGGGCATCCGCCTTGTAACCAGGGACCTCCGCAAGCGGCACGGTCAACAACTTGGCCTTAGCAAGTTTGTTTGCGGCCAAGGTCTCACCATGTGCAATAGCGCCACTCCACAACCTTGCCAAAGGATGTGGTGACCTCGGGATGCTCCAGCGTACACATGGCGGCCAGGCGAAGACCATGACTGATCAACCACCTACGAAATAACACAAGTGTTAATAAGGGTCTCAAATATACACAAGTTATAAAGAGATAGAAGCGGCATGTACTTGCGCTCAGCTACGGACTGAACCATATGAGGGTATAGCTCCTCATCATATTCGATGCTGAGCTTGCGGAGCTTCTCTTCTTGCGTCTTCAGCGCAAGCTCCACACGGCTACGGAACTCTTCAATGTTGGCAAAGTGCTTGCTCCTATTCTGTTGCAAGTACTTCAGCGCCCATAAAGAATTACGCTTCTGAAGGTCCGCAGCAGCACGCTCCTGCTCCAGCTCAGCCATCACCAAGAGCTTCCCCTCCGCCAACCTTTGCGCAGACGCTTCTGCGCGCTCCAGTTTAGCCTTGGAGCTCAGCTGCTCAGCTTTAGAGCTTGCTAATTCAGCCTGAACAGACGCTAACTGCGCCTGCAGCCTAGAAACTTCCTCGGACTGGCACACCCTGGCTTGCGCCACCAGCTCGGACTGACGCACAGCGATGGAGGCCAGCTCCTCCATCGTAGAGTCAAACGGACTTAACTCCTCTCCAATACCCCTTGGTGAAGGCACATCAAAGGGACTCACCTCGGGGGGCGCACTCCCATCTACAACGCCAGCGTCCTCCACAGGCTGTTTACTACACGAAAAATCAAGAAGCAAGGTCAGCGCACGAAAAACAGTCAAGTATATACAGAATCCTGAGGAATTACTACAAAATACTTACATGGGGGGAGGAGACGAGGACACGTCCTTCTCAATCTCAGGCATGGACGTACTCCCACCAGACTTCTCATCCACGCTGAGGGCACGAAGAAACAAAGTCAGAATAAAAGTATAACTTGACAAAAGTTCATAACTAAGATACTTACTTCATCTGCACTTCGGTAAAAGATGGGCTCTCCTCAGCCTCAGGTCGCGGCCTCTTGGAAGGCCCTTCGACATCACCACCATGCGCTCTCTTGCGCGTCAGTGAGGAGCGCTCCTCCATTTCATAGTCAGACTCTTCCAAATTGATGAGCGTTTCATTGGGAAGAGGCTGCACAGTGTCAGGAACCTCCTGCACAGGAGGAGCCACCCCCTGCAGCGGCACAGCTACCACCACATCAGGTGAGCCTTCGGACTCTGGAATAACCAAGTCCACGACACGCCCGGCCGTCGCCTCCAGAATGGTCTTCTCACCGTCCCCCAAAGGACGCACCCCCACTGCCACAGAACGCGGTTCCTCCAAGTTAACAACCGCAAACAGATCCATCTCTGCGTATAAATTAGACAAAGAGAAGCAAGTTACATAAAGTATGGAAAACGAAGAAACGCTTACACTAATAATGACAGTAAGACGACAGAATGAGCACCCACCCGTGCCATCCGCATCCAAGAATGTGGGAACCTCTGTCTCATGCTCGAAGTAGTTGCGACTGATGCCCATATGCACCAGGAACGCTTCCGGATATGGTTTGATAGGAAGGCGGTTCTCATCAATAATCGCCGCATGATCCGCGTTATACCACGTCTCGGGGGGGGGGCGCTCATCCTTGGGCAGATTGGCACGGGTGTAAAATTGAAAATTGGAAGGAAAAACGGCGGCGTCAACCCAAAAGAATTTCTCCCTCCAGTCCTTGAGTTTATCTACCTTCTTCACGTAGCATTGTAACTTACCTACGCGCTTAGAGAAAGTAACCCACCCATTTGACCATGTCGCGTGATAGAACGCGCGAAATAATTGAAGGGTCGGGTGAATCGCTAACAAGTGACAATTCACCTCAAAATTGGCAATTTTCCCAGCACCAATACAGTGCAACTGGGAGATGTGGAGCTCGTAATAATTGAGTATATCACTCAACAGCACGGATATGGGTACGCGATGATTCGCCCACTCGAAAAAGCGCGTATATAACCCTACCTTCCCCACGGGGAAATTAGCGATGGTGTCATTTGGACCTGGCACCTCTGGGCGCAGATCCAAAGGGATAAAGTAGTCCGAGGTGAACTGATTCAGTTCACCTTCGGTTATGTTAGAAGTGAAATCCTGCAGTTGTGCGACCATTTTGTGTTTCAGACTGTGCGCAAGCGCTATTACCTTCAAATTTTTCGTTCTTGATAGCAGATTCGAAGGAGTTAAAATGGTGGAAATATGATGTTTTAACTGTGGATATCACAGTGAAAGGAGGCGATAGTTTATATAGTTTTCTACCCACCACAGATGACTGACACGTGTATCCCACTAACTCAAATCGTGTGGCTGGGAGATGTGACGGTACAGAACAAGTGGATAGCTTCTCCACTTCCCAAGGTACCCGAATTGCACTTTTTTGGACTAGATACATCATACGTGCGTTTTTGGCGGCATATTTTTGAAATCTTCCCGCGTACGCGTCGGGAATAATTTTGACACGACTTTAGTCTAGCATCCGCATGTTTTACCCTGCGCATACTAGACTGGGGGGACATGATGACGTATAGTCTATACCCGGGTCATGGACCCGATTAGTAAACAATACTAATATTTAAGCCCACTACGCGTGGGGCGCTATGGCAATAACTGGACTACCAGTTATACGGCTTGGGCTTACAAGGTCCAAGCCCAAAGTTATTTTCGGATTGGATATGGAGTATCTCCTAATTAAAGGAGATATATACCAAATATCCGAAGTCGGCTAATGCGCCGAGGAGTAGGGGACACGAAACCTACTAGGGTTTCATATGTATATAAAGGGCACCCAAGCCCTCGGTAAAGGTACGACTCACTAAAAACCCTAACTCTTCACTAAACCCTAAATTCGATTACTTACTCTCACGCCGGAGGATAATCGGGGAGACAATCCCTCGATAAGCCTAACGGTGTTTGTTCTTTTTCTTAGTGCGCAGGTTTCATCAAGCATTAAGATCTGATTGGTACGAGAATAGGAGTCTTAACAAAGAACGCCCAACTTTTGTATCAACAGAAACTGCCCATAAATAGGTCAAAGTAGTTACAAACTCATTCCAGCAGTACTAATTTATGCCAACAGTAGTAACTTGCTCCAGCAGTACTAACTTAAGGCAGCAGTAGTAACATTGCTCCAGCAGTACTAACTTAGTACTAGCAGTAGTAACATTGCTCCAGCAGTACTAACTTAGTACTAGCAGTAGTAACTCTGCTCCAGCAGTACTAACTTAGTACTAGCAGTAGTAACTTAAACCACTATAAGAGTCAGGGTAATCAGGCACTTAATGGGTGTACACTCCGTACCTCCAAACCCATTTCCAAGTATATCAAATCTCTCAATTGAACTAAATTTCGATATCGTTCATAGAACGAACAAAACCCTAAAACACTAAAACTCGATCGATCATATATCTCTAAACTTTCAAACATGGAGGGCGAGGTATGTTTATCATCTATATGCATCTTTTGTATATTTTTTCTATATTTCAAAATCTAACTAAACAAGATTTTTTGTTTTTTGATATCAGGTTACAGTCATCTGTATGGACATTTCTAGCTGGATGCGCGACCACAAATCACATAGGTTTTTGGCTCAAGCTAACGCTATTGAATTATATTGTGAAGATAAAATCGACGTAATCTAACATATTTATCTATTATGCACAAAGTTTTGTCTTTCTTTTATGTTGTTGAATTCGATCTTATCATACATAAATTGTTGATAGATATTTTTGTTACAGTGTCATCCAGAGAATTGTGTGGCCATATTGGCCATGTATACTGTGGTTGAACCTACTAGAGATCTTCAAAAGATCATGTCCGCATTCATTGTTAGTTAATTGTGGCCATATATGTATACTGTGACACGACTCTTTGTATGATGTATGTACGTATAATTATCAAGTTTATGTGTTACTTAGGTTTACGAGTAGAGAGTGAAAGTATGCACCTACTAGATGCACTCAGTAAGGCTGATGAATATCTTAAAAAGAATAAGCTGCAAAAAAGGATTGCTGTGTTTGCTGTAGGGTATATCTCTTTATCCCTATTTGTTGTATTAGTGAAACTCTTTTAGTTAATTAACATGTTGACTCTAATAATTATCATATCTGTATGTATGTTTCTTTGCTTTCAGTCCTGTATATTTGTCTAAGCATCGCTTGGAAAAAATTGGAATGGAGTTAAAAGATCGGGTGTAGCGGTTGATGTTGTCAACTTCGGTGACCACCAAGGACCTAGGCCCGGAAGGTGTAGAGTGTGGTGTCCGATGACTGAAAATGATAAGAAAATACCGGGAGAAAGTAAGAGGGAAGTTCTAGAGGCGTTAGTTGATGCTGTGAATAATGATGACAACAGTAACATTCTTCATGTTCCAGAAGATCAATTTTCTCTCCGTGACCACTTATCAAGGTTCATAATATGCTTTTTTGCTTAGTTGGACTAGTATTGTTTACATGCTACTTTTTTTATGCTTATATGTATAATATATTGTAAACATTTACTATCAGGTCTCCAATCCTCTCTCGGGAATGGTGGGAGCAGTGTAACAGCTTGCAGTCTGTCAACGCAAGGCAAAAAATGCAAATTGACACATTAACTCAAGAGAATGAAAAGCTGAAACGAGAGTTGAATTTATTCCGTACCGAATTGTCTAAGTTTATCCACAACGTACAAGGTGCTCAAAATTGTTGATGTATGTCTGCTGCTGAACTGTTAATGATTGTCCGGAACATTTTTTTTGTTTTTTTTTTTTTTAAATGTTTTTCTGTTAAAAGATTAACTGACCCTGGCTGATTTTGTTATTTATACCATGTACCCATTTCTATCTTTATGTTTTCATGGTTTTTACTATGCACTCACTGTAGTATATATATCCTCTCGTTTGGGTTGTGTGATAACTCTTAAATAAGAGCATCACCATATATACTTTTCTGCTTTGTCTCATGAGTGAATGCTCGAAAGTCGAAAGCAATTACATCTCAGAATAGTGTTACTCACTTACACCTCCTTAGTTAACCCCATAGGTTAACATAAAACTGTTAGAACATATTCTGCTGCACAGGTGCTGGTGTACAGTGGAAGTTTGCTGTTATATCCTCTGTTTTTCATTGTATCAGATATAGTATATAGCCTATCAGAAATATCTTTGTTCATTAGTTCCTGATATGGGATAGGCTTTGGAATGTAGTCTAGCGTATTGCTTGGGCCCGTCCAATGCAATCTGTTTCTTTAAATTGTACTGATATATGTTTTGGTATTAATATATTTCACCCATATGCACCCAAAAAAAAACTGTCAGAACATGAACACAACTAGCTCCTAGTGAGCATAACCGTCTTTTGAACTTCCACATATATAAAACATCTAGTTCGGTCAAACCCAACATTGACGAAGGCCACTGATGTCATCACATGCCTCCACCAAGATGGAAAAGGTTTGGCACTAAGAGTGTTAAAAGCAAATTTATGTTTTTCTTTCTTCTGCTAACTATGGTTTGTGACTTTTTGGACGACTAATTCACAAGGTTTGGATCCTCCGCCACATAAACTCAAACAAAGTAAATGCCTCCTCATAGCCCTTGATTGCATGAGCTAAAAAGAGAACATGTACCCATATAATCAGATAAACTTGATGCACAAAATTTGTCAAACTTGAGAAAAATGTAAAGAATTCACACTAATAAGTAGGGGTGTCAAAAAAGCCGGCCCGGCCCGACCCAACCCATACCCAAACCCAAACCCAAACCCAATTAAGCTTATTCGAGTTGAGTTACTCGGGTCAATAAGTTTTTTGTGCTAAATAGGGTGGGGGTGTCTGGTTAAATACGCTTGGCTAAGTCGAGTTTGGTATGAACCGATTGACCCGAATAAGGGATTTTTATATTTTTTTAATATAATTTTCATAAATTATCTATGTAAACTTATAGAGCTAGCCAATTTTTTTGATCATTTTACTCAAATTCGGGTTGACCCAAACCCAAATGGCCCCGACCATAACCAGACAAACCCCAACACGACCTGATTAACACCCCTACCTTCCATAGTCAATTGCCATCTACTTCGACAACAATCAAGATATCCAAAGCTCATAAATTATAAACAATTCAGATTTTTTAGCGTAGAAGAACCAAGTACCAAATGTTAAGCGGGTAAAAAGACTAATGAAAGGAGTTAATTAGCGTACGCTTCCAGAAGGAAGGATAATAATTTACAGTTCACATTCATAAAAAAACAGTACAAAATTCACTTCACAAACAACAAAAGGGGGCAACAAATCTAAACCCACTAATGAGCTCAAAAGGGGGCAGCTGCTAACCCATCAAATTCTGCAGCAACTTCCAATATCTCTTGCTCAATTGCTCCCTTGGCTGCTTTCATTGCATCAACTTCTACATTCAATTTTTCCTTCTTAGATAACACCTTCCTCCGCTTTTCCTCCAACTGCCGAATCTGTCTATCAATTTCATCAACCTCATCATCGGTTGTCTTTTGTTGTATCTTCTGCTCCTCTATTTTCTCTACAACTCCTTTCGACCGATCTTCAAGTTCCTTCTGTTTGTCCTTTAATAGAAGCAAACGTGTCAAACAGTCTCTAATAACCTCCACATTAAACCCATTACTTTCCAACTCCACAAGTGTTTCCAAACAGTCCTCTATAGTACTTCTTGGATCCTCAAATCTCATACGATAAATCCTGTCCACCACAGTTGAAAATG
The DNA here is from genome assembly GCA_021014915.2 of Artemisia tridentata subsp. tridentata. Lineage (NCBI taxonomy): Eukaryota > Viridiplantae > Streptophyta > Magnoliopsida > Asterales > Asteraceae > Artemisia > Artemisia tridentata. The sequence continues at coordinate 105,143,531 of CP139507.1, read as the reverse complement.
TTACCATGGTCCCAATGGCCAATCCTTCTCGAGCACTCTCTTTCACACCTTCTAACAATGGACGAAAGTGTGGGTTTTGTGGAATCTTCTGGAAGGCTTCCATAGCTTCTATTGTGTGCCAAAGAGGGGTGCGCTTCACAAAGGGTATGTTTTCTCCATTCATGTCACATGTGACGTCCAGCCGTCTCTCGCTTGCTGCGAATATTCACATTCCGGAAAAAAGTAGGGACAGATTCTTGTCATTATTATGTAATCAACATGAAAGTTGAAATTGTCAAAACTACAAATCAGTCCAATTGCTGTGTTGACCTATTGCAAAGTGTATCACTTTTTTGAGCTGTTCGTGAAATTTGGCAATTAACACAGTTTATTTTATGAGATACGCGGTTAGTCGGGATAAACATGAAAAAGGGGTTAGTCGGGATAAACATGAAAAAGTGGTAAAGTATGTTAATAGGGTTAATAGGGATAAACATGAACAGCTCAAAGTAGTTGCAAACTTGACTGATTTGTAGTTTCGAGAAAGAGCAAACAAAATCAGAAACAAGAAAACAAGAAAAAAAAATTATATCACCAACTAAACAAGCATTATTACTCATTTTTCCATTTTGGGTACTCTATTAATTTACATGCAATGGGGGTCACCAAACATAAAATAACTGGTTCAACAAGTCACTTGCTACATTTTTAGTGACAAAATTTTACCTCAATATTCATCACTAATGTGACCTATTTATCCGGTCACCCCAAGTTTAGTGACCACATTGTCTATAAGATAGTAGAGCACCTATACCGGAACAAAAATGTTGGAAGATTGTTATATAAAACCATCCCAACACAGACAAGAAATCAATCTTAGAGCAATTATAAAGGGCGAATTGCCAAGATCATAAATTTCTTATGGAAAATCAGCATAAGTGAAAGTTCAATTTTCTAAAAATAATAAGCTTAGGGGTGTTTGTGTTAGCTTATTTGGTGGGCTTATGTAAATTTTGAAAAGCTCACAAGGTCACTTTTTTGGCTTATGAGCTTATCAAGTTGAGCTTATGGCTTAGAGGGTGTTTGTGTAAGCTTATATGATGATTTTATTAGCTTATATGACTCAAATAAGCCCAAATAAAGTGTTTGGCCAAACTTATATATGTGGGCTTATCGGCTTATATAAGGGGTTTTGATAAGCCCCATAATTGTCGCTTTTCTAAGGGCGGTTGGGATTATATAACATGCTTCATTACAAATTACAATTTTACCCCCAATTACAAACACCTTAGCTCATGAGCTTATTAACCCATGTCTTTTTTGGTCATTTACCAACATAAGCTAATCCAAACACTCAGTATGAGCTTATGAGCTTATTATATATAAGCCATAAGCCGCATATAACATAAGCATAGCCGAATTCATAAGCTTACCCAAACATCCCTTTATTTAAGGTCATAAGCTGAATAAGCTAACACAAACGCCCCCTTAATCTCCGTGGCAACCACATAAAATGAAGAAAAATCACCGTAATGATTTCAATAATAAAAAATAGTACTGAAACATTTATATACAACAACACCTAAGTTTACCAAAACTACAACACTTAAATGAACAAATAATCAAAGGGCTTGTGTCCCAAATGTACCCCATTTTGTGTGACAAATAATAATAATAATAATAATAATAGGAGTAACAAAATAGACCTGTTCGTGAGTTATAACCCTTAAACGATCGAACCATTTCGTTGAATCACTAAACGTGACAATCTATAATTACACACATCAACTCTCAAATGATCCCTATTTGAAAATGTATAAAACCGTCAACTAATTAACGGCAACGTTTGATGGTGACGTGTGACAAGGTGGCTCCATTCTTAGAGCACAGTAACCTAAAGTTAAACTTTAACCTTTCACCTTTTAAAAGGCCACTCACAACAACTCAGCCATAAATTTTAAATTTTAATACATGACACGTCAGCTTTTTCATCCCTTAACTTAACTCAGCTTTAACTCACACAACAATAACTCAGCTTTAACACACCTTAACTCAACTTTACACATAAATTTTCAAATTCAACCCCTAATTTATAAATTACTTCATTTTTTAAAAACATAACATTTATTAAAACATAGTATTCATTAAAAACATAAAATTACATACTTAATAAAATAAAATTACAATGAAATTAAAAAAAAAAAACATTAAAAAACGATACGAAATTTTATATAGAGTTTTGTGAAGGTGGTTTTTATAGTGGAAATTAGCCGTTAAAGTAGTCGTTGGAATCTGATTTTTAAAATCATATTCAATGTATTAACGTTGCGTTAACGCTGAGTATTATTAAAATTCAAACATAAACTAAAGTACACCATAATAACGCTGCGTTAACGCATCTTAGTTACAACAAATAAAATTCAAAGTCATGTTAATAAAACGTGTGCATTTGTACCCTATAAATACCCATGCTTCTGAAGCACATGTCACACAAAAACACATTTCAAACTTCTCAAATACTCTAGATCCAAACTTATCAAAAGCACATGTCTTCCAGAAAAGATTCCGGGCAACAATTTCCAAGCCCACCTCGCAAAAAGGATTTTGGACAACAGTTTACAAGTCCACCTCGCGATAATGAAGAATTTCATACTCCGCCAGAGCATACCTTTCCGGTTTTCCAACCGAAAAATGAACCGTTTGGGTTAACTGATTAAAAACTTCGCCAAATAGATCAAGACATGCAGGTCTTGTTAAACATGGAACATAATGAACCGATGCACAATCCACCGGAAAATGAACCGTTTGGGTTAACTGATGAACAATTTCGCCTAATGGATCAAGACATGCAGGTCTTGCTGGAAATGGAATATAATGAAAGAGAAGAGGAAATGGCTCGTTTGGAGCGGGAAGCAAAAGAGGCTGAAGAACGCAAGGAAAGGTGGGAGTGTGGTTTGTTCACACCTTCCGAATCATCTGAAGATGGTTACCCAGATTCAGATGATACTTTTCATTAATCGTTGTAGTTTGGTTTTTAATTTCCGTTAATGAGTTTAATGTAATTTATATTTGACGTTTAATGTATCTGTATTTTTCTACCTAATTATTTCTTGAAAAATTATCTATCCATTGCATCTAAAACACAATACTAAAACACAAGGGGCACAAATGAAAAAAAAAAAAAAAAAAAAAAAAATCGTATTGATGCTACAAGGGCCGAAAGTGTAATTTTTTTTTTTTTTTTTTTTTTTAAAAAAAACACCCTTAACGTGACGTTAAGGGGCTAACGCAGCCCCTTAACGCCACGTTAACGCTGCTACTCACAATGGCTAACGCCATCTTAACGTGCGTTAAGGCAATTTTTTGCCCCTTTAACGCAGCTTTGAAGCTGCCGATGTGAGTGGTCTAACCCAACTTTAAATCAAATATTTTCAAACTCAACCCCTAAACTTATAATAATATTGCATTTATTAAAAACATAACATTCTTTAAAAACATATTACATTATATAGTTAATAAAAAAAAGTTACAACGAAATTAGAAAAAAAAATAATAATAACGAAAAAAAAAAAAAAAAAAAAAAAAAAAAAAACACAAGAATAACCAAACTACAACATAAAAAAAAAACACAATACTAAATCTAGTGACGAGGTTGGAGGTTATATTTTTTGATGATTCGATCTTTTTCGTCATTGATCCAACAAACAACGTTTGGATCATTCCCCTCCATGTCCATCATCAAAAATTTCATTTCCTCAAATCTTGTTATCGTCTCATCTTTTATTTGGGCCGCCCGATACGCTGCTTGGGCTGTTTTCCGTTTCAAACGATACTCGTTTGTCATAGCCTCCCTGAATTGGCTAGACGAGCTCGTTCCTCCGGTACTCGCTCCCCCCGTACTTGTCGTGCTCTCGGATCTAGCTTTCTTTGAAGCACGCTTTGTTCCCATTGGACGTGGGTGTTCATCACGACCAAACAACGCCTCGTTTGTTTCACTTGGGACATCGCCGGTTAAATCAACCCCTTCCGGCGCGTCTCATTTCATATGAGCTCGCAAAACCTCCCAAGCATCCTCGTTGTTAAACGGAGCGGTTCTGTGCTCGTCTCGATACATTTGTTTGGCGCGTTTAAGGATATCCATGTCACTTTCCCCATTTTTTTGTTGGCGTTGGGGACGTTTGTAATAGGCGTTGAACTTTGTGCAATCACGGTTCAACGTTTTTCATTTTCCTTGAATCATATCCTTGTTTCGCTTTTGAAAATTGAGTCTATTAAACTCATGAAACTATCATCGTCGTTTGGGTTAAATCCGAACATTTTTTTGTGTGGAAGTATATGATGTATTAGATTGATTTGTGGAAATGTGAAAAAAAATGTGGTGTTAATTGAGTATTTATAGGGAAGTGAAAGTGGAATTTTTTTTTTTTTTTTTTTTTTTTTTTTTTAAGGGGGAATTGCATATATACTCACTAAAACTTAAATATTTGCTTATTTCCCCATAATACAAGTTTTTATTGCATGATGTACAATGCAACTTATGCATGTTTTGGATATATATGCAAATATGGAAGTTTTAGTGGGTATATATGCAATTGCTTTTTTTAATATAGCCATTACATTCAAACGGATATAATATAAAGGGGGTGAAGTTATTTTTATTTTTGTTGAATTCAACGGATAAAAGAGACGTTAGAGGGGGCGAAGTGATTATTTATTTATTTATTTTTTACAGATACACCCCTTAACGCAGCGTTAAAGGGTTAACGCACCCCTTTAACGCTGCGTTAACGCAGCTCTCCTCTAACGGTTAACGCATGTTTAACGCACCCACGTTAAAGTTTAACGCAGGGGTGCGTTAACCATTGAAAGTGCTCTTAGAGGTTTTGTTTTTCCACTTTTTTAACTTTGGTACGGATTACATGTTTGTTTGTTAAGAGGCTCTAAATCTGAATATGATTTGCACATCTGAATCTGAATCTGAGGCGTAAATGTCTGAATCTGAACCATATAAAACTGTTTGTTTTTTTTCTTAAAACGTCAGAGTAACTTAAATTAATAATGTTTGCACTATAAATATTAAGCAATTTTATTCATGTGAAAAATAAAGATGTATAAACATGAAATAGGACATTTGAGAAATAATTTAACATAACGATAAACAATCATATAACCAATAATTTAACGTCCAAGAAAATGAAAAAAAAATAGCACATTTAAAATTGAACATCAAGTCTATTAATACTTTGTATGAATTGTTTTAAACATAAATCACATATCATTCACTTTCTTCAATATTCACAAACGAACAAAAAGAATGATATATTTAATCACAAGTACATCAATTTCAATATTTTTTATTACCTCCAAAGAAACCTAGTTTTTCCTACCCTATATTCATCTTCATCAACACCCAACCTTATTCAATGTCATACCCCTAAAAAAAAAATCTAATATTTATTTTATTTACAATAGAAAACCCAATTTTCACTCACCATTGAAGATGTATTAGCACCTACAAACCTTAGATCCGAGTCTCTAGCAGGCCGACAACGGCATGGTGGCCAGCGGCTACATGGTAGACGATGACGGCGTGGTGGCCGGATGTGCAGCGGGGTGGCAATAGCTTTGGATTCAAGTTTGATTTGTTGTGAAAAAAGTAGTTTTGTTTCTTTTTTATCACTCAGAGACAATAAGATGCCTTTCAAAGTCTGGATCAACCAGAGAATTTACCCTCTGATCGTGTCTTAAAAAAATAAAATAATAAACATTCTTTTCACCCAAAAGCTTTGACCGAATCAGATATGTGGTCCATTAAGAGTCTGTTAAGACTTTTTAAGAAAAAACAAACACCACCTTATTCATAACTCTTTTACATTAACGCTATGTTTAGCAAAAGTAGCTGTGCGCAGTAGCAGTGAGCAGTAGTAGTGAACTCTGAGCAGTAGCTGTGAGCTGTAGCCACAACTCACTGCTCACCGCTCACAGCTTCTTAAAGAAGCATTGAAAAAATGAGATTTCCTAAAAAAAATAGCAAAACTCACCACTCTTTTATCAAACGAATACTAAAAATCAAAAAGTTCGTTGCTCACCGCTCATCACCTCAAAAAGCTTCAAAAAGCTCGTATTAAAAAATAACTTTTTATTGAAAAACAAAATAACCTCTTCCTAGCAATACATTACTTTTACAGTTTACTCTCTCTCCACCAAAATTTTAGCCAACTTTCTCACACACTCTTTAAATATCCGGCCAATATCCGGCCAAACCGCACGCACCAATATTTTTCCAGATCTGTTTCATCGAATTTTTCTGCTGCTGACCGCTATGTCGCCGGAAAAAACCACTAAGAATCATCACCAATAAATACAACTTGCATAGATGACTTTACAACCTCGAAAAATACAATCCTTAATAACTTATTCCTCGAACCAATATCAGAAGCTAGCATGTGCAAAGAATCATTGACTTCTTGGTTCATGGATTTCTGCTGCTACTAGCCATCGTGTCGTCGGGAAGCACCGCTGGAAACAACAGTCGTTTTCTACCATGGCGCCGGAAAATTTTCGGGAACCACCACCGTCACGTTAGATGAGTACATCCATGTCACCGGAGAAAACCATGTTTTTTGAGTTTCACGTGGCTTGATTGTTGATTTTTCTAAATTTACATATATGGCTTGTATGATCTTTTGTTTTAATGAAGTTACGTAGTTTGTGGGATGGTGGTGTAAAATTTTGGAGAGAGAATTGTGTAAAAATGAGAGAGAAGATGAGGATCTCACAATTATTACTCTCTCTGTCTCAAAATTATTGTCACCCGATAAAAAATACATTTTAAAAAAAAAATGTCATTATTACTACTTTCTCTCTCTTACTTTTTTGCCAAAAGACAAGTTTACCCTTAACCAATAAATTAACACTTCTTTAAAGTTTGTAATATTAATTTCAACCAAGGGTAATATAGTAAACTTTACCAAACTCCACTATCTATTCACTTTCTATTTTGAATATGTGATAATAATTTTGAGACGTCCGAAAAAAGAATAAGTGACAATAAAATTAGGACGAAGAGAGTATTAGTTTAGCAAAATAACACACAATTATTGTGTAATAAGTTTGGTGTATTTAGAATGAACCTACGTAAAAGTTTCAAAAATATAATCTATTAGATATTTAAATATTTAATTGCAATATAAATCATTAAAATTTTTCACTCTCACTTATTCCACATCAATATATACATAAAAAAAAATTGCAAATACAAATTAACCATATTAAACACCATCGCCGCTATACGAAGGTAGCCGTCTGATTCTCTTTAAAAGGGTGTTTCTTTAAACTGTTAGTTTGATTTATGCTCACAAGGTGTTTGCCAAAGCTTATACTATGGCTATAAGCTTCTTAGCTTATATGTGTTAAAAAAGCTTAAATTAGTGTTCGGCTAAGCTTACATGAGTCGGGCTTTTGATAAGTTTTAGGGTATGTTTGGCAAAAATAGATGTTGTTATTGTTGGTGTTGTTGTTGAAAAAGATTAAAATTATAGGTTTTTTTTTTTTTTTTTTTTTTTTTGTAATGGTGTTTGACAAACTAGCTGTACTTTTAGATTTAAAGTGTAAAATGACATAATTTGTGAAAAATAATCTCCAGAATATTTTAAAAGCTGTCTTTGGGAACTTATTTTTTGGAAAATTATTTTTCTAAAATAATCTACAATCTTTGTCACCCAAGCAAATATTATTTTTTGACCAAATCTTATTTTTCAACAAAATAATCTTAAGCCTCCATAATCTTCTACAATCTCTCGCCCCAAACAAAACCTTACAAGTATGGCTTTTTTAAAGGGCTTGAACTTATATAATATAGGGAAAATGTCCAAAGTAGACGAGTTGCCAAAGGGCACAACACTATCTAACCAACTTTTTTGGGTTAGCTGAAAATAGATTGCGGGCAACTTTTTTTTGGCAACTGCTGTTTATTGTATAAACTACCCCTCTGTACCAAACTTTATTACAAAATAAAATGCACCAATCATACCCCAACACACACAAATTCTCCATCTTAAAAAAAACATACACTCACTATTGATTTATACATTAACAAAAAAAAAATCAAAACCCAGAACTACAAATCTACAAACACTATAATGGGTTAATACATTCCGAGGTTACTAAAGTTTCCCAAAAATTTGAAAAAAGTTACTATAGATTTTTTTTGGTTGAATTAGGTTACTAAAGTTTCCCAGTTCGTCTTTTCCCTTCAAACTTTACTGATTTTCACATACGACAAAGTAACTTAATTCAATTTTTTGAGAAACTATAGTAACTTACTTCATCTTTGGGAAACTATAGTAACTTAGTTCAAATTTTGGGAAACTATAGTAACTTAATTCAACCAAAAAAAACTATAGTAACTTTTTTCAAATTTTTGGAAAACTTTAGTGACCTCCGAATGTATTAACCCCACTATAATTGACCTATCCGCAAATCATTTATCTACACAAAAGATTTTAATCTGAAGAAAAAAAACTCACATATCTGAGCAAACATCAAAACACCACATACAGAATCCAGTGACACAGGAAATAACTCCGGCGGAGTTTGGTAGTAGGGTTGAGCTAAAAGAAATGGCGAATAATAATTCAATCTGTATCAATCCATCAGTGGCGAATAATAATTCAACATCATACCCAACCCAACAGCCCGACCCGAACTCATCTAAACCCGATCCACCTTCTTCATCTTCTTTAACACCAAACCCTAACCCTAATCCTAATTTAATCAATCCACAATTACAGCCAATGGCGATACCTCCACCGCCTCAGCCGCATATCCAACAGTACGGGACTGTGCCGCCGTCGTTCCGGCCGCCGCAATTTAATCCATCTTGGGTTTTCACCTCGTTTACAAATTTACAATGTGTCATCTTACCTCTTATGATTTAAACAAGGAAACCGCCACTGATGGATTGATACATATTGAATTATTAAAGAAGATGAAGAAGGTGGATTGGGTTTAGATTGAATTATTATTCGCCACTTTGAGTGATCAACTTGTTTTGGGGATCACGTTCTAGTTTGAATGTATGTTGTGATTGATTTCAAAAATGGTGGTATTGATTTGCAGAATGGTGCTAGATCGATAGTTTTAAACTCAATGGTGGTACTGGTGATTGATTTGCAGAAATGGGGATAGAAGTATAATTGGTTTATTGTAATAACATTTAGTAGATATGGGTAACTTAGTCATTCAATATTTTGTACTTTGGACACTTGTCGATTGTCGTTGACACATGTAGATTGTCGTTGGCACATGTCGATTCGTGGTTCCGACATCACAAAGTTGCCCAAAAAATTGTCTATTTTCGGCTAACCCAAAAAAGTTGGTTAGATAGTGTTAAGTTGGTTAGATAGTGTTGTGCCCCTGGGCAACTGGTCTACTTTGGGCATTTTTCCTATAATATATGCTCCATTACAATGTACATTTTTTTTTGAAAGGCAAAATATATTAATAAAATAGCAAGATGCTAAAGTTACACGACACGAACATAATACATCGGCCAAACTAAATACAAACTCACTACGACGTACAAAGGATATCACAAAGTGGATATCATACTTTCTAAGATATAACTCATACAAACCAAACCCACCAAAACGCAACAACACTTGAGGGCAAACACATGGTAGAAAGCATGACACGGATTGAAAACCGACCACAAACCTTGACCTCACACATAAAACATAACCCCACACCATATCCACGAAACACACAGTTCCGAACACACGATCTAACCAAGTGGTGGCATTGCGAGTAGTGACGATAGTATAATGAAGAAAATAACCAACAAGTATGAACACCACCTAATGAAAATCCCCAAACCTCTTGCTTTAACGACTTTAGCTTACAACCTGACTCTCACCATCTCACAACCTGAATAGTGACCTCTCCTTTTCACGGATTTTCAATCTTCACCATCCAACAACTGAACAACTCATAAAACTCACCATATCCACACCTAAACCATCTTACAACCTCACCATATCCATGAAGTGAACCACCACACTACCTCATATTATCCTTGACTTGAATCAACTCATAACCTCAACATCTAACGACCTCACAACTCACAACCTCACCATCTCCCAATCATCTCCCCCTCTGAACCATCTCACCGATGAGCCGAACCACATCACAACCTCAACATCTCATAACCCTAAATACCTCAACATCTCACGACCCAAAATACCTCAGAACCTAACATCTCACGACCCGAAATACCTCACAACCTCAACATCTCACGACCCAAAATACCTTACAACCTCAACATCTCACGACCCGAAATACCTCCCAACCTCACTATCTACATGACCAAAACACCTCACGCACTCCCACATAACTCACTATTTCCATGACGCCTCACGAACTCACCTCACATACTCGCCATTTTCGTGACCTGAACACCTCAGATACTCGCCATCTCCATGACCTGAACTCCTCACATACTCGCCCTCTCCGCGACCACATCGAACTCACGCCCACACCAACTGATAACCCGATCCACCTCACTAGCACACTATCTCCATAGTACAAACCATTTTCACGACCTCACCACCTCCACAGCCTGAACCAGTTCACAACTCAAAAAATCTTCAACAACCTGAACCATCATCACAACCTGAACCATCATCACAACCCGAACCATCTTCACACCCTGAACCATCTTCACACCCTGAAACGTTCACCACTTCACCATCTTCACAACCTAACTATCTCACGATTTGAACCACCTCACAACCATACAAAGTTATTCTACTTTGCGCAAGAAGCAACATGACCCCAAAACTTGCCTAACATTTATGCAACATGATTTATGAGAGAAAAGAAAATACAAAAGAAATTATGTACAGAGAATAGTGAAAGGAATTGTAGCCCCTCGCACATTTCAGGTCCGCATTTAACTATCTTATGACATATAATATTACTTTTAATATTTAAATTACTTTTATAAGTAATCACGCAAGTTTAATCGTGTGAATTTTCCTCACAACCAACACAAGACTAGGACGAGTTTTATGTGTTCAAAATACTCAAAATTTTCCAATAGTCATATTTTATATGAACTATTGCCACTTTGTCATTTTTACGTAAACATTTTTCTTTTTACGTAAAACACGCACTCAAACCTAAGTTATTAGGTTTTAACAACATAATCGCACTCCAATAGACTTATCACACTCTTAATATACTTAGTTGGAGTATATTGATAAGTTTAGACATTTTCATAAGTATTATACTTTTATGTTACCCGGTTTTAAGTTTTGGGACTTAACGGCTTAACATTAGTAATTACCGGGACCAAACTATACCCCGTAGAAAGATAACTTTATCACGAATTCACCTCCGAAGCTAGCAAGAAGGCACCACCCCACCTGATGTGCATAGTCATATGATTATGTGTCTTCAAAATAAGACATAATGTCTTATAATGTGCCACCAATTCATGCACCTCCATATATAAACTCAAATACACAACAATCTTCATTAGTAAGTAACATACAAAAGTTAGTAATCTCTCTTGGCTTTCCCTTCTCATCCGTACACCAACGTAGCTCCATCACAATCATCCATTTTAATTTAAAACATAAGTAATACTAAGAAAGATGAGGACCAAGGTGTGTTCTACCTAGTCCAAGTGAAGATTTATTCCATGCTAGAAACAAGAGTTATTTAAAGACCAAAGCCTGAAGTAGAAGTCCAAGCACAAGGTTTTCAATAGGCTACCACAAGTTGGGTTGAAGATTGAAAGGCTAGTTGGTGATCGAAAGACTTAGGGTAGTGTTCTTGGGTTCTTAGTGTTTTCCATCCAAAGAAGTTGTAAGGCTTTGTTTAGTTTTCAAGCTTTTCATTCATTTTGATGTAATTTACATGTTGTACAAGTTTCATATGTAATATGTGTTGGAATTAATATATTATGACAATCATAAAATTAATTTAAACACATCAAGAACACGCAACGGAAGCAATATGATCATAATACTTGTAATTAAATTAACCAAACATAAAAGTGATGCGTACCTTTTAGATTCTAGCAAAACAAGAATCAATTAAGAACAAGAACCGTAATTAGGGTTTATGTGGATTATAAGAATTGTCCCTTATCATTTTACAATTCAATCCAAGATACTAACAATAGTGTGTTAGTACCACGTTCTTGTACACACGTACTATTAACGAATTAAAGTTAATGCTAGTTAAGAAACACAATAATTAAAACCAAAATAATTTTTGTTTATAAAAATTCAAATAAAAAATCCCTATGGATTTGGGAATTCGGCCAAGCACCAAAGAGGAGGAAAACAAGAGCTTTTAGGGTTTTGTGTGTGTACAAGATTACCCAACAATGATCCCTTAGCCTTGTTTATATAGTAGAGTAGCTTAGAGGACAAGTTAGGGTTGGATTGGGCTAACCCCAATCCCAACCGATCGGTCCCCTTATCCCAAGGGGATTCCAGAACCTTCCCGACTTATAATTACACTCTAGTCCTTCTCTTTTATATTTAACGACCGTTAGTCAATAATAATTAATTACTTAACGCTCGTTAGTCGTTATTGTGTATATAATAATTAAATACAACATTTTATATTTAATTACTAAACATTAATTCTCATACATAAAGTGTGCAATCCCGTGGTCTCGAGTTCGATCCTAACATACACTACTAATTTATGTCCATAAAACTAACAGCTCCCACTTAGACATATTTTAATAGTGTAATCACATTGATTAGCGTCTAGTAACACGCCAATGCCTCTAGTACAACTCGAGTAAGGTCTCTTGGGAAAACATGTTGATGATTCATCATCATTATTATCCTTTTGTTTCTATACCATGTTAAATAAGGATATGGATCTAAGTCATTCCTTTATTTAACTATTCTGTTTCTCGTTGTTTATGATTGAGCAAGATTACCAAATCTTCTGAACGTATTCCAGAAAGATCTTGGGCATGGCCATGCAAACATCTTGTCAACCCTAAAAGGGCCCCAGCAGTATTAAACTTCAAAACAAATTTGAATGAACAAATTCTTTATTGACTACAAGCAAAACCCATGAACTTTGCAACACTTCTGAAAACAATCCTTATGACTACCAGTTATGTAAGCGTTAAATTGAATTACAGAAATGCACTACATCCATGACAGTTTTCTGGTATCTCAAGTCTGAGAATAACTATTCATGATTTACTTAATGACAAGATCCATAAAGTTCAATCATTTGGTTTGGGATAAGTCATATATTCAATTCATTGAATATCATGTGAAATTGGTATGTCAACTCATCAATATACTTTCAAGTATATTCTACCAATACTCAGATTTGTCTTACTTTAATGATATTCCCATATCATTAATTGACAACGGACAATTTAGAATAACATAAGTTATTCATGGATTTAAACATGCAAATATATGATACAATAATATATAAAATGAAAATAAACGTACCAAGTATTTTAATTCATTATAAATAATAACTGTTTAACATCCCTTATCCAAATACTAAATAGATCAATGCATGAAAATTCTAGTTGATGAATTATGTCTCAAGTCATGATAATCATACTTGTTGACAAGGCATAAATCAACCAACTTTGATCTATCGGAATTTTGAGAATACTTATTTCAAGAATTCAACTAGTGAAGTTCTTATATGTGTACATTCAAATAATTTGATATTGCCACATAATATTTCATAAAGTGTGTGACAACCTCAACCACCAATTTATGATAATCAAACTTTCAAACATTTTTAAAGTTTAAAGTATTCTAATTCTTTAATGTATAATACAACTATAACTCCGTAAACTTTAATATCTATTGTGTAATGTTTTATGCCTTCCAAACTTTCAAGTTTGATAGCTATGACAATTTGAACAACAATTGACGTATTGTTCATCTATAGAATCTGGGAGCAATTCCAGGCTGAGGATGTCATTCTAAGTCCAAACATATTATATTTAGAATATTCATTACACAAGTTATCTAATAACTTTCAATTAGATATCAATGTTGTCAAATTATCTTGCATTCAAGCATGATACAACAATAACATGATGTACATGAAAAATCCTTGAGTCAGACTTAGATTTTGTTCATGATCTACATATCCATTTAGAATTTCTAAATGATATATCATGTTCTATTAGATTCTGTGAAAAACTAGAAGGGGGGTTGAATAGTTTTTACCGTTTTAAAATTAATCTGTTTTGAATACTTAACGTGATTTCAACTAAATGTAAACAATCAAGCAATATGAAATAAAGCAAGTAAGGAAAGAAACAATCAAACCACAACACGGATGTTTATAGTGGTTCGGTCTACAAGGACTCTCTTCCTTGCCTTACTCCACTCCTCGAGCCTCTAACTCGAGAGTTTTTCTTCACTAAGAAACAAGCTCCCTTCTCGGCGGAGAAAACCTTTATACACGTCGCTTACACTTTATCCGGTACAAAGCTAAATACCGAGTTCTAGTTCGAGGTAGAACCAACCTAAAGTCGCTTACACTTTTTCCGGTACTAAGCTAGATACCGAGTTCTTTTACAAGGGCACAACCACTCCCGACACTCTACGTATTTTAAGGACTAAAATACTAACCGATCACTACTGAATGTTTGGTAAAAACAATGAATGTGTGAAAATACAATTAAATCACACAGTAACTACTCTAACAAGTCTTGCAACAAATTTGAAGCTTGTGATGCTTTGATCTCTTTGCTACAAAAGAAAGATCACTAAGAATGAAATATGTAAATATGAATGGGTTAGTAATGAATGAAGGAATGCTAATGTTTATGCTTATGAGTGATGAGAAAATAATAATGAGTGGCCTGCTATTTATAGGCAAAATGCCAAAACAGGCCACGGATTGGGCGGAACCAAATAAAGGGTTCCGTCCCTTATGCTGTTTGGTTCCGCCCAGAACCTGACAGCAAATCTTCACATATCTTTCCAAATCTTGCCAAGATATTACCAAATCCAATTCTCTGCTTGAAGATCTTTCCAAGATATTCTCTAAATCTTCAAGATATCCTAAAGATATCCAAATGATGTATGCAATGATATCATGTACATATTTCCATTTTTAGAATAAAAATATAAACATGTAATGTATATATGTATGTCATATGTATATCCTAGTGATTTATGTAGCATGTTATGATGAGTTTTAAAAGCTTATTACTATAAATGTAAAAGACTTTAACTTATATTTATGCTTTGCTAAAGATAAAGTTTATAATTGTCATTAACAAAATATAGCAAAGATCGTAAAATATAAATAACGTTTTTAGGACGATATTTGTATTAACAGATTCATTTACCGCACATGTTTAATAATAATAAACATTTGTTCCGAGGTTGTATGTTTTATTTTCTGAATCTTTCAAGTGAAGTTTCATTCCAAACTAAGACTTAACATTTTACTTATATGGAATGTTACTTCTTATAGGTTCTACAACATATATGATTTAGGAAATTAAACATAATACTCCCATTAACTTTCAGGAATACTTAGGAATTATCTTATTTCAATTACAAATCAAAACTTAGATTTAATAATTAAACTTAAGAATAATCTCTTAGATGCATGCATTTATCCATTCATGGATTATTGCACTTTGTACACTTCCAAATATTATTTGAATTCATAAACTCCTTTTGATTACTTACCGTCCTCGCACAAGTAATCTCTCAAGAAAGAGTTTTAATGTTCTATTGTCAATTTCATTAAATATGACAATCATAATCTTTATATATTTATTGTGTTTGGGAAAGAATATTCAATCACAATTAATTGCTTAAGTGTGATTAATAATCTTGTTATAAGACATGCATTAAATATGTGTACAATATTATCCATATGATTACTACACAAAGATTTAAAATCTTTGAAGAAACTCATATTCATTCTATAGTCTAACTATTTACAACTAAGATAAACCAAGTTTCTAAAAATTGATTATCTTCATGGACTGCATCTTTACATTCATAGTATGAGTAATTTACCCAATTCAATATTTAGTAATTCATCATAATGATTATCAGGTTTACCATAATCCTGTAACTCATGATCCTCAACATATTAATCAAATATCTGAGATATCCTTGCGAATCTGAGAATTCCATCATCTTGAGGTTAACATTTACATGTCTTGCCTCATCATGATAATTACAGTGTACTTTAGAAGATTATGTATCTTGTAATTTTATCTTTTCAAAGTCAAAACTCCCACTCGCTTTTAGTAATTAAAAGACTATATATGAATACTTAGCAAGTAGAGCAACAATACAATGTTCTCTTTTGGGACATTACAAAACATAATGACAGTTTCTGACATTAGTTTGTTAATAACCTACTCATAAGTAGTTTAAGAAATTCATAACTTCATTTTAAGACTTGATGTGATTCATCACATTCCATAACAAAAATGGTGTCTTTATTAATCTTCTAATTTGGAGTCTTATTGAGTATATTCAATCCATACTCAATTTTCTAACCTTGATAACTTTTGGAAGAAAAGAAAATATAGTTATCTTGAATCAAACAATATAACAAGAGTTCGATTTTCCTAACTGAACATAAACATGTGATATTTCATTAGAATTAATATTGTGAGACAATCTAACAATATTTAAGATAACCATATATTTCTTGGCTTACCTATTTACCAACTAAGTCAACTTAATGATATAATAATTTCCAAGCCAATTTCATGCTTTATAACACAAGTACTTTTGACCAAGTCACTTTATGTCCATGTCTTAACCAGAAAACATAAACTGTTATAATTCTACTAAACGTTATAAATCATTGATCAACTCAATGACTTCTTGTATATGTCTTAACATAACAAGTTAACGTCTTACTTTATTATAAGTCTTGTAACAGTTAAAAGACTTCATGTTTGTGACTTTACAATAAAATATAAACATATTTAACTAAAGTATTCATGAATACCACCAATTTGATTTCATTAGCAATTTCAAGTTAATCAATTACTTCATTAGTTTATGTCATTCCAAGAATACACAAATTTCAAATTTAAGTAATATTAGATTACTTCATTCATTTATGTCATTTCAAGAATTCATAAATGTTCAAATTTAAGTAGTCTTGTTATCATATTGACACATGTTCTAATAAGTGTCTAATTTAGAAACTGTAAATTTATCCATGTACGGTCTCACGTAATCATGGAGATTTACCTTGTTGTTGCAATCTAGCTAAGCTCTCACATAACATAAATTGCAACACCAAGTGTTTCTTGGATTAGATGTGTATAAGTCATATTAGAACGTTAGTCTCTTACGTTGCAGTCAAGAGAATTCTTTAAATCATATTCCTATGTGTTGTACCTTGCACACAATAAAGATTTCTCCCACTTGTGCATGGAACAACATCATGTAGCATATAAACAACATGACATGTGTTTGTTTATGAGAACAATATGATCGTGTCATTGATATTAGCATAACAAGTAGATGTAGAACGACAATGTCTAGTAAGGAAACGTACAAGACTATCCTTAAAAGCATGAGTGTCTACATTTGGAAAATAATTATCTTGAGACATTCTAGAGATAATGTAGATTACTACCAAGATGACAAAGCTT
The DNA here is from genome assembly GCA_021014915.2 of Artemisia tridentata subsp. tridentata. NCBI lineage: Eukaryota > Viridiplantae > Streptophyta > Magnoliopsida > Asterales > Asteraceae > Artemisia > Artemisia tridentata. Next base: position 105,125,884 of record CP139507.1, on the reverse strand, counting down.
GTAACTCCCATTGAATTAGAGATCATTACAATAATTCCTTATTCAGTAATAAGAACACAATGCTCCCACTAGATTTGACAACATTGTAAGTGTTTCATTAACTAGTGAAAGAAAATATTGTGCTTTTAACTTTCCTACACCTTTGAGAGAACCCATACGTAACAATTACTTAGGTACTAAAAGAGTGTATCCTACTATGTAGATGATGGACTATCCATCAGTGTTATTAACTTGAAAAACTGGGCATGCAATTTCTTCCTTAATAGGTATATCATCCCTACAATGGTACGTAGCACCTTTAAATGGTCAAAGCACAACAACTAGATAAATTATGCTAGTTTGTCTTTTACCAATCTTATGGTAATCAGTCTAGCTTCTAATTTAATAACTCAGAAAATGTGCAATTCTCTTAACTATTAAAGTTTGCTATGAGTTATGTATTTAGAATTTAGACAATTCATAATTTTCCTATCATACCTTTCTCATTCATGAAAAGAAATAGGATTAAGTCTCACGCTTCTCTCATAGAAAAGAGACAATGTTTGTCTTTTAAGTAAAATTTTCTTAATCAAACATTTGTTTGAAAACAAAACTAGATCAATTTACCAAAGCCCAAACTACGTTTACGGTTTAACGTTGCATTAATACATTTAAAAGAATTAACAAAATTCAATTTTAGTATTTTCGATAATAAAATCTTTATGAAAATAAAATACCCATTGGCAAATATTCATATAAACCATAGTATTTCTGTGGAAAACTAGAAGGGGGGTTGAATAGTTTTACGTCTTTTAATTTATTATAAAACCTTTGTTTACTTTTAAAAACTTAGATTCAAGTTTGTTAAGAAAAATAAAACTTAAATCTTATTATTAGTTATACATGTATTCTTTTTAAATTGATTGTAAAAGTTTTGTTTTCTTGAATGGATTTTCAAATTGATCTTTATGTGAAGTCGACCTCTAATTAATACTAGCTATTATATAAGCATATGTTGTATTGAAAGTAATGACGATGCAAGTAAAGAAATAAATAAGGTATGGAAAGATCTAACCGAGACACGAGAGATTTATAGTGGTTCGGCTACAAGGACACATTCCTTGCCCTACTCCACTCCCCGAGCACCGAGCTCGAGAGTTTTCTTCACAACTTCAATAAGCTCCCTTATGGCGGAGAAAACCTTACACGACTTAGGCTTAAAAACCGGCTTAACGACACAAAGCTAAATGTCGAGTTCTAATGGTAGCTAGAACCAATCTCACAACTTCACAACACAACTTCTTCACGACTTATTCACAACGGCTTCACGACTTGAACTTCACGACTAGGACTTCACGACTTCAACACGACCGCTTCACAACTTCTATGCTACGGCTTCACGACTTCAACACTAGGACTTCACGACTAGAGCTTCACAACTTCAACACGACCGCTTCACAACTTCTATGCTACGGTTTCACGACTTCAACACTAGGACTTCACGACTAGGACTTCATGACTTCAACACGACCGCTTCACAACTTCTATGCTACGGCTTCACGACTTCAACACTAGGACTTCAAAGCTACGGCTTCACAACTTCTACACAACGGGTTCACGACTTCTACTTCGCGGCTTCACAACTTCTACACTATGTCTTCACAACTTCTATACCACAACTACTTATACAACTTCTTCACTACTTACATACAACACTAATCTACTATACACACCTTACACACAAATGAATGAATGATTTACAAACTTTGTTAAACTAACAACTTAAGTAACAAGATGATACTAAGTTGTAATACTTCTAATCTTGATTGATAGAAGTATTCTTCTTTTGCACTTGAATGAAGGAAGCTTGGATCACTTGGAAACCAAAGCTTAAGATTATATGATCAATGGATTTTAGAAAGTATTTACAAGATTTAAAACAGAAAGTTTGGGGTGCAAAAGGTAAGTAAAAATCCAGGAGAAGGCTGGTATTTATAGGAGAAAAACTGGACAGCTGGAGACCTACTGGAGCGTGGCCGGCCCCCTTAAATAGGGGGGCGGTCCCCTTAATTTTAAGGGGGCCGCCTAGTAAAATTAAGGGGGCCGCCCAAGGTGTCCGTTGCCCAGATTTGTCTTTTTGTGGGGAAGGTTTTTCTGGAACATTTTAACTGATTTTGGTTAAAAATTTGAATTCATATTTTTATAAAAGATTAAACATTTTTATTTAATACCAAAAATGTTTTTCAAAAATATATAAAATGTTTTTGATGTTTTATAAAAAATCTAGTTATTAAGAAAATGTTCCTTTGATCATATAATGCATTAAGCATTAGTTCATTCATACCTTAAGTGATTTGAGTTGTAGAAATAGATATTTACAACTAAATACTTGTTTACGTCATAATTTTCCGATTAATGATTTTACATTTTGTGATTATCAAAACGTAGAGATATCGAAAAATATTAATAACGTGTTTAGGCATTATTTATATCAACAATCTCCCCCTTTTTGATGATTCCAAAATCTAAACTCATTAAATCTAAAAATTAGTTTTTTAGACAAGTATTTAGTGAGTTTACATCTATTTCTCCCCCTTTTTGTAGAATCAAAAAGGTTTAACCAACAAGTTTTAAGTGTAAAAGTGTCGTATGAGAACTCCCCCTTGATGTGTACTCCCCCTCGTTTGGGGGCACCAAGAAAACGAGCTATGGAACGCTTGCAAGAAAAATGTTAGAAGCACAAGTATATGTAACAACAATAAGCAAGCATGTAGAATAAGAACATTCATTTAATAAAAGTGTTGTGTATAAATACACAACCAAGTAGATTACAACATAAGGCATGCAAACATTCAAACAAAAACAACTAATGATACTACATAATCGTCCTAGGAGTACATGATCTTCCATGGGGCTTGCACACAAAAGGGTTTGAAAATTATTTTTAAGCATTGCATGTGCTTAATTGGGTGAAAGAGAAGGTGGTGGTGGTGTAGTGGGTGAAGGACGTGGAGGAGGTGGTGGTAGTGGGTTGGTAATCATGTGTTCAAGTGATGAAAACATGTAGTGTATCTCATCTCTAAGACCAAAGATTATAGTCCGGTTATGGATGCAACAAAGACAATTGTCACCATGGGCTTCAAGCAATGCCCAAGGTATGGGAAAGAATGGTTGTGGGATTGGTGATTATGAGAAATGAGCATCAAGAGGTGTGATGGGTGATAAGGAAATGGCAATTTGAGTGGATGAAGGTTCTTGAGTGGATGGTGGTGATGATGCTCTTGGTGACGATGTTAGGTGAGTGTTGATGTAGTCATTGATGGATGAAGTGGATGGTATGGAGGAAGATGATGCTCCATGGGTAGAGGGTGTTTCTGATGGTGCATTTGGTGCACTTGGGGATGAGCTTTGAGGTGGTTGTGATGGAGTTTTGATGTCATCTTGGGTTAGGTCTATGAAAGGTTGTTTTGGTGGTATGATGACAAGTCTTTGTTTCCTTGGAGTCTTAGAGATGGAAGATTTTGGTGATAACATGGTGGTTTTGGATGGTGAAGGATGATGGAAAGAGAGGTGATTTTATGGAGGGAATTTATAATATGAAAGTGTGGTTGGTTTAGGTTGAATGTTGAGGTTTTGTAGTAAGATTCCAATACCAGTTCGTCCAAAAGGAGAAATGGTAGCTGGGGCTAGATAAAAGTGGTCACATGATGCAAAAGAAAACAGTGAATTTATCTTTCCAGATGGACGGTCCCCTTAATTGATGGCCGGCCCCCTTAAAATTAAGGGGACCTCCTAGGGAATTAAGGGGGCCGCCCATCTGCTGTTTTCCCAGGCGACCAAATTTGAAAAATTTCCAGAAAAGGGTCATTGTTAGGGTGTATTTGCAGCAAGCTTCATTTGGATCATGTACATGAAGAATGATTATATAGTAGCAATAACATATTAAGAAGAATAATGTTTATAAGTAAATTACTAAGATCATATTGTAAACATGTCATAAGCATATATCTTAATTAAACAAAAAAATGAGACCACACATTCATAGCAAACATATATAACAAAGAAAGAAACAAACATTCATTAATTTAAAATGATTATGTGACAAACATAATCATTGTTACAACATACATAGTGCTTAAAGCATACATTTGTTATAGAATTCTAATTTGCCTAAGAAATCCATTTGACTTGCTTGATGATAGAGGTGGTTTTTTGAAATGAAAATGAGTGAGAGGGTGAGTAAATGGGATTAGTGAAGGTATATGTTTGGGTGTGTGGAGGTTGGAGATGTTGATGGTGGAGACATTTGAGGTGGTGAGCTTGGAGTGGACCATGTTGGATGAGAGTTTTGATGTTGTTCAAGTGGGGATGTTGGATTGGATCTAGTGAGAAGATACTCAATCCAAGTAAAGTGCTCATTTAGAGCAATGGTTTGTTGTTGAAGAAAGATGCAACAAGGATAATTGTTGACATGTTTCTCAACTTGGTTTTTGTTGTGGGGTGATGTGGGAGAGCTAGATGGAGGTTGATCTAGGTTTCTTTGGGCTAGGTGTAGGGCAAGAAGAGCACTAAGCTCATGAGCTTCCTTGAGTTCCTTGATGAACTTCAAGTGTTCGGATGAAGGTGATGATGGTAAGGTGTTGTTGTTATGAGGGATGGATGTTTGCACATGCAACATAGGGGTAGCATGTGAGTTGGTAGGAGGTGGTGGTGACACTCTTGGTGGTGGAGATGTTTGTGAACTTAGGTAATCATGAGTGGATGAAGATGGTGATGTGGATGAAGTGGATGTTCCAAGAGTGATGAGTGTTTTTGATGATGAATTGGTGGGTTGAGTGTGGATGAGATTAGGATTGAGGTTTTGGGATTGATCATAGGGAGATGAAGGGTTAGGAATGGATGATTGGTTATGTGTTTGAACAACATCATTAGTTGGGTTATGGCAAGTTTCAAGCTTCCTTCTCCAAATTGGTCTCACCGAGATTTTGGCAACTCTTGAGGGTTTTGATTTTGGGTAGTTGGAGGATGACATGTTTTGAGTGGATGATGTGAATGGGCATTTATGATGAGGAGGTGCATTTATAGTGAAGGAATGATGTGGTTTAGGAAGGTAAATTTTGGTGGGTGGTTTATGACAAAATATGTTTGTGAATTTTGGGAAGTATGGAATAAAATGGGTTGGAAATTGAAAAAGAAAACAGTAAGCCGGATCTCCAGATGGCCGGTCCCCTTAAATAGGTGCCGGTCCCCTTAATAATTAAGGGGGCCGCCTAAGTAATTAAGGGGGCCTCCCATCTGCTAACTTCCAGATTTCTGAAAATGGGTTTTTGGCAGAAATTTGTAGAAAAGGTTGTGTTTTTGAGTTTAGTTTCAAGCAAGTCCAAGTTCTTTTTGAGGCAATTTAAAATTTAATGACTCATGTATGCTAAGCACATTCAATTAAGCAATTTTAATTATCATGCAACCTACTCATTTACCAAGAAGCATATATGTATATATGAACAAAAAAACAACATATAATTACCAAGTAATTCATACTACCATTATTATGGCGATTAATTAGTTAGTTAATTAATCCTAATAAGTGTCTATGTGATGGGAAATTTGTGATAGCATGGATTTCTAGACTTTGATCAAGCATGATTTGAGTAAGTGTTTTTGGGCATTAATCAACAATGTTTTTTTTTTTTTTTTTTTTTTTTTTTTTTTTTTTTTTTTTTTTTTAATTTATTTGAGTGTGAAAATTATTTCAACAAGGTGGATTTGAATTTGTTTCAAAGAAGTTGTTATACTTTTTGGCTTTGATAAAAACATGTTTAATAGAGAAATGACATAATCTTTTTGAAAAATCATTTTCCAAAATATGAAGATTTGCATTTATAAAAGGAGTTGTTGTTAAAAATCTCATGCTTGATTGATTAAGGCTATTGTCTCATGCTATCTCTTTCAACAAATTATGCGATTTAAATGATAGTGATGACTAAATTTTATATGTTCAATAGAGAACACTTTATTTAATGCTTAGGAGGGTTAACTTAAGGTTTTCTAGTTTATTAACAAGTAATATAACTAATAGTGTGAGGGCAAAGCAACCTATCAAACTAAGCATATCTTAAGGCAGTGATTATCATAACTATATACAAGGAGTAACTGCTCAGGAAAGTTTAAAAAGAAGACTTATCTCAGGTCCAGTATTTCTTCATGATATGAGGTAGTGAATAATAGATGAGTACCACTTCGTTCCATCCTCATTTTTGTAGATTAATAAGTCTTCATGTGCGTGTTTTGAATATGAGTAGGTTAACGCAAGATTGAGTTTCATTCCATTTTGCGTTCATTACCTAATCAAATAAAACAGCTTGGTACCCAGATTCTCATGGGTCCGAGATGGTTAGTTGGGGACATCCATTGCATTTATATGCACATGAAGAAAATGTCGCCAAGAAGCACAAGAATTCCTTGATAGTTTGTTTTGATGTACAAACAATGGATTTCTTGACTTATATAAATTATAATCACAGTAAATAGCCTTATATCTAAATTTCTCTACTAGGTTTTTTAATTATAATTTGTTTTGATTTACTTGTTGAAGAGTTATCCGTATTAAATCCTAAACCGGTTTTATCATTGAATGGCTTTTGACAACTTAATAAGAATTTAAGAGATTTGGAGCTTTCTTCAAATTTAGCTAATATTTTTGCTCTTTCATTTAATCTTTTAATTTCAAGTTTATAATCTTGACATAATTTACATTCTAGATCAATTTCAATATTACTTTCAAGTCTAGACATTTTATCTTCTAAAATTATTTCTTTTTCAAGATTAATTTCAAAAGTTTTTGATGATTTATGTTTAGAAATAGTTTTTAGATCTATGTTGCAAAAATGTTTAAACTCATTTTCTAGTTTTGAAAATTCTAAAATGAATGGATCATAACAAAAATGTTCGGTTTCGGATTGTACCTTATTTGGAGTTTTATCAAGTTTGCATTCGTCACATACCGGATGATGATCTTCTCCTTCGTCTGTGTCACTCCATGATATTGGATTGAGTTCACTTTGGAGTTGATTCATGTGGTCTTCGTCGTTAATACCTTCATTAACAACATTTGAACTAGTAGCACATGTATCTATTTTATCTAAATGTTTATCTATTAAATTTTCTAGAATGACTAATTCATGTACAAGATCAAAATCCTCATCTTTGGCTTGGCATTTTTCTTGATGAAAGTTTAAGAGATTTTTCCAAATATCATTTGCCGTTTTACAGAAAGATATTCTTTCATATTCAACTTTCGGCAAGGTTTTGTAAATAATTATTTTAGCTTCATTATTTTTGTTATTCTTTGTTTTTAAATAATCATTTTGAGTTTCAAAATCCGTTTTTGTTTGACTTTCAAAATTCGTTTTTGTTGGTTGAAAATCACCAATGGAAATGACATGCCAAAGATCTAGATCAATTGATTTCACATAATTTTCAAATTTATTTTTCCATTCAAGAAAAGTATAGTTTTCAAATAGTGGTAGTGTTTGCATAAATTCCCCTTCTAAATATTTTTCGGATTCCATAGATCGTTTCAAGTTTTAAAATACAGTATATTTTAAAGATCTTGATTGACGTGGCTCCTGATACCAATTGTGGAAAACTAGAAGGGGGGTTGAATAGTTTTACTTCTTTTAATTTATTATAAAACCTTTGTTTACTTTTAAAAACTTAGATTCAAGTTTGTTAAGAAAAATAAAACTTAAATCTTATTATTAGTTATATATGTATTCTTTTTAAATTGATTGTAAAAGTTTTGTTTTCTTGAATGGATTTTCAAATTGATCTTTATGTGAAGTCGACCTCTAATTAATACTAGCAATTATATAAGCCTATGTGTATGAAAGTAATGACGATGCAAGTAAAGAAATAAATAAGGTATGGAAATATCTAACCGAGACACGAGAGATTTATAGTGGTTCGGCTACAAGGACACCTTCCTTGCCCTACTCCACTCCCCGAGCACCGAGCTCGAGAGTTTTCTTCACAACTTCAATAAGCTCCCTTATGGCGGAGAAAACCTTACACGACTTAGGCTTACACCGGCTTAACGACACAAAGCTAAATGTCGAGTTCTAATGGTAGCTAGAACCAATCTCACAACTTCACAACACAACTTCTTCACGACTTATTCACAACGGCTTCACGACTTGAACTTCACGACTAGGACTTCACGACTTCAACACGACCGCTTCACAACTTCTATGCTATGGCTTCACGACTTCAACACTAGGACTTCACGACTAGAGCTTCACAACTTCAACACGACCGCTTCACAACTTCTATGCTACGGTTTCACGACTTCAACACTAGGACTTCACGACTAGGACTTCATGACTTCAACACGACCGCTTCACAACTTCTATGCTACGGCTTCACGACTTCAACACTAGGACTTCAAAGCTACGGCTTCACAACTTCTACACAACGGGTTCACGACTTCTACTTCGCGGCTTCACAACTTCTACACTATGTCTTCACAACTTCTATACCACAACTACTTATACAACTTCTTCACTACTTACATACAACACCAATCTACTATACACACCTTACACACAAATGAATGAATGATTTACAAACTTTGTTAAACTAACAACTTAAGTAACAAGATGATACTAAGTTGTAATACTTCTAATCTTGATTGATAGAAGTATTCTTCTTTTGCACTTGAATGAAGGAAGCTTGGATCACTTGGAAACCAAAGCTTAAGATTATATGATCAAAGGATTTTAGAAAGTATTTACAAGATTTAAAACAGAAAGTTTGGGGTGCAAAAGGTAAGTAAAAATCCAGGAGAAGGCTGGTATTTATAGGAGAAAAACTGAACAGCTGGAGACCTACTGGAGCGTGGCCGGCCCCCTTAAATAGGGGGGCGGTCCCCTTAATTTTAAGGGGGCCGCCTAGTAAAATTAAGGGGGCCGCCCAAGGTGTCCGTTGCCCAGATTTGTCTTTTTGTGGGGAAGGTTTTTCTGGAACATTTTAACTGATTTTGGTTAAAATTTTGAATTCATATTTTTATAAAAGATTAAACATTTTTATTTAATACCAAAAATGTTTTTCAAAAATATATAAAATGTTTTTGAAGTTTTATAAAAAATCTAGTTATTAAGAAAATGTTCCTTTGATCATTTAATGCATTAAGCATTAGTTCATTCATACCTTAAGTGATTTGAGTTGTAGAAATAGATATTTACAACTAAATACTTGTTTACGTCATAATTTTCCGATTAATGATTTTACATTTTGTGATTATCAAAACGTAGAGATATCGAAAAATATTAATAACGTGTTTAGGCATTATTTATATCAACAATTTCCTTAAAGCTAGGATCCTAATTGACATAATTCCATTACATCAGTTAATCTGCTAGTAATAAAAGTATTCAACAAGGTAATTGTCGAACAATAATTGGCAAACATTTTCCAATTCCTAGATCATTATGGGATTTAAAATTGCCAAACCAAGTTGCAATGTAAGCATGTTTTATCCCCATTTTATGCCTTGACTCATAGGTCTCACTAACTAGCTCAATTAAGTTGTATAATTTAAATAAGTGCAAATGTGTCCAGTTAAGCTCTCACACAACATGAAGATTTACCTTTCCATTACAATCTAGCCAAACTCTCACATGACGTAAATTTCAACTTCAAGTGTTCTTTTAATTAGATGACATAAACTTAAATTTTAAGGGTACTAGTTTTGATGTGTATAATCAAAAATTATGTATGAAGAAGCATGCATACAACTTCATAACATAGGTTTTAATAAAGATTTTTTATTAACCAATTTCACTAAGATTAAATTAAAAAAGTTTTGATTGAGGTACTGGGTTTACCAATCAAAGAATTACCTTTATTTATCGTCCACTATATCGTACTTTTGCATAAGTCAAAAGACTTAGTGTTTCGGATAATTACCACAAAGTGGCGCGTGGAATTAAAGGTCAATTCACCCTTAACATGATTTTTTATATAAAAATAGTCATACTAGGTAGCTCCAATTTGATGCACAAAGTGGCGGAGAAACTAAGGTTTAGCATACAGATAATTAAGTACCCGTTTCTTTTAGGTCACAATTTAATGCGTACCTTCCTTAAACCACTCACACAGTTTGTCAAAATTGGGTGAGCCTTTCTTACTATTTGGTACAAGAATCATCACTCAATTAAACGATGTAAATTTAACTCTTAAAAACAAATCAAATTTCACCATTATTTAGTCCAATTTATTTTCTATTCTAAAATTACCCTTTGCTTACAATCATGTCCAACAATATATAAACAAATAAGCAATTAATAAAAATAAACGACAATAATAATGAACATGCTAAATAAATCAACTAACATGTATATCTCTCAATGTAAAACTCCCATTGGTTTTCGAGCTAGGTACCCAATGGACCACGTACCAACAATTGGCAATGTAAGTTTTACAATAAAATTATACAATGAACACACAAAGTTGATAAACAATAAATTAGGTCTTCCCAAATTTTATAATTAATAAATTTATTAGTTAATTAACATCTCAAACAAGTTTTAATTACTAATAAACCCTAATTAATTATAGCACAATTAGCATGTAAAACAAATAAACACGTAACAATTACTTCATAATATTCATATGATCCATGATCAAACATGCACGTTCATCATTGATCCACATCAACTTATTAACAATTAATCAAGTTTCCAAAGATACGCATACAATTCCCCGACACATAACAATTATTCATGAATTAAACACATAAAAAATATTGCATGCAACCTAGGGTTTCTACAATTTTTACAAAACCTAAATTTTTTTTCTTTTTTTTTCGGATGAACTATGTCATGAACAGTGTCAATGAACAGTGTCGTGAACAGTAAAAAAAATTTAGGGTTTAAAAAAAAATTAAAACCTAGAAACCTTAAAACATGCAATAATCAATCAAGGATTCAAATTTTTACGTGTTTTAGTAATTAATTACACAGTATTAACCTGTCTCTAATACCACCATTTGAATTAATATATTATGACAATCATAAAATTAATATAAACACAACAAGAACACGCAACGGAAGCAATAGGATCATAATACTTGTAATTAAATTAACCAAATATAAAAGTGATGGGTACCTTTTAGATTCTAGCAAAACAAGAATCAACTAAGAACAAGAACCCTAATTAGGGTTTATGTGGATTATAAGAATTGTCCCTTACCGTTTTACAATTCAATCCAAGATACTAACAATAGTGTGTTAGTACCACGTTCTTGTACACACGTACTATTAACGAATTAAAGTTAATGCTAGTTAAGAAACACAATAATAAAAACCAAAACAATTTTTGTTTATAAAAATTCAAACAGAAAATCCCTATGGATTTGGGAATTCGGCCGAGCACCAAAGAGGAGGAAAACAAGAGCTTTTAGGGTTTTGTGTGTGTACAAGATTACCCAACAATGATCCCATAGCCTTGTTTATATAGTAGAGTAGCGTAGAGAACAAGTTAGGGTTGGATTGGGCTAACCCCAATCCCAATCGATCGGTTCCCTTATCCCAAGGGGATTCTGGAACCTTCCCGACTTATAATTACACTCTAGTCCTTCTCTTTTATATTTAACGACCGTTAGTCAATAATCATTAATTACTTAACACTCGTTAGTCGATATTTTGTATATAATAATTAAATACAACATTTTATATTTAATTACTAAACATTAATTCTCAAAGGTAAAGTGTGCAATCCCATGGTCTCGAATTCGATCCTAACATACACTACTAATTTATGTCCATAAAACTAACAATATGACATCATTGATGTTGTACATATAGGAAAAGATGGATAAAACTTGTGTAAAAACCCCTTTAAGAAAACTAGTGTGTAACTAGTGATTTGTGATGAGTTTTGACACAAATTCATGAACCATGGACTTGAATGACTTTAATAAGCTGTTAGGAAGTAAAAACTAGAACTTGAGCTTTTGAATCACTTAAAAAGGGCTTATAGTTAAAAAGTTATAGCTAAATGAAGATTACTAGATGGAAATTTGGTGCTGGAACAAAAAGTCTTCTGATCCGACTTTAAATCAAGATTTAGACCCTTTTCTGGTCCAAATCATCAAAAGTGTAAAGCACGAAAGTTGCTCAGAATGATTTTGTATACAAAAACACCAGAGCACGTGTGCAGAAAGTGAAAAACAAAGGCTAGAAACTGCAAGGCTGTTATCTCAAGGCCTTCTAGCCGAGACATAGCCATGGCTATGGCCTTGGTTGTTGTCTCAAGGCTGTGAGTCTAGCCGCACGGCTAGCTTGGGTTTGATGACCCGAAATTTGTCATTGAGACTTGTTCAATTAATTGACTCATTTTCTTGACCTCGACAACTTATAAAAATTGACCATATCACATATATCATTACCACAAAGTCACAACTTACACGTGATCCACGAAATTATAATAACTAGTATGATATCTAAATATCATTTTGAACACTTTACACGACAAAGTTATGAAACGCCGTTAGCGATTTCATCACAACACACTTGACCATTAAATTGGTAACACTCACACTTGACTAATGTTATGCTAAACTTTTCACGACACACAACTTATATCATCACGTCACCAAACTAGTTCAGCCAATAGTCTTTGACGAAACACGACAAATGTTTTTCTACAACATTTGTCTCGTCAAATACTTTTACTTATAAATGATAAGTACTACAATAGTAGGGAGTTTCATTATCATAAGTGGCCTATTCGGGGTGTCGTATCGATGAGTTGTGGATTTACGATTTAAAGTGTCCTGGCTCCTCATATGTTCACTACATGACCTCTAGATTTTGATAGCCCGAATGGTAATACGAAGTTATTTATAAAGGCTAATAGTCAAACCACATTTTAAGGATACTTCACTCATTTTCACAAATTACTAGAATAATGTACAACATCTTAATCAAGTCAACAACTTTACATATTCTTGTATACTCTTATTGTACATTATACTAAGACACGATCACTACACTCTCGTAGGTCATCGCTAAAGATCGTGGTCTCGCCATACACTATTTGTTGATATAAACTACTACTGATCACTACGGTGTGTTCATAGCCCCAACTTTTGTTTAACTGTTTTATAAACTCTTTGGGGGAGATACATGCTAAAACTTTTATTATGGACAATTACTTGCAAACTGAATGCTAGCCCTGAATGTATTATTGCATGCCTAAGTTGTTTATGCCAAAAGTCCCCTTATCATGGACCACTAATCACTTGTTGTTGCGAGTGAGCGCAAATATTGTGGATAGGCCTATCGGAATTGACGATTCCCATTTGTGTTAATCATACAGCGGATATCACAAACGCACTATATTTGAATTTCTAGGTATATGGCTGTAATACCCCTAAAATTATGGATCGCAGCGGAAGATAATATCACTAGGGTGCTACTCAATTGGTATCACAACACAAGTACAAAGAACCGTTTTTACCTTAATCATTTAGATTAAAATTCATTAACAAAAAGTGTTAAATTTACATTATTCAAAATTAGAGTGGAAATAAGCCCATAAAATAAACAAAGCGGTCCCAACTGTATATCAGAGCCGCCTATAACCATGCCCCTTACCAAGCGCCTTCAAAAATAAGCTATCATCTTAAAGCCTGATTATGTATGCTAAAATAGTGTGGACCACAAGATTTAATATTTGCTTGACCGTGCATTTGGTCAGTAAAGGATAATGGCATGCCGGTACATTCGGTTATCTATGTACATAGCCGGTTGGCTAGTCCAATTGGCAGGTTTGTCAGTTCATTTGGCTTAGCTGGTCCATTTGGTTATGGGAGTATAATCGTTTAAGTGCTTGTGTCCATATGTTAAAAACAAGCAATGTATTCTCACCCCGAGTATTTGAAAACAGGTATAAACAATGTAAATGTGGGGCTATGAAACTCACCTCAGTAGAGTATGCAGTAAACGAAGTAAATCAGCGAGAGAGTGTGGCACCAATACGGGACCTAAATTAGTAAGGCGGTGGTTTAGTCCATAGTTTAAGTTCAAGGCTCAATGAAGTTTAATTAGACTTAAAAGTTTTAAAGTGTTGCGTTATTGTGGCTTGTGTGGTAGCATTTAAGTTTGAAAATGGTTTTCTAAACGTTTGAGTGTATTGGCTCTTGGAATTGCGTAAGCGTACAACGAATAAGGTGTTGAGAACGAATAGTCTTTGGTTCGAAAATAATCACGGACAAGATGTGAGTATTAATCACATATAAATGTTAGTCGTTGACGAGTTTTGTAAACCATTTGCTTAAATGACGTTATAGTGCTAAGTGTAGAATAAAATGTTTAAGTTAAGTGTTGTTTTATTCCTCTTCGAAAGTTGTGAATAAGGTCACGTTTTAAGTTTATAAAAATGAGTATAAGTTTACATTTCATTTCTGAAAAATATAGGCATGACTTGTGCACATACTCTTGGTTGTTTTCACGCGATAAATATTTGTTAAGTAATAGTCGTTTTGTAAGTTTATAAAACTTTAAATTAGTTTTTATAAAATTTCCGTTCCAAGCACGTATAACTTAAATAGGTTATGTAGTATGTTTAGTTTTTGTAAAGTGTTTTATAGTTTTGGAAATACATTTAGAGAGCATTAGGTGATAAAGTATGATTTATATGTTGATATAAGATGTGACGTGATAATGTTATCGATATAAGTGTGACGTGAGTCGCGGGATAGCTCGGGTACGAATTGTCGATGTTCGAAAAATAGTTATTTTTTTCTTCCATTTTTGTTTTTAGAAAGCATATTATAGTTGGGCTGTGTTGGAGTTTCGGAGTGGGCCTTGGCCCGAAGTTTATTTATTTGCTTATTTTAAGTTGGGCTTGGCCCAATGTTGGACTAAACGAAAACTGTTCACCATTTTAACATGGGCTCGGCCCAAATACTTTTCACAAGTTATAAAGAAAAGTGCAGGTTTGTATTTTGGCTTTGTTTTGACACTCGGCACAAGGACTTTACCAAATCGCTAACAAGTTTTAGTTCGTCCACTTCTTGGCTCGACAAAGATTACGACTAAGGTTTAGTACTCCAACACAGACGTTAGTACGCCACTTGAGCCAAGTCGTTTTGACACAAATTATGAGGTGCAAAAGACACAACATGTGTGGGGAAAACATCCATTCGCCTCACTCTATTTCGGCTTAACCAAAACGACTCAAAGCCATTTTCTTAACGACACTACGAATTAAGTCACGACATCAAGAAAACTAGCTACGAAATGCCACAAACCAAGACGGGTACGGTTAAAAATGTGAGCCTTAGCAAACTTAGTTTCGACTTGACAAAATTTCTACCACACAAGGATTTAACAAAACCGATTATCATACAACACTTCTTACACGATTTCGACTTAACATAAACATTATCAATTCGCCATTATCAAAACCCACATAACGCAACTAATTTAATCAATTTCTAACAAGGTCGATTCATGTTTATTTCAAAACCAACTTATCAATTTCTAGTCGATTATTCAACAATCAAGATTAAACAAAACCAACAACATAAAGATTCGAATGAAGAATAAGAATTAAAATCGGATTAGGGTTCTTACACAAATGATGTCGGTTACAAGAATTAAGAAATTGAGTAGCCCCAAATCCAATAAGACAAGCAATTACACACACCCATTTGTTTCTGAACTTGTTCC
Source organism: Artemisia tridentata subsp. tridentata (assembly GCA_021014915.2). Lineage (NCBI taxonomy): Eukaryota > Viridiplantae > Streptophyta > Magnoliopsida > Asterales > Asteraceae > Artemisia > Artemisia tridentata. The sequence goes on along the minus strand of CP139507.1, from coordinate 105,110,171 downwards.
CACCTAGAATCGATTACAATTTTTCTATTTTTGCTTTGATAAATTGTTTTAGTTTGTGAAACCTTGTGGATTCGATTTGGTTATAAAAACCTAAACAATAGATGTTTGACCCCTTCTTCCTTGGGTATCAATCGTCCTTGTAGTTATTTATGGTAGTCATCCCCTCATGGCTTCATCCTTTTGTGTTTACCTCCAAAGTTGAGACAAGGAAGGTCAGACCTGTGTTGCTATGACTACTCTTGTTGTTTTATTGACATTGTTTGATCAGATCTGAATCGGAACAGGAGGTGGGGATGGGACGTAGCAGAAGATAGAGAGAGAGGAAGAAGACGCATGTGTGTGGTGGGGATAGTGAGGGGATAAAACAAATTTCGGTTTATATCTTTCTCTTTTTTTTGATTTTCTTTTAATTGTTTTTAATTTATTTAGTTTAGGTTTTAATTTAAAAGTGTGTATTAAATAAAAGTGAGGGGTCAAATAAAATGTGAGTTAAATTTAAAAGTGAGGGTTTGTTTAAATAAACGTAAGCATTCGACTAGTGATTTAGGTGTACTCCGTGTTTTGTCGAGTTTCTGTTTATCTTTGTGTGTTTTCCCGGGTCGTCGTGAGCACGATCAGTAACGTCTTTGGAGTGTACGTTTATAGTAATTATATAAAAACATTGTTTTGGTTCCTGGTTAATAAACACAGGTTTATGCCATTACTAGATTTGTGTCGGTACGCGTGTGGTGTTGTGTGCGAGATATTTCTCGTTGTGGTACATAAATACTCAGTATTAGTCAGAAAATGAATTATTCACATACTTCTGATAAAATAGTCAATGGAATGAGTTACTGTAAGCTACAGTGTGCGGGTTTGCATCCCGATTTAGTTATGCAAGCTCATGAATGCTCAATTTAAACAGTTAGGTAATAATAAATTAACATTCATTATTAAAATATTGGTTGGAAAATTACCGTTTGTCACTATGGCATAGTACCTACATGGGGCAAATTGTTTAATGTATATATCGTACGGTGATATATATATATATATATATATATATATATATATATATATATATATATATATATATATATATATATATATATATATATATATATATATATATAGTCAGTCATGCGTGCCATGAGCTTAAAGCAATAATGACTATCAGGATGATGATTGCGCACATTGCAATTATACTATGAACTTTATTGTCCACTACTAAATACATTACAGAAAACGACTCTAAAATGAGACGTTTTAAAATACAAGTACAGAAAGTACAAGTACAGAAAACGACTCTAAAATGAGACGTTTTAAAATACATTATCATTCGAATTTATTCATAATATCAGATTAGAGGTCCCATAATGTACATAATAAGTTTAAAATGTTATCGAATGATAATATGCATAGTCTTCAAAATGTCCATTCCGTGTGCCATGCCTACTATTTGACATATCACTGTTTTTATTGCTATGAACGTTTAACTAACTCCAAACATGTATACTTTTATGCAGACATCATGTATGTACCACCATCCCCAGATCACAATCTCGTTGTTCAAGATCAAGCTATACTGGCTCAACATGAGCAAGCACCTCAGGCTCCCATCCAACCACAAAATCCTCCTAATCAAGATGATGATTATCTTGATGCTGTAGACTTCGGGGATGATGAGGATGAGGAACCATATGAGGATCAGGCAGACGACGAAGAAGATGATCCGAACAATGATTCGGAAGAAGATGAAAACATGATCCATGATGATGATGATGACATGGATATGATTTCCGATAATGACGAAGAGGAAGAAGACCCTCTTCATGCGGATGTCATACCTAATGGATCTCCACCTCCGCTGTCACCAGTTTCACCACTTACTCCAGCAAGCTCGGAGGTTCATGTTACGGTTACCCCCATTACTGAGGGTAGACCTTATATCATCGGAGGCCCTTCCTCTACTTATGAAGTTGGAGGACCTTCTAACGCTTTTCCAAATTTTCCAAGATACGAAATGGGATGCCTAAGACGAGACGTCACGGCACTCCAAAACCATACTCAATTCCTGACGCGGGGAATGCGTCGCCGTGAATCTGAAATCTCCTCAGCAAAAACTGAAGCTATTAGAGCTCGCCAACGAGCTGATATGGCTATTCTGGATATGAGTTATATCTGAGATGGCCTGACTCATGTTGAAGATATTGTCTTAAGTGACCAATATAGAGAAAGCACAAAATGAAAGTGGTGAGCAAATCTATGAGCTAAGGCACCGCTTAGCTTCAGCAGAGACTATGCTAGAAAAGATCGAGTTAATCGTTATAGGCTCGAGATTGATCTTTATACTATACGAGGAGAGATGCACGTCATGTATCAAGACTTGAGGGGCTCTGGGGAGTATCGCCCTACAGAAAGCATTGACGTGTTAGCCACTTACGGGAATGATGATCAGCCTGAGCCGCAACAACAATCTCCTGACTCTTGATAGACTAGTATTATCGTAATAGTTAGAAGACTTTGTAAATTATGTAATAGCTAGTGGACGTTGTAAATACTGACTGAGAGTCTCAGTCAGTAAAGTTTGAAGAAACTTGTTATGGGTTTTGATTTTGTAACCGATATAACGGATTTAATATGTATGAATGTAACTTTTGTTGTATTAATCTATCTCATCTTGTGTTGTGACTTTAATTTCCAATGTTGTTCTTCTATCATTTCTATTGTAATCGTGCTTATTATCCAACTTTATACTTATACAATATCTCTTGTTTAATTGATAGAAACATGCCACCCAAAAGAAAAAGCAATGCCTCTGTTGAGAAAATGATTGCTGATAGAGTGGCTACCGCACATGCAGCCGAGCAGGCAACTACAGCTGCTAACGCTGCCACAGTCGCTGATGCGTTGCTTCCGAAGCCTCAAAAACTGCCGCTGTTGCCGAGGCATTTCGCAGTCGCCAGAGCCGCTGCAACTAATGGTGGGGCCGGAGGTTCTAACACAACGGGGCCAGATGTAGGCGCCGAGAGAATAGGTGTTGAACCAACGGCAAAGGGCTGTACATATGATGTGTGCGTGTATATTGCTCTAATATTTATATCCACGGTAGCGGCCCCAAAGACTTGGTGCATGCGTGATGTCGTTGTGGTTTTAGCAGTATTCAAGTTTTAAATTTATATTTAGCCGACTTATTGTTGGGAATAAAATGTTCAAGTCAAAGAGCCTGCCAAAGATGTTAAAGAGCCTGCTAGTTGATTTTTGAAGAGTACGAAGATGTTCTACCAGTACCTTCTTGGTAGAAGGTACTGCTAGCTGATGAAGAGCCTGCCAAGCTTATGTCAAGTCGATTAGATATTTTGTAATAGATATTTAGTTGAATTATTAGTCTTTGTACATTTTTATACGTTATGTAGAAGTGATTTAGTCCTCTGTGGTTCACAGAAGAATATGGCAGAGTTGTACATTGGTAGTTGTATTTAATTGTAGGCGCCAATATAGTCAAAGTATAGTTTTATATTCAACCACTTGACAATCTTGTAATAAGATATCCTTATCTTATAAAAGGATATCTTAGTCACCACTTCATGCATGCATCTTTACCAACTCATAACCAAAAACAAACTATCTCTCAAGTAACTTAGTTACTTCAATTCACAAATCCTTTTTACAATCATAGATTCAAGATTACTTTGTAATCCCGGTGATACTTAGATCATCCGTATTATTTCATCAATAATATTGAATCGTTTTGTATTAACCAAAGTTGTGTTATTTGTTCATTGCATTCTCACGTTTACTTAAACTCACCACCTTGTGTTCTTTTAAGTGTGTTGTAGTAGATTCCGCATGCTAAACACATTCAATACATAAATATCTCAAACAAACAGAACAAACGTTCCACAAGTGGTATCAAAGCTAGGCTTGATATTTACTAATTTAAAAGAACAATGGATGTTGAACATATTCAAACAAATGTTGCAGCTAAACTTCCATTACTTAAGCAAAATGAGTTTGAAATGTGAAGACTAAGGGTTGAACAATACTTTCAAGTGCAGGACTATGCACTTTGGGAGATCATTGAACAAGGCAATTCATTTAAACCCCAAATCACCACTACAACAGTAAATGATGCTCTTGTAACAAGAATACAAGATCAACCATCAAATGCAGATGAAAAGATTCAGAAGAGAAATGATCTAAAAGCAAGGAGTATGTTACTGATGACTATTCCTAATGATCAACTTCTGATCTTTAACAAATACAAAGATGCCAAAACCCTTTTTGAAGCTATTGTGGCTAGGTTTGGTGGTAATGATGCTACCAAGAAAACACAGAAAACACTTCTCAAACAACAATTTGAGAACTTTACAGCCACAACCAATGAGTCTTTGGACAGTATGTTCAATAGACTTCAGAAGCTTGCAAGTCAGTTAGCCATCCATGAAGTGATGATAACTCAAGAAGATCTAAACTCTAAATTTCTTAGGAGTTTACCTTTAGAATGGTCTATGCATTTCATTGTCTGGAAGAACAAGCCAGATATTGACCAGATGAGTCTCAATGATCTCTACAACAATTTCAAAATTGTAGAACATGAAGTAAAGAAGACTACTGGGTCAAGTTCAGGAAATATGGCTTTTGTTTCATCCCCAAGCATCTCAAAGGTTGATAATGAAGAAAAAGGTGGCAGAGAAGAAGGTACTGCCAGTACAACCTTTGGTACTGCTAGTACTTCTAGTAGTACCAAATCCATTTTAGATGAAACAATTGGGTGTGCTTTTCTTACATCTCAACACAATGGGTCCGTATTAACTTTTGAAGACCTTCAAGAGATTCATCCTGATGATCTTGAAGTGATGGACATAAAGTGGCAACTTTCACTTTTAAGCATTAGAGCTAAGAGGTTGTTGATGAGGACTGGCAAGAAGATAATGATAAATGGAAATGAGCCTGCTGGCTATGATAAGTCAAAAGTGGAGTGTTACAACTGCCACATGATGGGTCACTACTCTAGAGAGTGTAGAAGACCTAAGAAGCAGGATGAAAAGGGTAGAGGATTTGACAACAAGAATAAAGGAAGCTTTGAGAAGAAAGGAAGCTTTGAAAGCAAGAGTAAGGTTGTTGAAGTTGCTGAGCCAAAAGCAATGGTTGCTATTGATGGCATGGGTTTTGATTGGAGTTTCATGGGTGAAGATGAGTCAACTTCTGATGAATTAGCTTTGATGGCATTCTCCACTCCTGAGGTACAAACTATCAAATGTTCTAGTAATTGTGAATTTCTTAAAGAATTAGAAGTTATAAGAAAATCTTATGATGAGCTAAAAATAGAAGAAAGAAAAACCAATCAAACCTTATTTAACCATCAGTGTGGTATGGCCAAACTAGAAAAACAAATCATTCACTATAGAGAAAATGAACTCACATTTTCTGATGCTAAAGCTGCTCTTAATAGACAAATATTTTTGAAAGATTCAGAAATAGAAATGGTAAGGAATGAGTGTACTAAAGTTACATTGGCTAGAGATAATATTCAACTGACTGTTACTAAATTGGAAAATGCTTCTGAGTGTACTAAGAGCATAGTAGAGAATCAGATGAATAAGAGAATAAAATCAGGGATAGGATACAATGAATGTCCACCTCCTTATAGAGGAATTCCTTGTCCTCCAGGATCAGATCTTGCTGAATCAGGTGTGCATGAAGTCATTAAACCATTGGCTAAACCTGTAGTGATAAGTGAACCTTCTGAGAATGCTAAGAATGCCCCACTCTCTAAGGTGCTCACTGATAAAAGACCAGATGTCCTAATTATTGAAGATTGGGTATCTGATGATGATGAAGATGAGACTACTCCTATCAAAGGAATCAAAGTAGGACCATTAAGTCTTAAGAAAGTAGAAGTTAAAGCTAAGGCTAAAGCTGTTTTGAAAACAGTTGAAAGTTGTAAAAATTGTAATAACAAACCTAGGGGAAGCCAAAGAAATTGGAACAACCTTAAGTCACAACAACTAGGTGATGACTTTGTTATGTTCAATAAGGCTTGTTATTATTGTGGTAGCTTTAATCATCTTCATGCTTATTGTAATAAATGGGTTTCTGGGAGTAAATCAAAGTCTAAAACAAATGTTACTCACCCCAAAAAAAGTTTTGTTAAGTCTAACACCACAAATGTTAAACATACTGTTAGACAAAATAAGCCTGTTATTGCAAAACCAACTGATATGGGTACAAGAAACACTTTCAAATGTGTACCAAAAGTTGTGAATAGTCCTATGATGAAGCGAAAAGTGTACCGCTTTTAAGGGGTCATTTAAGCCCTAAATCGTATTTATTTGATCAAATATTGCCCTAAATCGTTCCTTTTGTCATTTTAGGTACTTTTGAGGAGAAATCTGGAAAAGGAGGCATTTTGGACGTTTTTGGAGCATAAAAGTGAAGAAAACGACAAAGTCTCAAAAATTGGCTAAAAGTTACCTTTGACGGCGTCAGATTTTACTCTGGACGGCGTCATGGCTTGGCAAGAAAAGGTGGATGTGAAATTTACTCATGATAAGCCAGTGAAAATTGCATGTGAATTCTGACGGCGTCACGCTTTAACCTGATCAAGGGCGTCACGGCTTAATTCAAAGAGGGACGGCGTCACGTTCAAGGTCTGACGGCGTCAAGCCTTGATAAGCCAGAACGGATTTTGGAGAGCTAAAGAGGGACGGCGTCAAGAAGGCCATTCGGGAACCCTAGAAGCGGCGAGGTGACGGCGTCACACTCCATAAGGTGACGCCGTCAGATGTAAAAATCTATATATAGTTTTGCAATTCTTTGTCATAAGGGGGGAACTTAGTGTGGAATTTTTGGGAGAAAACCCTAAGACGATTTTAGCATCTTTTTCAAGGCTTTTTGCCTTGAGATCTTCCATGTTACATTGAAAGATAAGTTATCAATTAATCATTCAATATGTCTATGTGTTGTTTGATTTTATCTTGTTCTTGTCTTTTGTTTAACATGTTAGGCTAGATTTATCTTGTGTTTGCTTAGATCTAATGAAACCTAGCTATTGATTATTGGTTATTAGTGTGTTATTAGTTGTATTGGATGATTGTTTATCTATGTTAGGCTTAAGAAAACTGGCTAACTTCCTATTCGGTAACTTGCTTGAACGTCTTAAGAAACATGAACCAAATGCGTACTAAAGGTTTTTATGGTTGTATTTAATGCACAAGCGAATTCTAGTGATCCCATGTTAGGAGCTTCCTAGCCGGCTCGACATAGGAGTGAAGTAGGAGCTTGTAGAGTTGGGGAAGTACGTACGCCACCCCACGATTGGTATTAAGGAATACACCCGTGATCCACGCAACTAATACACACTAATCAACCGGTAAAAGATAGTTAGGGAGTAAGGAAATCTAAGTAAACACATTTCTCTACACATAAGTTTCCACCAACTTTTCATTTTTGTTATTTTATTTTATTTGCATTCGTAGTAATTTGGGTTAGTTGACTAGCAACTAATTCCGCCCACTCTTTCAAACCCGAGATTTTACTTGCTTTCATAAAAAATATAAAAACACAAAAAGAATCTTCCTCAACCCTTAGACCTATTAGAGTAGTCTTTCATACCTAACGAACACTATTCCCTGTGGAGAACGATCAATCCCCCGTACTTACCACTACACTATACTACATCGGTCAGGTACACTGCCTGGTAGGGTTGTAAGCCTCTTGAGATCCCTCGAGAGGTAAAACCTGTTGTAAGGTTGCAAAACCACGCATCAAGTTTTTGGCGCCGCTGCCGGGGAATAGTTATTGTTTAGGTTGAATTTTTATTTTATAGGTCTACTCACTAGATTCCTTTCTAGTGAGATTTTTATTTTATTTTTTTTAGGTTTTCTTTAGTCTATCTATTTTCTTCGTTTCTTTGTTCGTAACCATTACCATTCGACATCATGGAAGATGGTAATATCCTTAATCCCAACAACCCACCACCACAACAACCACCTCCTAGAGCCCGCACTTTAGGAGGATATTCCCTAATTTTGGATGATGACCCCCCTAATCTTAGAATCACTAGGAGCCGAAGCTCGATAAAGACTCTTGCCACACCTATGCTGAACCCGAAAGGGAAATGCATAAATTAAGGCGACTCCGCCAAGTGGCTAAGCCATCCACGATCAATTTTGATGATGCCCTCTCCGAGGAAGAATCCAATCATCATTCTACACCTCCTAGCCCTCAACCTAATCACGAAATGGAAGTTCCCGAAATCCCAATCCCTAAATGTCTCAAGGACTACTCTTCTCCCACCCCTCGTGGTTTTTCCAATGCTATCATTTTTCCAAATGAGCGCACGGATGGGGTCTTGCGTGCAACCGATATCTGGCTTGTCCAAAGTGTATGCAAATTCCACGGATTGAAAACTGAAGATCCGATCCAACACATCAAGGACTTCCTGAAAATAGTGGATACCCTCCATACGGATGGGGCTACTAGAGATACCTCCCGGCTTCGATTCTTTCCCTTCACCCTTTGTGAAAAAGCCGGAAACTGGTATAACCAACTTCCCTCCGAATCCATCTTCACATGGGAACAGCTTATCTCAAAATTCTATGAGAAATTCTTTCCCATAGGAAGAACTTCAACGTTGAGAGACGAAATCCTCCGCTTCCATGTTGGACCAGCAGAACCTATTCACAAATCTTGGGTTAGATTCAAGGATCTAATTAGACAAGTCCCTCATCATGGCATTGAACTCTGGCTTCTTGTCCAAATCTTTTATGACAGTGTCTCCAAAAACGACCAATTGGGCATTAATAATTCATCAAAAGGAAAAATAGCCAAACTAAGCGTTGAGGAAGGATGGAATAGAATTGAGGAATACGCGAATGATCAAGACGATACCTGGGATGAACCCGATTCGATCATGAGCGTTTCCAAGATCATGAAAGAGCCTCCTTTTGCTAACCGGGTGAGTAGATTGAATGATCAGGTATCTTATCTAGACAAGTCGCAACCAACTAAGCGGTTATCAAACCCATACTTGATCTGTGATCAATGTGGTGGCCCGCATGAAGTGGAGGAATGTGAGGATGATACCACCACCGAACAAGCATGCTTGTCAAGCCACGACATCTTTGATGATCCTTCGCTCTTAACTTTCTACCAAAACAATGATTTCACCCCTTGGGGAAATCTTGTGAGAGAAGAGGGAGGAGGAGAATATCCTGACTATAAGGTTAGGAGCACTTTTGAGGATGATCTCGGGCATTTCACGTTTGAAAAGAATCTGCAACTAAATGGTCTCGACAACCTTATCATTAGCCAACAAAACAACGTGAGGGCCAATTTCGCAGAGCTCAACGCCACTCTCGACAGCCTTGGCGAACCTCAAAGAGATCCCTTACTCGCCATCACCACTCGTGCTGGAACAACTACTAAGGATCCACCCTACCCAGCTCAACCATCTAACGTCATGGAGCCCAACACCCCTCATGAGGAGGAAGATAATGTGAACGATGAGAATCCCGAACAAACCCCTCCGGTAACTCCCTCTCCACCTACTCCAACCAAACAGCCCATTAAAGTCCCATACCCGTCCCGTCTCAAGAATCAAAAGGTCGAAAACGATAATAAAAGATTCTTGTCATATTTGAGGAATTCGGTCGTCACAATACCCCTTCTTGATGCATGTTACCATATGCCCAAATATAGTACATACTTCAAGAAGTTGCTAACCAACAGAAAAGGGCTCGAGGGTCTTGTAACCTTAGGAGAGGAATGTTCTGTGGTGACTCAACGAGGGCTACCAAAGAAGGTGGATGATCCAGGTAGTTTCACCTTGCCCTGTTCAATTGGATCTCTTTCAGTCAAGAATGCTTTAGCCGACTTAGGAGCAAGCATCAATCTTATGCCACATTCCATGTTCCTCAAGCTAGGGTATTCTGGGTTGAAACCAACCCGTATGAGCATCCAACTTGCCGATAGATCAGTCAAATACCCCTTAGGAATATGCGAGAATGTGCTAGTTAAGGTAGGGAAGTTCAAATTTCCAGTTTACTTCGTCATCCTAGAAATGGAAGAAGACGATCTTATACCCATCATTCTAGGAAGACCATTCCTTGCAACTGCTCGTGCTGTTATTGATGTTCATGACGGCAAACTAACCTTACGAGTGGGGGCCGATAGCTTAACCTTCGACATCAAAGACACAATGAATCTTTCTCTTGAAGCAGATAATCAGTTGTATTTCATCGGAGAAATCAATGAACTATCCGACGAGATTGACAATTGTGTAGATGAACAGGTAGAAGCTGGTTGGTTGCGAGATGAAGCTTTCTTACCCATCTTAGAGGAGGAGAAGACTATGGATGTGAATGCAGTCTCCTTCTATCCCAGACAAGAAATCGAACAGCTTGAGCTTCGTAAACCCGAGAACAAACTTAAACCTTCCATCATCGAGCCACCCACGTTAGAACTCAAGGAACTCCCGAACAACCTTGAATATGCCTTCCTTCAAGGAAAAGATCAACTTCCGGTAATCGTAAGCTCTTCTTTGAAAAGTGAACAAAAGGATAAACTCTTAGGAGTTTTAAAAAAATATAAAGGAGTTATAGCATGGAGTGTAGCCGATATCAAGGGGATTGACTCTACCTTTTGCACGCATAAAATCCTCATGGAGGAGGATTATAAACCCACCGTGCAACCTCAAAGGCGAGTAAATCCCAACATAAAGGAAGTCGTAAAGAAGGAAGTCATTAAGCTCCTAGATGCAGGGCTAATTTACCCGATTTCGGACAGTCCATGGGTAAGTCCTGTACAGGTTGTACCAAAAAAAGGAGGAATGACGGTGGTGAAGAACGATAAGGATGAGTTAGTGCCTCAACGAACGGTAACTGGATGGCGTGTATGCATTGATTATAGGAAGTTAAATGATGCAACCCGAAAGGATCATTTCCCTCTCCCATTTATCGACCAAATGTTGGAAAGGCTAGCAGGGCATGAGTACTACTGCTTCCTAGATGGGTTCTCAGGGTATTTCCAAATCCCTATCGCTCCTGAGGACCAAGAAAAGACTACGTTTACATGCCCTTATGGCACCTTCGCCTACAAGCGAATGCCCTTTGGACTATGTAACGCCCCCGCCACTTTCCAGCGCTGCATGACGGCAATCTTCCATGAGTTAATGGAAGACAGCATGGAGGTCTTCATGGATGATTTTTTAGTCTTTGGAAACTCTTTTGATCGCTGTCTTGCTAACCTTGAGAAAATGCTCAAACGTTGTGAGGAGACCAACTTGGTTCTAAACTGGGAAAAGTGCCACTTTATGGTAAAAGAGGGGATTGTGCTAGGGCACAAAATTTCAGGAAGTGGGATTGAAGTAGATCGGGCAAAAATTGAAGCTATATCCAAACTTCCCTATCCGACGACTGTCAAAGCAATCCGTAGCTTTTTGGGTCATGCTGGCTTCTATAGGAGATTCATTAAAGATTTCTCAAAGGTAGCTAAACCAATGACTCAGTTGCTCATGAAGGATGCCCCGTTCGACTTCTCTCAAGAGTGCAAGGATGCATTCGATCTATTGAAGCAGGAACTTACCCAAGCTCCAATTATGGTTACCCCTAACTGGGAGTTACCCTTTGAAATTATGTGCGATGCTAGTGATTATGCTGTTGGAGCAGTATTAGGCCAAAGGCTTAACAAACACTTTCAGCCAATATACTACGCTAGCAAAACCATGAATCCTGCTCAAGAAAACTACACTACCACTGAAAAGGAATTACTAGCCGTGGTATTCGCTTTTGATAAATTTCGCCAGTATCTTGTCCTTTCTAAAACGGTTGTTTTTACGGATCATTCAGCCATTCGATATCTTTTCGCTAAACAGGATGCTAAACCACGGTTACTTCGTTGGATCCTACTATTGCAAGAGTTCGATGTTGAAATTCGTGATAAGAAAGGAGCAGAGAATCTTGCGGCTGATCATCTCTCTCGTCTCGAAAACCCCAGCCTCGCTGAATCTGACAAGAGTGAGATTCGGGAAACATTTCCTGAAGAGCAGCTCATGTCAATAAATGATTCTGAACCTTGGTATGCGGATTATGCTAACTACCTGGCGAGTAGAGTCATTCCTGAGCATATGAGCAGGCATGAAAAAAAGAGGTTCTTTAATCAATTAAAGTACTACTTTTGGGATGAACCCTTCTTATTCCGAAGATGTCCGAATCAGGTAATCAGGCGTTGTGTTTCGGAAAGAGAGGCTGTCAGAATTATGAAAGAGTGTCATGCCGGTCCATCGGGAGGACATCACGGAATGAACACTACTGCACGAAAGGTCTTCGACGCATGATTCTATTGGCCTACAATATTTCGTGATGTGAAGGGAATGATACAAACCTGTGACGCATGTCAAAGAGCTGGGAATATCTCTAGGAGGGATGAAGCCCCACAGAATTATATACAAGTTTGTGAGGTTTTCGATGTTTGGGGAATTGATTTCATGGGACCCTTCCCATCTTCAGGTGGGAATGAATACATCTTAGTGGCCATCGATTATGTTTCGAAATGGGTGGAAGCACAAGCCCTTAGGACTAACGATGCTAGGGTAGTAATTCATTTCTTAAAAAAATTGTTCGCTAGGTTCGGAATTCCGAAGGCTCTTATTAGTGACAGGGGAACCCATTTTTGCAATTCGCAAATGGAGAAAGTTATGAAAAGATATGGAGTCTCTCACCGATTCTCCACCGCTTACCATCCTCAAACCAACGGTCAAGTCGAAAACACTAATAGAGCCATAAAGAGAATATTGGAGAAAACGGTTAATCAAAACCGAAAAGATTGGTCTTTTAAGCTCGATGAAGCTTTGTGGGCATTTCGAACCGCTTATAAGACGCCAATCGGGACAACCCCGTTCCGTATGGTATATGGCAAGGCATGCCACCTTCCAGTAGAACTGGAACACAAGGCATATTGGGCACTTAAAGCTTGTAATTTGGATTATACGGTCGCGGGAACAAATAGATTCTTACAGCTCCAAGAGCTCGATGAATTGAGATTAGAGGCTTATGAATCTTCCATTACATACAAAGAAAGGGCAAAAAGATGGCATGACCAACGGATTAAGAGACCAAAGGAGTTTTCAGAAGGAGACAAGGTCTTATTATATAATTCTCGCTTAAAACTATTTCCTGGAAAACTTAAATCTAGATGGTATGGACCCTTTACCGTAAGGAGCTCCTCTAAAACCGGAGCCGTTGTGTTGATTGACGACGAAGATAGAGAATTCACTGTAAATATACAACGAGTCAAGCATTATCAAGAGAATGGTAATGAAATGATCAATGAGGAAGATATAACTTTTGATGAAGAAGTCACGTAATGTACGTGACTTTGAGTCTAGCTACAAGACTCGTTAATAAAGAAAAGCGCTTCTTGGGAGGCAACCCAAGCTTTATTTTATTTATTTGCTTTGTGTGTTTATTTGTTTGTTTGTTTGTTTTTATTTGCTTCCGTATGTGTGTTTAATTTTTATTATTATTGATTCATGTTCAAAACTAAAATTGTAAAAATGCTTTATTTGTTTTTAACTTCGTCTTAACTACATATAAAGGTATTTTGCAAAAGATAAGTGTAAGGGAAATCTAAATTGGTTTATTAGAACACATATGAACATGAATCGTAATAATATTAAATTAACATACATATTCGTATTTGTTTGAGTCAAATGCTTGTATCGAGTCATAATGATGTTTTGCAGGATTTCCAGGAAGTAAGGTAAAGGTTTTTCTAGAAATTTTCCGGAAACTTAAAATGAGAATTTTTGTCAGGTCATTTCTGACGGCGTCAGGGTTTATAACCTGACGGCGTCAGATTTAATTTTCAGAAATTTTTGAAAGTTTTGTTTTTAAAAAGTTTTTATTAAATCTCCAACTTATAATCTCCAAGAATCTGCAAAATTATCATTCCACAAGCATTATATCCTTATATATAGATTTATCCCGCCGATGTTATGCAGGTTTTCGTGTTTGTTTTCTCAGGTTTAACAGGTTATTTCGGACAAGGAAATGTTTTGAATCAAGCTTATGGCGATGCATTAGTCATGGAGCTTCAACATTACTTTGGAAGAAGATTTAACCGTGTTACTTCATTATCCACCGAGCGAATCAGGGGAGTATTTGATTTCATTCTTTTACTTTATGCTTTTACATTTGTTATTTGAACATTGGGGACAATGTTCATCTTAAGTGTAAGGGGAGGGTAAAAGTACGATTAGAGAATGCTATTACGCTTGATTTTTGTTTGTTTAATAGTAGATGTGTAATAAAACTGAGAAAAATACTTGTTAAGGTAATTTTAGTGCCAAATTTAAAATTTTTTTACAACATTTAGGAGTGAAACTTTGATCTTAATGAGCGTCTCACGGATAGGAGTTATATGACTAGCACAAAAACCGTACTACTAAAAAATTTTCCACCCCCAAATATGTGAGGTTCGCCCCTAGAATTGGTAGGAAAAGCATTTATGCTATGATGTGTGTACCGGTAGCACTTAGATTCTAGAACTTGCGTTAGGACCATTCCAAGGCCACAAGTGAGACTACATTCGTGTAGTTAGATTTACTACATGATAAGAGGCATTAGGATTAACTCATTGTTTTACACCTGTGTTTTTGTTATAATTACTTTGGCTACATTGGTCAAGTAATTCTCCCACACCCCTTGCGTTGTACTCATTTTTAGTACACGATACCCCTAGTACACCCCTCAGAGCCTATCTTTTCGTTTCGACCTTTAAGCATTTTACTTAAAGGAAGAATTTGTTACACCCCACTAAAATGTACACCCAAATCGCCTTAGCCTACCTTGTATGCACTCATCTTTAGTGCATTATTGTAACAACATTTGTTTAAACCCCAAGTTAATTATCTAATTGATTACATGGTTGCTAAGTCGAGTCATATCCTTGTACATATTGTTTTGGGACGATTGGGACTCATGGGTAACGTACTAGTGTAATGGAGTAATGGGGAAGAACAACATTATTACCCCCATATGTGCTAAATATTTTAAAAGTACTCCAAGTTTTTCAATTATCTTAATTCGAGTCATTAGAATAGTTATTTGTAAAGTTATGTAAAAGTTCAAGTGTAAGGGGGATGCAATGCCCCTATGATGTATTATTTTGGATGGTAGGGCAAGAGTGTATGCAAAAAAAAAAAAAAAAAAAAAAAAAAAAAAAAAAAAAAAAAATCAAGAAAAATACAAAAAAAATGAGAAAAAGAAAAGTAGAAAAAACATACGGACTACCATCCCGTTTTATTTTATGTTTATTTTATGTTTTTGTTATTTTCTTTCATTAGCTTAAATCGAGTCGAGTCTTGGCTTAGCAACATTGTATAGTACATGTAATTAATCAAGATCTTTAACTCGCCACCAGTAAAATATCCTTTATCCAACAAAACCGTGTTTTCCTTTTCCCTACACCTAACGTTATAACCCATGTAAAAGCCCTCTTTGATAGTTTATCTTAGGTGCTTACGCCTAGTGGAGGAGGTTTTCGATCCTTTCCCAAGCCTATGGTAATCTATTTGCTATGACAGGTAGTGAGAGATATTATCCGTTTTCATTTATGAGATTTATTTTGATGACACTTGAGAGATGTGAGTATCTAAACACTACTTGTGAGGTGCTAGTTTATAATCTCCGTGCTTATTATGATTGAAGTGGAACGATTATTTGTTGTAATTACTTTTATGTTTGCATTAAATGACCCCTAACCTGTATTTTGATTAGAATAAAAGCGCATTTGCTTGAGGACAAGCAAATCTCAAGTGTAAGGGTATTTGATGAAGCGAAAAGTGTACCGCTTTTAAGGGGTCATTTAAGCCCTAAATCGTATTTATTTGATCAAATATTGCCCTAAATCGTTCCTTTTGTCATTTTAGGTACTTTTGAGGAGAAATCTGGAAAAGGAGGCATTTTGGACGTTTTTGGAGCATAAAAGTGAAGAAAACGACAAAGTCTCAAAAATCGGCTAAAAGTTACCTTTGACGGCGTCAGATTTTACTCTGGACGGCGTCATGGCTTGGCAAGAAAAGGTGGATGTGAAATTTACTCATGATAAGCCAGTGAAAATTGCATGTGAATTCTGACGGCGTCACGCTTTAACCTGATCAAGGGCGTCACGGCTTAATTCAAAGAGGGACGGCGTCACGTTCAAGGTCTGACGGCGTCAAGCCTTGATAAGCCAGAACGGATTTTGGAGAGCTAAAGAGGGACGGCGTCAAGAAGGCCATCCGGGAACCCTAGAAGCGGCGAGGTGACGGCGTCACACTCCATAAGGTGACGCCGTCAGATGTAAAAATCTATATATAGTTTTGCAATTCTTTGTCATAAGGGGGGAACTTAGTGTGGAATTTTTGGGAGAAAACCCTAAGACGATTTTAGCATCTTTTTCAAGGCTTTTTGCCTTGAGATCTTCCATGTTACATTGAAAGATAAGTTATCAATTAATCATTCAATATGTCTATGTGTTGTTTGATTTTATCTTGTTCTTGTCTTTTGTTTAACATGTTAAGCTAAATTTATCTTGTGTTTGCTTAGATCTAATGAAACCTAGCTATTGATTATTGGTTATTAGTGTGTTATTAGTTGTATTGGATGATTGTTTATCTATGTTAGGCTTAAGAAAACTGGCTAACTTCCTATTCGGTAACTTGCTTGAACGTCTTAAGAAACATGAACCAAATGCGTACTAAAGGTTTTTATGGTTGTATTTAATGCACAAGCGAATTCTAGTGATCCCATGTTAGGAGCTTCCTAGCCGGCTCGACATAGGAGTGAAGTAGGAGCTTGTAGAGTTGGGGAAGTACGTACGCCACCCCACGATTGGTATTAAGGAATACACCCGTGATCCACGCAACTAATACACACTAATCAACCGGTAAAAGATAGTTAGGGAGTAAGGAAATCTAAGTAAACACATTTCTCTACACATAAGTTTCCACCAACTTTTCATTTTTGTTATTTTATTTTATTTGCATTCGTAGTAATTTGGGTTAGTTGACTAGCAACTAATTCCGCCCACTCTTTCAAACCCGAGATTTTACTTGCTTTCATAAAAAATATAAAAACACAAAAAGAATCTTCCTCAACCCTTAGACCTATTAGAGTAGTCTTTCATACCTAACGAACACTATTCCCTGTGGAGAACGATCAATCCCCCGTACTTACCACTACACTATACTACATCGGTCAGGTACACTGCCTGGTGGGGTTGTAAGCCTCTTGAGATCCCTCGAGAGGTAAAACCTGTTGTAAGGTTGCAAAACCACGCATCATCCTACTCAAAAGAAATCTGTGGTCAAAACAAAAATTTGGAAACCAAAAACCAAAGGTCCTGCTAGACCAAAAGGTCCTGCTAGACCAAATGGTACTGCCAAGATTGGTATTACCAAAATTGGTACTGATAGACCAAAGACCACACAATGGATTAAAAGGGAAAGTGCTGTTAAGTCCTCAGCATGTTGGATTTGGAAACCAATCCAATCAAAAGGTGCATCAACAATCCTGAAAAGGTTTGATTTCATTGATGCAAGAGGCAAACCCAAGTCTGTCATGGCTTGGGTACCCCAAGGAAACTAATATGTTTATTCATGTGCAGGAATATTCAACTGATATTGAAGATCAAGGATATGTTGATAGTGGATGTTCAAGGCACATGACAGGCAACATGTCATTCCTCTCAGACTTCAAAACTTTTGATGGAGGATATGTTACCTTTGGGGGAGGAATAAAAGGAAAGATCACTGGTAAAGGTACTATCAAAACCAGTAAACTAGATTTTGAAAATGTGTATTTTGTGAAAGAACTTCAGTTTAATCTTCTTAGTGTCTCACAAATGTGTGACAAAAAGAACAATGTTCTCTTTACTGACAATGAATGTATGGTTCTTTCTTCTGATTTCAAGATGCCTGATGAGAGTCAGATCCTTCTTAAAATTCCAAAAAGGAACAATATGTACAGTGTCAATTTAAAGAACATTGATCCTAAGGAGAGTCTAACTTGTTTGGTAGCAAAGGCCTCATTGGATGAATCTATACTTTGGCATAGAAGGCTTGGTCATGTAAACTTTAAAACAATCAACACTATTGCAAAATATGATTTGGTAAGAGGTTTACCCAAAAAGAATTTCCAAAACGACCAAACCTGTGTTGATTGTCTAAAAGGCAAACAACATAGAGCTTCTTGTAAGCCCAAGACCCAAAACTCTATTTCTCAGGCTTTACATATGCTTCATATGGATCTCTTTGGTCCTACTAATGTGTGCAGCTTGAATGGAAAAAGATATTGTCTGGTTGTTACTGATGATTATAGCAGATTTTCATGGGTTTTCTTCTTAAGATCTAAACATGAAACTAGTGAGATACTTAAAACATATATCACTGAGGTAGAAAACCAATCTGATAAGAAGGTCAAAGTCATCAGATGTGACAATGGGATAGAGTTCAAGAATAGAGTTATGGATGACTTTTGCAAGGAAAAAGGCATAAAAAGGGAATTTAGTGTAGCTAGAACCCCACAACAAAATGGAGTAGCAGAAAGAAAGAATAGAACACTTATAGAGGCTGCTAGAACTATGTTAGTAGACTCTAAGTTGCCTATTTCATTTTGGGCTGAAGCAGTTGGTACTGCTTGTTATGTACAAAACAGGGTTCTTGTGACAAAACCACATAGAAAAACACCTTATGAACTTTTCTTTGGTAGAACACCATCTTTAAGTTTTATGAGACCTTTTGGTTGTCATGTCACTATTCTAAATACAAAAGATCATTTAGGCAAGTTTGATGGAAAAGCAGATGTTGGCTATTTGATAGGGTATTCCTTGCAGAGTAAGGCCTATAGAGTGTTTAACACTTGCACTAGGCTAGTAGAAGAAAATATTCACATAGAGTTTCAAGAGAAACTAACAAATGTGAAAGGAATTGGACCAGATTGGATGTTTGATGTTGATAGGCTTTCAGAATCTATGAATTATGTGCCTGTTACAGGTACAAATACTAATGTTGATGCAGGTTTTGAAGACAATATTGAAACTCCTAAAGATCAAGATTACATCTGGATGCCAATTTGGAAAAGTATGGATCTATCTTCAAGTCAAGAAGTACCTTCAAATACAAGAAATGAAGGCAATGAAGAAGATCATGGAACTCAGAATCAAGAGAATCAAGAAAGTGGTGCTAATGAAAATGGTACTGCTAGTTCACCAGATGGTCCTGCTAGTTCATGTAATGATACTGCTGAGCCATTGAATGTTCAAATAAATGATTCTTTACCAGAAGAAAGGGGGATTAGCAATCTTCCATCTACATATGAAGTTCCTAAAACACCCAACACTAGAATTCTCAAAGATCACTCAACTGATGATGTGATTGGAAGCATAAATTCTGGTGTTAGAACAAGATCTCAAGTTGGTTTATCTCAAGTCTTATCTTCAGATGAAGAAGGGTTTATCTCCTCTATTTATGAAGAAAAGAATAATGATACTTCCAATATATGCCTGTTTTCATGTTTTCTATCTCAGGCTGAACCCAAAAACATAAACAAAGCTTTAGATGATGCAAGTTGGGTGGAAGCTATGCAAGAAGAGCTTCTCCAATTCAAGATTCAGAAGGTTTGGATATTGGTTGATTTGCCCAGAGGTCATAGGGCAATTGGAACCAAATGGGTATTCAGAAACAAGAAAGATGAAAGGGGTATAGTGATCAGAAACAAGGCTAGATTGGTAGCACAAGGATATACTCAAGAAGAAGGGGTAGATTATGAAGAAGTGTTTGCTCCAGTTGCAAGACTTGAAGCAATTAGGCTTTTCTTGGCCTATGCTTCATTCATAGGCTTCACTGTCTATCAAATGGATGTTAAGAGTGCATTTTTGTATGGTGAAATTGAAGAACCAGTATATGTATCTCAACCTCCAGGCTTCATTGATGCAGAGTATCCAGACAAGGTTTACAAGGTTACCAAGGCTTTGTATGGTCTACACCAAGCTCCTAGGGCATGGTATGAAACATTGGCTTGTTTTCTACTAGAAAGTGGATTCCAAAGAGGCAGGATTGATCCAACTTTGTTCATCAAAAGAACAAAGAAAGACATCTTGCTAGTGCAGATTTATGTTGATGACATTATCTTTGGATCAACAAACCAAGACTTGTGTGTAGAATTTGAAAAACTTATGCATAGTAAGTTTGAAATGAGTTCCATGGGGGAACTTACTTTCTTTTTGGGTCTCCAAGTGAAACAATCCAAAGAAGGCATATTTATCAGCCAAGATAAGTATGTAGCAGAGATCCTAAGGAAATTTAATTTTGCTGATTCTAAAGTTGCAAGTACACCAATGGATCCAGACAAAGGGCTACTCAAGGATGCTGAAGGAGAAGATATGGATTTGCACAATTATAGATCAATGATTGGGTCTTTGATGTACCTTACATCATCAAGACCAGATATCATGTTCTCAGTATGTGTATGTGCAAGGTTTCAAATACATCCCAAGATCTCTCACCTCACAGCAGTCAAAAGAATCTTTAGATATCTTAAGGGTCAACCTAGGTTGGGTCTTTGGTATCCAAGGGAATCATCTTTTGAATTGGTGGCTTATTCGGATAGTGACTATGCTGGTGCAACTCTAGACAGAAAATCCACAACTGGTAGATGTCAATTTCTTGGTTGCAGACTAATCTCTTGGCAATGCAAGAAACAAACAATGGTGGCCAATTCTACAACTGAAGCAGAATATGTTGCTGGTGCAAGTTGTTGTGGGCAAGTTCTTTGGATCCAAAATCAGATGCTTGACTATGGGTACAATTTTCTTAACACCATTATTTATATTGACAATAGCAGTACTATTTGTATCATTAAAAACCCAGTTCAACACTCAAAAACAAAACATATTGAAATCAGACACCATTTCATAAGGGATTGCAATGAGAAAAGGTTAATTCAAGTAGTTAAAATTGATTCTGAAAAGAATTATGCAGACCTTCTCACCAAAGCTTTTGATTTAGGTAGATTCAAATATCTTGTAGGAGGTATTGGAATGATAAATCTTTGAATAACATGTGTTTTTTTTCTTCATAAAATTAACTGGTATTAGCTTTTAAACATGGTACTGCTAGTTAGTCAAAGGTCCTGTTAGTTCATAATTGGTCCTGCTGATATAAAATTGCTATGTTTTGTTCATATCAATGCTTGAATGTTTAAAATGCTATAGATCAAGTGCTTTGCACTTTGTTCTTTTGGTTTGCAACTAACACATTTCAGGTTGATAACAAAACAAGAGTTCTTCCAAACAAAAAGGAGCAACAAAAGTTATATTCATTTCAGGAGAGATAACAATCTCAGGGGAGGAATTAATAGCCCAGAATGGAAGAGAAACCAATTTATGAAAGGAAAGACAAGAGCATACAAGATGATGCAAAGTTGAAAAAGAGAAAGTTAGATCACATATCTAGAAGGGATGAAGCATTTCTCAAGGAGAAAGTTCTATCTAGATCAAACTAAGGAAAGTTTCAACTCAAAGGCATAACATTAGATGATTTCACTTGTTGAAAAATCATCCAAGATACACAGCATCATTGCCTTTTAAATTTCCTCCATCCAAGGAAATTGCACCATCTTTGGGCCATCATGGCTTTTGGTATTCCACTCACCAAGTTTTTACAAACTAAAGAGTTGGCTAGTCCTTAAGCAAACGGCTTTTGGTAAAGACAAATCAAATCCGTTGATGGTTGATAGTTTACCAAAAACTATATGGTTGTTAACTAACCATACTTAATTGTAAATAGTTAGCTAGTCCTTAAGCAAACGGCTTTTGGTAAAGACAACTCAAATCCGTTGATAGCTGGTAGTTTGCTAAAAACTATAAGGGATTTTTATAAAACTTTCAAAGGTACTGGTAGTTCAAAATTGGTACTGCTAAGTATAAAAAGGTACTGCTATATAGCCGTTGAGCCTGTCAGAAAAAGTTTTAGCCATTAGGCCTGGTAGTTAAAATTAGCCGTTGGGGTAGTTATGTAAATTACTGATGATTATATTATATTATATTTCACATATAAAAGATCTTTTTAACCGCCTATACATTTACTTATTATAATCTTTCTTATTGTCGGTTAAAAGTAATTCTCTCATATCTTCTTTCATCAGTCATTATCATAATTCACATACACCTTTCATCTTCTACTAGTACTACCAACAAATCCCACCATCATTTTCAAAATTTTCATTATGGCTTCCACAGTTGTTCTAGATTTTGTCCAACGTCACAATCAGTTAGCATTTTTGGAGAAGTCAGAGGATAATGCCTCATTTCATCAAGTAGTGGATTTTTTTAAACAACTCCTACATCAGGTTTGCTTTGCTAGTCAATCCCACTATTTATGAAACACAAATTAAACAATTTTGGAAAACTGCTAAAATTGCAACTTCTGAAAATGGGGAACAAAGAATTAAGGCCAAAGTGGATGGTAAACACTTGACTATTACTGAGTCATCCATAAGAAGACATCTTCATTTGGATGATTCTGATGGTATTAGTCAGTTACCAGATACTGAAATTTTTGAAAATTTACAAAGAATGGGGTATCATGCTGAGTCTAACAAACTCACTTTTCTGAAAAAGCATCTTACTCCACAATGGAGATTTTTGATTCACACAATCCTTCACTGTTTGAGTCAGAAGAAAACCTCTTAGGAGCAATTTAGTGGAAACATGGCTTCTGCTCTCATTTGCTTAGCCACAAACAGAAAATACAATTTTTCAAAACATATTTTTGAGGGATTGATTAAAAATGTGAAAAGTGAAACAAAGTTTTTGATGTATCCAAGATTTATTGGGTGCATCATTGCAAAATTAAAACATTTGTTACTTCCCACAGACTCAATTTATGACACACCAAAACTTTCTCACAAAATATTTTCAAATATGAGAATTGGTTTTAGAGGGGAAGAAATACCACTTTTTGATGAAATGTTACCACAACATCCAGAAGAACCAACACCATCAGCTGATACACCATCATCTAGTTCTTCACATGGTTACATTTCCCCAACACATCAAACATCACCAATACCATCTCCAGTACCATCAGCAACACCACCAACATCATCACATCATGTATCACAAACCCAATCACCTCAGACAATGCAAGAACTGAAAGACAAGGTGAAGTTCTTAGAAGATGCTCTTAAAAGTCAAAGCAAGAAGTTTTCTGAGATCAACATCAAATTAGTAAAGAGGGTAAAGAGATTGGAGGGTGAAGTGAAGAAGCTAAAGGGTAAAAAGTCTGCAAAGGTTGTTTTATCTAGTTCTTCACAGTCAGATGCTGATAGGATAGGTCACTCTTCCAAAAAGGGGAGGAAGGATAGTTCTAAAGATGAGGAAGAGGCTCAATTTGAATTCCATGATGGAACTCAAGTTTATGATGAAGAGCCTGTTGGAGCAGGGCAAGAGCCTGCTAGGCCAGAAGAAGAGCCTGCTAGGATAGAAAGGCTATTGGCTATGGGGTGTAAAGGGTTTGCTGAGAAAGTGTACAAGAGAAAGAGGGATTTAGAGCCTCAAGGGAATTTGTTTGTTCAGGGGAGGATTTTTGCTGCTGATGAGCAATCTTCTGCTCCATCACAAGTACCAACTCCAAAGGATAAGGGCAAAAGCATTATGATTGAAGATGAGCCAAAGTCCAAGAAGTTGAAAAGAACTCAGCAAATTCAGATGGCTTTAGGAGAAGAAGAAGCCAAAAGGGTTCATGAAGAAGAGCTAAAAGCACTTGAAGCCTCAAGAATGCTTGCAGTAATGAAAGAGCAGAAAGATGCTGAAGATGCTGCTCAGACTCTTCTTGATACTCAAATTGCTCAAGAAACCTTTGATGCACAGATGCTATGGATTATCAATAATGATCCAATTGTGAAAGGTCAAGCAGCAAATATAGTAAATGACAAGACACTCAATTCTGATGAGAAAACAGAAGCACTTGAATCTTTCATCAACAAGAAGTATAAAGAAGCAGCTTTGGCTGACATTTTTGAGAAGATGAAGGAAAGTCAGAAGAGAGGTTTTAAGGTAGGACAATCTCAGAAAGATCAGGTGATTTTTATGAAAAGGTTTTTGAAAGGTCAGGCAAATTGGACTGACTATCAACTAAAGAAGAAATCTGCTGATGAAATCTTCTTCCTGTATCTACAAGCCTACAAGAGTCTTTACTATAAAGTTCCATCTGATGTACACCCCTCAATGAAGAAGAAGGATGCTCAGAAGAAAGAAGTAGCAAAATTGGACTCAGAGCAAGTAAGTAAAATGTTGATTACTTTGCCTACTATCATACATGCTGATCCAATTAGCTGTAGAAGACCTATTATTGATTGGGAGATCAACCATGATAGATTAGGAAAATCATGGAAAATAACAAGGGTTGGGGGTCAGTTTGCTATCTTCAAGAATTTTGAAAATTTAGTTAGAGCATGTGACAAAGCAGACTTGGAAGAATTGTGGAATCTAGTGCAGATTAGACTAGACACAACTTCTAGTACAGATGCTAAGGAACAAGAACTTTGGGTAGAATTCAATAGGATGTTTGATCCTGATCCCAAAGATGTTCATTGGAAATTTCCCTATTATGATCCTTCAACAACTTGGCAATTTCTAAGCCATAGCAATATTCATCACCTTTTCACACAGAGTGGGATAGAACTCTTTATGTTGGCTGAGAAAGAGTATCCACTTAGTTATGAAGTGCTTAAAACCATGATCTCCAAGAGATTAAGGTGTGACAAAGATGATGAGAACTCAGAAATTGTTCAGAGTTTGCTGAGAAGCATATCTGAGCAATATGAAAGAAAAAGGAAGAACAGAGAGTGAAGGTTTTTGGAAGAGTTCTCTCAAATCCTCAAGGTATGTATTTTATTCATCAGAAACTTGTGTATTTTAATGGAAATAACAAGTTTAGGGGAGGATTGTTGGGAATAAAATGTTCAAGTCAAAGAGCCTGCCAAAGATGTTAAAGAGCCTGCTAGTTGATTTTTGAAGAGTACGAAGATGTTCTACCAGTACCTTCTGGGTTGAAGGTACTGCTAGCTGATGAAGAGCCTGCCAAGCTTATGTCAAGTCGATTAGATATTTTGTAATAGATATTTAGTTGAATTATTAGTCTTTGTACATTGTTATACGTTATGTAGAAGTGATTTAGTCCTCTGTGGTTCACAGAAGAATATGGCAGAGTTGTACATTGGTAGTTGTATTTAATTGTAGGCGCCAATATAGTCAAAGTATAGTTTTATATTCAACCACTTGACAATCTTGTAATAAGATATCCTTATCTTATAAAAGGATATCTTAGTCACCACTTCATGCATGCATCTTTACCAACTCATAACCAAAAACAAACTATCTCTCAAGTAACTTAGTTACTTCAATTCAAAAATCCTTTTTACAATCTTAGATTCAAGATTACTTTGTAATCCCGGTGATACTTAGATCATCCGTATTATTTCATCAATAATATTGAATCGTTTTGTGTTAACCAAAGTTGTGTTCTTTGTTCATTGCATTCTCACGTTTTCTTAAACTCACCACCTTGTGTTCTTTTAAGTGTGTTGTAGTAGATTCCGCATGCTAATCACATTCAATACATAAATATCTCAAACAAACAGAACAAACGTTCCACACTTATCAATAAAACACACACTTTAACGAGCAGTGTACCCGGTCAGTATGAATATAATGGTAAGTAGAGTGTCGATCACTAAGAGTGGAACGTATTATCTAGTTATTCTAATCAGTATTTTAATATCTTAAGTTAGCTATACAATCCTAATCTAACGCAAGGGGGTTCAGCCTGAGAGACTGGCACGGTTTGGTTATGATTAAATATAAACTAAACTAATGAGCACGAATCAGCGATTAGCACACACGTACACAGATAGATACTTGAGACAATAAGAAGACCTGTCCTGATAATTAAGTAGTTTGTCACTTGTTTTATTGCTAGTTTTATATGAAGTGTATATAATTAACCCTTTCTCGTTGGCTCTAATCTTATCGGCGAGTAAACCCTTAATGATCACTTATGTCTATCCCACTATCCTAGAAACGATAGAATAAATAGGCGAGGAAGGGGCATGGCGACCCAAGCAATGCTCAGCTAGACACAGAGGTTATCAATGCACTAATAAAAGTCACCAAAGACATTAACATATAAACTTTAATTAATGGGAAATCAATTTTAAGGGGTGCCCATGGTTTTCCGTAGTCACATGAAATCGGCCCATCAATCCTGATGAATTAAAGTGTACTAATACAATAAAACAAAACTACTTAATGAATTGAATACATGCAGGACCTTCTTACAGCTCTTGTATCTTCGTTCAAGGCGTGTCTTGTGCTGCTAATTCGTCTGAATTCGGCTTAGGGTTTCTTCTGTCTTCGAAGGCTTAGTGTGTGTAAGGTCTGTTATATCGAAATTCGTCTGGCCTTGGGGTATTTATAGTTTCTGTCTGAGGGTTAGATGCGGCGCATAGGATAAGTAGATGCGGCGCATTGACTTAACTTCGCGTGGGGTCCAAGATTAATATATTCAGGAATATTCGTACACCGCCAGAAGATGCGGCGTAACTCCATTTCTCTATGCGGCGCATGTCCTTTGCCGTCTTGGATTATAACTTGTGAAATCTTGATAGTGATGCGCCGTATGTAATAAGTAAGTTGCAGCGTATCTGGAGCAGAATTATCTTGATCTTGTACATTTCAGTAGACTCTTAACTTCTTGCTTATTTTGCTCCATAATTAGTCCAAAATCGCCAAGTTTCACATAATACTTTTTTTTACCTGAGAATTACAAAAGTAAACATTAACGTATCAATTCTCATACATAATATAATAAAACAAGTCAAATAAATAGGATAAATGATGATAATAAAATGTACTTATTTGAGTTCATCAACATACAGTGAATTCATGAAATGCCAGCCTACGAATTTCAAAGGCGTTGAAGGAGCCGTAGGGTTGACCCGATGGTTCGAGAGATCTGAATCAGTATTCCTAATCTGCAACACTACTGAAGACTGTAAAGTCAAATACGCCACCAGTACATTGATGGATGAAGCATTATCCTGGTGGAACTCTGTGGTTCAACCTATTGGCATTGAAAATGCCTACAAAATCTCTTGGGACGAACTAAAAACTATGATGATTAAACAATATTGTCCTCGTAACAAAGTATAGAAATTAGAGATCGAGTTCTGGAACCACATAGTTAAGGGCTCGGATATCACAACGTACAATCGTCGATTCAATGAATTGGCAATCTTATGCCCAACAATGGTTCCAACCACGGAGAAACTCTTAGAAAGGTACATATGGGGACTCCCACAACCTATCCAAGGAAATGTAACTTCTTTCGATCCAACCACAATAGACGCGGCAATGGAAATGGCCCGTAAATTGATGGATCAAGCTGTTAGAGCGGGAACTATGTTGGTACATGACAATAACCACAGCCGCAACAACAACAACAACCACAATCATAACAATAACAATCTGAACAACAACCATAACAACAAGAATAACAACAACAACAACCGTTCCAACAATAACAACAACAACAGAAAATGGAATGATAACTGGAAGGGTGATAATAGCAATAACCAAAACCGAAATACCAACCACCATAACCAGCAAAACCGTAGGCAAGAAAACACCAGAGGTACTGCTGCTGCTGCTGTTACCCCAACTGAAGGAAGGGGTTATCAAGGAAACGCACCTTTATGCAACCGATGTAAACTACATCATGCATGTCCTTGTACTACAAAATGTCTGAACTGTCAAAAGATAGGCCACCAAACAAGGGACTGTAGAAAGGAACCCGCTAATGGTGCCAACACTCAACCGGTAGTTACTTGTTTTGGGTGTGGAGAACGTGGAATCTTCAAGAGACAATGGTGCCAACACAACGGCCAGCAAGAAGGCGAAGCTCGTGGTAGGGTTTATGTTTTGGGTAATAAAGATGCACAGTAGGATCCGAATGTGGTTACGGGTACGTTTCTACTCAATAACCATTATGCTAAAATTTTATTTGATTCGGGAGCTAACAAAAGTTTTGTATCTACTGTATTTGCATCTTTACTTGATATTACACCCACTACATTAGACACCGCCTTTACCATTGAGTTAGCAAATGGAAATTTTGTAAACACCAACACTGTGCTTCAAAACTATACACTAAACTTTTTAAATCATCCATTCAAAATTGACCTCATGCCAATAGAACTCGGAAGCTTCGATGTTATAATTGGTATGGAATGGTTATCGCAACACAATGCGAACATCATTTGTAGTGAGAAAGTTGTACATATTCCTATCGATAATGAAACCTTGGTTATCCGAGGAGATCGAAGTGGAACTCGCCTAAACATCATTTCTTGCATTAAAACTCAAAAGTACATCAAGAAGGGATGCTATGTCTTTTTAGCCCACATAATGGAGAAAAAGACAGAGGAGAGACGACTCGAAGATGTACCCATTGTACGTGATTATCCTGAAGTCTTTCCCGAAGACTTACCCAGACTTCCACCACCTCGACAAGTGGAGTTCCAAATCGAATTGGTGCCAGGTGCCGCACCAGTTGCTCGAGCACCATACCGCTTTGCCCCTTCGAAAATGCAAGAATTATCCAATCAATTGCAAGAACTTACGGATAAAGGTTTTATTCGACCAAGTTCATCACCGTGGGGAGCTCCAGTCCTATTCGTTAAAAAGAAGGATGGATCCTTCAGAATGTGCATCGACTACAGGGAGTTAAATAAACTAACTGTAAAGAACCGATATCCACTTCCAAGAATCGATGATCTTTTCGACCAACTCCAAGGTTCAAGCGTGTATTCCAAGATTGATTTACGATCAGGATATCACCAACTTAGAGTTCGAGAAGAGGACATTCCAAAAACGGAATTCAGGACTCGTTATGGTCACTACGAGTTCCAAGTTATGCCATTCGGTCTAACCAACGCACCAGCAGTATTCATGGATCTCATGAATCGAGTGTGCAGACCATACTTGGATAAGTTTGTGATCGTATTCATAGATGACATTCTAATTTACTCTAAGAGTAAAGAAGAACATGAAATACATCTTAAGCTAATCCTAGAGCTACTCAAGAAAGAAGAGTTTTACGCCAAATTTTCTAAATGTGAATTTTGGATCTCAACTGTACAATTCTTGGGTCACATAATTGATAGTCATGGTATTCATGTGGATCCCGTAAAGATCGAGTCCATAAAGAATTGGGCTTCCCCAACAAATCCAACGGAAATAAGTCAATTTTTAGGAATTGCTGGATATTACCGTAGATTCATTGAAGGTTTTTCCAAAATAGCAAAGCCTTTGACTAAATTGACTCAAAAGAACGCGAAATTCAATTGGGGCAAAAAAGAAGAAGAAGCGTTTCAATTTCTAAAGGAAAAATTGTGCAGTGCACCTATTTTAGCCTTACCAGAAGGCAGCGAAGACTTCGTCGTGTACTGTGATGCCTCGCATAAAGGCTTGGGAGCAGTCTTGATGCAAAGACAGAAGGTGATAGCTTACGCCTCTCGACAACTTAAAAAGCACGAGAAAAACTACACCACTCATGACTTAGGGTTAAGATCAGTCGTTTTTGCTCTCCGAATCTAGAGACATTATCTCTACGGCACAAAGTGTATAGTATACACAGATCACAAAAGCTTGCAACCTATTCTTGACCAGAAGGAGCTAAACAAGAGACAGCGCCGCTGGTTAGAATTACTAAGTGATTACGATTGTGAAATTCGTTATCACCCAGGTAAAGCAAATGTCGTTGCAGATGCTCTTAGTAGAAAAAAATGACTCAAACCTCTAAAGGTTAGATCGTTGGGAATGATGATCGTGTCACCACTCCCCTCACAAACCCTCACAAATCTCTACGGTATGTTAGAGAATAAGAACGGTTTCGTAAAACGTTCTGATGGAACGTTATGCTTCAAAGACAGAAGTTGGATACCACTCTATGGACGTATACGGGATTTGATTATGCATGAATTGCATAAGTCAAAGTACTCCATTCATCCGGGGTCCGACAAAATGTATCACGATCTCAAAAAGTTATACTGGTGGCCTAACATGAAGGCTGATATTTCTGAATGTCAAAAACCATAAGGATTACTAAAACAACCCGAGATTCCTGTATGGAAATGGGAAAGAATCACGATGGATTTCGTTACTAAATTACCCAGAAAACCGAGTGGTTATGACGCCATTTGGGTAAATGTGGACCATTTAACAAAATCTGCTCATTTCATTCCAATCAAAGAAACTTATGATATGAACCAGCTGACCAAGCTGTACCTCAAAGAAATAGTTTCTAGGCACGGTGTGCCAATTTCGATTATCTCAGATAGAGATAGCAGATTCACTTCAAATTTCTGGCAGTCACCCCAGAAAGCTTTTGGAACTAAGCTAGACATGAGTACTGCTTATCATCCGCAAACTGACGGTCAAAGTGAAAGAACCATACAAACCTTGGAAGATATGCTACGAGCTTGTATCATCGACTTTGGTAAAAGTTGGGATCACCATTTACCTTTAGTCGAATTCTCTTATAATAATAGCTATCATTCCAGTCTTAGATCATCACCTTTCGAAGCTTTGTATGGTCGAAAGTGTCGATCTCCCGTATGCTGGAATGAGGTTGGCGATGTCCAACTCACAGGCCCAGAGATTGTACGGAACACAACTGAAAAGATTACTCATATCAGAAGCAGACTACAAGCTACTAGAGATCGCCAGAAAAGCTACGCTGACACTAGGCAAAAACCCTTGGAATTTCAAGTCGGAGATAGGGTTATGCTAAAAGTCTCGCCTTGGAAAGGCGTAATCCATTTCAGAAAACGTAGAAAACTGAGTCCACGATACGTTGGACCATTCAAAATCCTGGAAAGGATTGGTCCGGTAGCATACAAACTTGAGCTACCTCAAGAATTAAGTGGAATCCATAACACTTTCCTCGTGTCAAATCTTAAGAAATGTCTATCGGATGAAAGCCTTGTCATTCCACTAGACGAGATCAAACTCGACGACAAACTACACTTCATTGAAGAACCCGTTGAAATAATAGACCATGAGGTCAAACAGTTGAAACAAAGCCAAATCCCCATCGTCAAAGTACGTTGGAATTCTCGCTGAGGGCCTAAATACACCTGGGAAAGAGAGGACCAAATGAGACAAAAATATCTGCATCTCTTCTTGGGCACAACAACCTAAATCATGAGGACATGATTCCCGTAACGGGGGGAGGCTGTTGCCCCTCGCACATTTCAGGTCCGCATTTAACTATCTTATTACATGTAATATTACTTTTAATATTTAAATTACTTTTATAAGTAATCACATAAGTTTAATCGTGTGAATTTTTCTCGCGACCAATACAAGACTAGGACGAGTTTATGTGTTCAAAATACTCAAAATTTTCCAATAGTCATATTTTATATGAACTATTGTCACTTTGTCATTTTTACGTAAACATTTTTCTTTTTACATAAAACACGTACTCAAACCTAAGTTATTAGGTTTTAACAACATAATCGCACTCCAATAGACTTATCACACTCTTAATATACTTAGTTGGAGTATATTGATAAGTTTAGAAATTTTCATAAGTATTACCCTTTTATGTTACCTGGTTTTAAGTTTTGGGACTTAACGGCTTAACATTAGTAATTACTGGGACTAAACTATACCCCGCAGGAAGATAACTTTATCACGAAGTCACCTCCCAAGCTAGCAAGAAGGCACCACCCCACCTTATGCTTGAGGTGGTACCTCATGTGCATAGTCATAAGATTATGTGTCTTCAAAATAAGACATAATGTCTTATAATGTGCCACCAATTCATGCACCTCCATATATAAACTCAAATACACAACAATCTTCATTAGTAAGTTACATACAAAATTTAGTAATCTCTCTTGGCTTTCCCTTCTCATCCGTACACCAAAATAGCTCCATCACAATCATCCATTTTAATTTAAAACATAAGTAATACTAAGAAAGATGAAGACCAAGGTGTGTTCTACCTAGTCCAAGTCAAGATTTGGTGATTCCAAGCTAGAAACAAGAGTTATATAAAGACCAAAGCCTGAAGTAGAAGTCCAAGCATAAAGTTTTCAATAGGCTACCACAAGTTGGGTTGAAGATTGAAAGGCTAGTTGGTGATCGAAAGACTTAGGGTAGTGTTCTTGGGTTCTTAGTGTTTTCCATCCAAAGAAGTTGTAAGACTTTGTTTAGTTTTCAAGCTTTTCATTCATTTTGATGTAATTTTCATATTATAGAAGTTTCATATGTAATATGACATGATTGATGTTGTACATATATGAAAAGATGGATAAAACTTGTGTAGAAACCCCTTTAAGACAACTAGTGTGTAACTAGTGATATGTGATGAGTTTTGACACAAATTCATGAACCATGGACTTGAATGACTTTAATAAGCTGTTAGAGGAAGTAAAAACTAGAACTTGAGCTTTTGAATCACTTAAAAAGGGCTTATAGTTAAAAAGTTATAGCTAAATGAAGATTACTAGATGGAAATTTGGTGCTGGAACAAAAAGTCTTCTGATCCGACTTTAAATCACGATTTAGACCCTTTTCTGGTCCGAATCATCAAAAGTGTAAAACACGAAAGTTGCTCAGAATGATTTTTTATACAAAAACATATGTGCACGTGTGCAGAAAGTGAAAAACAAAGGCTAGAAACTGCAAAAACCAACTGGACCTGTTTAAGACTGAAAAACAGCCATGGCTAAAGACTTTTGGTGGCGTTTTGACCTCTTGACGCCGAGACACAGCCAAGGCTAAGCCAAGGCTGTTGTCTCAAGGCCTTCTAGCCGAGACATAGCCATGGCTATGGCCTTGGTTGTTGTCTCAAGGTTGTGAGTCTAGCCGCACGGCTAGCTTGGGTTTGATGACCCGAAATTTGTCATTGAGACTTGTTCAATTAATTAACTCATTTTCTTGACCTCGACAACTTATAAAAATTGACCATATCACATATATACCACAAAGTCACAACTTACATGTGATCCACGAAATTATAATAACTAATATGATATCTAAATATCGTTTTGAACACTTTACACGACAAAGTTATGAAACGCCGTTAGCAATTTCATCACAACACACTTGACCATTAAATTGGTAACACTCACACTTGACTAATGGTATGCTAAACTTTTCACGACACACAACTTATATCATCACGTCACCACACTAGTTCAACCAATAGTCTTTGACGAAACACGACAAATGTTTTTATACAACATTTGTCTCGTCAAATACTTTTACTTATAAATGATAAGTACTACAATAGTAGGGAGTTTCATTATCATAAGAGGCCTCTTCGGGGTGTCGTATCGACGAGTTGTGGATTTACGATTTAAAGTGTCCTGGCTCCTCATACGTTCACTACATGACCTCTAGATTTTGATAGCCCGAATAGTAATACGAAGTTATTTATAAAGGCTAATAGCCAAACCACATTTTAAGGATACTTCACTCCTTTTCACAAATTACTAGAATAATGTACAACATCTTAATCAAGTCAACAACTTTACATATTCTTGTACACTCTTATTGTACATTATACTAAGACACGATCACTGCACTCTCGTAGGTCATCGTTAAAGATCGTGGTCTCGCCATACACTATTTGTTGATATAAACTACTACTGATCACTACGGTGAGTTCATAGCCCCAACTTTTGTTTAACTGTTTTATAAACTCTTTGGGGGGATACATGCTAAAACTTTTATTATGGACAATTACTTGCAAACTGAATGCTAGCCCTGAATGTATTATTGCATGCCTAAGTTGTTTATGCCAAAAGTCCCCTTATCATGGACCATTAATCACTTGTTGTTGCGAGTGAGCGCAAATATTGTGGATTATACTAATAACTTTATTGTCCACTACTGTTTTCAAACCTATGAATTCACTCAACAATTGTGTTGACTTTTTGGCAAGTTTTATCTCTGGTCTGTAAGGTATGTGTGGCACACGAATGAACATTTTGAAGACTGCATATTATCATTCGATAACGTTTTAAATTTATTATGTACATTATGGGACCTCTGCTCTGATATTATGAATAAATTCGAATGATAATGTATTTTAAAACATCTCATTTTAGATTCGTTTTCTGTACTTGTACTTTGTGCTATGAAGTAATACCCTTGTTTAGCTTCCGCTACTATATGAGACTCAGGGTGTTACAAGAAGGAATCTCCGGACCGCCGGCCGAAGAAGAGGCGATGGATCTCTTTAGATCTAGGGTTTTTTTGGGGGGGGGGAGCAAACATTCATTGTAGGATACTCATTAATCTTAACACATATGGTTTTTGTGATTTGGGTGAATTTAGAGAGAGAAAGAGATGAAGTTGGGAGCCTTTTAGTGAGGGAAAGTGAAAGAGATTAGATTAAATGAAATGAAAGGTCCAACCCTCTCCTTTGGTGGGAGAGGGTATTTATACAACAAACATAAACGCCCCATGTGGGCTGTGGGGTGAGCTGACAGTGGGTAAAGACCCGACCCAACTCCACGAATACTACGATAACTAAACTAATACTAATAATCCTACGAGCTACTTAATGCTAATAGATACTCGGGGTGACCGAGTCTTTCACATGAATATTTATATTCCTAACAATCTCCCCCTAAGGGAGGTCACCCCGGAAATTACACTTTGAATTCTAGCATTCCGTTACATAGATTTGAGTTCCTAGCTCGTAGTCTTTGATTCTTCAAAGTCTTTAATCTTTGTACTTTCAACAGTGAACTTTTGATGACTGTTCATTTGTCTTGGATGATCTTTGAGGATTCTTTGAGGTCATCATCCAACATACGTCTTCAAGTCATCTTGTTGCAGTATTGTTTCCATGTGATATTGTGATCTTTGGACCGACATGCTCACACTTTTCTGGATCATGATTTTCAGCATCAGAGTTGCGAAAGCAGTGTTGAAGGCCTTTCAATTATCATGATTTCTTTGTTTATGATGGGGAAGTGTGAGCATGGGGTGATGGATCGATATCTTTTCGGCAATCAGCTGCAACCGCCAGGGATTCCTGCATACGACAGTTAGCAATAAAACGTCTGGTACTTAAAGGTTCGGACTTCGAGATTGTTAACAGCATAGTGTGAAAACTTTCTCTAATCCTTACCAAGGCCGTTCCTAAATCGGATACCCCCGAGAGGGCTTACAAGATCTACCGAAGTACATCAACGATTAGGTGAGTCGCTAGAGTT
Source organism: Artemisia tridentata subsp. tridentata (assembly GCA_021014915.2). Classification (NCBI taxonomy): domain Eukaryota; kingdom Viridiplantae; phylum Streptophyta; class Magnoliopsida; order Asterales; family Asteraceae; genus Artemisia; species Artemisia tridentata. The sequence goes on along the minus strand of CP139507.1, from coordinate 105,074,844 downwards.
CACTCCACGACTGTAGACCGTTTGAAACCGCCGCGACCACTAAGCGTAATCCACAAGGAATTACCAAAGTGACCTACTTTCAGGGTTGTTTGATGTTGACCCTGGCATGAATTTCCATTCAATAACTGAGAATTACATTTGTAAATTCTCTGATAAATGTTCTGGCAGATTGCTAAGATCTGCATAGGACTCATAAGTTTACAACTTGTGTCCTTAATGTTGAACAACCAGTGTAGAAGTAACATGTGTTCCTATGAGATCTTATGATGCATCTCGTGGCTCTAGACTCGATAAGTGCATTTTTGGTAGTCGGAGACTGGAGCGGTGTCTCCTGTTTCAATATCAACATAACTCGTAATGAGCAGTCGAAAGATTATGCAGGGTTCCCCGTGAGAATGAAACAAGTCCTTTTAAGAGAACTTGAGTGGCTTAGAAGGTTTAGTGCAGTGCGTCACTGGGTCCATGACGTCTTTTCTTCAATACCGACGTCACCTTAGTAACAACCAGTAGCATATGAGTTGAACCCGGTTTCTTCCCTAAGGTTGAATAATTGGAGGGCTATTTCTTTTCACCCTTTCTCATTACATTTCTTTTTAATTCTTCAACTCCTTCTCTCTCCTTTCTCATATTACTCATTTTTTCATAATCATACCTAAGGACTTTCTAATACTAACTATTCGGTATTGTCCTTGGGTAGATCCCTCCAGCTCTGGCGGATCATAGGACGGTTTTCCTAACCTTAGTCACCTTATAACACAATGACTATCCTATGTTTCCGTAAACCATTTATTTGAAAAATCTCTCAAAGTGTTTATAATTAAGAAACACATTTTGCTAACACTTTGAGAGTTTTGAACTTTTCAAATGCTCCCCCTTAACATGTGCTCAGATGTTTTTATTATAAATTTGCACATGTTGGGTAGAGCTTGCACTTTTTGAATTGATCCACTTTCAGTGAACATGATCGATTCGAGACACGCTTACATCACTAGTTAGACTAACTTGAAATTATTACCCGGCCTGGTCAAGTCCACAGAAAGTTTCTCGAAATGGTACACTCTACTCAGACAAGTCCTCTTCGAGACACGCTTACATCACTGGTTAGACCAGCTTGAAATTATTACCTGGCCAGGACAAGTCCTTTCGATTAATGACAGTTTTTGTTTCGTCAATTCATTTGTGAAGTCTGAGTCGCGCTCACATGAGATGCCATATCCTTCTATTTGCCCCCCCCCCCCCCCGCCTCAATATGTGCATTGATATGCAAAAGAGTTTAGCACATATGAGAGAGCTTACATTTAAGTCCAAAACATCACATTTTTATCAGATTGCATATTTAAATCACATTCTCTCCCCCGATCAGAAATTTCAAACCCTTTGAGATTTTGTGATCCCAATTGATTTAAATAAGTTTAGAAAATGTGGGAGAAAATGTGGTCAGGTTTAATATGTGCTGATAATGGAACATACTAATGCTCCCCCTCAATCAATGAGGGAGAATGTTAGTGTCAGGTATGATAAATTTGAAAGATATTTGAATTAAAAAGTCATACACTGACACATAACAAAAAGTTTCATTAAATTCACTGCTTATTATGTACAAAGTGACTTGTTTTGATGATATAAAGTTTTTGAAATCACTCTCCCCCTCAATCGATGACCCGTTTTCTATTTAAAGAGCTGTAGTCATTGATTGAGTGATAGATTTTTGATGAAAAACTTCAAGTCTGATTGATTTCCAAAAAAAAAATCATGGTACCACCAAGTTTAGCACAAATACTTTCCTGAAGAATCATAGATTGAAAAGTATTTGCGATGTAAAGAAGACTTCTCTTCTTATACGAGAAATGATGCACTGAAACGTACATCAAATCGAAGAAACATGGATATAAAGTAATCCATGCCCGGGTGAATTTCACCCAGTGGTAGGAACAACCGTCTTTTTGGCGACGTGCTTTCCCCATAATAAAGAACGGGTTACAGTCTGAAGTAACTGCAAGCCATGTAGGCATGTTTTGAAAAACTTTTTGAACTTCTGTTCGAACTTCATTTAAAGGCCCATGTCATTATTGAATGACATTTCTAGGATCGTAAATGTTATCGATACCAGAAGACATGCCTTGAAAAAAAAAACTATTTTTGGTATTTTCAATTTTTCTGATTTTTATGGTTTTTGTTGGTTTTATATTTTTCTATTTACATTTTGGTTTTATATTTTTCTATTTACATTTTGGTTTAAGATATGTACAAAATATATTATTCAATTTAAGAAGATGTTGACATGAATACCGAAATAAGGATATCGTTCTGTACGTTGTAGAAGTCTGTAGTCAACATCTCTTAAACTTTCACCACCAAAGCTTTTGAGGCTCCTGAATAATCGTCTGAACTTGAGCTTTCTCAATGTGATGCTTTGATAGCTTCCCCCCAAACCGACAATCCTCTTTTTGAGCAGTTTCAAAGCTCTCTTTCAAGCTTACATTAGTTAAGTGAACAGCGGAATCCGTAGCAAAAACATCAAATATTGCTGCTCCTTTTAAGAATAATCATCGTGATTATTCGTTCGGGGGATCATCAAATAGATCAGCAACGTATCATCTCACGCTTGAGTAATTCTTCTCATATTTCTTCCCGCTGAAGTCTGAAATAATGCATACCAAAAGTATCCAGATACCACTTTCCCCAAGTAGTTGAAGTGATGCAATCAGTCTCATTGTATGAAGCTCAAAAACCCGAAGTACACACTCAATCCCATAAATGAAGTCGAAATCGTAACATCAAAATCAATTAAGACTCGAAAATGCACTTTTCTCCCTTCAGGAAATTGCAGATGAGAATTGCTACACCAAAGTCAACTAAGTCCCAAGTGTATGCAAGTTATCCCGTATGTAGTCGAAATGATACAGACTAACTAGAGGAATCATCATACAATTGTGTACCTCTTTTATCATCAGAAACTGTTTCTTACATCTCTTCCCCCACGTAGTTGGATTAATACACCAAAAGCCACGAGTTAAAACACTGATTTTCTCTGCGATGATGACATTTGTCTTCCCGGAATGACTTCAACTAAGAAGAAATATAAAGTTCATCACGTGTACTCGTTGTGTGTTCAGATGTATGTCTCCTTCCCCCTTGCTGGTTTTGATACCTCAGAATCAGCAACATATTTTACGCACATATACTTGAAATCTTGTGAGAAGAACAAAATTTGGCTCAAATGTATCAAGTGAGAATCAACTGCTACAGAAACTCTCTCTGACTATCTTTACCAACCCTTATGTAGGCTATTTGAAGTGACCACTGATGGAGCAAACCCGATATACCAAACTTGAAACTGAAGTAGAATTCCCCGTTCTTGTGACTTAAGCTTGCACTAATGTTAGAAGAACGGTGTAGAGAATTTATGCTCCAAGCAAATCTCTAAGTACTCAATACCCAACCAAAGCATGAGACATTAACACCTCTTGCGATTATCCACAACATCATCTGTGTGTGACACTGAGTACTACAACGTAACTCTTTTAAGTGATAGTTAACCAGGTCTTCAACCATTTACCCCGACTGCTGGTAACTAGATAAACTAAGTCTTCAACTTAAATCTTAAGCACGAGCAAGTTATCATTGAAAGTCATGCATCCAACCAATGCCGACTTCATGATAAAATAAGATCACGCCTTTGCGAAAGTCAACTTCAATCTCAAATAAGTGATACCTGATCAACTCCGTAGTCACAATTAGAGTCACATGCCCAACAAGTGAGTGAACATATAATCAAATGTACGTCGATCCACTGTTCACACTTCTCCCCCTCAAAAATTGCATATGAGGTTGCCATTTTTGATTGAACAAGTGCATATGAGGTTGATCCACTGTTCACACTTCTTCCCCTCAAAAATTACATTTGAGGTTGCCATTTTTTATCGAGTGAATAAAAATACAATCTAATGGAAGTAGATTCACTTGATGACTGAACGAGCATGGAACAAGCAGGAAGCTTGTTGATGAGAATAGTCAGAATAAAGAAGATTTCTCTTCTTCCGAAGATAAAGCGCACACAAGCGTACGCCTTTCTTTTCTTTGAGGAACGGGGCCTGGAGTGTTTTCAGCAAACGCCATTATGTTGACATTGAGGCCCGAGGCTTGAACTGCAGAGTTCAAACGTCATAGTCGTTGAAGAACGAGGTGTTACACCCCATGCCCGATTAGACCAAAAATTAAAACTTTTTGTGCGGAAACGTCAAGCTAGGACAACACATGGAAATTACCACCTCGGTGTAATAGGTGCGGTAAGAACCATACGGGAGATGTGTAAATTGGAATAGACAAGCAATTACTAATATATAGAACTTGTCTAAATAAAAATGGCACATAGTTAGTGTATGAGTCAACTTGGGGTTGATGGATGAAAGATAAGTTGCATTGTGAGAATGCAAATTTAATAAATGGGTAAGTGTTATATAGAAACTTGTCTAGATGATAGAAAGTGTGATAGTGAATGTTGAGATTGCGTAAGGCAATGAAAATTGAATAAATGACAATGTGTGCCTAATTATAAAAGTGCATGAAAGATAAAATGAGTAGATATGATAAGACATATATAGCTTGGATCCAATGCTCTAGTTTTGGCATCCTTTGGGATGGCCTAGCTTGCCTTTTATGGCATGATTGTTAGCTTGCCTTCACCGGCATGGTTTGCCTATATCCTTGGCACGATGTTAAGGTGTCTTTATGGCACGATGTTAAGGTGTCTTTAGGGCACGATGTTAAGGTGTCTTTATGACACGATGTTAAGGTGTCTTTATGGCACGAAGTTAAGTTGCCTTCTATGGCATGATGTTAGCTTGCCTTATGGTATGGTTTTCAGCTTGCCTTTACGGCATGATGGTTAGCTTGCCTTTATGGCATGGATGGAAAGTTAGTGAGATTGGATCCAAGGCTAGAAAAGATGGGAAGTAGATAAGTACGAGTGTTAGGTCGGAAACGTATAAGTAGGATGGTTTATCGGTTCTTGATTTAAATGGATTGGGACGCCTTTTCATTTGGATGAAGAAATTGTAAATCACCGAACCATGAATTTGTATTTCTTGATTTACATAGATCGGGACGCCTTTTTATGTGAATGAAGAATTACAAATGAGTGGGCTTATGTGTAACCGATATGACATGAGTACGGATTGTGATACGAGATAGTAAAAAAAAAAAAAAAACTAAAAACCAGTTAGACGTCATAAGACAAGATAAATATGAATAAAACTTATAGTGGCGTTAAGGTAATGTGTGTAAACCTTAAGATAGACGTCTAAAATGAATTGTACATTAAGTTGAGAAGTTAAATTGTGAGTATTTCCATAATTTGATAAGAAAGTTTGTTTAAGTAATGCGTGAGTAAGAAATTTTGAAGGTGCCGTTTGTATGGTACTTTGTATATTTTGAGATTAAGTTGCCGGTTTTTGGTATAGTTATGTGTTAGTATTATGTGGAATGTGAAATTAACCGGTATATGATGTTATGTTATGGTTAGTGCATTGTTGAATGCCGTGTTATAGTGTTGAAGTTTGACTCATATAGAGTCAAAGTAGTAGATTTTCCATGTGACAAGTAGTCATTGTTGGAAATTTTAGACAAGTTGCGACGAGAAGTGTGTTTTAAGTGGAATATGAGTTGTGATTATGTATAGTGAGTTGAGAATTTGCAAGATCATGTAGATCATTGCAAGGAAATGGCTTAGAGGGCATGAGAGTAAGGACATGTATATGTTGTGAATTTAGTTTTGGACAGTTTTAGACGAGAGATTTCGGGGACGAAATCTAAATAAGGGGGGTAGAATTGTTAGACCCGTTTCCCGGGTGTTGGGACCCCACCCTAGATGAAAATAGATTATGGCCTCATGTGATTGGCCAGTCAACATTTGTTGCGTAATGGTCAAACCCGATAGTCAAAATATGACTAAAGTGGTTATGTAAAATATGATGTGCAACTAAAGGGGCTTAAGTTGCCAAGTATTAAATATGTTAAATGTATTATAAGTTAGTTGTGGCTAAAGTAAGAAGAAAGAGACTTGAGGGACCATTCTTGCCAATGGCCCAAACTTGTGTTTAGATAAGAAATGTCCAGGATTATCTAGACATTTCCATATCTTTCAAGAGGGTGTGAGAGTGTCGGCTTTTAGATAATAAATGGAGGGAAGATGGGACTTTGATGATCAAGTCTTGATGTTCTTGGTCTTTCCTAGTAATGATCACACCAAGTTTTGATTATTGAATGATGATGATGATCGATGATGATGATGATGGATCATTGTGATGATGATGATGTTCTTGATATGTCTAGCTTGGATTAAGGTAAGTAAAATGATGATAGCATATGTTATATGAATTTCTATCATATTGTGTTATGTATGTTTATGTTGAGAAGATGAGCTTGGATTATGCTTATGTGATGCCATGTTTATGGCTTATGTGATGAGATGATGCTATGGGATATGTTGATGTTATGTGCTAGTTGAGATTTGAGTAGTGAGCCATGATGTAAGTGTTTTATGTATATGATGCATTATGTGGATTGAAGTATAATTGTATGTTATGATCGTTTTACTTACTAAGCGAAAGCTTATGGTTTAGTTGTCTAACCTTTTTGTAGGTTCTTGTGATCTTGGATGGCTTGGATATATGTGGATTAAGGATTGGATATGCAAGTGTAAGGTAGAATGCGTGTAGGAGCATAGGTAGTATACCGAGCTCACTCAAGATGGTACCCCCGTGAGTCAATGTATGGTTTGTAAGGTGGAGTCAAGTGTCAAAGTGTATGATAATGAAGTCCAAATGATTTGGTAGTCGTTTGGTATGTCAAAGTATGTTTTATGTGTTTAGAGTCAAAGTTAAGGGGGTGTTTGGCAAGAGTGTAAAAGTACCCATTTTGGGTGGTTAACGGGTCAAGTGTATATGGAACACGTTTAGTATGATAAATAAATGTTGTTGGCTAAGTTTTGTGGGAAAATGACGTGTTATAAGTGGTTTGTAGTGTAAATGGGTCAAACGGGTATTTTGGGCATAATACCCGTTACTTTGTAAAGCATGTTTCCGCGGGTCGTTATGACCAAGTTTATTTATATATTTGATGTTTATAATGTCCTAATGATTTCTGGAAGTTTTGGTGTTATGTCATGTTATGGAAGTCGTTTTCTGGAAAAATGGGTCAAAAGTGCACTAAAGGGTTATGCAGAAAAAGGGGCGTTTGGGACAAGGTCTATTGTAACCCATTTTGGGTCTAACGGGTCAAGAATTTTGGGAAACAATGTATATGGTATATTTTAGTTCAATGTGTATTAAATGTGTTTAAATATAGGTCTAAAGTGTTGATTTAGTGTTTAAAAGGTGTTACGGGTCAAATGGGTCATTTTAAGAAAATAGTGCACTTTAGGGGTCCATAGTGCACCGGAGGTGTTATAGTGCACTTTAGGGGTCCATAGTGCACCGGAGGTGTCATAGTGCACTTTAGGGGTCCATAGTGCACCGGAGGGGTTATAGTGCACTTTAGGGGTCCTTAGTGCACAGTACAGGTTACAGTGCACTTTAGGGTGCCACCCATCATTTTAAAAGTATTTGAGTATAGACTCATTTAAAAATGAGTTCAAGGTCTATATGTCTAAGGATATTGTTAATGGTCAAATGAGTTTTGGAATGAAGGTCAAAGTTGAGTCATTTTCGCGTAAAAGTCAAAGTTTTTGGTATAAGCGGGCACGGGGTGTAACACGAGGCTTGAACTGATGTGTTCAAACGTCATTGTCGATGAAGAACAAGGCTTGAACTATTGTGTTCAAACGTCATCTGTGATTTCCCCTCATATGTTGTGAGCAGCCTGAGTCCAAATGTCAAAGGACGATCTGTATGACCTGCATTTGAAAACAGACGAAAATAGAGAGTTTGGAGTGCCGAATCCCCAATTTAAGTTGGGGTCCAGTTGGTTAGTGGGAACAGGAGCATCATTTGCCTGAGTCTCAGTAGAAGTTGGAATGCTCGTGGAAGTAGCCTTTTTCTTTTTGTTTCTACGTTGGTACATAGTTAACGATATATGAGGATTATTACAAAATCTCTCAGTGATGACACTTTCACTAGTACTAACGTGTTTGGGTTGTATTAAAGGCACCGATTCGGATTTAGTAGACCTAATTAAAGGGCACTGTTCTCCTACAAGGAATTTCCTTCCAGTTGGCTTCCATTGACGTACATGCACTACTTTAGACTTAGTTATCCTAGTTAAAGGGCACTGTTCTCCTAAAGTGAATTTCCTTCCAGTGGGCTTCCATTGACAACCAACATTAGCAAACATATTTCCTGTTGCTTTCCAAGTTTGCTTGACATGCTTGGCTCTCCAAACTTGCTTGACAGGGGTTTTGTTGGATGACTTAAAAAATTTCTCAACACATTTATCATGATTACCCAAAATTAAACAATCATTACATGTTTTGCAAAGTGAATTATGATTCTGTTTGTTCAAATCTGACTTATTGTTCCTCATGTGGTCTGTGAGGATGCGATACACTATGTAGGATGTTAGTCCTTTATAACGAGTGTATATGATACTTTTGAGTGAATATGATTAAGTATACGGAATCTACTTAACCATACTTAGAAGGATATTGTTATTGGAAATGGAACAGTGGTGGTTGTTGAATTTGATAATGAACAATGAATGTTAACACCAAACGATTCAATATTATTAAGAATAATACGAGTGATCTTCACTATCACTAGGGTTACAAACCTTGAATCTCTATTACAAAGAAAAACTATTTTCTATTGTATTATATCAACTTAGTCACTTTCTGATAGTTACACATTAAGCACACTTGCTAACTAATGTCTAACTCTCTATATATGTAAATATCTAAGCACATGCACACTTGAGTATTCGACTACTTGCTAGCTTGTGTGTGTCAGTGGCTAAGATACAACTTGTATCTGTGTTTACAACTTGTTGACTGATCACATATCTAAGATATTGTCTACCGTATATATTTGACTTTTATACACAAATATCTTATACATACTTATCCATCCAGCAGTAGGATTACTCACTCCATCAGCAGTATCTGATGCACTAGCAGTAGTATCCTTGCAGCAGCAGAATCTCTAACACTAGCAGTAGAATGAAATACACTAGCAGTAGAATGACACTTAGTGTATTTCCTTGAGTAGTACTAACCTTGTGAACATTTAATTCCCAATACTAATCTTCAGAACATTTAATTCCCAACAATCCTCCCCTAAACATGTGATTTATCCCAAATCAACATGTTTCTTCTGAATTAAATGAGGATTGTGAAGATCTTTCAAACACTTCATAGTCAGACTCTTGATCTGAGCTTTCCTTTGTTCTATAAGATTAAGTATCTTTCTGACTAACTCATCTGCCATTTTCTTTTTCTTTAACTCTACCAATACCAATCCTCCATGAAGTCAAGTCATCTCTCAGCAAGCCATGCAAGTGATGAACAAACGTAGTGAACTGAAATTGAAACTGAAAGAGTTTATTCCATTTGAAATGCTTCATCCCTTCTGAATATATATAATATTCCAGAATCTTGTCCTAGCATCCTTCAACTGAAACTTGAGCTTGTTCTTATTATTGGCTGAATAATAAGACATGTTGGCTTCTCAAAAAGCTGACATCATCATCTTGTATGCTCTTGTCTTTTCTTTAACATGATCAATTTTGGGCAATCTTCCTCCAGTATTTTTCTTCTGTTTGATCAAATTAAACTACCTCCCCTGATTCTGTGCATACACATCCACAATCTTTCATCCCTTTAATCTTCCTCTTCAGGACTTTATTTCCTCCCCTGTTTGGAAGATCTCTCACCATCATCTGAACTTTTCTTTTGATGAACTAGAAGAAGTTCATCTTCCAATTAGTACAGCTTATCAGACAATGTTGTACATGTAGCCATCAATTCCTTAAGAGTTTATTTGCTGCCCTCATCACTTCCAGGTGTGTTAACTCCTGTGAGAGGTGAATCATGGGGCATTGACTCATAATCCATCATTTGATGGTTTTTCTTAGCCACTTTGAAAATCCTTTTTAAGAAACTTTTGACTTAGCAGTATGAACTTGATTTTATATTGAAAAATCATACTGCTTACAACCATTTTGAAGGGATTAAGTGTAGTAACAGACACTTAATCAAGATTTCGGTTTGAATTAACCTCTGGTTGTGTGAGAACCAATGTTTTCAGTTATAAATAACTGCCTGTGTACAGATAAACCCATTCAAAGGGCTTTCTTGACAGGGTTTCCAGCTCGTGGCAATTGTTGCCTCTAACACAAGTGTTAGATTCACTTTTGCTCACTGTTCTTTCTATCAGATGTCCTTAGACTTGCTCATTATACTAATTAAAGTATACAATGATAGAAAGTGAGTTGTGTCAGTTACTATCTGATCAACTGAGCCATTAATTCAATGTGAAACATCATAATCAGGTTTCAAGAAAGAAGTTTTAAAGAATCAATTTAACTTAGGTGTAAACCTTTGTTAATGGATTCCCAAACTCTGTCCATCATGAACCTATTATGTCAGCAACTTGTATGATCATTCTGCTGCTCACACATTTCACTTGAAACTTCCTTTGAGCTCAAATGTTCATACCTGAAAATGTTAGTCCAAAATCAAGAAAACAAAATGCAAAGCATTTGTCTTATAGCAGTAGAATCATATGACTAACAATATGAACAAAACAATAAAAATTTGTACTAGTAGTACAAACTTTTCAATAACAGTATCAATTTACAAAGCTAGCAGTACAAACTTAATTTATTTTCAAAAGCCACACAGATTAAAAAAATTTAAGGATTAAACATTCCAATACTTGCTACCAAGTATTGAAACATTCCAACATCAAAAGCTTTTGTAATAAGATCTGCAAAGTTGTGGTCAGAATCAATTTTAACAACTTGAATCAACTTTTTCTCATTGCAGTCTCTAATAAAATGATGTCTAATTTCAATGTGTTTTGTTTTAGAGTGTTGCACTGGATTTTTAATTATGAAAATTGTACTATTATTATCAATATATATGACAGTGTTCATGAAATTGTACCCATAATCAAGAAGTTGATTTTGAAGCCAAAGTACTTGACTACAGCAACTTGCAGCAGCTACATATTCAGCTTCAGTTATTGAAGTAGCCACAATTGTTTGCTTTTTACACTGCCAAGAAATAAGTCTACATCCAAGGAATTGACATCCTCCAGTTATTGACTTTCTGTCCAAGCTTGCACCTGCATAATCACTATCTGAGTATGCTACTAAGTCAAAAGGTGATTCCCTAGAATACCATAGACCCAACCTAGGATGACCCTTGAGATATCTAAAAATCCTCTTGACAGCTGTTAAGTGAGAAACCTTAGGAGTTACTTGAAATCTTGCACAAGCACAAACAGAGAACATGATATCAGGTCTTGATGATGTGAGATACATCAAGGAGCCTATCATAGATCTGTATGTGTGTACATCCACATTGTCTCCATCTACATCTTTTAGAAGTGGCTTCTCAGAGTCCATTGGTGTGCTTGCTATCTTTGAATCAGCAAATTGAAATTTTCTTAGAATCTCTGCAACATATTTATCTTGGCTGATAAATATGCCTTCATTTGATTGCTTAACTTGCAGACCCAAAAAGAATGTAAGTTCCCCCATGGAACTCATCTGAAACTTATTATGCATAAGTTTCTTAAACTCTAAACACATCTCCTTCCTTGTAGATCCAAAGATGATATCATCCACATACACCTGAACTAGCAAAAGATCCTTCTTGTGCTTCTTGATGAATAATGTCTGATCTATCTTGCCTCTTTGAAATCCATTTTCTGTCAAATAGGAATCCAGTGTTTCATACCATGCCCTTGGCTTGGAGCCTGATGAAGGCCATAAAGAGCCTTGACTACCTTGTACACCTTGTCTGGATGTTCTGGATCAATAAAACCTGGAGGTTGTGAGACATACACATCCTCTTCAATAGTACCATATAAGAAAGCACTCTTGACATCCATTTGATAAACTGTGAAGCCTATAAATGAAGCATAAGCCAAAAAGAGTCTAATGGCTTCAATCCTTGCTACTGGAGCAAAAACCTCTTCATAGTCTATACCTTCCTCTTGTGTGTACCCTTGGGCTACAAGTCTAGCCTTGTTTCTTATCACTATGCCCCTTTCATCCCTTTTGTTCCTGAAAACCCATTTAGTGCCAATTACCCTTACACCTTTGGGTAAATCAACTAGCACCCAAACCTTCTGAATCTTGAATTGGAGAAGCTCCTCTTGCATAGCTTCTACCCAGCTTGAATCATCTAAGGCTTTAAGAACATTCTTGGGTTCTGCTTGTGAGAGAAAACATACAAATAAGCAAGAGTTTGCATACTCATGCTGCTTTGAAGCATAAAGAGCATCAAGAAGCCCTTGTTGGTCTGAAGACATAAGTTGATTCCTCGTCTTCACCCCTGATTGTACATCTCCAATCACACTGTCCAGGGAGTGAACTTTGTGAATCCTTGTATGTGGTGTAGTAGGAACATGATAGTTAGGTGGGAGATTATTGAAATCCACCTCATCTTCTGAGAAATCTGCTTCAGTTGAGTCTGATGGGCCAGCAGTAGAAACATTTGGCCTAGCAGTAGAAACATTTTGCCTGGCAGTAGCTTGCTCTGTCTCAGCAGTAGAAACATCATTTGTACTACTTACTTGTTTTTCTTGTTTCTCAGTCTCATCTTCCTTGTATTCACCTTCAATCCCTTATTTAGCTTCATCAGAAGAAGGTTCATCATTCATTGAAGTTGAATCCACACTGGTCCATATTGGCATCCACACATAATCTTGATCTTTCTCCTTTTCTAACCCTGCCTCATTTGTTGCATCATCAGCTTTTGAACCTGAAAATTCATTAGTTTCTGCAACAAAAGGCACATAATTCATTGATTTGGTTAGAGTCTCAAGATCAAATAGCCATTTTGGGACCTTCACCTGCTACATTGGATTTGTTTTCTAGAAATTCCACATGCAGGTTTTCCTCTACTCTCCTAGTTCTTGAGTTGTATACTCTAAATGCTTTGCTATTAAGAGAATATCCAACTAAGAATCCTTCATCTGCTTTACCATCAAATTTTCCTAGATGGTCTAAGGTATTCAGAATTGTCACATGACATCCAAAAGGTCTAATAAATCCTATTGCAGGAGTTCTACCTCTAAAAAGCTCATATGATGTCTTATTGTGAGATTTGACAACTAAAACCCTGTTCTGGACATAGCAAGCAGTATTAACTGCTTCAGCCCAAAAAGTGATAGGCAACTTAGAGTCAGCTAACATGGTTCTAGCAGCTTCTATGAGTGTCCTATTTCTCCTCTCAGCTACTCCATTCTGCTGAGGAGTTCTAGCAATACTAAATTCTCTTCTAATACCTTTTTCCTTGCAGAAATCATCCATAACTCTATTCTTAAACTCTATCCCATTATCACATCTAATGACTTTTACTTTCTTGTCTACTAGGTTTTCTATCTCTGTAATGAATGTCTTAAGAATGCTAGAAGTCTCATCCTTAGAACCTAAAAAGAAAACCCATGTAAATCTACTATAGTCATCAGTAACAACTAGACAAAATCTTTTATGCTTTATACTACTTACATTTGTAGGTCCAAATAAGTCCATATGAAGCATAAACAATGATTGATCAATAGAGTTAAAAAGCTTGGGCTTACAAGTGGCTTTATGTTGTTTGCCTTTAAGACAAGCAATGCATGTTTGGTCATTTTCAAATCTTTTCTGAGGTAAACCTCTTACCAAACCATCTTTGACAATTTTATTTATGTCTTTGAAATTAATGTGACCAAGCCTCCTATGCCATTTTATTGACTCATACAATGTGGCTTTAGCAAGCAAACAAGTAAGATTCTCTTTAGGAACAATGTTCTTCATATCAACACTGTACATGTTGCCCTTTCTTGAAATTTTAAGAAGTACTTGACTTTCATCAGGCATCTTAAAATCAGAAGAAAGCACAAGACATACAGTGTCAGTAAAAAGAACCTTGTTCTTTTTGTCACACATCTGTGAGACACTAAAGAGATTATACTTAAGTTCTTTTACAAAGTACACATCTTCAAAGTCTAAATTTCCAGTCTTAATGGTACCTTTACCGGAAATTTTGCCACCAATACCTCCTCCAAAGCTAACATATCCTCCATCTAATGATTGAAAGTCTGAAAGATAAGACATGTTGCCAGTCATGTGCCTTGAACATCCACTGTCTGAGAATCCTTGATCTTCTTCATCTGCTTGTGAATGTCTCTACACACAAATAAGGAGTATTAGTTTCCTTTGGGGACCCAAGTCATTACTGACTTGGATCTGCCTCGTGCATCAATGTAATCTAATCTTTTCAAAATAATTGATGCACCATTGGGTTTAATTGGTCTCCAAACCCAACATGCTGAGGCCTTAACAGCATTTGCCCTGTTTTTCCTAGCAGCAGTATGAACTGCTTGCCTAGCAGTAGGAACTTCTAGCTTTGCAGTTGTACCCTTTGGTTTCCAAATTTATTTTTGGACCACTGCTTTTGATTGAAAGGGCCTTTCAACAGTTGTTGGTGCATGTTTGTAAGTTGTTTTTGCACCTTTAACTGTTGGTTTTGGGTAAACAGTCTGATATGGTCTAGCAGTAGGAACTGCTTTTGTGCCAGACTTAAATGAAACTGCTTTGGGTTTTGTTCTAGTAAAATTAGAGTGACTTTTAGTTGTATGCCTTTTTAAATTCACCCTATGATTTGAATACCCAGATACCCATTGGTTACAGAAAGCTTCAAGATGATCAAAACTTCCACAAGTGTAACAAGCTTTGTTATAAAAGACAAAGTCATCACCTAGTTGGTGAGACTTGAGTCCATTCCAATTCCTTTGGTTGCCTCTGGGCTTGTTTGTGGTTCTATATTGTTCACAATATCTTACTGGTTGCCTAACATGTTTAATGTTTGTTTTAGATCTAACAGTATCATTTTTGACCAACTTAGGAACACTTGTTCCTGCTTTCTTAACAACATCAGGTTTAGACATAACCTGTTTTTCCTCATCATCATCAGATGTCCAGTCCTCAATGATTGGACCACCTGATTTCCTATCAGAGGACACCTTATCCTCATGAAGTGAAGTATTACTTATACTCTCACTTACTTCTTCTACCTTAGGACTCTCAGTAGACTTAGAACCATATTCAAATTTTGGTTCTTGAAACTCTTCTAAACCTGTGCGTGCTAGGTCAATACCTGGAGGTGAAGGAACACCTCTGTATGGTGGAGGAACAGACTTGTAACCTATACCAGACTTAGCTTTATTGACTACTTGAGCTTCCCAAATTTTATTGATTCCATCTGAGGCATGAGCTAGAGTATCTATTGTTATCTGAACATTGTTATTTACCTTTTTGACCTTTTCTAGTTCTTCTTTCAGTGCAAAAATCACATCTATTTTGTACTCTAAGTTTTTTTTTAGCACAACTATGTCATCACTAAACTTAGATTCATTTCCTCTATAATGCAAGATTTGTGTTTCAAGAACAACTAAACCTCTTTTTATGATTAGCTAAGTTATAACTTGTATCACTTAGCTCTATCAGTCGATTATCATATTGCTTTTTAAGTATTTCAAAAGCTTTAAGAGCAGCGCAAGATTCAGAACAACTGATTTTAGAATTTATTTCAGTATCAGTAAAGGCCATCAATGCAATCTCAGTTGCCACCATTGCAGCTTATGTTGGTGCTTCCTCTTCATCAGCCATGAAGCTCCAATCATAGCTAACACCATCAATAGCTAGCATAGCCTTTGGCTCTTCCACTGTGACTTCCTTCTTCTTATCTTGCTTATACCATGTGCTCCTATTATCCTGCTTTCTTGGCTTTCTGCACTCTCTTGCAAAGTGTCCCAACTTGTGACAATTGAAACACTCTACTTTCATCTTATCAAATCCAGCAGTTTCATTACCATTTATGATAATCTGCTTTCCTGTTCTTTGCCAAAACTTCTTAGCCCTCATGCTAAGTAAAGCAACCTGCCACTTTATATCCATCTCTTCTAAGTCATCATCATCCACCTGTTCAAGGTCTTCATGAGTTAGAGGAGAACCACTAGTTTGACTGGTTTGAAATGCATAGAATGTTGAATCTCCAAGTCCAGCAACATTCTTTTGTGAACTAGCAGTAGAACCACCAAAGATAGCAGTAGAAACACCTTCAGCATCATCTACCTCTTCTGACTTGCTAATGCTGGGAGATGACAAAAGTGCCACATTCCCAGAACTAGTACTGTAGTTTTCAGACTTCTTCAGACTTTGTTCAACAATTTTGAAATTGTTGTACAAATCATTGAGTTTCATGGTTTCAATGTCTGGCTTATTCATCCAGACAACCACATGAGTATTGAATTATACAGGTAGACTTCTTAAAAACTTTAATTTGAGATCTTCCTTAGCTATCTCAACTCCCAACACAGCTAACTGACTGACAAGCTTGTGCAATCTTGTGAACAACTTATCAAGAGATTCATTGTTGTTTGAGCTAAAGTTTTCAAAATTTTGTTTCAACAATGTCTTCTGAGTTTTCTTGGTAGTTTCATTACCACCAAACCATGCACATATCTCTTCAAACAGAGTTTTTGCATCAGGATACTTGCTAAAAGATAGCATCTGTTCACCAGGAATGGTCATAAGCAACAAATTTCTTGCCTTTTGATCATTCCTCTTCAGTATCCTTTCATCATTGGTAACTGGTCCAGTGTTCCTTTTCTGAACTCTTTTGCCATCAACAATGGATTCTGTAATACCTGGTGTAAAAGAATCACCATACAGAATAATATCCCAGAGAGCATAATCTTGAACCATGAAGTATTGTTCAATCCTTAGCCTCCACAACTCAAACTCATTCTGTTTGAGCATAGGTAACTTTGCAGCAATGTTTGCAGACTCCATCTCCATTTCTTCTTCTTCTTCTAAATCAAAGATATCAACCTGTCTCTGATACCACTTGTGAGGATGCGATACACTATGTAGGATGTTAGTCCTTTATAACGAGTGTATACGATACTTTTGAGTGAATATGATTAAGTATGCGGAATCTACTTAACCACACTTAGAAGGATATTGTTATTGGAAATGGAACAGTGGTGGTTGTTGAATTTGATAATGAACAATGAATGTTAACACCAAACGATTCAATATTATTAAGAATAATACGAGTGATCTTCACTATCACTAGGGTTACAAACCTTGAATCTCTATTACAAAGAAAAACTATTTTCTATTGTATTATATCAACTTAGTCACTTTCTGATAGTTACACATTAAGCACGCTTGCTAACTAATGTCTAACTCTCTATATATGTAAATATCTAAGCACATGCACAATTGAGTATTCGACTACTTGCTAGCTTGTGTGTGTCAGTGGCTAAGATACAACTTGTATCTGTGTTTACAACTTGTTGACTGATCACATATCTAAGATATTGTCTACCGTATATATTTGACTTTTATACACAAATATCTTATACATACTTATCCATCCAGCAGTAGGCTGACTCACTCCATCAGCAGTATCTGATACACTAGCAGTAGTATCCTTGCGGTAGCAGAATCTCTAACACTAGCAGTAGAATGACACTTAGTATATTTCCTTGAGTAGTACTAACCTTGTGAACATTTAATTCCCAATACTAATCTTCAGAACATTTAATTCCCAACATGGTCTTCTACTTTCTTCTTAGAAACACTTTTAACTGGTGAAGTCCTATAATTCTTTATATTTCTCCTAGGTTTTGACTCGCTAGCTTTAGTGTCTCTGTTAACTCCTGTAGAAGGACTGATGGGAATCTTAGTCTTTTTCACTTCCAGTTGCTGAACATGTTTTGATGTGTTGGGATCTGAAGTTTCCAAGGGTGCCTCAAAGGTTACATGCTTGTTCTTAGTCATTGAGGATGATGCAATAAACCTATCTCACTTGCTATCAGTCTTAGGACATGTGCCAATGACGTATTCTAAGAGTTCCTGAGATCGTTTAGTGAGGAAGCAGACATCTACAACTGCACTATCAAGTGGTTTATCTATCTTATCCTCTTCTACGATCTCACGAAGGGTATCAAGGCTATCCTTAAGGTGAGTGAGATATACTTGATGAGCAGACCTATTGTTCCTAAAGGGAATCGGAATAGACACATCATCAATTGCATACTTACTACAAGCAGAAACCTTTGGAACAACATTATCACTGGTAATGACTGGCATTTTCCCTTTCACCTGAGCCTTTAGATTCTCAATCTCATTAAGCAAAGAAGTTATTTTTTTATTGGTTTTTATCACGTGTGATTTTAATCGAATCGTATAACTCATTGTAATGTTGTTTATTTTTGAATTTTCAGCTTGAAAACAATCATTTTCATGTTGTAGTTTATTGATGGTGTCCTGATAGTGAAAATTCTGAGAATCTAAAGACGATGGTTTATGAGTGCCAGTCACATTACTCTTATTCGATTTTAATTGGGCAATTTGGGCCCTCAGTTTTCGAACCGTGTTAGTGTGAGCTTGAATTTTTTCATCTCGTTTGCTTAATTCAAAATATGCATCAAATTCAGGAGCATCCAAAGATGTTTTGCTATTTGAGATTTTAACTCTTTCTTCTAAATGTTGATATTTTAATTGCAAATTAAGATTATCAACCTCTAGTTTTGAAAAATGCCTGACCATGTTATCATGGTCATCGTTTTGGATTTTCTCATGCAATTTTAAATTCTCCCCCTCAAGCTCAACAACACGATTCTGAGAAACATTCAATGCAATAGACAACTCATGAAATTGACAAGCAGTTAATGCAGAATCAGTAGCAGTATAAAATACATCCTGTGCAATACATCTAGCAATCAAATTCTCATTGGTGATGAGAATATTCTTTCTTTCAATCTCACAGCATTTAAGATCAATAGCATTTTGTTTCTCTACGTTTTTCATATCTTTAAACACTTCTTTCATCTCTTTTACTTCAGTTCTAAGGGTTGTTTGCATGCCCTCAAAATGTTCCTTGAGGAGTTTAAAGAATGGAATAACCTCAGTTAAGTAGCACTGTTTTGTTTGTTCAAAGCCCCTTTCCCCTTCAGTAATTCCTGTTGGCGTAATTCTCTTCTTACCTGTTTTATCGAAATCTACAAATAGTTGACAAAGAACATATATGCTAATTAGAGTTTTACATGTTGTGGGAAGAGTTAAAGGAACTAAGTGCATGGGTGTATTGGGTG
The DNA here is from genome assembly GCA_021014915.2 of Artemisia tridentata subsp. tridentata. Classification (NCBI taxonomy): domain Eukaryota; kingdom Viridiplantae; phylum Streptophyta; class Magnoliopsida; order Asterales; family Asteraceae; genus Artemisia; species Artemisia tridentata. The sequence continues at coordinate 105,055,528 of CP139507.1, read as the reverse complement.
GGTACACCGTTGCTGCAGCTATCTTTCTAAAGGGTGGAGTTTTGGCTTGAAGTTCATCGGCTTTCCTTTTTTCTAAGTCTAAGGACCAAAATATTTGTTCTGGAGTCAACTTAGTTTGAGGTGCAAAAACAGTCAATCGGTTCTCCTCATAGTAATCATGGGGTTTGATTATGACTCGATTTGCTATACATTTGGGATCCTTCATTTTTTCAGCCAATCTTTCTCTATTTATTACTTCTATCTCATTACTCTCTTCAAATGATGACACATCAGGAGGGGCATGACCAGGCTTAGGAAGGTTGGGCTACTTTAGCACTCCTAAGGCAAGCTGATTTAGGTTCACCTACATTCTTTTCACTATGTTCATCACACAACCTTTTATGCTTTTGAATCATTTGAGCAGTTTGTCTGGTCTGGTCTTGTGCGTACAACTTGTTTTCAATCTTATTCTTTAACGTTTTAAGTCTGGAAAAATCATTTAAGAGTTTTGTTTCTTTTTCTTTGAAATCATGTTTTAGTGTAATTACACTTTCTTGGATCTCCTGTTTTTGTTTAACAGTTTGATCAAGTTGTTTTCGTAAAGAATATAACTCCTTTTTCAATGTTTCTTCCCTTAAATTACGTTCTGTTATGAATGTACGCATTTGACTATCCATTTTCTGCTCACGTTCAGTTAGCTCAAACTTTGCACGTTGCTCATATATGGCCACCTGATCTTTATAGATGTTAAGTCTAGTGGTCAAAGTGTCATCAGGGATAATCGCAATGTACTCATGCAACTCATAATCATCATTTATAACAGAAGATGCACAACTAGGTACAACAGACGCTTCATTGTGTTTCACATATTGTTCATATGGGATAACATCGCTATTTCCCATATTGGCAGTATCTGACTCAACAACGTTTGTCTGTTGTACTTTGTCGGGAATCTTTTGTTCATGAAACACATTATCATCATTAATAACAGAAGATACCCTACTAGGTTCAACAGACGCTTCATTGTGTTTCACGTGTTGCACGTTGTTCATAGCAATATCTGACTCAACAACATTTGTCTGTGGCTGATGAAGCACTTTCTCTTGAGAATTCGAGCACACAAAGTCCCTATTGGCACTAACATACTCAAACACGTTTATCTGTTGTACATCTTTGGGAATCTTTTGTTTGTCAATCATATTGTACAATCTGAGTACCTCAGATATAGCAGAATCTGAAGTAGTAGACATGAAGTAAACGTGCACGGGATTTTACAATTCTATGATTTAAACCGAGAAATAGATTCTTTCGCGAGATTTTACAAAAATCAAGAATAAACCGTGAAATGATAGTTAATATGTGTTATGATAACTGTTGGATCGGTACAATGATTAGAGATTGTGTGTTAAATGTGATGATCGTTTGATGGACTAGGTGATATGTTGTTTCCTTGTGATTTGGTTTGGTTGATGCGAGTTGTTATGGTGAAATATTGGTCTGAAAACTTAAAACCTCAATAACTTCATTCCGGAGGGGATTTGGGCCTCGAAAAATTCGTTTCACAACTTTGTTGTGAAACCTCACTATATTCAGGCTGTTCCGGTCGTTTTGACTGGTATTTCGCTGAAAACGGAGTTACAGTTCAAAAGTTATGGCCATTTGAAGTTTTGACGTAAAAAGTCAACTTTTAGTCAAACCGCAAGATCCACTGGTCAAACCGCAATGACCAAACCTCAAGACCAAAACGCAGCTTTAGAGGCAAATCGCAGAAGTCAAAACGCAGTCAACAAAGACAAAACGCAGGACCAAAATGCAGAAGTCAAATCGCAGGAACTCAAATCGCAGAGACTCAAATCGCAGAGATTCAAATCGCAGAGACTCAAATTGCAACTGATTCAAATCGCAGGCTCAAATCGCACAGTCTTAAATCGCAGCACCAAATCGCAATCTTAGGCAACTCGTAATACCAACTCGCAACCTCAAATCGCAACCTCAAATCGCAAGTTCAAATCTCAACTCACAAGCAGACAAAAGTGTCCCTTTCTTGCAGTTTTGTCTTCTTTCCCCTTTTAGTTAAAGACCAAATCGCAGACCAGAAACCTACCAAATCGCAACAAACAACTACCCAACAAAACACAAATCGCAACCTAGAAATTTTTACCGAGAGTCAAATCGCAACAAAGAACAAACCACAAACAAATCTCGAACAACCCTAAATATCCACAACACTTATGAAATAAGCAATCTAGTGACCAAAGTAAGCTACAATAACTATTCTAAACATGAAAGTACAAGCTTATAACACTAGAAACCACGAACATAGCTCAAATTATGATGTTTTCTACCTATTCTATTCGAACCACAATAAACTCACAAAAACCAATCTAAAATCCGAGCATCCACATTGTAAATGATCTAACCATGGCTCTTGATACCAATTGTAGGATACTCATTAATCTTAACACATATGGTTCTTGTGATTTGGCCGAATTTAGAGAGAGAAAGAGATGAAGTTGGGAGCCTTTTAGTGAGAGAAAGTGAAAGAGATTAGATTAAATGAAATAAAAGGTCCAACCCTCTCCTTTGGTGGGAGAGGGTATTTATACAACAAACATAAACGCCCCATGTGGGCTGTGGAGTGAGCTGACAGTGGGTAAAGACCCGACCCAACTCCACGGATACTACGATAACTAAACTAATACTAATAATCCTACGAGCTCCTTAATGCTAATAGATACTCGGGGTGACCGAGTCTTTCACATGCATATTTATATTCCTAACATTCGTAATTGTGGATTTTACTCAATTTTGTTACAATGTACATTTTTACCTATAATTATATCTAATCTAATATTCATATTTTTCAACTCATGTATCTTTTTTTTTTTTTTTTTTTTTTTTTTTTTTTTTTTTTTTTTCTTTTTTTTTTCTTTATTTATCAATCTAGGCTAAACCAAACACTAAACATAAAGGTAATCCAAACACTCGGGTTATGAGTTTATGATATATAAGCCATATGGTAATTATATAATATAAGCATAAGCACAATTCATAAGCTTACCAAACACCTATTTAGTAAGTTTATATGCTTAAAAGGTTATTGGTGATATAGTAAGTTTATATGTCTCAAATTTAGATGAAAAATTCGAGCTTATAAAAAATAAGCAGAGTTCATATGAGAATGGTTGTTAAGATCATGTTTCTGATATTAAATCTTACGATTTACGATACTATAAAGCAAAAACGATCATGATCTTACCTAGTATCTTGGTAACGTAGAATCTTAATAGGATACCGATCTTGACTATGGGATCTCAAGATCTTGATCTAATCTAATTTTGCTTTGTTCAAACCACAAGCTGAATAATTATAAATTTATGGACTAAGTTACAAAAATTAAAAAACAAGAGGTTAATCCTCATAAACATAATTTAGGCCGTCATTTTTCATGAAACGTTTATATGATTTTGTGTTTGACATATAATAATTATAGACTCGCATATTTTTACAACGCCTATTAAGAAAATCTCATTATAATAGGATCTTAAGATCTCGATCTTATCTTACATTCTCGATTTTGCAAAGACGAAAAACAATCCTACGTAGGATCACGATCTTAAAAGTCTTGCATATAAAATCATAAGACCATAAACGAGCTTAAACAAACACCCTCTTTGTAAACGTGTTATAAATAAAGGCTAATGGCTTGATAATGTATCATAGTTGTCTTGATTTCCTTCTATATGTATCGAACACATTTTTTTTTCTTATTCTATGTACTAAACTTGCATTTTTGGTATTTTTTGTGTATTTTATGACCATTTTGCCCTTCATTTTATTAACCCTGGAGGGGTAAAATGGTCATAAAATACAAAAAAAATACCAAAAACGCAAGTTTAGTACATAGAATAGCCCAAAAAATTGTTCGATACATATAGAAGGAAATCATGGAAACTATGATACATTTAGAGGCTATTAGCCCTATAAATAAAGGTGATTTGACCCGTTATATAGTTGATTCTAAATAGGGGTGTCAAATGGGTCAACCCGACTCGACCCGAACCCGATAAAGTTATAATGGTGTAATTCTGATAATATAGGTTATTCTTGAATTTGTAACAAATTGGAAGAATAACTAAAACTAGCTATTGATTCAAGAAAGAAGAATAGAATCAAAAGTTGGAAAGTTGGTAGTTTTATTAGTTGTATGATTGAGAGGATTACAATAAGAAGGAAATGAGATACAAATCAAGCTAAACTATTATACAACTAATCTAAGTATTTAAACTACCAATTGGCGCCAAAGTTAGTTTGGGAATTGGTTGGATGATGTCACGTGCACCTCATGTGACCAGTTTATAACTGTGCACATGCACCTCACGTGCCAAACCTTCCCTCTCATAACATTTGACCCCTCTTTCAAAAGACCCTTGACCTCAAGGGTCAATGTCAAAATCAGGAAACCTCTTTTGTAAATCTGTGAGAAGCTCCCATGTTGCATCATCAGTGTTGCCATTGCTCCATTGTACCAATCCATATACCACAGCTCTATTACCTTGTTGGGCTAACTTGCTATCCAAGAGCTTGTAAGGAGTAGCAGCTAACACACCTTCTAAGTCACACATTGGAAAGTCACCCATCACCACTGGTTGGGAATGGCATTTCTTAAGCTGTGAAACATGGAAAACTGGATGCACTTGGGCTGAGCTTGGCAATTCCAGCCTATATGCCACTGTACCAATCTTAGCTAGTATCTTAAAGGGACCATAAAACTTTGCAGACAACTTGTGTTGCTTAGTCATCCTCACAGTGGTTTGTCTGTAAGGTTGGAGTTTCAGATACACCCAATCACCCACTGTAAACTCCCTATCACTCCTCTTCTGATCAACATACACTTTCATCCTATCCTGGGCTTTCTTCAAGTGGAACTTAAGTAGTGCAATAATCTGCTCCCTAGCTTGTAGAGTTCTGTCATCCTTTGGCACATAAGGAAGATGCAGGGGAGGTTGTTGTCCATATAAAGCCACAAATGGAGTGGTGTTGATTGAGTTATGAAAATTGGTATTGTACCAATATTCAGTAAGTGGAAACCATTTTGACCATTCCTTAGGTTTCTCACCAGTCATACACCTTAAGTAGGTCTCCAAACACTTATTCACAGCCTCAGTTTGCCCATCACTTTGAGGATGATAAGATGTTGACATACACAGTTGAACCTTAAGAACTTTGAACAGTGATTGCCAAAATAAGCTCAGGAATACCTTATCTCTATCACTAACAATAGAAGAGGGCAAGCCATGAAGCTTATAAACATTGTCAAGAAAAGCTTGGGCTACCTGTGCAGCATTGAAAGGATGGCTTAGGGGAATAAAGTGTGCATACTTGGTTAGCCAATCAACCACCACCATTATGACTGTTTTCCCTTGAGATCCAGGTAGAGCTTCTATAAAATCCATGGAAATGTCTTGCCACACCTTAGTTGGAATGGTTAAGGGCTGCAATAAGCCTGGATAAGCAGCTAGGTCTGATTTGTTCCTTTGACAGACATCACAGAGAAGTATTTGTTGTTTCACCATTTTTCTAAGACCCTTCCAATAAAAATAAGAACTGAGCCTTTTCATAGTAGCATGCACCCCTGAGTGACCTCCTATAGCAGAGCTATGGAAATGAGCAATCAACTTCAATCTCACAGTATCATTGTTGCCCACCACTAGCTTACCCTTTCTCCTTAATTCATTAGCAGACCATGTGTACTTTGAGTTTGATCCCCTTCCTTGTTGAAAATCTTCAATGATAGCCTTTAATTTTGAATCAGTCTCCCAAGTTGCTTTGACCTCTTCCACCAACTCATTAATACTGGTAGACAACAGAACTTGGAACAACTGACTATGTTGTTGTGCTCTGGATAAGGCATCTGCCACCACATTTTCCTTTCCCTTTTTGTATTCAATTTCATAATCAAAGCCCAACAATTTTGGAAGCCATTTGGACTGAAATGGGGTTGTTATTCTCTGGTCCAATACATATTTGAGGCTGAAATGGTCAGTCTTGATCTTGAAATGTCTATCCAACAGATAACCCCTCCATTTTTGAAGAGCTAGGACCACAGCTAGCAATTCTTTTTCATAAGTGGAAAGAGATTGATGTTTGGGAGCTAAAGTCTTACTGAGAAAAGCAATTGGATGACCCTTTTGTTGTAAGATTGCTCCAATGCCATACCCTGATGCATCTGTTTCAATGATAAATTCCTCTTCAAAGTTAGGCAAAGCCAAGACTGGTGATTCTACCATAGATTGTTGTAACTTCTTGAATGCAAGAGTGGTTTGCTCAGTCCAATGGAATGCATTCTTCTTAGTTAGTACAGTCAATGGTTGAGCTATAGCAGCATACCCCCTCACAAATTTCCTGTAGTAGCCAGTAAGACCCAAAAACCCCCTCAATTGCTTGACATTGCTTGGAATTGGCCAATCTAACATTGCTTTGACCTTGTTTGGATCTGTAGCTACCCCTTTCTCAGAAATTATGTGGCTAAGTACTCCACTTGTGTTGTGCCAAACTCACACTTACTCATTTTTGCAAACAGTGTATGTTCCCTCATCACTTCAAGTACTAACCTCAGATGCATCAAGTGATCTTCTAATGATGAACTATATACAAGAATATCATCAAAAAAGACCAGGGTAAACTTCCTCAAGAATGGTCTGAAAATGTTGTTCATGAGGGCTTGAAAAGTAGATGGAGCATTAGTTAAACCAAAGGGCATTACCAGGAATTCATAGTGACCATCATGAGTCTTGAATGCAGTCTTGTAGATGTCATCCTCACTCATCCTTATTTGGTGATAACCTGACCTAAGATCCCATTTTGAGAACACCTTAGCCCCATGTAACTCATCAATTAGCTCATCTATCACTGGTATGGGGAACTTATCCTTAATGGTTTGCTGATTCAATTGTCTATAATCAATACACATTCTCCATGATCCATCTTTCTTTTTAACCATAACAATAGGGGATGAAAAAGGACTATTGCTTTGTCTAATGACCCTTGTGTCCAATAGCTCCTTCACCATTATTTCAATTGTATCCTTCTGTGCAGGTGGATACCTGTATGGTCTAATATTCACAGAAGAGACCCCTTCCTTCAATGGAATCTTGTAGTCCAAACTTCTCTGAGGTGGTAAGCAAGTTGGAATAGCAAACACATCATCAAACTCTTTCAATAAGTCACTGATCTCAGGTTGCACATGCTCTTCATTATTTCTTCCTTGCATTAAATTTAGTGAAACTGATGGCCAAATAGTGTACATTTCTTTCATTGACCCCCCAGTTTGTTTTGGCAAATCTCTCCCCTGTAACCATAGCAATTCAGCCTGTTTTGTTCCCCTCAAAATGATCTTCTTCCCTGAGTGCTTGAACTCCATTCTCAGGTCCTTAAAGTTGCATTTCATGTCTCCAAGAGTGGACAAAAACTGAATTCCCAACACCATTTCACAACCACCTAAAGGGAGGATCATAAAGTCTGCTTCAAATGTCTCCCCTTGCATTTTCCACTTAAATGACTTGCACTCATACTGGCTCAACAACTGAGATCCACCAGCCACAGATACTTGTAATGGATAAGTACTTTTCAATTGACAGCCTAAGCTTTTTGCCTTTTGTAAATCCAAAAAATTATGAGTGCTTCCTGAATCTACCAAAATGTGGATAAGCTGTTTGTTCACTTGACCTCTCACCCTCATTGTGTGATAAGTGGGTATACCAGACAGAGCATTCAAAGAAATTTGGGGTGTTTGGTCCTGATCAAATGGTTCTAAGTCTTGTGCCAAACACTCCTCTTCACATGAATCAGAATCATCATCCTCTGGCCCAGTCAAAACTTCTAACACAAACATTTGTCCACTACACTTATGGCCAGGAACATATCTCTGATCACAGTAGAAACATTGATTCTTGGCCCTTTTTTCATCAAATTCTTTCCTACTCAACTGTCTCCTTCCTGGATTTGTGTTATTGACAATTGGCCTCACAGTATTGTTTTGTGGTGGTGGTAAAGCCAACAAAGGTTTATTATTGCTACTACTTGCAATGTTATGACCAGTATTTGCAACATTAACATGATTATTGTATCTATAACCTGTAGTTACTGGTTTAGACTTAACCCTTGCCTCATTTGTTGCTTCTTGAAGATTTGCTAAGCAATATGTGTCAGACAATGTTCTAGGCTTAAACATTCTAACCATCATAGCCAAATCAGATTGCATACCAGCCAAAAACATACATACTAATAGCTTGTGACTCAGTAATGTCAACCTTACTAAGTAATGCATCAAATTGATCTTGGTATACCTTCATTTTGCCATCTTGTTTGAGATTTTTCAAATCAGCCATAGGATCTTCCACCACTGCTCCAAACTTCTTCAAGATCTCTTCCTCATATCTTTCCCAAGTCACCTCCACACCATTTCTTTTCTCAAAATGCCTGTGCCAATCCAATGCCTTATCATACAGGTGAATAGAAGCAATCTTTACTTTTTGATTTGGGGCCACATTATCCAATTCGAAGAACTGATTACATCTGTAAAACCAACCCTTAACATCCTCCCCATTAAACCTGGGAAACTCCAATTTGGTGAGTCTTCCATAACCATTCACTCTATGTGCTTGATTAACAACCCCACCATTGTCATTTGGATTTTGCATCTAACCAGCCAACAGTTCTTGTCTCAAACAAACAACATCCAATCTTTCTTGCATTGCTGTCATGGCTGCTGCAACTGCTTCTTGGACTGCCGTTGTGACTGTATCAATTATCAATTGCCTTACACCATCATCTGAACTTGAAGAACCAGTTGTGATTCTTGTTGATGGAGCCATTGTCTTATGCTATTTTCTTTATTTTGATTGAATCTTGTTGTCAGTTACTACTCCTTCGTCTTCAATTGAGTATTCACTAACAACTTTACCCGTTCTTAGCCAAACTTCAGGTCAAACAAAACTAACCATTGATCCGAGATCAGAGGATTTAAGCACTCATGCGCTGATCTCGTGGTTGCGATGGATACCTGACAGCTTTGGTCTTGTTTCTGACGGTAGCATAGACTGATTAACAGGGTACCAGTGTAGTACTCTGTTTTCTTGAAATTCTTTGCCTGGAAAAGCAACAGTTTCGCCGGAATTTAAACTAACTCATCAGAATTGTAACAACTTTTAAAAGATAATCGGAGCTCCAAGAAAGGGCTCTGATACCATTTGTTATGGTGTAATTCTGATAATATGGGGTATTCTTGAATTTGTAACAAATTGGAAGAATAACTAAAACTAGCTATTGATTCAAGAAAGAAGAATAGAATCAAAAGTTGGTAGTTTTATTAGTTGTATGATTGAGAGGATTACAATAAGAAGGAAATGAGATACAAATCAAGCTAAACTATTATACAACTAATCTGAGTATTTAAACTACTAATTGGCGCCAAAGTTAGTTTGGGAATTGGTTGGATGATGTCACGTGCACCTCATGTGACCAGTTTATAATTGTGCAGCCTTATAGGATTGGGTTTATTTGGGTCCAACTCGGCTTATCGGGTCTATCGGGTCAACCCGACCAACCCAATAGCCTTATAGGGTCGGGTTAGGGTTAATATTCTAAATGTTATCGGGTTCGGGTTCAACCCAAACTTTCATTGTATTAATGCCAAATGCCTGCTTCATCATGTTGTTATTGTCATACTATTATGAATGAAAACCAAACAAACTAGGTTTACAGCCATTCTTGTAAAGCTTACTGCTCTCCTATTATTTAACCTACTGCAATTCCTTTCCTAACTGCAGTATATATCCTCTCAGTCTGGGTTGTGTGATAAGTCTCTTAAATAAGAGCATCACCATATATACTAATCTGCTTTGTCTCATGAGTGAATGCTCGAAAGTCCAAAGTAGTTACATCTAAGAATAGTCTCTCACTTGCACCTCCTTAGTTAACCCCCATAGATTAATATATAATTGTCAGAACCTATGCTAAACATCAAACATGAACACAACTACCTCCTAGTGAACATAACCGTCTTTGGACCGCCGCATTTATAAAACATCTACTTCGGCCAAACCCAACATTGACGAAAGCCATTGATGTCATCACATGCCTCCACCAAGATGGATAGATCTTACAAAAAGATTTGGCACTAAGAGTGTTTAAAGCACTGCCATAAAAGTTCTTTCATTTTCTTCTGGCAACCATGGTTTTCGACGACTAATTCACGTAGTTTGGGTCCTCCACCACACAAACTCAAACAAGGTAAAGACCTCCTTATAGGCCTTGATTGCACGAGCAAAAAAGATAACATATAGTACCCATATAATCAGATAAACTTGATGCACAAAATTTGTCAAACATGAGGAAAATGAAAAAATTTCAGATACATTTTCCACCGACCATTTCCAAAGCTCATAGATTACAAACAATTTATAGCATAGAAGAACCAAGTACCAACTGTTAAGCGGGTAACAAGACTAAAGAAATGGGTTAATTAATGTCCGCTTCTAGGAGGAAGGACGATAATCTACAACTCACATTCATAAAAGAACATCACAACATTCACTTCAAAAACAGCAAATCCGACCATAACCTGCTGATTAGCTCACAAAGGGGCAGCTGCTAACCCATCAAATTCTGGAGGAACTTCTATTATCTTTTGCTCAATTGCTTCCTCAGTTGTTTTCATTGCAACAACCTCTAAATTCCATTCTTCCTCCGTTTTTCCTCCACCTGCCTAATCTGTCTTATCAATTTCATCAACCTCATCATCGATTGACTTTTCTTGTATCTTCTGCTCCTCTATTTTCTCTACAACTCCTTTCGACCGATCTTCAAGTTCCTCCTGTTTGTCCTTTAACAGGAGCAAACGTGTCAAACAGTCTCTAATAACCTCCATAAAACCCATTACTTTCCAACTCCACAAGTGTTTCCAAACAATCCTCTATAGTACTTCTTGGATCCTCAAATCTCAAACGATAAATCCTGTCCACCACAGTTGAAAATGTTACCATTGTAGCAATGGCCAATCCTTCTCGAGCACTCTCATTCACACCTTCTAACAATGGACGAAAGTGTGGGTTTTGTGGAATCTTCTGGAAGGCTTCCATAGCTTCAATTATATGCCAAAGCCGGGTGCGCTTCACAAAGGGTAAGTTTTCTGCATTCATGTCACATGTGACAGCTTCCAGCCGTCTCTCGCTTGCTGTAACATTCACATTCTGGCAAAAAGTAGGGACAGATTCTTGTCATTATTATGTAATCAACACGAAGGTTGAAATTGGTGAAACTAAAAATCGGTCCAATTGCTGTGGGACCTGTTTGCAAAGTGTATCACTCTTTTGGAGCTTATACTGGAATAACCCTATATTTTGAATAAACAGAAGAAAGAAAGAAAAAAAGTACATAAATTATGCAAAAAGAAGTACACATTTTGCGAAACAAAATTTCAAATTTGCAAAATTATGCGCAAAACTTGCAAAAATTGAAAAAAAATCACATTTATGACTACTTTGGGCTGTTCGTGAAATTTGGCAATTCACACAATTTATTTTATAAGATATAGGGTTAGTCGGGATAAACATTAAAAAGTGGTAACGTTTTGTTACAAGTCACCCAGATTTGTACATTTCCCATTATAATTAGATTAAACAAGCTTTTACCTGGGCTATGAATAGGGATTGGAGAGTGGATTCCATCAGTCCATCTTGAAAAAGGTTGATCATCAGAAACAATGTCCAATAGTTTCCTAGCAGAAGCGTCTGTTGTTCTTGTTACCATGTTCTCTTCGGCTTTTTCTTTAGATGCGTCTTGAGAACCTACACCAAAAACTTTTAAAAAATAAAAACAAACATTGATATCTAATTTGTAACAATAATCCATCAACGTTTATAATAAAGTGATTTCATGCACCTTGCACTGGAGACTCGGTGTTTATACTAATAGGTGAACTAACTTCTTTCATTTGAGCACTTTCCACCACAGAAGCTGCAGATGGATCAACACCTTCGTTCTCATGACTAGCTGCAATAATTTAAAATCAATAAAGAATAATGTTAAATTATATAAAGCAGTGATATATATTTATTTAAGAGGTCTAGCGTATACCTGTCAGTGGAGTCCCGGGGCTTTTCGCTTGTAACTTAGGTGGTCGGCCCCGCTTTCTTTTTGGTGTAACAGTTGAAACATTATCTTCGTGTACCTCCTAAATGAAAACACAGCTATAGTTTACAGGTACAACTTATATAATAAAGGGGTGAAATCACAATTACCCAATTCATCACTTCTTTCATCACAAGAAAAAATACATCAGCCACTGTCAATTAGCTAATAATCCAAGATAATGCAAGTGTAAATTTGTCACCTTATCAGCCACTGTCAATTGTTCCGATGGAGCATCTAGTTGTTCTGTATCGCCTTCCGCAACACTTGGAACTATTTCAGTGGAGGACTTGTTGATTATCTTCTCTTGTGATACTGTCATCTCATTAGACTGCAACCAGGCTAAGTCTTTGGTAGCATCTTTTTCCACACTTTCTTGGATTTTAGTTTCGCGATCATCTTTAGCACCTGAAAAGTGTCATCTCCCTGAGCACTCCATAATGTATACATGGTTTCAAAATAAACAAATGGAAGTGATTTAAAGTTAATCAGGAACCAATTATTAACAAACCTTCGTCTAAACTTGAGCTTGTATTCTCATTTGCTGCTTTTCCCTTCTCTTCTGCGTATTAACAAACCAGATAGGCACATAAATAAGCAATCTCAAAAACAAGCGATAGTTTACGATGTACGCGGCCTCAATGGGTTCCACCCCACCCCCAAAATTTACTAGTAAAGAAATACTTAAAAATCAATCTCAAAAAGTCAAAAAAATACCTTTATTCTTCTCCCTCCGTTGTGTATTTCTAATGTTTATTTTCGATAACATTTGCTTCCTCTCCCTGTGTTGTAATTCCTTTATATACTCGTGGTTCTTAATAAGTTGATCAATGTCTTGATGTGTTGAGTTTCTTTCCTTCATCTAAACTTTCCTTGGCCTTTTCCCAAATCATATCCTCCTGACCGAAAAGCTTCTCCAGAATTTCCACTGTCAAATTATGCCTCTTCTTTTTCATTTCGTTGTAATGAGTATCAAACTTTGAAATCATTCTCTTTTGTTGATTCAACAACTTATATAACTCCATATTATCAAACATCATTTTTTTTCTTTTGCCGGTTTTCAATTTGGTAATTCAAAAGTATCTTATTATATTAGGGTAATTGGGTTTGGGGGTTTTCAAATTTGGGGTAATTGGGTGTTCAGTTTTGGGTAATTGGGTTTTCAATTCGGGTAATTTGGGGTAATTGGGATATGGCGGTTTTTTCAAAAAAAAAATAAATAAATAAAGTGGGACACATATCAAAATAGTTAATGATTTATAGATTCTAACGAGCTGGGTAGCCCGCGCGTTGCGGCGGGGTGTTTAGATAGCCCGCGCGTTGCGGCGGGGTGTTTAGATAATTGTTTTTTGTTATAGGATTTGTGTTTTACTTTTTAGTAATACGTATGTTTAGAAACAATCTTTATGAAATGAAACCAAATCTAAAGTTAACATCAAACTGTTTCAACAGTTATAAATGCAATTAAGCTGGTTGCAAACAAATCAAGTCAATCAAAAGTATTCAATGCAAAACTAACAGAAGTTGTTTTTGCAGTTGATTACATAACGCGATATAACATATAGCATTATTAATATTTAACTACTACGAAAAGAAAATACCACTATGATGGTATACCTGTAGGGCCAAGAGTGGCAACAAATATATCTTTGTTTGAGACAGGTCCGGTTACAAAAGAGCATAAGATAAATTATCAATCCTTAACAAATATGCCGCGTCATCCCATGTTGCACCATTGTCCACAGTCCAGTGTGACGCATATCTACCTGATCAGCCGAAAACCACATCTTACATAAATTACATATTGCATATCACAACTAAAAAAACCCTATGCTATATTTACTACTGCTATCCTTTTTCCCTATGCATGCTTATGCTCGTAAGATAGCTCAATTTGAAACCCATGTGCGGAGCTATATAAATTTGAGTCCAATATTTCACAATTACCGTTCATCCTTGATGTATAACTCGTATTATTTTGTCCCTTATATTTAAAAGCCTGTATAAAACATGATCATAAGTTTTAATGATAAAATTTGTTATAAAAACTTAGACATATGAATGAATAATTGAAGTTTATGTCAGTTTTCTTTGAAGACCGAGGAATCAATCTCCCAATTATGCCATTCGGAAGAAGTCTTCTACAGAGGGAAAGCCTGTTGCTATCTATTTTGAGATTAAACGAATCGAATAACCATAGCATATCTACATGGTTGTATCTTGCAAAAATGTAGAATTGCAAAATCATTTTAGTCATGATCATTAAGTTAGTGACCTCGTGTTTAATGCACTCTAATAGAGTTATCAGAATAATAGTTCAATTATTTTTTTGCATTTATCATTTACTTGCAGAATAGCTTTAGCCTTGGTCTGTAACAACCAACACCATATAACACACAACATCATATCAAATTAAGTAAAGGGATGTTTGAAAATGCGTTTTGAGAGTGATTATGGGATACAAAATAGGCATAATTTTCCTATTCCATCCATTATATAAAATCACCATATTTTGATTTTAAAGATGACTGTTTTGTCTAGAAATTACTCAACGACCGCATATTATTCAGCTACTGACCTGTCAAGCCGTTTAAGTAAATATGAATGAAGCACGTTTCATAGTTGCAACATCAATAAGTATCTTTGCATCACTTCCATATCCACATTTAGTTGTCTTCATATTCACTTTTCGGAGTAAACGTACATCACGATTCTGCCAAAACCAACAGAAAATCTTTAGTCATGTTGTATTGACAAATATAATTGCCTGTACAAATCTACAGAAGCATTTAAATGTCTGTTACATGGCATTTTTTAGTGATAGAAGTATAAGGGCCAACTGACTGGCTATTTGTACAGCTTTTTGGGCTTATGAAAACTCAAATATTCATATTTATAACCCAAAATTTAGTGAACAAAATATGTTTGTAACCCTTTTCTTTTAAAGTTGCACCTGCAATGAAGCTATTGTAACCCTCTTCTTTTGCTTGCTTGCAATACAAAAGCAAATAGCGCCACTGCAAATGGTGTTGCTTCCTGCACACCCAATTTTCTGAAAATTGTCAGTTCATGTAGGAAGCTTCTACAATTGATGAACAACTAACTCTCTAAGTTATAGACATCATTTTGACTCATGCATTTGAATATCAGGTTAGGAAATGAGGCTTTTGGCACTTAAACTAATCTTAAACCTCCATATCAATAAATTTTCCTCATATACACTATAATTAAGTTAACAATTTCAGACCTCAACTGCGTTGGAACGTTGACTGCTGTTGCTCTTGTTCTCGGCTGCTCAAATTGTCTGGAAGAACAGATTCATAATCAAATAAGCAAAGCCTATAGCTACTTCACAACCTCTTATTCTTCTTTTTTCTTTTTTCTTTTTTAACTCTCCAGATTCTTTATTTATTTTTTTCATTAATGTGAAACTAATAAGTTGGAAAAAAAAAGTATGAACCTCGGTACTTACCTCTAACCCAGAATAGGGTAATCACTTAAAAGTACCTCAAGGGTTAACTTATTAATTTTTTATCAAGCAATCTGGATTGATTTTGAATCTGTAAAATATAGATAATGCACAATGAGAAATAACATCTCATGTAACTGTTGAAGCACGCATATTATACACCTAAAGTTGTCAATGATAACTGACATTATTAACACATATTTCAAAACAAATAAACATTATACCTTAAAAAAAATTGGAGTATGCAAAGTAGACAGTCTCTCCATCCAACTCCAACCCTAATTAGATGTGGCGAGAGCAGAATCATTTGGACCAAGATTGGATTTAGAATGTGCCCTCCACTGCAAGTGTATTAATAGTCAACAAATTAATACTTACTCAAAGGATACTCGATAGTAAACGGTTAAGCAAATGTAATTTGAGTTTACCTGATGAGAGAAGGCGTATGCCATTGCTTGTTCATGCTTGACAGATGCTTCTTCTCTTTGTTTTATCCGTGCAAGAGCCTCAACCATTGTATGAGAGCTGGCACTCCACTCCGTCTGCAATCAATTTTGACCAATACTTAGGTAAGCCGTGCCACATTATCTGACTAATGATACCTGCAGGATAATCAAATTATTGAGCATGTGAAAAACTTGACTCACATTTGACATAAAAGCTACTTGAAGACATGTTTTAACTAAAGGGCACACAGACTCAAAAAAAATCGACTGTGTTTTATTTTTTTACCTTTGGAGTAAGTTATGCCTTTTTAAGACCGTTCAACATGTAACTAATCACGCATATTCTGCACGAAAAATACAGTTACTATCTTAAAGATAATGTTGCTGCGTATACACATATTGCATGTACCTGTTCTGGAGCATCATGACTCAATGCAAGAACTGCACAATAACCCACTTTCGAAATAGGCTCTTGTTTTGCTACTTGCACAAAAGTACCTCCATAATAGTCATTAAGAAAATGATTCATCCACCAAAATCATATGACAACTAAAAATAAAAAAAGAACATACAACCGCAAATAGTTAAAAAACGGTTAATCAAAATAAACAACAAAGGAATTGAACACTTTGAAAGTGTAAAAATGGAATACCTTGAAAATTTGATCCACGTACTGGTTTGCACCATGCATAAACTGAGTTCCGTTTCATGGAAATATGAACTTGTCTTTCTTTCTTGGTATCCACTTTTGGCCTTCTCCGTCTTGACCCAAATCATCTGCAGGCCATAAAAAGTTGTTAAAAAACAACATACAACACTATAAAATGTTTGTCCACTTGCAAGTATGCCATCTAGCTACCATTGACAGAACGTGATACAACTACAACGACAATTTATCTTTTACCTAACTGATTTATTTTTTTCAAATGATTAAACATCTATATAATCGATAAGGACAAAACTTGTTCACTGTATAAAATATTCCTTGCCCAAATTCTCAGCTGCATAAACCAAGGAAAAACTATAGCCAACCATTTTCGCACAAACAATTCTATTTCACAACAAAAAACAAAATTAAAAATCTTATACCTCATGATGGTATTGCAACTCATAAAATGGTTAGTTTAAATTCCTAGGTACTGTGAAGAAATAAAGACAGTTTAGCAGATTAATAATTCCTAACACCAAAGTGTTCATTGGAATCAAGGAAATCGACAGTCTTTATTCTAAAACAATGATCTCAATCGTTTAAGATTAAATTGATAAATTCTACATTACATGTAATGTCAACCTTTATTCCATATTTACATGCCACCTAAAGGTCAAATTTTCATACCTTATAATCAAGGCTCTTTTTGAAAAAACATACATGGCATATAAGTTCTGTTATATCCTCACTTATTGTGTAAAGAAAATATTACAACACTATAAATAGTACTTGATAATCAAGTCAAATATGAACTAAACTAATGATTTCTACATGTGGTGAACATCTAAAAGGCATTGATTACTCAAGTTCTCCAGCCATAAAATATGTACAAATATGAACTATTATAAACACTGGTTATTTATGTTTCAATCAACGTATTCTAATGCTGGATACTTTTTTTAAAGAAACAAAACACATAATTCTTATAATCTCAAATTTCTATAAACCTATAAAAAAAATCCCCAATTACAAACCCTAATCCAAAAATCAAGATCATAATAAACCCAAATCAAAAACAAAATACAAGAACTTACGCGAGGGAGCAGGAAGTAATAGTGAGGTTATACCTTCTTTGAGCCATTTCATTTCATTGATCACTTTAAATCGAATGGATTTTAGATCCCAAACTGATTTGGATTTGGATAAATAAAACGTTAGAGTCGCAAGCCGGATCTGGGAAGAGTTTTTTGTTAGATATAGTGGAAGTAGAATGGTGTATGTGGGAGGGATTAAAGAAGAGGGAAGAGAGTTCTAGAGATATTCAGGAGGGGGGAGGATTTATCAGGAAAATACGTAATAATACATTTTGTTTCGATCACATTGTACTAATACACTTCTTAATTACACCCAACAGTTGATGAACAGTTAAAAACAGTATAAATGAACAGTACTAATCACTTTAAAAGTAAATTTCAACCACACATTTGCCTCTTAATGACGCCACTAATTACCTGTACAAATTTTTTTTGGGTACCAGCCATTCCCATCTTTAAATATATTGTATAATGTATAATTTCTTATTTGCACACTTTAAATTAAACTGTGCATTTAATAGTTGCACATTTTATCACTTTATACATTTGAGTGTACAAATAACAAATAAGAGTGAGCTGATCAATTCTTCCATCATAACATGCCAAAAGAGTCCACCCATCAATTTTCTTTTCCACTTCTTTTTCTTTTCCAACTTGCAAGTCATTTTTTTTTTCACTCGCAGCACGCCAGTCAACTAGCAATCTTACTCACTCAACTCACCTCCGGTATGGTGGCACTCAACTGGCGGCGCCAGTTTTGGTGACACATTGGACTGGCATGGGTTGGGTGCCACCATACACGATATTGATGTTTAAAAAAATGAGTTAGTACAAAGCACAGCAAGCATGATATGATCATATATATAACTAAATACACGATATGGAATAGCACAGTATAACTAATATATATAACTAAATAATAACTAAATACACGATATGTTCTGTCATAGAGAAAAGAGAAGAGAAAATGATTATATCGTGTATGGAGACAGATCATATCGTGTATCAGGAGACAGATCATATCGTGTATTTAGTTACATATTTGTTATATATATGTAGACAGATCATATCGTGTTGGTCGTCAGTTCTCTATGATTAAGAGAAAAGAAAAGCACATGACATACCAATGGAGACAGATCGGGTGCACCTAGCATACCTAAAAAGTTTAAATTCAATTAAGTTAAGTTTATGACAAAGAAAGTATTTCAGACTTATGAAATGATGAAAGGGTTAGTTGTATTACGTGTAGCACAAACTGTTTGTGAGCATCTGCAAGCCATCATCAGTGAACTTGTTTTCATCATAGAGAACATGGTAGTGAGTGGGGCAACTCGTCGCCCGCATAGAGACAACTAAATTTGATTAGCTACAAAATGAAAACTTATTTTACTTGGTACTTCACATAAATTACTTTGCAAAGGAGAAATATGAAAAACCTATACAGTAAAAAGGGTTCACCTGAATGTCAGCATGGCTGCAGAGATAGAAATCGAACTCAGAAGGATGACAAATCTTAGTATCCACCACAGTACCTCAAAATTTAATCCATTAGGAAAGATTTATAAAAAAAACAATTATCAGTATATAAAAGAACAACTAGCAAATCAAATATGTAACAACCTGGAAGAATATTGCCACTCCTATCAGTGCTAGCCCTATCACCATGTCTCACAGGAAAGAAACGAGTATGGTGCCTTTTCTGCACCACAATGAATGTCACAGGAGGCATGTAGTTCTCTTCCAATGAAATACACGCCTGCAACATCATCATTATATTTTAAAAGGTGGAACAGACAGAGCTTGAAAGTTTAAAAACAAGAAATATAAAAAAGAAAAGCACCTTTCGGATCTTATCCATCTCATTCAGCAGAACTTCATTAAACTGGCCCTTAATGACACGAATCCCTTTATCCTTAACTAATAATTCTTTATGAGGGGTTAACTCTCTACCAGATCAAAGCTCCATGAATGACACCTCTCTTAGGATCAGTACAGGTTGTGTACAAGTCTTGAATGATTTCTTGCCTATGTGGTTGTGCAGATACGAGGGCCTTGTACTTTGTTACCTGAGGCCAGTCCATAGAAGCAACGCCTGTACGATAATAAAGAATTCAAACTTTTAAGAACATCCTGAATACAAAGAGGGGTCAAAATGGGTGGGTCATGTTACGCGTCAAAGTGGTCAAAGTCAGATAATACAGAATATATTTACTGGTCCATATGGGGCAGTATCCTTACGACTTCAAACAGGTTGAATTAGGCTAGCCCCAATAACATTTTGTCATATTTCTTAACTTTCTTAAAAATTATAAAACAATGTACTAATTCATATTATAAACACCATGTATTATTTAAACTTTAAATAATACATGGTGTTTATAATATGAATTAGTACATTGTTTTATAATTTTTAAGAAAGTTAAGAAATATGACAAAATGTTATTGGAGCTAGCCTAATTCAACCTGTTTGAAGTCGTAATGATACTGCCCCATATGGACCAGTAAATATATTATGTATTATCTGACTCTGACCACTTTGACGCGTAACATGACCCACCCATTTTGACCCCTCTTTGTATTCAGGATGTTCTTAAAAGTTTGAATTCTTTATTATCGTACAGGTTATTGTTTCTATGGACTGGCCTCAGGTAACAAAGTACATTGTAAAAAACGATTTACATTGTAAAAATGCGGGTGGTGCCAAGGTGTGGATTTGTAATCATTGTAAACAACGATTTACAAGCTCCTATACACGAATACACGTTCATCTTCTGTGTCCGCCAGTTGGGAAGAAGGTTGATATAAAGAGATGTAGTGCTCTTTTACAAGATCGTGAGAAGTATCAGGAAGTGTTTAACAAGGTGAAACAGGCTGAAAATGCAGGTGTTTCTAAATCCTTAAAATCTTCTGTACTTTTAAAGAAACCAGCTTGTTCTAAAAAGCAAAAGCCGATTGAGGAGTCTTTTGGCATTATGGAAAGGAGCATGGTTGATTTAAAAATCATAAGGGGCTTGTGTGCGAATGGGATTCCTTTCAATGTGTTACGAAATCCTCATTTTCAGGAGATGGTGAGCGCAATTAACAAAGCACCAGATGGTTACAAACCCCCTTCTAGTGAGAAAGCAAGAACTGTGTTGCTTGACGAGTGTGTTAGAGATGTTGAAAAGGAACTTGCGCCCAATAAAGATACTTGGTATTCACAAGGCGTTTCTATTGTCTCTGATGGTTGGTCGAATGTAAAGCATAATCCATTGATTAACGTTCTTGTTGTAAACAGCCGTGGAGCCATGTTCATGTATGCTGAAGACTTCTCTGGGGTGGAGAAAACGGAGTTGAAATTGCAGACTTTTTGATTAGTGCAATTGAAACTGTCGGGCCAACGAATGTTCTTTCAGTCGTGACCGACAATGCAGCAAATTGGAAAGCCGCTGGAGTGGAAATTGTGTTAGGAACACGTTTTTTTATAGAAAGTCAAGTCTTAGTCATTGTATCGAAAATGGTTGCTAAGGGTTATACGTTTGTAATAAGGTGCGGTCCATAAGTAGCCCATGGGCCACCCATTTTAGTAAAATATCTTCTAGAATGTTTAGTGGAAATGATGCCCTAAATGTTTGCCTATAAATAGAAGGCAAGGGTGGTCATTTCCTTTGTTGGTTTTCATTCTCTTGCGTAAGCTCTGTCCGAATGTTTAGTGAATGTGAATCATTCGTCTTTCTTTCTTCTTAAATCTCTTCTCTATCAATCTCTCTTCTCTCGTATTTACTTTACTTATTGTTAATCTCTTTTGTAGCTTATAGAGTAGTTGTTATCGTGGTTTATCTTGTTGAGTAGATTGTGTTTTTACGTTATTTACTAGGACCTACAAGTGGTATCATTCGCCTAAGGATAGTTATCGTGTGTGTTTAAGAGTAGTTTAAATCGTCATTAAGTTTGGTTTTGTCATTTACGTTTGGATTTTTGAGTTCTTTTGTTCGAAGTTGAGTTGAAAACAAGTGTTCTAAACGTTGCTAATTGTGAATTGCCCTTTTCACAATTCACAATTTCTCTATTTTCTTTAATTGCGAAAAGAAATTGACAATTTCCGAAATTTTTCTTTCGCAAATTTTTTAATTGCTAATTGCGAAAAAACACAAAAACTAAAGAAGAACATGTTCTTCTTTAGTTGTTGTGTATAAGAACATGTTTTTTGTTCAAGTGTATAAGAAATTGTGAATTGCCCTTTTTGGAAGGTTCTCTTGATGAAGGTTGGTAGTTTTGCATCTGCATTTGAGTTTGTGGAAGGATTTGTTGCTGAGGTACTGATTGTTGAGGGAAAACTGATGTTGTTGCACAAAAGCATGTTGTTGTTGATATTGAGGAAGAAATTGTTGTTGTTGCTGATGATATGGTTGCTGTGGATATTGCTGTTGCTGATTGAAGTAGTAATTGTAATGTGGTGGTTGAGACATTCTTGTGTTTTTTTTTGATCGTTAAGATAATTAAAATGTGTGTTATGAGTTATGAGGTTTGGTTTTGGTTAATTGAGATTTTTTGTCCAATGTCGAAGAAATTTTACTGTTCACTCCAATTGCGAAAAACACTGTTCACACTGCCAATTGCGAAAAATTCTGCGAATTTCGAAAGAAACGTCCAATTACGAGAGAAACGTCCAATTGCGAAAGAACTGAGAATTCCGAAGAGCTTCAACAATTTGCGAAAGAGAATTGAAAATTGCGATAAACTATCTAATTTGCGAAAGAACTTAGCAATTGCGATAAGTTATCTGAATTGCAATATGAAAAAGCAATTTCGATAAGTTAATCAGAATTGCGAAAGATCAAGCAATTTCGAAAGATTATCAAAATTACAATTTCGATCACTTTCTCAAATCTTATACAAGAGATGAGAATAAATGCCAAGTCGAAGTATTTTCACAAACTTATACAAGCAAGGAAAAATACCGAGTACCAATACCAAAAATTCTTATGATTTACGAGAAACCCTTTTCTTATCCAATTGCGAGAAACCCTCTGATCGCCAATTCCGAAAAACCCTCTTTTCACCAATTCCGAAAAACCCTCTTTTCACCGACTTTTTTCGAATTTCGTCTAGGACTTTTAATGATGATGATTAGTCGATAATTATGGATTTTAACGAATAAAGCTACGTAAATACTAAGATTTTTGCAACTTTGAAGGTGAAAAACTAAGATTTGGTGAAGATCTACAATTAGCAACGTTTAGAACACTTGTTTTCAACTCAACTTCGAACAAAAGAACTCAAAAATCCAAACGTAAATGACAAAACCAAACTTAATGACGATTTAAACTACTCTTAAACACACACGATAACTATCCTTAGGCGAATGATACCACTTGTAGGTCCTAGTAAATAACGTAAAAACACAATCTACTCAACAAGATAAACCACGATAACAACTACTCTATAAGCTACGAAAGAGATTAACAATAAGTAAAGTAAATACGAGAGAAGAGAGATTGATAGAGAAGAGATTTAAGAAGAAAGAAAGATGGATGATTCACATTCACTAAACATTCGGACAAAGCTTACGCAAGAGAATGAAAACCAACAAAGGAAATGACCACCCTTGCCTTCTATTTATAGGCAAACATTTAGGGCATCATTTCCACTAAACATTCTAGAAGATATTTTACTAAAATGGGCGGCCCATGGGCTACTTATGGACCGCACCTTATTACAAACGTATAACCCTTAGCAACCATTTTCGATACAATGACTAAGACTTGACTTTCTATAAAAAAACGTGTTCCTAACAATCTCCCCCTAAGTCTTGGTCATCTTGGTTGCTCAACGTCGTCTTTGCTTCTTGGGCTTTAGACGTCTTCTTAATCTTTGTTCTTTTGTTCTTGTCTTGAAATGTGATATGATATGATATGGTATTGTCTTGATCTGTTAAGACTGTTGATATAAATAATGCCTAAAAACATTATTAATACTTCTTGATATCTCTATGTTTTGATAATCACAAAATGTAAACTCATTAAACATAAACTTATTAAATAAACAAGTATTTAGTTGTAAATATTCATTTCTACAACTTAATCACTTAAGGTATGAATAAACAAATGCTTAATGCTTTATATGATCAAAGGAACATTTTCTTAATCACTAGAATTTTTATAAAATGTCACAAACATTTTATATCTTTTAGAAAAACATTTTTGGTATTAAATAAATATATTTAATCTATTATAAATATATGAATTCAAATTTTCAACCAAAAATGGCAAAAATGTTCCAGAAAAACCTTCCCCACAAAAAGACAAATCTGAGCAACGTTCGGGTTGGGCGGCCCCCTTAAATATACTAGGCGGCCCCCTTAATTTTAAGGGGACCGGCCACCTATTTAAGGGGACCGCCCCGCTCCTCTAGGTCCTCAGATTTGCCTATAAATACTGGTTCATCTCTGGACTTTTTCCTCACTTTTTGCACCCCAAACCTTCTGTTCTAAATCTTTTCTTACATCTTTCTAAATCCGTTCTAAAAACCTTTGATCATATATTCTTAAGCATTGGTTTCTAAGTGATCCAAGCTTCCACCATCCAAGTGCAAAAGAAGAATACTTCTATCAATCAAGATTAGAAGTATTACAACTTAGTATCATCTTGCTATCTAAGTTGTTTGTCAAGTATACTTTGTAAATCATTCATTCATTTGTGTAAAGTGTGTAATATAAGGTGTGAACATAAGTGATTAGACTAGTGTAGTGAGTGTGTGTAGTGAAGAAGGTGTATAAGTAGTTGTGGTGTAAAGAAGTAGTATAGAAGTATTGTGAAGTAGTTACGGTGTGAAGAAGTTGTGAAGCTGTAGCGAAGAAGTTGTGAAGACGAAGCATAGAAGTTGTGAAGACGTAGCATAGAAGTTGTGAAGCCGTAGCATAGAAGTTGTGAAGTCGTAGGGTAGAAATAGTGAAGCCGTAGTGTAAAAGTTGTGAAGCCGTAGTGTAGAAGTTGTGAAGCCGTAGTGTAGAAGTCGTGAAGCCGTAGTGTAGAAGTTGTGAAGCCATCGTGAAGAAGTTGTGAAGCCGTTGTGAACAAGTTGTGAAGAAGTTGTGATTAAAGTTGTGAGATTGGTTCTAGCTACGATTAGAACTCGACATTTAGCTTTGTGTCGTTAAACCGGTGTAAGCTAAAGTTGTGTAAGGTTTTCTCCGCCATAAGGGAGTTTGTTGAAGTAGTGAAGAAAACTCTCGAGCTAGGTGCTCGGGGAGTGGAGTAGGGCAAGGAAGGTGTCCTTGTAGCCGAACCACTATAAATCCCTCGTGTCTCGGTTAGATCTTTCCATCTCTTACTTACATCTTTATTTATATCGTCATTACTTTCATACATATAGGCATATATAATTGTTAGTATTATTTAGAAGTTGATTTCACATAAAGATCAATTTAAAACTTCATTCATAAAAGCAAAACTTTTATAACAAATCTAAAAGGGTACACATACAATTAACAATATTGTTCAAGTATTATTTTTCACATAAACTTGAATCTAAGTGTTTAAAAGTAAACAAAGGTTTTCATAACAAAATTAAAAAGACACAAAACTATTCAACCCCCCCCCCCCCCCTTCTAGTTTTCCGCAATTGGTATCAGGAGCCACGTCAAACAAGATTTTTAAAATATACTGTATTTTAAAACTTGAATCGATCTATGGAATTCGAAAAATATTTAGAAGGGGAATTTATGCAAAAACCACCGCTATTTGAAAACTATACTTTTCTTGAATGGAAAAATAAATTTGAAATTTATGTGAAATCAATTGATCTAGATCTTTGGCATGTCATTTCGATTGGTGATTTTCAACCAACAAAAACGGATTTTGAAAATCAAAATAATTATTTCAAAACAAAGAATGACATAAATAATAAAACTAAAATAATTATTTATAAAACCTTTCCGAAAGTTGAATATGAAAGAATATCCTTTTGTCAAACGGCAAATGATACTTGGAAAAATCTCTTAAACTTTCATCAAGAATAATGTCAAGCCAAAGATGAGGAATTTGATCTTGTACATGAATTAGTTATCTTAGAAAATTTAATAGATAAACATTTAGATAAAATAGATACATGTGCTACTAGTTCAAATGTTGTTAATGAAGGTATTAATGACGAAGACTACATGAATAAACTCCAAAGTGAACTCAATCCAAAATCATGGAGTGACACTGACGAAGAAGAATATCACTATCCGGTATGTGAAGAATGCAAATTAGATAAAACTCCAAATAAGGTACAATCCGAAACCGAACATTTTTGCTATGATCAATTCATTTTAGAATTTTCAAAACTAGAAAATGAGTTTAAACTTTTTTGCAACATAGATCTAAAAACCATTTCTAAACATGAATCATCAAAAACTTTTGAAAGTAATTTTGAAAAAGAAATAATTTTAGAAGATAAAATGTCTAGACTTGAAAGTAATATTGAAATTGATCTAGAATGCAAAACATGTCAAGAGTATAAGCATGAAATTAAAAGATTAAATGAAAGAGCAAAAATATTAGCTAAATTTGAAGAAAGTTCCAAATCTCTTAAATACCTACTAAGTTGTCAAAAGCCATTTAAAGTTAAAACTGGTTTAGGATATATTTCGGATAACTCATCAACAAGTAAATCAAAACAAATTGAATTTGTTGAACCTAGTATAAAATTTTAGAAATAAGGCTATTTACAATGACTATAAACAATACAAGTCAAGAAATCCATTGTTTGTACATTAAAACAAACTGTTAAGGAATTCTTGTACTTCTTGGCGACATCCTCACCATGTGCATACAAATGCAATGGGTGTCCTCAACTAACCATCTCGGACCCATAAAAATCCGGGTACCAAGCTGTTTTAATTGATTAGGTGATATAACGCACAAAGGAAAGAAATTCAATCTTACTCACATTCGAAACGTGCGCGTGAAGACTAATTGGAATATTTATGGTGCAGCTACTGAAGATATCCCTACTTCGTGATCGGAAATCTTGAAAAGTCTACGAAGTAACTTTCAAACAAGTACTTTAAGACAATGTAAAGAAAGTATCGATATTTAGGATTCTCTAGCCATCCCATCAAAATGTGAAAGTCTCTACAAATGAAGTCATATGCATCAAGGCTAATACATCAAATGAGTCAAGTACAAGACATGTTCGGGTCAAGCCACTTTGGTCTAATAAGGCGTCAGACGCCTACTATTATATACCTTCTTACCTTGGTTATCTTGAAGACTCTTCTATCTTTTTCAACCTCGTTTATCATTTTGGAT
The DNA here is from genome assembly GCA_021014915.2 of Artemisia tridentata subsp. tridentata. Taxonomy (NCBI): domain Eukaryota; kingdom Viridiplantae; phylum Streptophyta; class Magnoliopsida; order Asterales; family Asteraceae; genus Artemisia; species Artemisia tridentata. Next base: position 105,028,424 of record CP139507.1, on the reverse strand, counting down.
ACTACGAAGAAAAGCTGGACATAAGGTACGTTTTCTTTTTAAATTTCATAAGTAGTTACTTCATACATATAATCTTATTAATCATTGCCTTAGGATATGCTTAGTTTGATAGGTTGCATTGCCTTTGCACTTTAGTTATATCCGTTCTACGATTTAATAAACTAGAAATCCTTTAGTTAGCCCCATAAGTATTAAATGAAGTTTTCACTGTCAAGCTCATTTAGCCTTCCCAAATTGAACATGGAAATCTTCCATGATCACTAGTAGAAAACTCATGTAGATGAAGCAAGTAAAGTAGATTAATTATCAATATAGGAGTAGGATTAGATATATCACAATATAATCTATGGATGAAGCAAATTCTTATAGACTATGGCATTAAGATAAGATAATGTGCGTAATCAAAGGAGCCGTATTAGCATAATATCCCACTCTCGCATCAAACTCATAAAATTTAGTCATCACTTTCTTATGATCACAAGATATGTAGAAAAGGGTAGCATGTGACAATAGTCTTGACCAATTTCCTTGAGCATGAGATCTTTTACAACCATTATTTTTATGGCATTTGCTTTTAAATTTGCAAGAACTTCACATTTTAGAAAAATGATTTTTCAAAAGAATATGCCACCTTTCTATTTAACATATTTTACCATCCCACCTTTCTTCCCAAATTTTGTCCATGATTATGTATTTATCAAAGCCAAAGATTGGAAAAGTTTGTTTTCTTTCCTCATAAAAACATTTTGAAATAAAACCAAATCTATTGCGTTAAAAATAACTTTCACGTCCACATAAAAATCTACTCTCAAACATTGTTGAATAATGCTAAAAACACCTATTTAAATCATGCATGGTGATCTAATATCTGTCATCTATATTTGTGTATATGAAATTTATAAGTGAACTAAATCGAAAATCAAAAATCATGGTTTACTCATCTCACTTGGTACAAGTCTAGAAGTCCATGCTATCACAACTCCCCATTTCCTTGCACATAGACACTCATTAGGATTAATTAACTAGCTTATTAATCTTCCTAAAAATGATATTATGAATTACTTGGTGTTATATATTTTTCTTGTCCACATATATATATATATATATATGTTACTTGGTTAATGAGTAGGTTGCATGCTAGATAAAAATTGCTTAATAAATATGCTTAGCATACATAAGTTATTAAATCCTAAATTGTCTCAAAAGAAGTTGGACTTGCTTGAAACTAAACCCATAAACACAACCTTTTCTACAAATTTCTGCCAAAAACCCATTTCTAGTAACCTGGGAATCAGTAGATGGGCGGCCCCCTTAATTTTAAGGGGACCGGCCATCTGAGGAACGGGTTACTGTTTTCTTTTTCACTTTTCAGCCCATTTTATCCTACACTTCCCAAAATTCACAAACACATTTTGTCCTAAACCACCCACCAAAATTTACCTTCCTCAATCACATCATCCCTACACTATAAATACCCTTCTCCATCATAAATGCTCATCCATATCATCAGAGGCGGAGACAGGGGGGTCCGGGGGGTCACGTGACCCCCCGCGAAAAAAATTGTAGTGTAAATTTTCGAAAATTTTCGGCTATTTTTGTAATTTGCCCCCCCAACGAACCAATTTTTAGTGTAGTTTCTAAAAATTATCATATTTTGCCCCCTCTCGGAAAATATCCTGGCTCCGCCCCTGCATATCATCCATCCAAACATGTCATCCTCTAACAACCCAAGATCCAAGCCTTCAAGAGTTGCTAAAATCTCCGTAAGGCCCATTTGGAGAAGAAAGCTTGACACTTGTCATAACTTCAACTCAACAAATGATGTTGCTCAAAATCAACCAACACCTAAGCCTCATACTCATCCTAATGAACCCTTTCATAAACATAACCAATCATCCATCCTTACTCCCAAAAACACTCCTTCATCTCACCCATATGAGTCATATGAAGAGCATGATCAATCCCAAAACAACAATCCCAATCTCATTCACACTCAACCTACCAATGCACCATCCAAAACACTCACCACTCTTGGAACATCCACTTCTTCCATATCTCCATCCTCATCCACTCATGATTACCCAAGCTCACATATGTCTCCACCACCAAGAGTGTCACCACCACCTCCTACCAACCCACATGTTACTCCTAAGTTGCATGTCCAAATATCCATCTCAAATAACAACCACTCTCCACCATCATCACCTTCCTCCCAACACTTGAAGTTCATTGAAGAACTCAAGGAAGCCCATGAGCTTAGTGCTCTTCTTGCTCTACACCTTGCTCAAAGCAACTTAGATCAACCTCCATCTATCTCTCCATCATCACCCTACAACTTGAATCAAGTTGAGAAACATGTCAACAATTGTCCTTGTTGCATCTTTCTTCAACAACAAACCATTGCATTGAATGAGCACTTCACTTGGATTGAGTATCTTTGATTTGTCGTTTTTAGTGTTATTTTTCCAAAGGTAAAACTCAACGTATGCGTTTTCCCCGGGTCGTGTCCCAACGAAGGTCGAATATCGAGTTGTTGTAAACGATGTCGAATACGTGTAGTGAATGTGTGAAAAAGAGTGATTGATTTGTGATTTTTATACTACGAACAATAAAATATGAAATAAAAACAACTAATTATGCTAAGAAAACAACTAAGCTAAGCATACGAACCTAAAAACGAAAATTTGAATTTAAAAACGTTACGCGACGAATTATAAAACGTAAATAAAAATGAATTTCTAAAATTTAAAACCTAAAAATATAAAAATAATTTTCCTATATTAAATCTGATAAAAGAAAATTTTTGGAAAAAGAAAAATATTTTTTTGACTTTTTAATAATTTTTTATGAATTAAAAACTAATTAAAACTATTTAAATGCTTTAAAAATGGTAAAACTAATTAGAAAAATCTGAAAATTTTTGAGTAATTTTGATTTTTAATAAGAAATTGAAGAAAAATATTTTTAGAAACTGAATATGACTGAATAAGCTGAACAGTGTAAATAAGCACTTGGAAATAAGCTAAAAATGAGCTAAAATAAGCCAAAAATTATCAAAAGCTAAGGACAGATTATTCTAACTACTGGAAGCTAAAATCAAGTGAAATAGATCAAATAAACACAAGCAATAAGCTAAATTTAAGCTGAATAGATAAAAAGGTGAGGCAGGTTCAAAATGGCTAAACAACACACTTCATAGCCTAAATAAGCAGTTCTAATAAGCAGTAAACTGAAACCTAATGGGGGCTAAAGCTAACCTATACTACTGGGTACCCAAAAAACTCAAAAGCCCCAAATTTCAAGCTCAATTGCTAAGCTAATTAAAGCCTAGATTAGAAGCTTATAAACACAAATGGGCTGATGCAGCAGGAAAGCAGGGCAAAGGGGGAGTTTGCAGACTCGACATAAGCTATCTAATGAAACCACAACCTGGATCCCAGATATCCTACTAGAACCCTACTATTTGAACTACTTGTAAACCAACTTTGAAGTCTAGAACTTGAATGATTAAGCCCCTAAAGAAGCTGAGTTCAGCAGCTCTTGCACCAGTTAACTTGAAAAGCAGTATGTTATTTTGACCGATTTACTTTTATCAAAAGTTGACTAATGTGAGATTTAGCTAACCTGATCTATTAATCTACTAATGTTTAAGCTAAATAATCACTAAACTAACAAACCTTAACTGATTATCTAACCAAATCAAACAACTCAGTTCCTCAAATTCAGCAGACCACGGCAGTTTATGAGATTACAATCTGTTTTAACTTTTTAATGAAACAACCTACTGAAATTTAAACTAATGTGAATACTATATGATGAGTGCAGTACAGTTAGATCAAAAATTCCACAACCTATCATCCATAACATTCAAAAGATCAAAGATCCAAACACTATTTTAACTGCCGATTTCACTAGTAACTAGGATCCAAGTTATACTACTTCTTCAACCATGATCAAACATCATTCAGTGTTATCAATATAGCTTAGATAAACATCAAACAGCAACCTAAAACAGCAGATTCTCAGATTCAAATAATATGATCAAAACGGAAACTAAAATAAGGCGGATTTAAAAGTACACTTATCAACTAATGGCTAAACTATCTTAACTATCAAATAACCTTAAACTAACCAATATCAACCAGAATTTAAGCTAACAACAGCAGAATTAAACTATGACAGTTTAGTGAAATGTAAATGAGCAAAACTTACAAAATAACTCTCCCTCAGCAAGAACAGAGGGAGTTCACTGAGCTTGCCTATCTTTAGATAGGCTAGAGGCTTCCATATCCCCTCCTAGACCATCACTCCAATTAGCTATCATCATGGATCAATGGAACTTTGACCACAGTTGACTTGTGGTGACTTCGAGAGGAACTAATGAAGTGCCAAAACTAAGTTTCACAAAAAGCTATGTAAGCTTAAATGAAACTTTGAAAAACAGAAAACAAGCTTATTGAAGCTTGATTCACTAAACTATTTTTCTTTTCTTTTTTTTTTTTAAATATTTTTTAGAGTATTTTTGGAATTTTTGAACAAATTATAAGAGCAAAAACTATTAATCTACTTAACTCTTGTATAAGCTACTGATGAGATTAATAAACTAGAACTCAAAAAATATAAACTCAGAACAAGCAGAATCAAAATAAGCTAAAAATTACTTTCATTCATGAAAAATTCAAAGAGTACAAACTGAACTACAAATTAGGAAATAGCTTTTAAACCTACTACAAACTAGGAGGAGACAACTGAAAATGATAAAATAGAAAATTTACAATATAAAAACTCAAAGATTACAATAGAAATTTAAACTACAAAACAGTAAATAAATTTTGACAGAGTAACATTACATAAAAAAAACTAACTCTAAACATGAGGATCAACCTCCTATTTATAGCTGAGGGGAGAACCTTCTAGCCTCTGATTCCAGGTCATCAATCCGAGGGATAGTGTGTTTCTTTGATTCTTTTCCAACCCTTGATCATTCCTTGAGCATCAATCCTCTAATCCAAGCCGTACGATCAAATTTGTGACGCGTCTTGACCAATCAACAGCTGCCACGTGCCCATTTCTGTGCTTTCTCTGACACCTGACACACTATGATTAGACGTTTCTACCCTTAATTGTGGTAAATTCGTGGTACGGTCAATCTAGGGTTCTTGTGGTAATTTGGGGAAGAACTGGGTAAAAGGCGGGGTGAGTGTGGGTTGTGTGTTTTATTTTATTTTTGTTTGACCGAAAATGTTTATCTTTTGACCGGGGTTAAATATTTTGAGGTTGGATCGGGTTTAAGAGTTGATTGGGCTGGGGTTGGGTAAAGGTTGGGCTTGTGTTTAGTGTTTTGGGTTTGTTTTTGGATTTGGACTATGGATTTGTGATAATGTTTTATTTAAATCCGGATTTTAAACAAAAGTCAAGTTTAAAACCAAGGATTAAATATGTAAATTCTGGAACTCAAGGGTATTTTCTGCTATGCTCAAAAGTATAATCCAAGGGCTAGTTCTTGCTAAATGATGAACTTCAAGGGTTGACTTTGACTTTATTGCATCCCGGCATCGGCTAAAAATAACACTTCCATATCTCATGCTCGGTTTCCCGTCTTTGCTTGTTTTTATCCCTTTTTCTTTGATATCCGTGCCTGCATATGTAAAAACACAAAAACACAATATATTTGGCATTTTGGTCGGGTTTTTGGTCTATTTGGGTCCGGTTTTGGTCGAGAAATGGTATGTGTTTTAGCACATACCAATCTTCTCACTAGATCTAATCCAACTCCCTCACTTGAACAACATCAAAACCCTTATCCAACATGTTCCACTCCAAACTCTCCACCTCCAATCTCTCCATCACCACACTCTCCAACATCTATGCACCAAAAAATACACCTCCATTAATCCAACATTCTTACCCTTACTCAACCACCTCCATTTCAAACACTCCACCATCAACCATCCAAAATAGTTCAAGTTTTTATGTTTCAAGCAAGTCTGATGGCTCTCTTAGGCAATTTAGAATTTTCTACTTATTGTATGCTCTAAGCATAATAAATGTTGTATCAATGATTATGTTTTTCACATAATCAATTTGAATTAATGAATGTTTTGTTTCATGTTCTTAATATGTGATTGCTATGCTTGTTGCTCTTATATGTGATATTATGATATATATGCTTGTGCTTCTAATATTTTTCTTGCAAGTATTCCATATCTCGATTCCTTGATGCCCTCAAACGAGGAGGGTACACATCAAGGGGGAGTTCTCATTCCGATAAATTTTGCTTCTAAAACTTGCCGGCATAACCTTTTTGATTCTACAAAAAGGGGGAGAAGTGAATATAAACTCACTAAATACTTGTCCAAAAATAAGTTTTTGGATTTAATGAGTTTAAGTTTTGTAATCATCAAAAAGGGGGAGATTGTTGATATAAATAATGCCTAAAAACATTATTAATACTTCTTGATATCTCTATGTTTTGATAATCAAAAAATGTAAACTCATTAAACATAAACTTATTAAATAAACAAGTATTTAGTTGTAAATATTCATTTCTACAACTTAATCACTTAAGGTATGAATAAACAAATGCTTAATGCTTTATATGATCAAAGGAACATTTTCTTAATCACTAGAATTTTTATAAAATGTCACAAACATTTTATATCATTTAGAAAAACATTTTTGGTATTAAATAAATATATTTAATCTATTATAAATATATGAATTCAAATTTTCAACCAAAAATGGCAAAAATGTTCCAGAAAAATCTTCCCCACAAAAAGACAAATCTGAGCAACGTTCGGGTTGGGCGGCCCCCTTAAATATACTAGGCGGCCCCCTTAATTTTAAGGGGACCGGCCACCTATTTAAGGGGACCGCCCTGCTCCTCTAGGTCCTCAGATTTGCCTATAAATACTGGTTCATCTCTGGACTTTTTCCTCACCTTTTGCACCCCAAACCTTCTGTTCTAAATCTCTTCTTACATCTTTCTAAATCCTTTCTAAAAACCTTTGATCATATATTCTTAAGCATTGGTTTCTAAGTGATCCAAGCTTCCACCATCCAAGTGCAAAAGAAGAATACTTCTATCAATCAAGATTAGAAGTATTACAACTTAGTATCATCTTGCTATCTAATTTGTTTGTCAAGTATACTTTGTAAATCATTCATTCATTTGTGTAAAGTGTGTAATATAAGGTGTGAACATAAGTGATTAGACTAGTCTAGTGAGTGTGTGTAGTGAAGAAGGTGTATAAGTAGTTGTGGTGTAAAGAAGTAGTATAGAAGTATTGTGAAGTTGTGAAGTAGTTGCGGTGTGAAGAAGTTGTGAAGCCGTAGCATAGAAGTTGTGAAGTCGTAGGGTAGAAATAGTGAAGCCGTAGTGTAAAAGTTGTGAAGCCGTAGTGTAGAAGTTGTGAAGCCATAGTGTAGAAGTTATGAAGCCATCGTGAAGAAGTTGTGAAGCCGTTGTGAACAAGTTGTGAAGAAGTTGTGATTAAAGTTGTGAGATTGGTTCTAGCTACGATTAGAACTCGACATTTAGCTTTGTGTCGTTAAACCGGTGTAAGCTAAAGTTGTGTAAGGTTTTCTCCGGCATAAGGGAGTTTGTTGAAGTAGTGAAGAAAACTATCGAGCTAGGTGCTCGGGGAGTGGAGTAAGGCAAGGAAGGTGTCCTTGTAGCCGAACCACTATAAACCCTCGTGTCTCGGTTAGATCTTTCCATCTCTTACTTACATCTTTATTTATATCGTCATTACTTTCATACATATAGGCATATATAATTGTTAGTATTATTTAGAAGTTGATTTCACATAAAGATCAATTTAAAACTCCATTCATAAAAGCAAAACTTTTATAACAAATCTAAAAGGGTACTGATGAGTGTGTAAATACTCATCATTTTATACCCATATAAGACACAAAAATGACCAAAAACACCAGAATATACCATATTATACTGCAAATATCCTTGGTTTATTTTTTTTATGTGTTTCAGGTACAAAAGGATCGAAAACAGGGCAAAAACAGCAAAACCGAGCACAAGATTGGAAAAGCGTGAAAAGCCGAGGACGGGGACGGAATTTACAAGTTTGGACCGGGATAATGCTCAATTTATCAAAGTCAACTTCCAAGAATATCAAAGTGTCATAATTGGTCCTTGGAGATTATTTTCAGATTTGACATCAATGGTCCCTGGATTTTCAGATTTGGCAAAATAGGTCCCTAAACTTTAAAACCAATTCCATTTCTAAATCCTAAATAAACCAAACCCTTATCCCAAAACAATTACCCAGCCAACCCATTTACCCTATAATTAAAAACCCAATCCCATTATCCTTAACCCAGCCCACACAAAACATAAACCAAAGCCTAAAATACCCAACCCGACCCACCTTCCTTTGCTTAGTTAATACCAGGGTCAAACCCAAGTCAAACTTCCCTTCTTCCCCACTTGACCTGCCAAAACCATACCACCCCTTACCCACAACATTTCTCTGCCAAACCACCATCAATCCTTATCCCTGCCACCTCCCCCCTCCTCCAATAAGAAACCTTCACAGAACCCTACCCCATGTGCTCAGAAGAAGTTAAAACCCACATGGACCATTTTCCTGCCAAAAATCCCACTGGACGGCTAGATTGAATTAAGGCTAATTCAATGGTGGGATTTGATTAGGATGATTCAGAGAAGCTAAGTGGATGTCTATTTAAAGAAATGAAGACCAAGAATAATATTTGTCACAGTTTTTAGACCACTTCGTAGTGTAAATTTACTTATTGCTTAATCTTAGTTTCAATTTAAAGTTTGGATTGTCATTTCAAGTTTGTTTCAAGTCATTTGTTCTTAATTACTTCTGTATTGTACTAATTTTCAAAGTCAATGAAATTCCAAGTTTTTCAAGTTTCCTGTTTAAATTCGAATTAAGTTAAAGTGTTAATTAAAAAGCTTATTTACTATTTGAATAAGCTCATACAAGCTTAATATAGCTTGGTGTGAGCCTATTCTAGTTTAATTCAGTTCTATCCAATGAAAAAACAAGAAAAGTCAACAAAAGTCAACATTTCAGTCAAATAAGCTAGCTGGTGGAATTAAGCTGGAGTGATTAAGCTGGAATGGTGTTTAAGCTTGGTAAGTGACAAACCAAGTTTAGTTATGATCAGTTTTCTTTGCTTCATTGCCTAATTCAGTTGTAAGCAATTTCTATTTTTTTTGCATTATTTTCTAAGTTATTGTTCAAGTGCTTAATTATAGCTTATTTTAGTACTATTATGCTTATTTGTAGTTCATAATTGTTTCTTATCAGTTTTAAATGCCCTAGACTTAATTTTTCTTTAAAACCTTAAAAAAGCCAAAAATAGCTCTTATATATAATAGCTTATTAAACTGCTTAATTTCCATTCTCAGTTACTATTTAAAGCTTATTATACCTAGTAGTCATCCTAGAAATCAAAACCTAGCTTAAAATAGTCCGTTTCATTTGAAAAATCCAAGACAGACCCTTTAAAGGGCTGTTTGGCATTATTGGGTTGAATGGGTCAAATTAGTTGATCACTGTTCATATGCAAGTTTCCCACTTTTAATCTTGATTATTGTAGTGTTTATTAAGTGTTAGTATAAGCCTTTAAGCTGTTTTGACCCATTTTGAAGTTTTGAGTGGACTGTGACACCCTTAGAACCTCAACTGATCAAATAAGCTACCCATAAGTTCTAGCTCTTTTGGACCTTACTTTTGGCATTTCTGAGGTCCTTTAAGTCTATTTAGTGTAATTACAATAGTTGGTTAAGTCCCAAGTAGTTTTGACCAATTTTGGTCTTGTCTGCACATCAGACCACTTTTGCAGTCTGCAACATTTTTCTAGACCAGTTTTTAGTGCTTATTTGTGTTAATCTGCCCTTAAATTTTTGATTTCTCAGTAGTTTTCTAGGTGATCTTTGTTTATTTCCTAATCCAAACCCTTTCTCTAGCTTACTATAGCTTATAAACAAGCTTAAAAGTTGCTTGTTCAGCTCAGTATACACTAAGCTATCAGTATACACTAAGCTGATCAGTGTACACTTATCTTATTTAGCCATTTTTCTAGCTTATTTTTAAGGCAGTAACCAAGCTTATTAAGTCCTGATTTTTGGTTTGTGAGATCCTTGCTAGGTCATCTTTAAGTATTATCAATCTTTGTGGTGTTTAGTGCTTATATAAGTGCTTAAAATTAAGCCCAAAGGTTGCCCTCTGGACTGAAATTGCCCTGTGCAATCAGTCCTCACTTGTGCTTATTTGATCTTCATTCAGTGTTTATTGTTTGTTCTTGTGCTTTTTCAGTTTTCATTTTAGCTTATTATCAGTCTCTTAGCTTATTTCAGTTCTTCCCTTAGCTTAATATAAACTTATCAGTCCATTTTAATAAAAAGCCTTGGGCTTATTTCATTTTGGCCTACTGATCAGCCCTTGTGGCTTGCTTCAGAGCTTATTTGTCACTTTCAAAAATAGTTGTCTTTGTTAAAGTTGTTGGTTATTAGCTTATTGATAAGTTGCAAAAAGAAAATTCAAAAAAATAAATAGTTTTCAAAAAGGGTTAAACCAGGATTCGAACCTGGGTCACCCAGTTCACAAAGCCAACACACTACCAACTGCCCTTGGGACTTCTCTGGGTTTAGTTTGTAATGTTTATTATTTAACCCCTTTTTTATTTTAAGCTATCCGAACCTTTTTAGCTTATTAGAATAAGCTGGTGACTTTTTTGTATTTTTCCTAGGATAATAATAGTATAAAGTATTTTTAGAAAAAGTTTCAGATTTTTATAAATAGGTTTTGTATTTTTAATAATTTAATTAGTGTAAAACTGTTTTAAATTCATAATAAAAAATATAAAATTCAGAAAAATATAAATCTTTTTTCTAAAATTTTCTTTTATTATTTAGGATTTAAGAAAAATAATTTTACACTTGTAGGATTAGTTTTCCAATATTTTAGTTTTAATCCCGTTTTTAGAATTTCTATTTCGCGTTTTTAAATATAATTTGTTAATATTAATTTTCCCGTGAGAATTTGTTTCTCATTTGTTAATTAGAATTAAAAAAAGCAAAAATTCCTTATCCCACTCATCGGTCACTCTAATCTAAACCTCAAACGATTGCCCATTCACACCTCGTTGGGACACGACCCGGGTAATCACTTACCTGGTATCACAAACGTGAGTTTTTGCAAGTTAGCCTATTTCCTAAAGGGTTGATTTGTCTTTATTCACGTGTATCCGTCATCTGCATAATATTTATATATCACTTTTGCAGCGGATCAGGTACACATACAATTAACAATATTGTTCAAGTATTATTTTTCAAATAAACTTGAATCTAAGTGTTTAAAAGTAAACAAAGGTTTTCATAACAAAATTAAAAAGACACAAAACTATTCAACCCCCCCCCCCCCTTCTAGTTTTCCACAAAGACTTTTTCTTTCTCCTTCCCTGACTGTGTTTGTTCTTCCAAGTCGGGTTGATTAACCGAGCTTGGTTGTGGAGAAATATCAGACTCAGCCCTCTCGGGTTGATTAACCGTATTGGGCTGAGTTGTGGTGGTAGCAGCTTTAGACCCTCCGGATTGATTAACCGGATCAGTATGGGTTGAAGCTACTTCTTGGACGGTTCCGGACCCTCCAGCTCCCTTTTTCTCTTCCAGCTCCCTCATTAGTTTAACTCTTAGATTAGCCCTTCTTTGCTCATCTTCTTTAAGTGATTTCATGCTAATTTTCTTTGCATTAAGTGTGTCGATTTCAGTTTGAAAGTTAGCTGTTGCATCATCCATATGGACAGTCACTTCTTCTTCTGATTCTGACTCATCTGATTCAGTTTCTTCTTCATCATGAATGCCAACTTCTTCAACTTTTGACTTTGGATCAGCCTTCACTCGTCTTTTGAGGGTTCTGGGGTGTGGTTTTCTTGGTTGTTTTGAGGCACTAGAGGCACTCCCAGTCCTACTGCTTTTAGAACGAGTTTTTGTAGAACTCGTTCCTTCACGATGCTTAGAGAACCCGACCTGGCCTTTGCTGTATGCATAGTCATAGTCTCTGAAGGCTTTTGTCTCCTTGATTTCCTCGGTCAACAATTCTTCCGGTAGTCTTGACCCTTGCTTGTGAGTACTATCTTTAGGAAAATAGACTGACTTGATAGGCTTATCCATCCTTATCACATGAAGTTCCCTGTCTTCAGGTCGAGGAGAGATGTCGGAGTTCTTGTCAATGAGAAAGCTGATCAGCATCTTTGTGTAGCGGACGAATGGAATTCTTGTTAATGGTTTCTTACAGGCTCTTATCTGAAACACAAGATCTTCCCATATGAGTGCAGCATAGTCAAGAATTTTCTTGTTAACTATTCCCCAGAAGAGTTGAACATGTGAAAATCTTGGGTGCTCATGTCCGCTATCTCTTCCTGAAACCGAGCGAACCAAAATGTAGTAAATGGCTCTCCACGGTTGTGGAATTGATTTAGCATTGATGCTTGAAATTGTTGTGAGTGGAAGATTGGGATTTTCATCATAACCAATGTCGAGAAGAAACTTGAGGATATCTTGTTCTGATGGTGCAGGCCAAAATTTGTTTGATGGTTCAGGTGGATCTGGTAGAGATCTTGTTTTCTGTCCAGAGTGCATGTGAAATATCTGTTGTAGTCATCGAGGTCAATGGTACTCCACATTTGATGAATGTACAATTCTGGGACATTATCTGAATTCTCCAAGATGTTGTTGCATTCATGTCTTCTGAGAATTTCAATGGCTATTTGGCAACTTGGCTCAGCACATTTGATGTTGTCAAAGACCACTCTTGCATTGTTGTTTCCATACTTAGCCTTGTACCCTTGAGGAAACAGTTCTTCCTTAGTGATCATGGGTAGTGGTTGTTGTGTTGGTGCAGACATTGTGAAAAATCTTAAACATCATTTGAGACCAGTTTGCCGGATACATGTGGGTTAGCATTAGTTTAAACTTAATGATTCACATGAGATCCTTAACTTAGCATGATATTTCAAATTTATGACACAAGTTGGAACATGATCATTTCTTTAGAAATGACAAATTTCTATATCATTTGACAAATCCTAAGGGAATTGATAAATTCTTTAGAATCTGATAATTTCGAAGGTAATTGACAATTGCGAAAGAATATGTCAATTGCGTAAGAAATGATCATTTGCGAAAGAATTAGCCAATTGCGGAAAAATTTGTCAAATGCGAAAGAAACTATCATTTGCGAAAGGTAATGTCAATTGCGAAAGGAATTGTCAATTGCGAAAGAAATGGCATTTGCGAAAGCAATTTCGAAAATTTCTTATACAAGAAATTTCGATACCCTTTGAAGACGTACGACTCAGCAGATTTTTCGCATTTCATTTTCACTTGAGTTTTTGTTATCACGCTTGATACAATAGAATCCTATGATGTTTCTAAGCATTCTGATCAAGTTATATCAAATTTTAACCACATAATCCTAAGAATCAAACTGAAAGTGCAAACGTGTTCTTCATAAACCCTTAAAATCAATTAATCAGAATTGATGTTTCTAAGGGTTTATGAAGAACACGTTTGCAATTTCAGTTTGATTCTTAGGATTGTGTGGTTAAAATTTGATATAACTTGATCAGAATGCTTAGAAACATCATAGGATTCTATTGTATCAAGCGTGATAACAAAAACTCAAGTGAAAATGAAATGCGAAAAATCTGCTGAGTCGTACGTCTTTAAAGGGTATCGAAATTTCTTGTATAAGAAATTTTCGAAACTGCTTTCGCAAATGCCATTGGCTTTCGCAAATGCCATTTCTTTCGCAATTGACAATTCCTTTCGCAATTGACATTACCTTTCGCAAATGATAGTTTCTTTCGCATTTGACAAATTTTTCCGCAATTGGCTAATTCTTTCGCAAATGATCATTTCTTACGCAATTGACATATTCTTTCGCAATTGTCAATTACCTTCGAAATTATCAGATTCTAAAGAATTTATCAATTCCCTTAGGATTTGTCAAATGATATAGAAATTTGTCATTTCTAAAGAAATGATCATGTTCCAACTTGTGTCATAAATTTGAAATATCATGCTAAGTTAAGGATCTCATGTGAATCATTAAGTTTAAACTAATGCTAACCCACATGTATCCGGCAAATTGGTGTAAAATGAGGTTTCAGATTTTTCACAATGTCTGCACCAGCACAACAACCACTACCCATGATCACTAAGGAAGAACTGTTTCCTCAAGGGTACAAGGCTAAGTATGGAAACAACAATGCAAGAGTGGTCTTTGACAACATCAAATGTGCTGAGCCAAGTTGCCAAATAGCCATTGAAATTCTCAGAAGACATGAATGCAACAGCATCTTGGAGAATTCAGATAATGTCCCAGAATTGTACATTCATCAAATGTGGAGTACCATTGACCTCGATGACTACAACAGATATTTCACATGCACTCTGGACAGAAAACAAGTCAAAGTCACACCTATACACCTACGCAAAGCCTTATCTCTACCAGATCCACCTGCACCATCAAACAAATTTTGGCCTGCACCATCAGAACAAGATATCCTCAAGTTTCTTCTCGACATTGGTTATGATGAAAATGCCAATCTTCCACTCACAACAATTTCAAGCATCAATGCTAAATCAATTCTATAACCGTGGAGAGCCATTTACTACATTTTGGTTCGCTCGGTTTCAGGAAGAGATAGCGGACATGAGCACCCAAGATTTTCACATGTTCAACTCTTCTGGGGAATAGTTAACAAGAAAATTCTTGACTATGCTGCACTCATATGGGAAGATCTTGTGTTTCAGATAAGAGCCTGTAAGAAACCATTAACAAGAATTCCATTCGTCCGCTACACAAAGATGATGATCAGCTTTCTCATTGACAAGAACTCCGACATCTCTCCTCGACCTGAAGACAGGGAACTTCATGTGATAAGGATGGATAAGCCTATCAAGTCATTCTATTTTCCTAAAGATAGTACTCACAAGCAAGGGTCAAGACTACCGGAAGAATTGTTGATCGAGGAAATCAAGGAGACAAAAGCCTTCAGAGACTATGACTATGCATACAGCAAAGGACAGGTCGGGTTCTCTAAGCATCGTGAAGGAACGGGTTCTACAAAAACTCGTTCTAAAAGCAGTAGGACTGGGAGTGCCTCTAGTGCCTCAAAACAACCAAGAAAACCACACCCCAGAAGGGAAAATAGACAAAGATGTTACTAAAGTTTCCCAAAATGTTCACCTAAGTTACTAAAGTTTCGAACGTTACAAAGAGGTTACCCAAGTATACGGGTTTGTTAAATATGTTACTGAACTTTGTAAACGTTGACATTCGTTAGATTTTAAATACAAAACGGTCCCTGTCGTTAGTCGGGCGTCACGGAATTAGTCCCTAGACCACTATTTCGGTTAGTTTGACCGTTATTTGTCACAGAATTAGTCCCTAGACCACTATTTCGGTTAGTTTGACCGTTTTTCTAAACTTTTCACACATTAAGCGACCTTTTTCGAAATTAATTTTTTTAGAAAAAATAATTTTTTTTCGAAACTAATTTTTTTTCGAAAATTAATTTTAATTTCAAAATTAATTTTTTCGAAAAAAATATTTTTTTTTCAAAATTAATTTTTTTTCGAAAAAAATAATTTTTTTTTCAAATTAATTTTTTTCGAAAAAAATAAAAAAATAATTTTTTTCGAAAAAAATATTTTTTTTTTCAAAATTAATTTTTTTTCTAAAAAAAAATGATAATTTTTTTTTTTTTTTTTGATTTTTTCAAACTAATTTTTTTTTCGAAAATTAATTTTAATTTCAAAAAAAATATTTTGAAAAAAAATAAATTTTTTCAAAAAAATTTATTTGAAAATAATTTTATTTCGAAAAAAAAATAATTTGAAAAAAAATTATTTTTCAGAAAAAAAAATATATTTAAAAAAAAATATTTTTTTCGAAAAAAAAATTGTTTGAAAAAAAATTATTTTTTTAGAAAAAAAAATTAATTTTGAAAAAAAAAATATTTTTTTTGAAAAAAAATTATTTTTTTAGAAAAAAAATTATTTTTTTCGAAAAAAATTATTTTGAAAAAAAAATATTTTTTTTGAAAAAAAATTATTTTTAGAAAAAAAATATTTTTTCGAAAAAAATTATTTTGAAAAAAAATATTTTTTCGAAAAGAAATTAATTTGAAAAAAAAATTATTTTTTTCAAAAAAGAATTAATAATTTCGAAAAAAAATAGTTCGCATTAATTTCTAAAATTAATGAAAAAGGTCGTTATTAAAATAGAGCACACGAAATAGTGGTCTAGGGACTAATTCTGTGACAAATAACGGTCAAACTAACCGAAATAGTGGTCTAGGGACTAATTTCGTGACGCCCGACTAACGACAGGGACCGTTTTGTATTTAAAATCTAACGAATGTCAACGTTTACAAAGTTCAGTAACATATTTAACAAACCCGTATACTTGGGTAACCTCTTTGTAACGTTCGAAACTTTAGTAACTTAGGTGAACATTTTGGGTAAACTTTAGTAACATCTTTGTATATTAACCCCACCCCAGAACCCTCAAAAGACGAGTGAAGGCTAATCCAAAGTCAAAAGTTGAAGAAGTTGGCATTCATGATGAAGAAGAAACTGAATCAGATGAGTCTGAATCAGAAGAAGAAGTGACTGTCCATATGGATGATGCAACAGCTAACTTTCAAAATGAAATTGACACACTTAATGCAAAGAAAATTAGCATGAAATCACTTAAAGAAGATGAGCAAAGAAGGGCTAATCTAAGAGTTAAACTAATGAGGGGGCTGGAAGAGAAAAAGGGAGTTGGAGGGTCCGAAACCGTCCAAGAAGTAGCTTCAACCCATACTGATCCGGTTAATCAACCCGGAGGGTCTAAAGCTGCTACCACCACAACTCAGCCCAATACGGTTAATCAAACCGAAAGGGCTGAGTCTGATATTTCTCCACAACCAAGCTCGGTTAATCAACCCGACTTGGAAGAACAAACACAGTCAGAGAAGGAGAAAGAAAAAGTCTTAATAGATGAAGAAATACCTGATGAAATGTTTGACAGTGACAAGGAGAAAGAACCACAACATGATGATACTATGGATTGGAACAACTCTGAGGAAGAACGGGAAATCATTGGCGATAAAACCACAGAAGCTGCCTAACAGCTTGAAGCAGAGCATGAGGCAGACTTAATGAAAAAGGAGGAGAATGAAAGAAAGAAAAAAGAAGAAGATGAAGAGGCAGAAAAGGAGGCCGATAACTACATTCGTTCACCTTCAGGCACTCCACCTCATCTTGCTATGGTTGTTTATGTACCACAACAGGAGCCACAATCAGAGACTCAGATTCCTCTAGTTTCATCTCCAAAACCCTCAACACCTCCAGAGTCACCTCCTAGAACTCCAACACCTCCACCGTCACCTCACAAAGAATCAATACCTCCCAATTCACAATCATCAATTCCTTCACTCACTGCATCATCTTCAAAGTCACCATCACCTTCAAAAGACAAAGAAACTGTTGCTGAAACAATCAAAAGGAAAGAATGTAAGAATGATTGCTCGTGTCACAAGGGTCGAATTCATCTCTTCAGCTGCAAAGAAGTTAAAGAAGGCAGCCAAACTTGCCCGAGAAATGAAAGACAGACACCTAAGTGACCAACTGAATGAGATGAAAACCTTGGTCAAGGATCTGTCAGGTCAAGTTAATGAGTTGAATACAACAAAGAAGTTAATGGATGAGTTTCTGAGTGACAATGTCAATGAACGTTTACTCAAGGCGACTCGGGGCAATACAAAGCACTATGTCAAGCAATTCATGCCTGAAGTTCGGGAAAACCTTAAGGAACACATCGACAAATATCTCAAAGAAAAGCTTCAAAACATAGCTGCATCAACACCTCATCAGAAACACATCTATGATTACTCTGTTGAAGAGCTTCAGCTGGCCCTTCTCACCAAACTCACCGCACAAACCACCTTAACTAACACAGAAATGGCTCTCATTTCTGCCATTCAGGATAATGTGGAATCATGCAAGGTCGCAGCTGATCAGGGAAAACGTACTCGTGAGGATGATGACGAAGACCAAGACCAAGATAACACAGCAAAAAGACACAAGACTGGAAGCGGATCTAGAATTCACATCAACGAGCCAACCGGAACAACAACTTCTTCTCAACCTCCAAAGGCTCCGGAATCTGGTCCAACTGCTGATGAACATCAATTTGAGCATTTCACCACAGAAAATGTGGAATTTCAACCGCAAGATGATCAACCACAATCACCACCTAAGTCACCTCCAAAGTCAAATCCTTCAAGCAGCAAGAAATCTTCCAAACAAGTCAATATAGTCTCATGGCTTGATAATGATGATGATATCCAAGGCAATGACTGGTTCGATCAACTTGCTAGTGCTCAAATCCAAGAGGATGAAGTTTCTAAGGTTGAAGACATTACTTTTGCCGTCACACAGCAAATCAAAAGTACTCTGAGTATCAAAAAGATGACCAAATGAGAACTTCGCCGAATAAAGAATGATGCTTTCAATCTCCTCAAAGACAAATCTCAGAGTGCTGCTGAACTGGAGTATCATCTTGAAAACATTGCCCGAGCAATGTCAAGTGATTTTGATTGGACTAATCCAGACATAATCAGGGTTGATGGCAGAGACAGCAAGAACCGTCCTTACATCACTGATTGGACCAAGCTACTACCCGTGATACGTAAACATCACATCTCATAAATCCCTTTCCAATTCTTTTTCAATAATGATCTTGAACTTCTCAAGCATGGAGCGTCAAGCAAAACAAAGTATGCAACTTCAATCACCTTCACTCCAGCAGCTCATTACACACAACCAGCCATCGAGGAAGCTGCTTTGCACCAACAACTCTTCGTCAAACACCAAGTGAACTATGATCGTGATGCTGAACTCGGAATCTATCACTGGTATGACAAAAGGAAGACATGGTACAAGTATAAACTTTTCGACAAGTCCCGTGAAAAAGTATACAGTGACCTCAGGATTATGGCAGTGGTTAGTGTCAGAGGATCAAAGAAGTATGATTACACCTTTCTATCTGAGATCACCGTCCGACGACATGACAACAAACTCTACTCGTTCTCCGAGGCATGTACCTTATGAAAGTACAGGGAAAGCTGCAACATCTCTCTACCGATCTTCAATATGCTTTCAGTACGGCTATCTGCCATTTCATTCGGAGAACGATCATCAAAGAACGAGTAGAGGATCTTCAGCTGGGAGTGGAAAGTTATCAAGTAAAGTTGAATCTCGTTGAGCCTGTCCTACATCTTGACAACAACCATGATCCTCAATACACCATGAAAAGACACCCACTCTTTGGTTTTGTCTACAGAAGTACAACGGGATTCAATCGCTTCATGTCATTCAATGAGGTTCACAAATTCTGTGATGACACACTGAAGAACCTTCGTGACGGGTTAGTTCATAGTGTTCGTGATCAAGAATTGAGAAAGACAAAGAGATGGAATACTGATGAACTGAGGCAAGTGAAGCAGTTTGTCTGGAAGATTGACAGGAGATTGGTTCGTAGAGATCAGATACGACGATTGGAGAGCTATGTTGGTGGTCGTCCACCATTTCCAATCAGAATCTTTCAAAGGCCAGATCCAGTCTTCACAATATTCATCCATGGAGCTTGATGTAAGAATTTGATTTCATGGTTCATTATTCTTATATTTTTATTACATTATGCTTGTGACATGATGGCTTGTGCACACAAAACAGTGCACAACCCGTTCCTGTAAAGAAAGGACCCTGAGGTACACTTCAGTACCTCAATCCTGAACAAAGGAGCGAAAGCTTCTTACTATTGATTAGAATTAACCAGAATTTTTCAAAGTTTTTCAAAATTCTACTTAATAGAACAAGTATTCCCTCGTCAAGGGGGAGTATTTGAAAAATAATCGTTGTTCTGAAAAACAAAAGTTCTTGAAATTCTCCCCATAAAACTCATACGGCATATTTTTATCAAACGTTTATCAAAAACATCATAAGTATGCTATTTTTGAGGGGGAGAATAACGATATGATCAAAATATGGTAATGCTACGTTGGAATCTCATGAGTGCTCGAATCAGAATTGACCCTCGAATTGACGATAGAAATTCAGTACTCGAAACAAGACATGTCCCGGATGGGTAATAATTTCAAGCCAGTTCATCTGGTGATCTGAACGTGTCTCGCAAAGGACGTGTCTGAGTAGAATGTACCGATTTCGAGCGATTTTCCTTGAATGTGATCTGGACGGGTAATAATTTCAAGCCAGTTCATCTGGTGATGTAAGCGTGTCTCGCGATGATCATGTTCATTGAAAATCAATCAATTCAAAAGTACCAACTCTTCCCGGCATGTGCAAATTTACTTTAACTATATATGAGCACATGTTAAGGGGGAGTCTTTTAGAAAACTACAAAACTCTCATAGTGTCAATAAAATGTTTTTACAATCATCGACACTTTGAGAGATTTTCAATGGTTTGGTTTATGGCATCATTAGGATAGTCATGGAGTTATAAGGTGACTAAGGTTTAGGAAAAACCGTCCTATGATCCACCAGAGCCGGAGGGATCTACCCAAGGACAATTCCCATAGTTTAGAACTAGAAAGTCCTAGGTATGATACAAAAAAGGAGAAATAGAATGAAAGGAGAAAGAAGGGGTTGAAGAATTAAAAAGAAAAGCAAAGAAAAGGGTGAAAAGAAATAGCCCTCCATTTGTTCAACCTTAGGGCAGACACCGGGTTCAATTCATAATCTACTGGTTGATGAGCATCACCGGTATTGAAAAATAAAGACGTCATGGACCCAGTGACGCACTGCACTAAACCTTCTAAGCCACTCAGGTGTCTCTCAAAAGGCACTTGTTTCATTTCACACGGAGAACCCTTCATCATCTATCGAATTCTCACTACGAGATGTGTTGATATTGAAAAGGAGGCACTCTGCTCCACGCCTCCGTCGACCAAACAAATGTGCACTAATCGAGTCTAGAGCCATGAGATTCATCAAAGATCTCTTAGGAACACTTAGTATTACACTGTTGTTCTACATCATGGGCAGCAGTTGTAAAATTAAGAAGAGTCCTTCGCAGATCTTAGCAATCTGCCGAGAACATTCTTGAGAGAATTCACATTTGTGATTCTCAATGATAGAATGGAAATCCTGCCAAGGTAACATCAAACAACCCTGACAGCAGGTCACTTCGGTAACTCCTTGTGGGTTATGCTTAGTGTTTGCTTCAAAACGGTCTACAGTCGTGGGGTGATCTCCAGCGGCTCACTGAATCGTGGGTGCACTTCGGTGTGTCCGTGTTAGCCCTTTCGGGGGTATCCGGTTCAGAACGGCCTGGGCAAGGATTAGAGAAAGTCTTCACACTATGCTGTTGACGATCTCGAAGTCTGAGCCTGTAAGTGCCGGTTGGTTCGTGTTGCTGCTGCTGCTGCGGAGGAGCTTGAAGACCTGGAGTTCAATCACCATCAAGACTCCATCATGCTCATATCCTGAAGATAAGTTCTCATAAAGACTCTGAAATATCAAAAGTTCAGAATATGTTAAAGAAAAGTCAAAGTTCAAGCACTACAACCTTTCACAAGTTAAAGATTGAAGAAGTGAGAACAAGTTGAAGAACCAAAGTCAAACGACATATGAGCATGGTGGAAAAAGACGAGAAGACGTTGGAGATTGGCAGATCAAGACAATACCATATCATATCATATCACATTTCAAGACAAGAACAAAAGAACAAAGATTAAGAAGACGTCTAAAGCCCAAGAAGCAAAGACGACGTCGAGCAACCAAGATGACCAAGACTTAGGGGGAGATTGTTAGGAACACGTTTTTTATAGAAAGTCAAGTCTTAGTCATTGTATCGAAAATGGTTGCTAAGGGTTATACGTTTGTAATAAGGTGCGGTCCATAAGTAGCCCATGGGCCACCCATTTTAGGAAAATATCTTCTAGAATGTTTAGTGGAAATGATGCCCTAAATGTTTGCCTATAAATAGAAGGCAAGGGTGGTCATTTCCTTTGTTGGTTTTCATTCTCTTGCGTAAGCTCTATCCAAATGTTTAGTGAATGTGAATCATCCGTCTTTCTTTCTTCTTAAATCTCTTCTCTATCAATCTCTCTTCTCTTGTATTTACTTTACTTATTGTTAATCTCTTTCGTAGCTTATAGAGTAGTTGTTATCGTGGTTTATCTTGTTGAGTAGATTGTGTTTTTACGTTATTTACTAGGACCTACAAATTGAAAAGGTATATAATCACATTTTCTGGTCACCTTGTTGCGTTCACACACTAAATTTAGTCTTTAAAGACCTTGTGAAAGAGTTATATTGGTTGACAGATACATATAAGAATGGAAAAAATATAGTGAAGTATTTTTTAAACCACACTCATGCCTTGGCAATATTCAGAGAAAACTCTAAGTTAGAGTTATTAAAAGTAGCCAAGACCCGCTTTGCTTCCTATTACATTTTGTTGAAAAGATTAGCCGAATGTAGGGAGTCTTTAGCAATGACAATTTCCCTCAATTCATGGAGGGATTAGGTAAAACAGGGCAATGAACACACTAGAAGTTTGGGACAAAGTGTGGCTGAAACAATAAGGGCTGATAAATTCTGGGATGATATGGAAAGTATAGTTGCACTCACAAAACCAATATTTTTGTTGATAAAATTTTGTGATGGCGAGGGTACTAAAATGGGAGAAATTTATGAAAAAATGGATAATCAGTTGGGTGAAATTAAGGACATAATGGCAGACCATCCATATAGCCATTATTATCCTGATGTTGAGAACATTGTCTTGAAAAGATGGGAGAAGATGACAATTCCTCTACATTGTTTGGGGCTTGCATTATCTCCTCGTTTTTATGATGCCCATTATCTTTCACAAGTAGCACCTGGTGGAATCAAAAGAAAAGCTCCAAATGAAGATAAAGTAGTACGTAACGTGGTGGAAGCGTTCAAAAGAATAGCTGAAAATGATGATGAACATAATTTGTTGAGAAAACAATTTGCCACATTTCACATGAAGAAGGGGCTGTTTGCATTACCAGAAGCTCATGTGGATGCGGTAACGATGGATGCCATCGAATGGTGGTCGACTTATGGTTCAGAAACTCTTGAATTAGCAGAGGTGGCAAAAAAAGTACTTTCACAACCTATTAGTAGCTCTTCTGCAGAAAGGAATTGGAGTACGTATTCATATATTCATAGCGTAAAAAGAAACCGGTTGAATAACGGACGGGCCGACAAGTTAGTGTTTGTTCATTCAAACATTCGTCTAGTTTCACAATTTTCTGAGAGTTACAAACAAGGACCCTACAAAAAGTGGGATATTAACCCAAAAAGCTCAAACTTGGAAAGCTCAACTGTACGTTTGGACGATATGCAATGGGAAAGTTTGTATGAAGATGTTGCTGGTAAAGCGAAAGGAAAGAGACAAAGGGTGGACTAAGTTTAAAATCTAGTTTTTCAGTTTTTTATCGTCTTTTGGATCTTGATTATGCTTTTTAAAGTTATGTTACTATAAAACTTTTTTATTATGCTTCTTTGAATGAATTATGAGAATATGATTAGTATTATATTATGAATGTTTGGATTTCAAATTTATAATAATATGTTGATTATTGGCTACATTGGTACATCGTACCACATTACTTGGTACATCGTACCGAAGTGATCCCAAATGAACCTACCCCCCTTCGAACCGAATTTTATGTGCCTAGCAAACCACGATCCCGATCCCTGATCCCGTACCGGAGTGATCCCCGTTCCATGTGACTATGATTTAAACTTTTAAAGAAAGTTTGAGTGACTTTTGACCTATTTGACCTAGTCAACGTTAAACTAAATGCATGCAATTTGGATGAAACTTTTGACTCATTCAACATTAAACTAAACCCATATTAGTGCTATAAAATGGGTCGAAACTGCTACCTTGCAATCAAGTAATAACAATAGGCAAATTGGTCAAAAATGCTACCTTATACATAATGCAATAAAGTAATAACAATAGGCATAGCAACTTACGGCGGCAATCGAAGGGCTGGAATCCTCTCGAGGCTGGGGATGAGTAACGTCCCCACCAAAGATTATGGTTGGCCGATCAGTGTTCCTCCCACCAACCTGATATGGTTTAACATAATTAGTAAATGTAGCGGACAATAAAAACCATAAGAGTTGTGTTATATGGAAAAAAACTTACTTCCACATTGATCTTCAGTGCAACATTCTCAAGATATTGGTTACTAATCTTCATGACATGTTGTGGCTTACAGCACTGAGACACAATTCCCAACTCAGTTTCACATACCAGTTTGATCCTTGCTGGAAAGAAAAAAAAAAAAAAAGGTTTCAAATGTCAGCCACAAATACGTCTGTATCACATGCTTAGTTTGAGGTATCTAAAAAAATGAACTTACGGTAGGTTCCTTTAGTTTCTTGGAGGATTACAAAAAGCATCTGCAACTGACGTCCAGGTGAAACTCGTGCTATCTGGAAGGAAAAGATGGATGTAGTATTAGTATTGGTAATGGATGATTGAGTGCTTAGCAGCAACTCTTGGGGGTTCTTTGGAGGTGGTGGAGGTAAAAGAGAACACGTTGGCTGATATTGCTTTAACTATACGTTACTCTAGTGTTTATCGTAATTTTTTTGTTTTTAGATAATCCTTTTTTCTATAATTAACCCCTCAAAAAATTAAAAAAATAAGGACAGCCAAACAATTTGGGTTTGTTTAAGTTGACTTATATTGTAAATCCTATTTTATTTTTTTGTCAATATTTCTTCAATGATTATCCTTTCTCTTTTGAGTTTTTTTAATATGTTTCGTTAGCATTTCGAATGTCAATTTTTTTTCTTCTCTGTAATTACATGGCATTGAACATGCCTACCAAGAAGATGAGCTATTGACCAGTGAGATCCCTCAAAAACTTGTTGAATCTAAAAAACAAATGGAAAGATCCCATCCATCCATCCACATTCAATCCAATGGCTGAGATGCAAGCCAAATATATCAAACAAGGGCATTTTAGTAATTTTATGCGTCTCAATAATAGGAAAAAAAATTAAATCCGTCTCATTTGTTACACAACTTTCTCTCTCTTCAGATCTAGTTTCTCTCTCTTCAGATCTGGTCTCAATACGCCGGATTCATCATGAATTCGCCGGATTCATCAACAAACCAACCGGATTCATCAACAAACCCACCAGATTCATCAACAAACCCACCAGATTCATCAACAAACCATCGGAAAACACCGTCGCCGCCGTTCCTCTAATTCTGATTCACCGGAAAAAATCACCACCATCTAACGTGGTTGAAGGTCAAAATTTAATCGATGTTAATGATGAAAATCAGCTCATTGAAATCCCAGTAGATGTTGTAGACAAAGGAGATGTTGTTGATAATCTACCAGATCTAGAAAACGAATTACAAAAAGTTGAAAAAGAGATCGAAGGTAAATCACGTATGATTTGATCTTTCTTGTTTATTATAAATTTTTTTTTCTATGTAGTAAATCACAAAAGAGTCTGCTATTTTATTGTTTTTCATACTGATAAACCATTAACACAAAGTTATTCAGCATGAATCCCATAGGATTCTGTGTTTTATGCATCCAATGGTTTTATAATGAATCCCATGGGATTCTGCATGAGTGCCAAGTGATGCTTACTGAATCCCATGGGATTCATTATAATTCATTATGAAATTCAATCTGAATCCCATGAGATTCAGCATGAATCACGTAGGATTCGGCATGAATCCCAAGTGATTCAGTATGAATCACATGAGATTCAAAATGAATGCCATGGGATTCAGCATGAATCCCAAGTGATTCATAATGAATGCCATGGGATTCAGTATGAATCCCAAGTGATTCATAATGAATCCCATGGGATTCAGAATGAATCCCACGGGATTCATTTGATTCATTTAAAATGAATTCCATGGGATTCAGCATGAATTCCAGTTGATTCAGAATGAATCACATGAGATTCAGCATCAATCCCATGGGATTCAGCATGAATCCCAAGTGATTCATAATGATTCCCAAGTGATACATAATGAATTACATGAGATTAAACATTAATCCCATGGGATTTTGTATGAATCCCAAGTGATTCATCATGAATCCCATATTCATTCTGAATCCCATGGGGTTCAGCATGAATCCCAAGTGATTCATAATGAATCCCAAGTGATACAGAATGAATCACATGAGATTAAACATTAATCCCATGGGATTTTGTATGAATCCCAAGTGATTCATAATGAATCCCATGGGATTCAGAATGAATCCCAAGAGATTCATTCTGAATCCCATGGGATTCAGCATGAATCCCAAGTGATTCTATATGATTCGCAAGTTATTTAGCACGAATCCCATGGGATTCAGCATGAATCACATGTGACTATTTGATGCATCCCTTAAGATTCAGTATTATGTTATCTTAATCCCTTGAGATTCTGCTTTTTATATACAGATTCTATGAAATCACCAAGACCAACATTATATGAACACACTGAGACACCAGGCGGATCGATCTATTAGGAGCCTCATGTAGAAGAAGGAATTCCTGTACCAGTTGAGGGAAGGTACTATGACACTCTAGATGAAGCTATAGAAATGTATAGTAACTACGCCGAAGCAGGAGGTTTTCAAATAAAAAAAGCAGGACAACGATTAACGAAATCTGGAATTGTACAACTCAAATACATCATGTGTAACAAAGAAGGAGTTCCAAGAAATATTAATATCAACACTTTGGATCATAAAGACAGTGACAAACAAAGAAGGAATACAATTGTGCATGTAACCGGTTGCAAAGCTCGAATAAGGTTAGAATTGGATATCATTTCTGAAAGGTACAAGCTAGTTCAGTTTATTGCTAAACACAACCATTTGCTTATACCAAAAGAGTACAAACATTTTATAAAAAAACAAAGAAAAATGACCCAAGCAGAAAAAATGTTTATTGTCAAAGCTGCAACAAACAAAATTGGTGCAACACGGGCTCACCACTTGTTAACTAGTATGAAAGGTGGGTATGAGTATGTTCATGGTACAATTGATGATTTTAAGAATCATCAGCGGGATATTAATATGTTCGTTGGGGAAAGTGACGCACAAATGCTTATAAATAAAATGGAAAACAGAAAGATGTATGTGCCGAATTTTACATTTCAGTATAAGGTAGAAGAGAGCGAGTTAGTTGCAATGTTTTGGGCTGATGAAGTTGCAAAATGCAATTATAAGGAGTTTGGAGACATAGTATCTTTTGATGCAACATTCAGGAGTAACAAGTAAGTGGTTTTTTTTTTTTTTTTTTTTTTTTTTTTTTTTTTTTTTTTTTAATATATTTATATATCATTTATCTTGGATTCACTATGAAATCCCATGGGATTCTGTATGAATCCCATGGGATTTTGGGATTCATTCAGATGAATCCCATAGGATTCATTCATATGAATCACTTGGGATTCATGCTGAATCCCATGGGATTCGTTCGTATGAATCCCATGGGATTCGTTCTGAATACCATGGGATTCTAGCTGAATCACTTAGGATTCATTCTGAATCCCATGGGATTATTTCTGAATCCCATGGGATTCGTTCTGAATACCATGGGATTCTAGCTGAATCACTTAGGATTCATTCAGAATCCCATGGGATTCATTCAGAATCCCATGGGATTATCAGAATCCCATGGGATTCTGTATGAATCCCTTGTGATCAAATTATTTATATTACGTGTTTTTTTTATGTAGACTCCGATGATTTTCAAGATGAGAAGAAACAGAAATTGAAGACTAAAGTTGTAGCGAAGAGAAAGAGGGATGATTTGGCATCTGATTCTTCCGATTCTGATTTTACATACATAATCCCATGGGATTCAGAATGAATCCTAAGTGATTCAGCTAGAATCCCATGGTATTCAGAACGAATCCCAGGGATTCAGAACGAATCCCATGGGATTCAGAATGAATCCTAAGTGATTCAGCTAGAATCCCATGGTATTAAGAACGAATCCCATGGGATTCATACGAACGAATCCCATGGGATTCAGCATGAATCCCAAGTGATTCATATGAATGAATCCTATGGGATTCATCTGAATGAATCCCAGAATCCCATGGGATTCATACAGAATCCCATGGGATTTCATAGTGAATCCAAGATAAATGATATATATATATTAAAAAAAAAAAAAAAAAAAAAAAAAAAAAAAAAAAAAAAAAAAAAAAACCACTTACTTGTTACTCCTGAATGTTGCATCAAAAGATACTATGTCTCCAAACTCCTTATAATTGCATTTTGCAACTTCATCAGCCCAAAACATTGCAACTAACTCGCTCTCTTCTACCTTATACTGAAATGTAAAATTCGGCACATACATCTTTCTGTTTTCCATTTTATTTATAAGCATTTGTGCGTCACTTTCCCCAACGAACATATTAATATCCCGCTGATGATTCTTAAAATCATCAATTGTACCATGAACATACTCATACCCACCTTTCATACTAGTTAACAAGTGGTGAGCCCGTGTTGCACCAATTTTGTTTGTTGCAGCTTTGACAATAAACATTTTTTCTGCTTGTGTCATTTTTCTTTGTTTTTTTGTAAAATGTTTGTACTCTTTTGGTATAAGCAAATGGTTGTGTTTAGCAATAAACTGAACTAGCTTGTACCTTCCAGAAACGATATCCAATTCTAACCTTATTCGAGCTTTGCAACCGGTTACATGCACAATTGTATTCCTTCTTTGTTTGTCACTGTCTTTATGATCCAAAGTGTTGATATTAATATTTCTTGGAACTCCTTCTTTGTTACACATGATGTATTTGAGTTGTACAATTCCAGATTTCGTTAATCGTTGTCCTGCTTTTTTTATTTGAAAACCTCCTGCTTCGGCGTAGTTACTATACACTTCTATAGCTTCATCTAGAGTGTCATAGTACCTTCCCTCAACTGGTACAGGAATTCCTTCTTCTACATGAGGCTCCCAATAGATCGATCCGCCTGGTGTCTCAGTGTGTTCATATAAAGTTGGTCTTGGTGATTTCATAGAATCTGTATATAAAAAGCAGAATCTCAAGGGATTAAGATAACATAATACTGAATCTTAAGGGATGCATCAAATAGTCACATGTGATTCATGCTGAATCCCATGGGATTCATGCTAAATAACTTGCGAATCATATAGAATCACTTGGGATTCATGCTAAATAACTTGCAAATCATATAGAATCACTTGGGATTCATGCTGAATCCCATGGGATTCATGCTGAATCCCATGGGATTCATTCAAAATCCCATGGGATTCATTATGAATCACTTGGGATTCATACAAAATCCCATGGGATTAATGTTTAATCTTATGTGATTCATTCTGAATCACTTGGGATTCATTATGAATCCCATGGGATTCATTATGAATCACTTGGGATTCATGCTGAATCCCATGGGATTGATGCTGAATCTCATGTGATTCATTCTGAATCAATTGGAATTCATGCCGAATCCCATGGGATTAATGTTGAATCCCATGGGATTCATTATGAATCACTTGGGATTCATACAGAATCCCATGGGATTAATGTTGAATCCCATGACATTCATTATGAATCACTTGGGATTCATGCTGAATCCCATGGCATTCATTTTGAATCTCATGTGATTCATACTGAATCACTTGGGATTCATGCCGAATCCTACGGGATTCATTCTGAATCCCATGGGATTCAGATTGAATTTCATAATGAATTATAATGAATCCCATGGGATTCAGTAAGCATCACTTGGCACTCATGCAGAATCCCATGGGATT
The DNA here is from genome assembly GCA_021014915.2 of Artemisia tridentata subsp. tridentata. NCBI lineage: Eukaryota > Viridiplantae > Streptophyta > Magnoliopsida > Asterales > Asteraceae > Artemisia > Artemisia tridentata. Next base: position 104,998,526 of record CP139507.1, on the reverse strand, counting down.
CAGAATGAATTTCAATTGATTCATAATGAATCCCATGGGATTCATTATAAAACCATTGGATGCATAAAACACAGAATCCTATGGGATTCATGCTGAATAACTTTGTGTTAATGGTTTATCAGTATGAAAAACAATAAAATAGCAGACTCATTTGTGATTTACTATATAGAAAAAAAATTGTATAATAAACAAGAAAGATCAAATCATACGTGATTTACCTTCGATCTCTTTTTCAACTTTTTGTAATTCGTTTTCCAGATCTGGTAGATTATCAACAACATCTCCTTTGTCTACAGCATCTACTGGGATTTCAATGAGCTGATTTTCATCAATAACATCGATTAAATTTTGACCTTCAACCACATTAGATGGTGGTGATTTTTTCCGGTGAATCGGAATTAGAGGAACGGCGGCGACGGTGTTTTCCGATGGGTTTGTTGATGAATCCGGTTGGTTTGTTGATGAATCCGGTTGGTTTGTTGATGAATCCGGCGAATTCATGATGAATCCGGCGTATTGAGATTAGATCTGAAGAGAGAGAAACTAGATATGAAGAGAGAGAAAGTTGTGTAACAAATGAGACGGATTTAATTTTTTTTCCTATTATTGAGACGCATAAAATTACTAAAATGCCCTTGTTTGATAATATTTGGCTTCCATCTCAGCCATTGGATTGAATGTGGATGGATGGATGGGATCTTTCCATTTGTTTTTTAGATTCAACAAGTTTTTGAGGGATCTCACCTCCTTGGTATATTAATAGAAAAAAGGGTTATCAAAAATTGTGTAGTTGTCCTTGTTATTTTTTATTTTTTGGGGGTTGATTACAGAAAAAAAAAAAAAAGGATTATCAAAAAAACAAAAAAATTACGATAAACAATAGAGTAATGTATAGTTAAAGTAATATCAACCAATCTGTTCTCTTTTAGCTCTACCACCTCCAAAGAACCCCCAAGAGTTGATGCTAAGCACTCGATCATCCATTACCAATACTAATACTGCATCCATCTTTTCCTTCCAACTACAATGAGCAAGCCAAGAAAAACAAATTCATGGGACATACTAACAATATGTTGACGGGAAAGTGGACTCCGATGAACCGAGAAGTCATGAAGTTTAATTCGCTTGTCAACGAAACCAAGGCTCTTAGCGGAGAGAATGATGAAGATTTGATGACATGGGTTCACATAATTTATAACCGCGTCACGGCTTCGGATTTTAAGCACAAAAGTGCTTGGTTTTTTTTTGATAAACAATCACAAATGGAAAAATCCCGATTCAACACAAGCAAGACTAATCCGAGGATGGGTAACCGAATTTGAACCCGAACTCTTTGGAGATGATGAGTTGCCGCGTCCACCTGGCAAAAAAAGAATTTCTAAAAGTCAACGATCTTCAAACTCATTCGCCACTTCCGGTTCAAACCCGGCAATGTTTCAAGAAATGATGTAACAACAGTACACTTTAGATTGTGCGGCAAAGTTGGAACGTTTGGACCGCAAGACTGCGGCGAGAGTTGAATTAGTCAAAGCTCAAAAAAGAACGAGGACTTGAAGGCAGAAGCACTCAACGCCTAAAAAAAGACCGAGGATGGTTGATGCGGCTATTATCGAGGCGAAAAAAACCCCGAATCCGGGCCTTATATTATCCCCAAAACTAGTTTACTTTTATTTTTAGGTTTAATTTTTATTTTATGTACTTTTTTTATTTAATGTATTTTTTTTTATTTTATGTGATGTGCTTTTTATTAATGAAATTTAATTTTAGTTAAATATGTTGTTATTTAAATAAGTGAAAAAAAATGGGCACCATGGCACCAAAAAACTGATGTTATGCCAAGGAGGGGTGTTTTGACGCCAAAGGCAAAACTGGGGCAAGGAGCAAAAAATGCTAAGATGACACCACTTTTCCTATGACACCCCACTGTACCTAAAGCTATTTAAAACAAAGTATGAAGAAAACTTGAAATCCTTTTTAAAAAAATTTGAACACATGATACACAATATAAACAGAGTAAATTTTATTAAGAGTAATTTAAAATTCAAAAAATAAAAATAGAGTATAACATACAATAAAAAGGTGTACATTTTATTAAGGGTTTTAAATCCTTTTTAAAAAAATTTGAAAAAAAAAAAAAAAAAAAAAAAAGAATAAAAAAAGGTGTAAAAACATATAGTTAAACATAAACTAAAAAATTACATATAGTGAAAGTGACAAAGCATACAATAAAAACAGAGTGAATTTTATTAAGAGTAATTTAGAATTCAAAAAATAAAAATAGAGTATAATATACACCTTCAACAAAACACACAACACGCAGTATAAGGTGAAAAACATACAGTAATAAAATAGTATATATTTTACAAAACTTAAACCCTCACAATAAAATAGAGTAAATAAACACATATTAAACAACACACAATAGGTAACCCAAACACAATAAAACACAAACACACAGTAGAATAAAATACACAGTTAAAAAACACTAAATAGTACACATAATAAAAGGTGTAAAAACATACAGTAGAATAAAACTATAAACATCATACTGGTGAGGATCTTTGTTACCAATACCAAGAAATGGTTAACTTTTATAACAATCTTTCTCCCAACTGTCCCATACCCACTCCTCGCCGGATTCCGAAGCTTCTTCGCCACCGACGGCACCATAGACATTTTATGAAACTCTTTCACTGGAGCGTTGACCGGTGGAGGTTTGGCGGTTTGACCATCATGACCAAACATTGATGTTGTATGTTTGTTTGCTGATTTTTTTAGGGAAAGAGAGAAAGGGTTTACGTGTGTGTTTTTGGAAGTGTGAATATGTGAAATTAGCGAGAATGGTGAGTGGGTTTATATAGGGAGGAGGAAGGTGAAGGGTAGAAATGAAAATGAATGGTGAATTTATGTCCTCGCTAGGGGGAATTGAGATGAGCAGGACATGCTTTTGAATTTTTCCTTTTTACCCCCCCTTTTTTTTTGTCTCTATATATATGGTACAAACATATTTTATTTTTTTTTAAATTTTTTTAAATGTACCTATATGCTACTCGGAGTATTACATTACCAAAATGAACCGCGCGTATATATTTTACGAAAATGGACTTTTGACCGATGATTCGTTCGATATACTACACCTGGCTCATCTAACCGTTTAGAAAGTAACCGCGCATAAATTAACTACCTAAGTGCACTTAAATTTGCTTCCAAACTAGGTAAGCGCACACCAAATCTACCAGTGCATATCTAACGTAGGCGCGCTTCGAATAAGCCAAAACTCATGCGCACTCTAAAATTCAAGCACACTTGTGCCTAGGCGCGCCCCTAACAAGAAAATTAGACACAACTTCATAAAAGGACAAAATTACAATCCTAAGCACACCTAGGCACATATTTAATTATTTATTCATGTGCGCTTGTTTTTTTGTTGAGTTTTTTTATCCCCACCCTCTAAAATGATAGGAATACCCCTCTCTAATATTTTTTATAATTTTTTTTATAATATTATTTTTATTACAAAACTGTGAAATAAAAGAACAGAATATAAAATATAAAATTTACAAATCAAAAGTAGGAAAATCGCAAAAAATATGGAACATAAAAACATAAAAAATTGTGTTGTCATTTTAATAAAATAGGTAAAAGTGTCAAAAAAATGCGAAACATAAAATATAAAGTTTAACAAGTTAAAAATAATAAATACAAAATAAAAAGAGTATTAAAAACTGTTTTATTTTATCAATAAAACGGATATAGGGGGTAAGAAGGGTAAAGGGTAAGATTAATACAACCCTTTTTAGTTGCCTAGTCAATGCCTGCAAAAGCTTTTAAAGTGCGTTAATTGAAGTCTGCAAAAAGCTCATAAAATATTATAGTTAATGCCTGCAAAAGCTTATACGAGGCATTGTCATGCCCGTGCGTTGCACCAATTGTATCTAAGTATTCATAGCTAAGTGTTCATAGCTTAATGGTTGATAGTAATTGGGTTTACACTATTTAAAATATTTCTAGAAATGACATAGCAAATGACACTAACATGGAGTATTTCTAGAAAATTGGAACCATTTGGTACCACCACTATGCGTCTATGCTACTCATATCTCTGTCTATTCGATCATGGTTGGCTGGTTGTGTACCAAAGATAGCGGGCATGGAAAACTTTTGCATGAAAAAAAGACACATGCATCAGAAAATAGATAGTTTGCACCGAAGAACATATTGCATCAAAAATTGTACGTTTTCAAAGAAAGGATTCATTTTATTCATGAAGAACATCTATTACAAAAGCATAGTCCTCATTCTCGTCTTATCATCATATATGTATGGGATTAGTATTAAATGTACTCAGGAAATGCTGCATTTTTTCACAATAATGTTGTGCAATGCAAAAATATGTAATGATGTTGCCGATTCTTTACATAAATTTTAACTTTTTTCAAAATTGAGAGCTACCAAATAGTAGTGTATTTGATAAAGTAATGGTTACTTTGTGGTTACGTTAATGCTATCACCTAAGAAACTTATTTTGATGTAGCCTGCAAAAGAAAGGTCTTGAACTCATTTTTAATAAGTGTTCCCAGATAGTGATCAATCTTAAAACCTGTTGCAATAAAATAACTAAGAAACTAATCTTTCCAAACACTTGTTAACGCACATAGGGACTGGGTAGGCAACACTTAACTGACCCGATAGAGGCAGAGTGAAACTAAAACTAAAATGACCTGTTCATCTATATATGGGTTTTGCATTACCTGTAATCACTTTGAGCCAAGTTTGTAGCTTATTGCTAGTAACATGACTAAACTATCAACTTTAGAAACACTTTCTTGTTCAAGAGTGAGACTAAGAGATAAGAAGAAAGTAGAAATTGTGCATGACTCCACATTAAATCATAGGACTCATTACTTGGATAGATGAATTTTCATTATTTTCACTTCATTTAGTGTGCAATGTCTTGTTTGTACCGTACATGTATTTGTGCACAAATACTCTTGCACATTAAATATGAATGACTACTATTTCGACATGAATTGGCAAAAAAAAAACTCATATATGCATAGTAAATTATGTGACATCCGCCATCCAATAAGATATTAACATTCTAGGAAAAGTTATTAACACTTCAACAGGCAACTTGATTCTTGGCTTCACATTCTCATTTCTAGTTCTGGCCTCCCGATTAATGTCATTCTGGGAGCCAGGGTAAATCATTTTTGGCTCTTTGAAAACAGCTAATTGATGCTTCTTCTTCATTCCATGTGGGACACATTTGCAGCAAATTCGAGAGCCTTGTACTTCTGGGAGCTAGGGTGTATCTTTTGTAGCACTTTGGAATTAGCTAACCGATGATCCTTCTTCATTCCAAGTGGCTCAACATGTCTTCAGCATCTTCATCTTCTCTGATAGGCATGTACTCCCGCGGTTTTCTCTTCTCTTGCATTGAAAGGCAAGCAACTGCTGCTAAAGCTTTGTAACAAAGTTGCATTAAAAACTTACATGAGGGCATTTAGATTATATATTTCACTAAAAATGTGTTTGATTGTGTATTTTCTCGATTCTACACACACTTTTGCCAAGAGACTTCTTGAAAAAAGTTATTTATCCTCGACTAAGAGTGTAACTGTTTAAATCATACTTTCACGTATCCTGATTGACTGACTGAACAGATATCGCTCCCATGGATCCAACATGTATAGTCCAAATGTAACATTGTATAGGTAGATTTTGCGTTGAGCCCAGTTCATAGACATACTGTCAAACCTGAAAACATAAGAAATAGCTTATTTACAGTCTGCATTAAAACAAATTTCAAATGATGTGTGGCGTTCTAAAGCCTGAAACAGAAGCACGCATAGACACATGTTTCAACTTTCAACCACTTCAATTAGACCGCATATCTCATACGTATATATTTCCACAATACCTGTATTCAGAGACAATATAGTTCCATGGAAAATAATTCATAATAAAATTTTGATAAAATAAGTAACAATCAGATTTCGATGAGTGAAAATTCCACTCATATTATTCGAATGCATGTACTATACGTCTATACCGAATATCAAACAGCATAATGTAATATATGCTTTTGTTAAAAACAAAGAAGAAGAAGAAGAAGAAGAAGAAGAAAGGAATTATAAAACTCACCAAACCGTGTTCCTGTGGTCGCTTGGATATCAGTAACCATCCTATATAGTTTGCAAAGAATAAAATGTTTGTAGAAAAAGCAGAAGATTTCACCAATCAGAAATAACATAAAATATGCATGAGATAAAAACTTGTACGAATAAATTATTAATATTCATTAACAACATAGCTTGCAATAAGCATACTACATATCAGTCAATGCATAACATATATCTACTAAGACGTATCTCGATGTGGATTTAGAACACAAATCATTGGTGCCTTCATAGAACCCGATCCTTCCCCGCCATCGCCACCTCCACCTTTACATGAGCTACACCACCTTTTCCACCACCACCACCTTTGATTCCACCTCCACCTGCATGGTATTTATAGAGGAAGTTTTACAATTGACAATAAATGAGATCATTATTAAGAGTCATCCAAAAGTTCTAATAACTCCGTGTTTCTTTGTATACCTCCTATTAAAGATCACAATGTAACTACATGTCTCTTTGTATACATCCGATTAATGAGACCTCGGTTGTAATAATTCATATAGTCCACATGTAGCTTAAACTACCTTGTACCGTACATGATTCTATGCACAATCACTCTTCCACATTTAATTAAGCCATTGGATCTTTAGATAGTATAGATATTAAAACGTTAGAAATCAAATGAATAGTAGAAAACACTACTTCAATAGTAAATTCGCCCCACTTTTGACAATTTTAGTCCTTGAGGTTATAGATACGTTGCAAAGTTAGTCCAAGTTCGTAACAGTACAAAACTTCGAGCCACTTTTGGCAATTTTAGTCCCTGAGGCTATAGATACGTTGCAAAGTTAGTCCAAGTTCGTAACAGTGCAAAACTATTTTACATAAATGGTCCCTCAGGTTAGCTGTACATGGCACCGTTAGTCCCCAGTTAGTGAACTTCTGCAAATTCAGTCTTTTTTTTTTTTTTTTAGTTTAGATTTTTTATTTTTTTAGTTCAGAATTTTTTTTTATTTATTTATTTTTTTTTTATTTATTTTTTTTTTTTTTAAAGTTTAAAACAAACATGTCAAAAGAAATAATGTTCCCACATTTACATAAACATCTTTTGACACAATTTACACACTACCCATATAACAAAACACATATAGAATAAAAAAGTATAAGGAAAAAAAAAAAAACGCATATAAATATGCAATACTTTCTCGAACCACACAGTATTTACTGTTCATGCTACAGTAAACTTTTTTTTTTTTTTTTTGGAAAAAAAATTAAAAAAAAATTTGAAAAAAAATTTTCAAAAAAAAATATATATTTTCAAAAAACTTTAAAATTAATTTTTTTTTTAAAAAAAAACAACTATCTGAAAAACCCGCTGCAACGCGCGGGCTTCCCTGCTCGTTAAAGTTAATGCCTGCAAAAGCTTTTAAGAATTCGTAACTACCAAAAGTTATTACTCTTACCGAAAGTTATTACTCCCACCTACTATGCAAAAAAGTTAAGGGAATATGATGCCTGCAGCAGCAAGTAGACAATTGCCTGCTTTTTTTTTTTATAAAAAAGGGTCACCACTTCTATAAACATATCAATTACACCCTTCACCCTCTACACCTTATAACCCAATGTAACATCATTTTTCACAGATCTTCACCACATCATCATCATTTTATAGCGCCAAAATCTCCCCCCAAAAAAAGTTGTCACTAAAATCATGTCAAACTCCATGAGTTTTTTTTATGTTATCTTTGTTTCCCTCTTCCTTTCTTCAAAATAGGAAATACAATATCATTTGAACCCGTTTTCCAACTAGAAGCACCATATTTGTTGATGATGTTACTGTTCTTACTGTTGGTTTAATGTAAATGTTACTAGTTCATTTTTGTGTATATTTAAGTTTTTATAACTCTTTTTTGTGTTATGGTTTATGGGTGTTTTGGATTACAATCAGTTTTGGCATAAAAATGTGTTTTTTTTTTTTTTTTTTTTTTTTTTTTGGAATTTTCAAGAAAATATGGGAGGTAAAAATTTAATCAGTTTTAGCATAAATATTTGATCATTTTTGGACATTTGCTTAAGAATAAGTTGTGGGTATTTTGTAGGAAATTACAGAGAGTGGTGGTAAGACAGTATGGGGTGAACCTAGTGCAATTGGTACAGTTTTGGAAGGATTGACATTTGATGTTGTTTTGGATAACAATGGCAAAGATTTGGATACTGTCAAGTAAGTTCTGGTAAAATTACAATGACAATTCGAAGTTTCAACTTATATGGCTTGTTTCATTTTCATGTTGACCCGTTTAATCTGCTAGATTTAAGTTTTTAATGTATAATCTCAATTGACGAAATAGATAGACCACCCGATCACATAAGCTAATTCCTACATGACTCAATTGACGAAATAGACCACCAGAGCTCAAGTGCAGGACAGTTTTTGTTCATCAGCAGTGCTGGTATTTATAAGCAAACTGAAGACCCACAACACTTCTTTTACACAATTGTTATCAAGTTTTCATAGGTTTAAAAATAGTTAAACCACCAAACTCTCACCAATATGAGGGTTTAACACCTAAACCTTTTTTCTAGTTCGTTCCCTCAACTTTCTGGTTCATTTCTGCTTTTGAAAACTAAACCTCTTGTGAAACAGGTATTGTGAGGGGCAGGCCAGTTCCGATTCCAGGCTCTGGTATGCAACTAACGAACATCTCACATGTTAAGGATTTATCATATATGCTAACAAAAGCAGTCGAGAATCCAACCGCTGCAAGTGGTATTATCTTCAACTGTGTCAGTGATCGAGCTGTGACTCTAGACGGAATGGCTAAACTCTGTGCTAAAGCAGCAGGTTTACCAGTCGAGATTGTGCACTATGATCCAAAAACCATAGGCAGTGATGCAAAGAAAGCTTTCCCCTTCCGTAACATGGTATGAATATACATTTTATTCAGCACAACTTCAGCTCATTAAAGCACAAGTTAATAACAATTTTTATTGTGGTTTTTGCAGCATTTTTATGCAGAACCACGAGCTGCAAAGGATCTTTTAGGATAGCAAAGTGCCACAAATTTACCCGAGGATTTGAAAGAGAGATACGAAGAGTATGTAAAGATAGGGAGAGACAAGAAGGACATCAAATTCGATATTGATGATAAGATCTTAGAAACACTAAAAGCCCCGGTTGCGGTCTGATGAGTTTATTTTTATTTTCGACGCCTTGATTGATGGAAAATGTAATCAAAATATTATGTGCCTAGTGTTACATTGCGTCAAAGGTGTATTTGTAATCAATTTTTTCTAAGAAAGAAGACTCGCATATAGAGACAACATGCTCCACTCATGTACTTATGAATAGACTGATTTTATCACTAACGGGTAGAATATGAAACTCAAAATACTAGGAAAATAATAACTAGTGTTTTAAATGAAAAGAAAGTAACCCAGAGTGTTGTGTTGAACCTATTACCACCTTCATGGCAAACTGCTGTTGAATAGAAGAAAAAGGAGAGTTACCTGAGTTTTGGTGGGTGCACTGCAAGCCATCTAATCTAGAACGCGTCTTTCAACAAGTGACCCTACAAATAGCACAACCTTGAATCCAGCAAACAACATGGCAATTGAACGTTATGTTGGTATTTTAGTGTAAAATAGATTGAGTTTAATATGCAAATAAGGGTCGACACTTATTTGGATATTAACGGGACTAACGGGGGTTCCAAGGGGGCGTAGCCCCCTTGGTGGGGGTTCGGGGGCAACGCCCCTGAGAGAAGCAGGGTCCAAGGGGCAGCGCCCCTGGGAAAATTTTTTATTTGGTATAACATTGCTATGTTAAAAATTCGTTAGAATTTTTTTTTCCACCAAATAATACATATAAAGTTGATGTGGTTTCTGCTGCAGTTCCTGCTGCTAGCGTGGTTCCTGCTGCTAGCGTGGTTCCTGCTGCTGCTCGTTCCTGCTGCTAATGTTAGACACTGCTGCTCGTTCCTGCTGCTAATGTTAGACACTGCTGCTCGTTCCTGCTGGTAGTTGTGCAGATTCTGCTGCTGGCTGTTTTATGACAATATAACTGTTTTACAGTTATTGGACCCTAATAACCGCCTCCAAAAACCGTCTTATACATTCTCAATTTCGTATTGAGATAGATAAGGCTGATCAACCATATTTGAGAAAGAGAGTACATAATTAAAAGCTTATAGGTAAATGTGAACACGGATTTAAGAGGTAAAATGCACTTCTATTAATACCAAAAGCTGATTACAACTTAGAACAAAAGATAAAAGGTTTACAAACTGAATTGAAAGCTTAATAATAACTAGAGACTTAAATGACATTAAAAGTACACATATGCATATGCAGACCATGTTGCAGACTCTTTGCTGTCACACTTTCTAACTAATATAAGCTGAATATGCTTCACTTAATTATCAGCTTCACCTCGTTCGATCGCTCTTTTTTCTGCATCATCCTTCTGAAATAGTAAAACAATAAAAATGAGAATCAAAACCTAAAAGACACAATGTTGAGTATGAAGCATAAACAAACCTTTTTCTTTGGACATGTAGTCCTGTTATGACCTTTTTTTCCACAATAACCACAAGAATTTTTTTTTTCATGTCCGAAGAGACCTCGAAACCAGGCTTTACTCTTATTGCAGCTTTTGGGCGACCGTTTGTCTTCACTCGAACTTGGGGATCAGAAACTAATAAAGGTTGTGACATGTTCCTTTTTTTTTTTGAATGGCGTTGTTGTGACATGTTCTCTTGTTGCGTAGATGGTATATCATCATCAATATTATTGTTTAACTCGACTGTAGTCTTCTTTCTTCTACTTTGTTCTTCCAAAAGACCATTAAGAATCACATCAATTTTATTAATTTCATCGAATGAATCTCGTCCATCTTGTAGTATTTTGTTGAATTTTGTTCGAATGGACCATATAGTTAATAAACTAACTTCTTTTGTAGCCATATCATTTTTATCTCGCAGTCGAGTTTCAATACCTCCCACCTTATATGTTGCCTTCATAGTCCACCTTGGAATTATGTAATGGTTTGGAATGGTTGTTAAAGACTCTCGTCTCATGATGTAGAGAATATGTTTGCACAAGATTCCAGAAGTCTCAAACCTCGCACACGAACAAGTAACAAAAATATCCGAAGTAACATTGTATTCAACGGTTTTCCAATTTTCCTTATTACCTTTCAAAAACCCGACACGGTATATAACCTTAACACCATTGGTGCTTAATATTTGATGACCACAATCAAAACTAGCCTTCCACTCTTTCTTAAATATATCATAAATATTTCGCGTATAACATGTTGCCGCCATTTCTTCAATCGGATGATTACTATGTAATGTGGGCTTTGAATTCAAAGTTCTAAAATCTTGGTCTTTTTCTGCACTTCTTCGAGAACTCACAGCTTTGTCATACTGGACTACAAACTCATTTACCATGGTCTTAGCGTTGACAAAACCATCAAAAAACGAATGTATACTTTCACTCCTTCCACTCGTTGTCATGCCGGCAAAAAATGTATCCTTGAGATATGCTTTTACCCAATGATGACGCAACTTGAACATGTTTCCCAACCAACTATCATCTTCCATGTGATATTTCTCCTTCAACTTCTCCCATCCCGATTCAAATTCTTCAACATATTGGCTTTTAACCCACTGATTGTATGTATCTTTGAAATCATCATATCTAGATCGAAAAGGTTGAAGATGCTCTAAAACATGCCTTTGAATATGCCATGCACAATACCGATGTTTTGTGTTTGGAAAGACTTTTGAAATTGCTTTACCCATTGCCAAATCTTGGTCTGTAATGAGAGCTACAGGCGGGCACTCATGCATACATTTTAGAAACTGCTCAAATAACCATGTAAACGTTTTTTCGGTCTCATTTTCCAACAACGCGGCTCCTAGTAGAATAGACTGGCCATGGTGGTTTACTCCAACAAATGGTGCAAATGGAAAACTAAACTTATTTGTCCTATAAGTTACATCAAAAACAACAACGTCACCGAATTGGCAATACGATGTTCTTGATCTCCCATCTGCCCAAAACACATTTTGTAATACGCCATCTTCATTTATGTCCATTGCAAAGTAAAAATCTTTATCCACCTCAGCCTTTTCTTTAAAATGCATGATAATTCCATGACATTCTTTGCCTAAGTTACATTTTCTCTCTTCACTAACAATAGTGGAACATTGAACTCGAGTGAGTTGATCCTCTTCACCACCTCTAAAGGCATTAACTATTTTAGTGATTTCAGAAGGTTTCATGCCTGCTTTTGACAATAATGTTACAACATCTTTGCATTCATTGGAACGATGAAAGATGCTATGGGACCTTTGCTTGATTACTTTTGATGGAGAATCAAAAGGATGATTGTGTTCATCGCTAAACTTGTCTACAACCCACTCACCTTCACTTGATAATGTTACTTGCATTAGGGCCTTACAACCGGTTCGCGTAATACAACGACGTTTAACATTATCGCGTAACTGTCTCTTATCATTCATATCCTTAAAACCTTCCTTGTTACATGAAAATATTCGTCGATAAACTTCGTTTGTGTCCTTGCACCTTTTAACTTCATGCTTTCAAATACCAAAACCTTTGGATAGACCATATTTGTTGTAAAAATCATATGCATCATCAGAAGTGGCAAATGTTCTTCCTAGTATAGTATGCCTAAAAGATGTGTTGTAAATATGTGTAAGATCTGTTACTTCTTCTTGTATGATATAACCATTGTTGTCGATGTCATCGATTAACGTATGTTCAAATTCATCACTATTTTCATCTATTTAGAACAAAAACTAAGAAAAGTTAGACAACTAAAATTATGTTCATCTTATGAATGAAAGCAATAATCCTTACACAAATAAGCTACTTCAAAAATATATCAAAGAGAATAAGTACATATGATGTCTTACTACTTTTTTTATAACAACAATGTCTTACTACTTGAAGACACATTTTATCAAACACTTGTTAGGCAATTCGCTCAAAACATTTTTATGCATATCAAACACATTTCATAAAAACACATGTCTATCTCTAACTAATTTTAGCAACTCAAACTTACTGACACCACTCTAATCACTAAAAAACACACTAAAAAAACCAACAAAAATTCGCACCATGAACAGGACCATAAACATCAGAAGTATAAAAATGAGTAACACTAACACTAAGATCAATTTAATTATTTCTTCATCTAGTTTCACTGGACCATATCCACTGGACATAATTTTCTTAACAATTTTTTTGAGAAAAAGAATGAATTCAACAATGAAGAACATTTTGAATAGTATAATCAAACCTGATATGATTTGCTCTTCGTGATTTGGATCGGTCCTTGAAAAACTCATGGAGTTTGACATGATTTTAGTGACAACTTTTTTTGGCGGGAGATTTTGGCGCCATAAAATGATGGATGTTGTGAAGATCTGTGAAAAATGAAGTTACATTGTGTTATAAGGTGTAGAAGGTGAAGTAAGAGAGGGGGTGTAATTGACATGTTTATAAAAGTGGTGCCCCTTTTTTATAAAAAAAAAGTAGGCAATTGCCTGCTTCTAACTGCAGGCATCATTTCCCCAAAAGTTAATACTCTCTATCTAAAAGTGAATACAATGCAAAAAATTAATGCTTTTGTTCATGAATCGAAGTCTGCACAAAAGTGAATCAAAAGAGGTTGTGGATTCACACACCTCCTAATCTTTTTTTCTTTATTATTTTTTATTTTTATAATTTTATATTTATTATAAAACTGCAAAATAAAAAAAAATGAAACATAAATTATAAAGTTTGATAATTCAAAAGTATTAAAATACAAAAAGTACGGAGTAGAATACCATAAAAACTGTATTTGTTCTGCTAATAAAATGAGTAAAACTGCCCGTAAAAAATGCGGAACAAAAACCGTAAAGTCAAAATAGTAAAAGACAAAATATACGAAACATAAAAACATTAAAAACTGTCTTGTCGTCAGGGGTGTGTGATGTAGAAACCCTATGACCCATACAAAAAAAATTGAAGTCTCCAAAAATTTAAAGACGCGCGCATGAATTTTTGGTGCATTCTTGAAAGGGCGTTTGGTGACACATGTATGTTTGTGAGTTGTTTAAATTAATAGTGCACGTGCATGAAAAATAGGAACGCGACTTGGTTCATTTTGGTAAAACGATAACTCGTGAAAAATCAGATTTTGGAGATAAATCTCAAAGTTTTAGGCCAGTATCCTCCTAGAGGAGCTGGTCACAAGTTCTCAAATTGAGTTCTTGTGTGGGGATTACCCCAGGTTCGAACCTGGGCTTAGGATTTCATTAGGAAAAGGTTTACCGCTGAAGCAAAATGTTTAAAAAAAAATCTCAAAGTTTTAGAGCACATATCACTGATTAGAATCACTAAAAGTATACAGCTTTCAACTAGCCAAACCTTAAAATAACAAAAAATGCAATTATAACCAATAGGGACAAGTTATCCAAACCCCCCTATTTTTGTTATCCAAGCACGCCCCTCTTTTTTTGATTTTTGATTTTTATTTTATTTTTTATTTTTATAATTTTATTTATATCAAAAAACTATAAACCTGAAAGTACGGAACAGAAAATATAAAGTTTAATATGTCAAACGCTAAAAACTGTCAGAAATACGGAACAGAAACTGACAAAAAACTGTGTTATACTGAAAAGTCAAAGGAAGATTCCTTTTGTCCCCTATGATTTGACATCATAGGTGGGGCTTGTATAGTATAACCCTAACCAATAATGTTGGACGAAATCATAAGTTGATAACTTGATATAGGCTTCAAGCTCTAAACTTTAAACCTTAAAAAACATCAATTTTAGAGGGTTATACTATAGAAGCCCCCCCCCCCCCCCCCATGATGTCAAATCATAAGGAGATTCCTTTTGTCCCCTTTGACTTTCCAGTATAACACAGTTTTCTGTCAGTTTCTGTTCCGTATTTCTGACAGTTTTTAGCGTTTGACATATTAAACTTTATATTTTCTGTTCCGTACTTTCAGGTTTATAGTTTTTTGATATAAATAAAATTATAAAAATAAAATAAAATAAATAAAAAATAAAAAATAAAAACAGAGGGGGGGAGGGGGGGGGGGCTTGGATAACTTGTCGTATTTTAGATCAAATTTTAGGGATACTGATCAGTAATTTAAGCTTCAAGATAAAAACTTTAAGGGTTAAAATCATCAATTTAAGACTAAAAGGTAGAATTCATAACTTAACTTAGCATATAATGTTAATTATAGCTCTCAAAAATAATAATTTGTTATGGATAATTATTAGTGGGTGTCGTTATTGATAACATATAACCCATAAGAAGCCCGCGATCCAGTTAGCTTAGGGTTTTACCCTAAGAGGTGAGATCCCACGAATTCATGTATTTTTTAAAGAACAAACAAGAAGATCACAACCATCCATTCACCTTTCATCCAATGGCTGAGATGAAAGCCAAAAATTACAAACAAGGGCACATAAGTAATTTCACCCGTCTCCATAAAAGCAAAAAAAAATCCCAATCCATCTCATTTAATACATCACTTTCTCACTCATAAAAAAACCTATATCTATTTTCTCTCCCCTAACCACTCACCGGAATCACCTAACCACCGCCTGAATCACCATGAAACCGCCGTCTCCGGCAACCACCATTGCCGGAATATTTTCCGGCCAACCACCAACTCACCCCAAAACATAGATCAGGCCCCCCTGATTATATCTGGAAAGTTTGAAGACCCACGGAGTCCATTTGACCCTTGTTCGAAGCACCACACCCACCACCCACCGCCGGAATCATCAATAAAACCGTCGGACTCCGCCGTTCCTCTTCTTCCAATTCACCAGAAAATACCACCGCCGTCTAATATGGTTGAAAATCAACAATTAATCAATGTTATAGATGAAAGTCACTTAATCGAAATTCCAGTAGATGATGTAGTTACACAAGATGTTTTAGATGATTTACCAGAAGATAAAGATAAAGATGATGCAAATACCTTGAGATGTTTCAGAATAAAGATGATTTACACCTCACACGTCTATGGCTACCTTGGGATTCTCCTTGAAGGGCGTGAGCATTTTGTAGATTCATAATGAATCCTATGTGATTGATTATGTGAATCACATGGGATTCATGCTGAATCCCATGTGATTCATTATGAATCCCATGGGATTCATAATCAATCACATGTGATTTAGCATGAATCACATGGGATTTAGCATGAATCCCATGTGATTCATTATGAATCCCATGGGATTGACTAATGAATCACATGGGATTCAGCATGAATCACATGTGAATCCATGTGATTAATTATGAATCCTATGAGATTGACTAATGAATCACATGGGATTTATAATGAATCACATGGGATTCAGGCTATTAACCAACCCAAGAAAATAGCCATAGCAACTATTAACCAACCTAAGAAAATAGCCATAGCAACTCATTAACCCATTCGTACCTACAAAAGAAGATTATTAGATTAATTATTAGCAAGTATTGTGGTCACTTAAACAAAAAATGGCCGTCCAATTTGAGACTTTAAAGAGTAAACAATTGAAATTTGGAAGAAAATTAAATGAACAATGAATTTTGACTCCAAGTACTTGAATGTCACTAGAGTATTGGCCACTAGACATTGAAATAACATTATCCTTCAAACAGAACACATGTTAGATTTGAAGAGCATGATAACTCTCTTCTTAGCTAGAATCTTATCAAATTGATTCAGTAGTTTAAAATTTTTTATTTCTTTATTTTTTCTATCCTCTCTCCAATACATATTATAATATCTTCTTCTTCCTCTACCATAAAAAGGAAAATCTAGTTCTTCGTAAAAACATAAAAACACACTCTCTCTCACCAGATCTAATCACCTTCGATGACGACGATGATGACGTCTGCACTTCTTACGATGACGTCACACCACCACTACAGCAACCACTAAGAAGCCGCTTATGGTGTTCGATCGTTTCTACCGCCACGTGTTAAACAAGTCTCCGACGAATCAAACAATCACACCTCATTTTCCGGCGAGTCACCATCACGATATCCCAAAACAACCACGCGGTCTAACAGCAGTGCAACCAACGCACCGTCCTCACATCCCACGCCACGTTCCACGACCCTTCACCTGCCGATCGAAGGTTATATTTTCCGCTACAGCTTCCGCCGCCACAGATCGCGTCACCCCCGCCCCGCACCTCCCATTTCAACGAGTTCAATAAATTACCTGTTGTCCGAGCGTCGTTGAAATAGTAGTGTACAGTTGGCTCTCGTGTCGTTGAAATAGTAATGCTTCATATTACAGTTCAATAAATTAGAATTTGCGGATTAGGGTTTTGAAATTGGGGAAGGTGAGAGAGTGAGTAAAATGAGAGTGTATGTGAGAGAATGAGAGTAAGTGAGAAAATGAGAGTAAGTGAGAAAATGAGTCTGGGTGAAATGAGAGTAAGTGAGTAAAATGAGAGTGTATGTGAGAGAATGAGGTAATGACCTTGGTCAAATGTCCTGAAGATGTTTCAGTCATTGGCATGAAATGGGTGTTCAAAAACAAATCTGATGAAAATGACATAGTAATTAAAAACAAAGCCATACTTGTAGCCAAAGGCTATAACCAACAAGAAGGCATTGACTATGAATAAACATTTGCACCAGTAGCAAGGATGGAAGCCATCAGGATCTTCCTTGCTTTTGCAACCTACATGAACTTCAAGGTGTACCAAATGGATGTTAAAAGTTTATTCTTAAATAGGTCACTGAAAGAAGAAGTTTATGTTCAGCAACCTCCTGGATTTGAAAGCCATGAGTTTCCTGACTATGTCTGCAAGCTTAACAAAGTCCTTTATGGACTGAAACAAGCTCCCAGGGCATGATATGAAACTCTCTCAGCCTTCCTGATCCAAAATAAATTTGTCAGAGGCAAGATAGATGATGTGTGCCTAAACACACATCATTTTTATACCGGAAAAACACACTAAAATAGACTAATAACAATAAAACATGTGAAATTATATTGTAAATATGTTTGGTTTTTGTTATTATGTCTTGCAGGTACAAGGGTTTGAAAACAAAGCGAAAACGGTAATTACTCGAGCACTCCATTGGAGAGAGCACAAAATTACAAGACCAACGTTAATTTTATTTGGAGCATCGAGACAAAAGACGAAAAATTTAAAGATTAATTGAAGCCCAAATTTAATAGCCCAATAATGAATGAAGCCCAAGTTTCTCAGTGCCACATGCAACAAACAAATGAAAAGAAAAAAATTACTCCACATGGTGGCAATGAGAAGCGACAAAAAGGAGAAGTAGCATAATATATATAATTGGAGAAGTAGCATGCCACGTAAATGAGAGTTAGCAGGCAAAAAAAAAAGAAAAAAAAAAGAAGAGATACTTAAATGGTGGCACGTGAATATCACTCTCCCAAATTTAATAGCAATGGCGCATGATGAATTCTTTTCCCCACTCTCGCTAGCTGTCAACATACTCCAGCCAACTATAATGCACCACGTGGCAAATGGGCTGTCATTTGAAGGAAGAGTCTAGAAAATCATTGGCTATAAATTGAGGCACCTGATCCGAGGATATGAATTCGTTAACTCCGCTCATTTATTTTCAATCACAACACACAGTTGTATTTATTTTTAGAGTAGCAGTTCGCTTTTTTTTTATGTTTTTTTTCTTCTTATTAAGATTTAATATCTTCTAGCTTATTTGTAGTGCTTATTTTGTAAAACTTTTTTTTAGCTTATTAATGAAAAAGATGTTTATTACTTAGGCTTATTTCTCTTCTTCTCATCTCTTTCTTTATTTATTTTTTTTTTCTCATCTAATAAGTTATATTAGCTTATTAGCTTATTACATCTTTTTATTTCTCTTCTTCACCCTCTAGCTCGATTCAAACACAAAAAGAGATGCGTGAGCTTATTATGCTCGGCTTATTTTTCAAATAAGCCTTGACACCTCTTAGTTTGAGAGCACTTTTCTTTATTTTTAGCTTTTTATATAGCTTATTTATTAGATCTATTAGTTTTATCAAGTTTTTTTTATAAAAAGTTTGCAACTTTTTGAGTATTTCTTGAACAATAAGCTATTTAATAGCTTGTTCATTTAGATCTAGTCCTTAAATATACCCGATTCGCGTCTATTCTTCGTAGTAGGCAACTTAGCTTCGGGTGGACTTAGATCTATTAGTTTTTAGTTATAAAGTTTTAATCTTTTTACTTTTTAGATTATTTTTAGCTTATTACATATAGTAGTAGTGCTTATTATTGCTTATTATTCACTAACCATTGATAAAGTTTTGATCTTTCTTTGTTTCTCGCCATCCTACATCTAAGGCGTGGAGCTTACGGGTCTTATAACCTTTAAAATCATTAAAGCTTACAACTTTATTAACTTTTATTAAGTTATTTAGTAAATAAAGCTTTAAACTTTATTAACTATATAGCAAAATTAAAGTTAACAAATAAATAAACTTTAATCATTTATTTAGTTTATAAGATCGGGTGGTTTTTTCTCTCGTATAAATCACCGGGTCATAATCTCCTTCCTTTTTATCATTTTTAGTTTAAATATCTAGTTGTAGATCATGTTTATTATTGTGAAATTATTTGCTTTTGTTAGTCTGATTAATATGAGTAGTGAGTAGATTTTGTTATATGTTTGTTAAGTGTTGGTGAATTGTGAAATAAAGTGTGAAACCTTAGAAATTATTAGTTAATAACCTTTGGTCTACTTGTTTTGATTTTTAGTTACTTTTACGGGCAAAAGCCGTAAAGGTAACTAATTATCTAAACCAAATAGATTTTACCTAGGTAAAAAGAAGTGTTTTCAATATAAACCAACGTTGTGAGAAAACATTCCTTTTTAAACGGGTATTCAAAGGTTGTTGATTAATAATTTCCGGATTATTTGTGGATCTTTTTAGTTGGTTATTTTTAACGGGCAAAAGCCGTTAGGAAAATTGATTATTTAGATCTAATAATTATTACCAAGAAAAATTGATTGTTTTCAATATAAGCCAACGTTGTGAGAAAATGATTTAATTTGACGGGTATTAATTAAAAAGGGGCTTAACATGATAGTTCACACTTAATGATCTTTTCACCACACTTGACAAACATATTTTTTTTTTATATCATATTCTTAGCTAAATTTTATTGTCATTTAGTTGCTATTTGATTAGTTTAAATTTTGATTAGTTAAAATAGATCTTAAATCTCAAAAATCCAAACCAAAAATATCCGACAATCAAGCATTAAAACTAAAAACACAAACGTAAATCTCAATTCAAATCTCGTTGGGAAAACGACCTCGGAAGATCAATTTATCACTTACAAATATTAAAACTGCTCTATCTATAACGAATCAGTTTTTGGCGCCGCTGCCGGGGAGGTTTGACCGATTGTTACGTTGTGTTTGGCGTTCGTGCCTTGAAGATCCTTTCTTTTGAAAGTTTATTTTCTTAAAA
This sequence comes from Artemisia tridentata subsp. tridentata, assembly GCA_021014915.2. Classification (NCBI taxonomy): domain Eukaryota; kingdom Viridiplantae; phylum Streptophyta; class Magnoliopsida; order Asterales; family Asteraceae; genus Artemisia; species Artemisia tridentata. The sequence continues at coordinate 104,977,886 of CP139507.1, read as the reverse complement.
TTCAAAAATCCAAAAAAATTAAAAATTCACAAAAACCAAAAATATTTTCATTTTCTAAAAAATCTTTCAAAAATCCAAAAATATTGTGATTAATTTTCTTTAATATAAAAACCCAAAAAGATTTTCTTTTCAAAAATTTATTTTCCTTTTTACTTTTATGTTTCTCAATTATAAAAATTCAAAAATATTCTTCTTATTCCTCTTATTCGTTTGATTCTTTATCTCTTACCATCTTATACCGTTTAATTCATATCTTCTTATCCTCTTAACCGTTTAATTCTTATCTTCTTATCCCTCATATTGTTTAATTCTCCACCATGTTCGATTCTTTCCCATCTCATCCCCATGATCCAAGGACCATGGAGGATTTCTATCATCCGACGCTCATCGGTAGAGGAGGACCGATCGCTCCAACAAACGATTTTGTTTTGAAAGATCATGTGATTGAGTTTATTCAACAAATCTGCCAATTCCATGGATTTGAACATGAAGATGCTAATCATCATTTAGACAAATTTCTATCGATCACTCAATTCTTCAAGCAGAACGGAGTCTCTCACGACAACATCCGTTTGAATCTCTTTCCCTTCTCGTTAACCCATGAAGCCGAATCTTGGTTTTACACTCTTAAAACCAATTCTATTCATACATGGGAAGAGATGTGCATCAAATTTCTTTCAAAATACTTTCCATACTCAAAAACGATGAAGTTTAGAAGAGACATTCTAAATTTTCGACAACTGCACAGGGAATCAGTATTTGAAGCTTGGGAGAGATTCAAATATTTGCTGCAAAGATGTCCAGATCATAGAATTTTGCTCCTTGATCAAATCTTAACCTTCTATCATGGCATAAATATGATTGATCGAGACAAAATCATGTTGGCTGCCGGAGGCAATCTCATGCGGAAGACTCCTCAAGAAGCTTATGATTTGATCGAGAATATGACACAACATCACTATCAGTGGGATACTGGAGCCCTTTATGACTCTACCACTGTTTTGAGTGATCATTATTCCGATTATATTCCCGCTGAGATTGCACAAATTGGGGTCCTTGGCAATCACAAAAGTTATATAAATCAATATTGCCAGCAAGGACCAGGTCATCCTAACACTATCCACTTTTCATACTCCGATGAAAGTGATGAGGATGCTCCTTATGATGAAGAGAAATCAGATGAGGACCCTTCAGATACCTTTTTAATGGGGGACAAGGAAGTCAAAATCAATCCTCTTAAGGAAATTGATGACCTTGTTCCAATCCCAAGGGTATCCGAAGAACCTTTCGATCTTCCTGATTCTACTTCCCATACATTCAAAATGACTATCACAAATCCTTTGTTTGATTTCGATTCTAAATTTACTCTAAATTCATATAATCCTATCTTTGATATTCAAAACGAGGAGTGTGATGAGTCCGACACAGAAACCGATATGGACGAGGTGCACATTTATAGCCCACAAAGTACCGCACAAGTCCCGCCTCCATACATCCCGTCGAAGCCCGAGCTAAAAGACGTACTTCATGAGAGTGATTATCTTCTTGAGGAGTTCGCCGATGAACTCACTCGCATCGATCCAATCCCACCGGGGGATGAAGATAAAAACTTCGATTTTGAATCAGATTTGAGAAAATTGGAATTTTTACTAAGTCATGATCCTTCAACTAATTGTGCCTCTAGTCTGGGGGAGTTCACCGATGAACTCACTCACATCATATCTCCGTCGGAGTATGATTACTCGGAGGGAGACGTATTGCCTATTAAGGACACTATTCCTACTCTTCCTCCTGAGGTATTATTAGATCATGACTTAAAGAGCTTTAATGATCAAATTCAAATTAAAGAAAATGAAAAATCTGCTTTTGAGGATGAAGATTTCATCATGATTGTTATCAAAATCTTTCTTCCATTCCTCGCATATAATGTGATTTCTCCTCTTCTTCACTCCTACAGGAGTGAAGATACAATCTTTGACCCCGGCATCTCATTCATAACTTCTATTTAGAGCCGTGGGCATCTCATCGGAGTGGAACTTTCGTATGCTTCAATGTTTATCCAAACATCTTGAACGAAATTCCGATGGAGATTATTTTTTCCACATGCTCCCCCATGGACAACTGAATTCGGGGGCGAGTCAAGCTAGTGACTTATAAAAAAAAACAAGCGCTTCTCAGGGGGCAACCCGTGTTATCTATCTATCTATCTTTTATTTTCTAATAAGTGTGTTGTGTAGAATAGTGTGGGGGCGTGTTTCTTTCCATGTGGTTTTGCAGGGTACCGTTTTGCTTTTAGGACTCCCTATGATCGAGAAGACCTCCGTGCTTGTTTTCAAACCCTCCAATCACTCGGTCTCCGACCATTACTTACCTTGGGATATCCTTTAGTCATATATATAGATATATATAAAAAAAAAAATGTTTTTCCCCTTTCACACTTGTAATTTTTAAACAAAAGCCATTTTCAATTCTAAGTGTGGGGGTAACACCCGTCATTTTTAAACATTGAGGCCAATGTTCAGTTTTAAGTGTGGGGGGGATTTCCATCGAAAATGACTATACCTTGTACTTGCTTTTACCTCACGCAACCCCGTTTTTCCTCCTAAAAAAAAATAAAAAATAAATAATAATAATAATAATAATAATAATAATAATAATAATAATAATAATAATAATAATAATAATAATAATAATAATAATAATAATAATAATAATAATAATAATAATAAATAAATAAATAAATAAAAAATTGAAAAATCCAAAAAAAAAAATGAGAAAATTTAAAATTTTTGAAAAAATATAATAAGTGTTTTGACACATTGTTGACTTTCCGCTGGAGAGAGTAGGAATAAAATTCTGACTTGACCGGGCGTGTTGAGCCCTAGCTTGTCCCCTTTAACCTTTATAATCTATAAGCTTGTGCTAGTCTTTTATACAAGGAGCTATAAAACGCGAATTCTTTTTAAGAATTTGCAAGTTCCCGTAATTGACTTTATATATGCATGGCTTGATTATTTGGCTAAGCATTCGCGGATCTTATTATTTAAGATTTTAAATTTGCGAAGAACGAGAAATGATAGAGTTGTTTATAAGTTAGATTGCTAAACGTGGAGTAGTTGGATCTCTTTAGAGCTCATCAAAGTTACTTGTGACTTTTTGTTCCCATAAGCTTGTTTCACCCAATAATAGTAATCTAGGAATAATTAAAGGTATTTTGGTTTTGGCGATAATTAGTTTTTATTTCTTCCTTAGAGAATTCTTGCTTATGAAAGTTGGGTACACATCAAGGTACTGTCAGTGTTACGGTGTAATAGACTATTCCATCTTGCCGGCTCGCAACCGATGTTGGGATTGTTATAAAAGCCGTAGGACTTGGGGTTTGGCAAATAATTAATGAATATGATAATATAATAATAATCCAAAGCCATAAAAAGTTTTCTACATCTTGCCGGTTCGCAGCCGATGTTGTAGACTTCTAATAAAGGCAGAGGAAAAATTCCAAGGTCATAATAGACTATCACATCTTGCCGGTTCGCAGCCGATGTTGTGATTGTTATAAAGGGCCAAGGACTAAATACGTTAATGTGCTTAATAATGTCTAAAAATGCCAAACTTCGACTCCGGGGGTGTCCTAATAAAGGCTTCCGTCTCTGGACTCGTAGATGAGTTGTTTCGGTCGCAAATAAAAGGGACACCATCAAAATCGTGTTAAATCAGAGACCTTGATGTGGACCTCATTTTTGTATGCAACGGTTTTCAAAGGAAGATTTGGAAACTACTTAGCATCTAAACTAGGTATCTTTATCGGACTAAAAATTATCGAAACGAGAATTTGAAGAGATTCATTTCTCACCAAAAATAAAATAAATAGAGGAAAATAGGAATTTGGGAACAAGAGGTAATCCACAATTAGCTTTTATGAGTAGTGATAGCAATCTAACTTGTAAATAACAATGATTTCGTTTTTAAGCTTAGTTTGGGGGCTCGTGAAAAATCAGGGACGATGAATTTTATCCGTATGGTCACTTCTTTATGAGTCGTGTTTCCTACTCGAAGACCCTAAAAGTTATCGTGAGATAATGATTGTCAACAAAGCCGTCACATGATAATGAGAAAAATACAAAAATATAATAAAAAGGAAAATCGGGGAGTTTTTTAAAAACTTTGGATTTCTTAATCTCTTTTGAAAATTTTGCTACTTTTCAAAGTTAGTAAAAAGAGGTTAAAATTTTCTGGTTTCAAAAATGTGTTTTTATAACATTGCGTGAGGGGCCAGCAATGGATTAGTGTGGGGGATTTTGATGTGTGCCTAAACACACATCTTTTTTATACCGGAAAACACACTAAAATAGACTAATAACAATAAAACATGTGAAATTATATTGCAAATATGTTTGGTTTTTGTTATTATGTCTTGCAGGTACAAGGGTTTGAAAACAAAGCGAAAACGGTAATTACTCGAGCACTCCATTGGAGAGAGCACAAAATTACGAGACCAACGTTAATTTTATTTGAAGCATCGAGACAAGAGACGAAAAATTTAAAGATTAATTGAAGCCCAAATTTAATAGCCCAATAATGAATGAAGCCCAAGTTTCTCAATACCACATGCTAACAAACAAATGAAAAGAAAAAAAATTACTCCACATGGTGGCAATGAGAAGCGACAAAAAGGAGAAGTAGCATAATATATATAATTGGAGAAGTAGCATGCCACGTGAAGGAGAGTTAGCAGGCAAAAAAAAAAAGAAAAAAAAAGAAGAGATACTTAAATGGTGGCACGTGAATATCACTCTCCCAAATTTAATAGCAATGGCGCATGATGAATTCTTTTCCCCACTCTCGCTAGCTGTCAACATACTCCAGCCAACTATAATGCACCACGTGGCAAATGGGCTGTCATTTGAAGGAAGAGTCTAGAAAATCATTGGCTATAAATTGAGGCACCTGATCCGAGGATATGAATTCGTTAACTCCGCTCATTTATTTTCAATCACAACACACAGTTGTATTTATTTTTAGAGTAGCAGTTCGCTTTTTTTTTTTGTTTTTTTTCTTCTTATTAAGATTTAATATCTTCTAGCTTATTTGTAGTGCTTATTTTGTAAAACTTTTTTTTAGCTTATTAATGAAAAAGATGTTTATTACTTAGGCTTATTTCTCTTCTTCTCATCTCTTTCTTTATTTATTTTTTTTCTCATCTAATAAGTTATATTAGCTTATTAGCTTATTACATCTTTTTATTTCTCTTCTTCACCCTCTAGCTCGATTCAAACACAAAAAGAGATGCGTGAGCTTATTATGCTCGGCTTATTTTTCAAATAAGCCTTGACACCTCTTAGTTTGAGAGCACTTTTCTTTATTTTTAGCTTTTTATATAGCTTATTTATTAGATCTATTAGTTTTATCAAGTTTTTTTTATAAAAAGTTTGCAACTTTTTGAGTATTTCTTGAACAATAAGCTATTTAATAGATTGTTCATTTAGATCTAGTCCTTAAATATACCCGATTCGCGTCTATTCTTCGTAGTAGGCAACTTAGCTTCGGGTGGACTTAGATCTATTAGTTTTTAGTTATAAAGTTTTAATCTTTTTACTTTTTAGATTATTTTTAGCTTATTACATATAGTAGTAGTGCTTATTATTGCTTATTATTCACTAACCATTGATAAAGTTTTGATCTTTCTTTGTTTCTCGCCATCCTACATCTAAGGCGTGGAGCTTACGGGTCTTATAACCTTTAAAATCATTAAAGCTTACAACTTTATTAACTTTTATTAAGTTATTTAGTAAATAAAGCTTTAAACTTTATTAACTATATAGCAAAATTAAAGTTAACAAATAAATAAACTTTAATCATTTATTTAGTTTATAAGATCGGGTGGTTTTTTCTCTCGTATAAATCACCGGGTCATAATCTCCTTCCTTTTTATCATTTTTAGTTTAAATATCTAGTTGTAGATCATGTTTATTATTGTGAAATTATTTGCTTTTGTTAGTCTGATTAATATGAGTAGTGAGTAGATTTTGTTATATGTTTGTTAAGTGTTGGTGAATTGTGAAATAAAGTGTGAAACCTTAGAAATTATTAGTTAATAACCTTTGGTCTACTTGTTTTGATTTTTAGTTACTTTTACGGGCAAAAGCCGTAAAGGTAACTAATTATCTAAACCAAATAGATTTTACCTAGGTAAAAAGAAGTGTTTTCAATATAAACCAACGTTGTGAGAAAACATTCCTTTTTAAACGGGTATTCAAAGGTTGTTGATTAATAATTTCCGGATTATTTGTGGATCTTTTTAGTTGGTTATTTTTAACGGGCAAAAGCCGTTAGGAAAATTGATTATTTAGATCTAATAATTATTACCAAGAAAAATTGATTGTTTTCAATATAAGCCAACGTTGTGAGAAAATGATTTAATTTGACGGGTATTAATTAAAAAGGGGCTTAACATGATAGTTCACACTTAATGATCTTTTCACCACACTTGACAAACATATTTTTTTTTATATCATATTCTTAGCTAAATTTTATTGTCATTTAGTTGCTATTTGATTAGTTTAAATTTTGATTAGTTAAAATAGATCTTAAATCTCAAAAATCCAAACCAAAAATATTCGACAATCAAGCATTAAAACTAAAAACACAAACGTAAATCTCAATTCAAATCTCGTTGGGAAAACGACCTCGGAAGATCAATTTATCACTTACAAATATTAAAACTGCTCTATCTATAACGAATCAATAGACAACACATTGTTTATCTACAGGACAAATAATGATGTCATACTTGTACAAGTATATGTTGATGACATCATCTTTGGCTCAACAAGTTATAAACTTTGCAAAAAGTTTGAAAAACTGATGGCAAAGAAATTTGAAATGAGCATGATGGGAGAACTGACTTACTTCCTTGGTCTGCAAATCAAGCAGACTGATAAAGGAACCTCTATCAGTCAAAAGAAGTATGTCAGAAACCTACTGAAGAAGTATGAGCTCAGTGAATGTGCCTTAGTCAAAACTCCCATGATACCCCCAAACAACCTTGGTCCTGACCTAACTGGAAAACCAGTAAATCAAACTCTTTTCAGAGGAATGATAGGATAACTGATATATCTACTTGCATCAAGGCCTGACATCCAATTCTCAATCTGTTTGTATGCCAGATACCAATCTGACCCAAGAGAATCTCACCTCACAGCTGTGAAATGGATACTCAGGTACCTGAAAGGTACTCCAAACCTTGGATTATACTATCCAAAATGTTCAGGCTTTGATTTCAAAGGATACTCAGACTCTGACTATGCTGGATGCAACATGGACAGGAAAAGAACCTCAGGCTCCTGCCAAATCCTTGGTGGAAAACTAGTCTGTTGGAGTGCTAAGAAGTAACAATCAGTTGCCATGTCCTCAGCTGAAGCTGAATATGTTGCAGCAGCAAGTTGTTGTGCAAATGTACTCTGGATGAAAAGTCAACTCAGTAACTATGGAATTCAGTACAAGATGGTTCCCATCTTTTGTGATAACACAAGTGCAATTGCCATCTCAAACAACCCTGTTCTTCATTAGAGAACAAAACACATTGATATTAGATATCACTTCATCAGGGACCATGTCAAGAATGGTAACATTGAATTACACTTCATTCCTACTGAATATCAGCTAGCTGATATATTCACCAAACCATTGGATGAACCAACTTTCACAAGACTGAAAGCTGAATTAGGAATGTTGGATATTGAGATTCAGTCCACTGATTGAATCCATCCAACTAAGTGTAAATTCTGAAAAACCCATGTCCCTGACTCAATGTGTTCCTCAGTAAAAAGGATCACTGAACCTCAGGAACTAAACCCAAGTTCCTAAACCCTTGTACCTCAGGAACTAAACCCAAGTTCCTGAACCCTTGAACCATCAGGAACTAAACACAAGTCCTGAACAAGCAGGTTCACTGAATGAAGAGTCATTCAGGGCCCTCAGAAGACATTCAATGCTAACTTAAATGCTCTAAGTATCTAGTTAGTAAATGTCCGAGGTTGGTAACTGAATTCTTATTTAATATAAGAATATTTGTTCTTTTGCCTTTCTGGCATGCACCTCATGGGCCACCACATTCCCACTTGGCATTTAATGCCTCTCCAATCACATAACAGATATGTGATGACTCAACCCTGCAAACTACACTTTTTGCAGACGGCACAACTGTTCACCTCGACAGTTGCGCAAAATAGGGAAAGTGGAGTGGTTATGAATTAAATGCGGATCTCAAACGTTTTATTCAAAATGGTTTTCAAAATAATATCTTTTGAGAAAATTAAACCGCTTAATGCCTAAAATACCCTCCTCTCCACTTCCCTATAAATACCCCCCAAACAAAAAACACACACACGTTTTTAGAAAATCTTAAGCAAATTCTTGCCTTTTTTTTTTCTTTCAAAACAAAATTTTTGTGTGTGTGCTCTTAGTCTTTAGAAACCCAGACCTTTGTTGTTCTTGCAAACCCAAGACCTTCCAACATAAATGGCTACGTCTAAAGCTATCACATATACCCCAAATGTGGAATTCCTCATGGAGGGCGTAGACATGACCAAGAACAACGTGGTAGGAAACTTTGCCTACCCCCAAAAGTTTTGGGCGTACAAGAATATAGTTAAATACCTTCAAAACTGCTTTCTTGCTACGGCGTTCACAAAGACCCCCTCAGTCATTTACAATGACTATTTGAGGGAATTTTGGTGTACAGCAGTGGCAACTAGCCCTGAAGACACCAAAGACTCAATTATCACGTTCTCAGTGATGAATGGGAGAAGGACCCTCTCCCTAGATTACTCAACCTTCATCAAGGCCACAGGTCTTGATTTCACTGAGAACTATGAGTCCAACCCCACTGACCAAGAAGTAAAGGACGAATTGCTTTTACTAGGGCCACATGACCCAAAACAACTTGATGTGGCCTCAGGATCCCTTTTGGCCAAAGCGCCTATCGTCAAAACCTGGTTCCATCCTGTCTGGAGGATCCTGATGACTTTTGTCATTCAGGTCCTTGGGGGAAATAAATCCTCCACGGAGCAATTGAAATCATCACAACAATTGATGGTGTTCAGTCTCCTGGAGGGTAGAAAAATTGACATCGGAGGAATACTCTTCCGTGACCTCGTGGCCAAGCTCTCAGGAAAATCTAGGCAAAAACACTTGTCTTACCCTAGGTTCATTTCCTGTGTGCTTCAGGATTTACTTGGCTCTGAATATATTAGGCCTGACGTTCAAGGATCTAAACCTGATGTCCTACACAAGGCCAATTATACGAGTGGCATTACAGAGGTACAACCAGTCGCCCTGACCGACTACATGTTGGTAATCATTCAGGGTGCAAACGCTATCTCACCCATTCCTTCTCCTACAAAGGAGAAGAAAAAGAAGGCAGGGTCCAAGAAGGTGGTTAAACCCAAATCACTCGTCCTTGAGACCTCTGCCTCAGAACCCAAAGAAGGGGAAACAATGGCCAAGACCTCAGAGACACCCATCATTGAGACCCTCTTGACCTTAAAACAAACGCCAACGGAGGTTACTGAGAAATCATCCTCAGTATCCTCGGGCAAAACCTTTCCCCATGGCTCTACTGACATACACAAGTCAGTGGAGTCAGGAACCTCCACCCAATCACATCCCGATGAAGGTACTGACAAATCACAATCTGTGCCTGAGGGAGTAAAGGGTCCTGAATCCTCGGTAGGGCAGCACTACTCTACTGAGAATGGGACCCACACCCAATCACATCCTGTTCACGGCTCTGAGAAATCACACTCAGAATCTTAGGGAGTCAAGGACCCTAAATCCCCAAAAGAGCAGTACAACCCTGATGGGAAGGGGGTCCATCAACAATCACAAATTATGCCTAGTGATAGTACTGGAAAACACCCACCAGTCCTTGAAGGCGCACATGGGGACAAAGACTCAGGGGGCATGCAACCACCCACTGATATGGAACCACAACCCCCTCATGGTGGATCCAGTCTCTCGGGAACTGACTCCAAGCGCCAGGCTGAGCAAACCCACTCGGTTATTATGGCGGGGTCAGGACCTGGCCAAACCCAGTTGCAGATTCAGTCAATGGCGGATTTTCAGGCTGTTCTCTTGTCTGATGAAGAGCTCAGCATTGACAGTGAGGAAGAAGTGTTTGAGGCAGGTGATGATATGGACACTGATGCTCAACCCACTGAACAATCGCATCAGTCTTCTCCACCACAGGGTGAAGAATCAGCATCTCAGGCTGATCATTCATTGGACTCTGAATCATCCTGCCCAGCCAATCTCAGGAAGTATGACAACATTCTTCCTCTCACTGAAAGACAATTGGTCAAGTTCTTGCAGAAAGCCAACAATGCTCTCTTTCAAGGGCTCACTGAAGAAATTTTTGACCAACATTGTGAAGCTGCAGTTCATTATGTCAACCTGAAGGAATCTGTTGAAGCTTATCATGATGAAGTTAATGAGCAACAATAAGGGATTTCCTACTCCTTGACAACTCTTGATCAGAATCTTAAAATGTTCAACGCTACTCTTTCCAACATTACCAAGAGCGTTCCAACTATTCAAGAGTCAGTGAAAGATGACCCTGTGCTCAACAAGAAAATTCTTCAGGCTTCTGAGACTTATCAGCGACAGTTAGCTCAGTTTACTGAGCTTGTCAACATGCTGAAATCCTCTAACCTTCAGGGTCTCAGCTCTTCAGTGGACTCCATCAAGTCTTCCCTGGTTCTTATGGAGGCAAATTTGGCATCTTGGGCCAAGTCTTCGAATTCCTTGGCCTGGAATCTTGGGCCTCGGATGACTGCTATAGAGGCTTCTCAGGCATCTCTTGAGGCAAAGGTCAACACTCTTCAGCAAGACACCTCAGACATCAAATCTATGATGACTGAGATCTATCAGGCTTTCAAAGGTCAGGCTGCTCCCTCAACTTCAGTGAGCACTCCAACTCTTGCTCTCACTATGGCTCAAGCAACAGTTGAGGGGGAGAAAGTCACTAAAGCTTCTTCTAGCCAACAACCTCCTTCTCACACTGAGGGGGAGATTCCTGAAACAACCCCATCATCTACTCACCAAGATAATGGCAAAGGCATTCTCACTACAACTGAGCCTGAACCTACAATATTGGTGCCTGCTACCCAGGTCATAAGGCCTGACCCTGATGAACCAGTCAAGGTCCCTTATGAAATTAATAAAGTGATGCATCTTCTCACTGAGGCTGAAATTCAGGCTCATATGGAGAAGGAAGAAGGGTTGAAGAAAGCAGCTGAAGAAGAAAGGCTGAACAAGTCTGCTCTTATCTAGGTGGTCAGTGAAGAGGCTGAAAAGCTTGGAATTGAACCAAAAGCCCTTACTGGAAGAAAAGGTGGTGAGAGCTTTGTGAAAGCTCAGGATGCTGAGATGATTGCTCTCAGGCAGAAAAAGGATGAAAGGTTGAAAAAGGCTGAGGAGATAAGGAAAAAGAGAATTGAGAGGTACCAGTGGGTTATGACAAGCAGATTGAGACCTGAACCAATCACTGATGTCAAGATTCACTAAAATACCAAGCCTGCTGTCATCAGTGTCTTTAGAGGTCCAGACAAGAGAGACTTTGAGGTTCATGATCCCTTTAGATTCTCTGACTTTGGGATCACTGAATTAGATGAATTGGGTCCAATCATATTTAAAAAGTCAAACGTTGTCGTCAAGGAACTGATGAAATCCCTGAAGCTAAGATATGAAAAAATGACAGCAACACCTGATGAACTTGGTATTCCCTCACTTCTCCCAGCTCCAGCCAGTCAGCCTGCTCCCTCCCAGTCCTCTAGAAGAAAGAGGAAGAAAATTGAGTCTGAGCCTGAGATCAAAGTTCCTGGCCTTGAATGCAACAGAGCCCTCCCTGAAGGAGTTACATTTTTGAACAACTTGGTCATTGAACAACCTGAGAGAGGTCTCTTCTTCACTGATGCGTTTGGTGATAAAGCCTTCCAAAGATGGAGTGACATTGACAAGGCAGGAATTAAAACTATGCTTGGTTACCTCATGATGGCCTCCCCAACACAGAGTCCTGAAAATGTGAGGTTTTGTCATGACCTGAGAATCAAGATCCAAGAACATCCTGACCAACATGAGCTAGAATCTAAGAGACCAAAGCTTGAAGCCCTTGGTTACAAGTTTGACTGAAGAATCTGCAACACCACCACTATCATGTACTTTGTTTAGTTGTTAGGACTCCTGTAAATGAAATTAATAAAATGATGGCCCTTTGTTTTGTTATTTCAGTGTCCTTAATTACTTTCTAGTACATTCAGTATGAGAAGAAGTCATTAGCTCACTCATAACTGATCAAAACACTTAAGCATAATTTATATCCAAATAGGGGGAGATTGTTGGGTCCTTCAGTACCCAAGGATCCTTAAAACAGGATTTGAATACAAATTACGCTAAGTGTTAATCAACCGAAAACACAATTAAGTCACTGAGTGAACAGTCACTCAGTGAGTTACCTTCAAGATGCTCAGGACGAGTCTAAGAAGAAAGACTCACCAATTCAGTGAGGCGGTACTCCCTGATTGTTACTTAAGACAAAGAAGAAGGTAATGGGTTCAGTGAGCGTTAGACAAGAGCTCACTGAACCCCAGTCTCCTCAACAACAATAAGTGATTGAAGACTGAAGACTGAAGGCGAAGACTGAAGAACCTGAAGCCTGAAAGAAAGGCGGGAATGAGCGGGAAGGTTTGAAGAGATAAGGACAAGTCTTATCGGGGCAGAAACAAACCATCCCTAAAGCGGCTAAAAGTCAAGAAGTGTCAGAACTGACACTCGAAGACTTTTTGGCGCATTCCTATTGGTTATTGGAAATGACAAATACTGTTGTAATTGTCAGACACGCCTTCCTATTGTTTATGTATTTTTAATCTTCAGTACTCTTGGATTTTTGTCTATAAATAGCAAACATATGGAGAAAAGTGGGTTAGGTATTTTTTGTGCAATAAAAGCTTAAACTTTCACAATACCCCTTTTCTCCTACAAAGAGTAACCAATCCCTAAGATAGCTCAGTGGGTCGATATTGTTAACACTTAAGCATTGCTTGAGTTTAGATAGGAGACACCATACCTTGTCTATTCAATCCCAAGTGTTTGTTCCGCAAAACACTTGGGTAATAGATTCTTTGATTGATTTCTAATTAGAATTTAAACGTTGAAAAACATTGTGTTTTTATATTTACGTTTTACTTATAAGTTGTAATTAATCAAATACATAGTATCAGTCATAAACACAAATAGATTATCTTTTTAGTTAACTCTAAGCGTGTTAAGGGAACAATAGGGGTGTTTACAATGATTGGGTGCATCGGATGGTTGTACTGTCTGCTTTACGGTTTGTATATTTTGACTAATATAGGTAGGTCCCACTTTTTAGGGGGTGTTAGGATAGTATGACCCATATATCTATTAATCGATTTAACAATTCCTACTGCGTTAAATCACGCCGGTTTCCTCTAGGAACGACTTGGGTTTATTCGGTTTGGGTTTTTAGTCTGTTATATATTATTTTTATTGTGTCATTCACTGCTTCAATCATGTAACGTTCCTGGTGGTTTTTTGATTGTGTGTGTGTGTGTGCGTGTGTGTGTGATTAAAGCCTAATGTTTTAGGGTTTTCTGCATTTCATAGAAGATTAGAGGCTGCTTGTTCTTCTTGGTTTTTTGTTTTGAGTATTTAGCATGATGAAATCGGGTTTCTTGGATTTGGGTGTAGGAGATAAGAAGAGGAAAAAGAAAGTAAGTAATGATGCTGCTGGTGTTCGATTGCGTCCTTTAATAACTGAGTCGAATTTTCCATCGTCGAGTGTCTTAGCATCTAATGTTCGTAGTTGTCTAGTTGAGGTAAGTTTTCGTTACTCTTGAATATAAACGTTATGTCTTTATGAGCACATCTTTTATATAATAAAGCAAAACCCTTAGTGGGAACTTTTTCATTTCAAAAAAATCAAATCATTCCTTATTAGGTAATATTCTCTTTAATTATTATTTTTTCTTTTTAAGTACGCATAGCTAAAAAATCCTAAATACTTCCTCAATTGGCAATGGTGTTTATAAATTCGTTTTTATGAAAAAATAGAACTAAAAAATATATGTGTCACAAATATAAAAAATTAAAACTTTGAAAAAGCGGAGTAATATACAAACATTTGAGGGGTTGAAACTAAACTTTAGACAAACAAAATCCCACAGCAATTCATAGTCAGACCACACAAACATTATTTTTCTTGCGACTCACTTCAAACCCTAATCAAAAGCATATCTTCTAAATCAACATAACCTAATCTAATTCATGGAAGATATGTTTCTCGGTTAAAAAGTTAAAGGTATGTTAATCTTTGACTCTTTGATTGAGAGCTTTGATTTTGGTTGGTTTTTTTTAATAATATCTTGATTCCTAAAATTTTAGTAGTAGTTAGAGTAGTCATAGTTTCTGATGAAATTTTAATGATTCTTGCTAGATTGATTTAGTCTTATAATGAACCCAGAACAAAGAAGAGGGTAAATATATGGAGGAATGTTTGGTTGCGGGTTTAGAAGCTAACTTGACTACCTAATTGAAGATATATTGCAACTTAAAGAAACCTAATCTCCACCAAAACAAAAGGTTTAATTTTTAGGGTGCGTTTAGTTGGAGGAAACACACCCTAGTTTTTCACAAAATGTTTAATAAAAAACAAGGAAAACAGATATCACGTTCAAATTAACGTTTTCCAACAAAATGTTTTCCAAAACACAAAATTTCTATTTCCAACCCTAATAAAGAAAACATGAAAACATTTTTTTTTTGTTTTCCCCGTTTTCCTATTTCCTATTTCTACTCTATTTCTCTAACAACATAATCAGACACTCCAGCCATACCCTAACGCCAAACACCACCCTCCCACAGCCCACATCAGCCATCACCACCCTCGCCGGCGTCGCTCCAGCCGTTTTTTACGTTTTCGTCCGATTCTTTACGTTTTCCTCCGATTCTTTACGTTTTCGTCCGATTCTTTACGTTTTCATCCGATTCTTTACGTTTTCGTCAGATTCTTTACGTTTTCGTCTGATTTTTTACGTTTTCGTCCGATTCTTTACGTTTTCATCTGTTTTTTTTACGTTTTCGTCTGAATTTTAACGTTTTCATCCGATTCTTTACGTTTTCGTCCGACTTTTTACGTTTTCGTCAGATTCTTTACGTTTTCGTCTGTTTTTTTTACGTTTTCGTCTGAATTTTTACGTTTTCGTCCGATTCTTTACGTTTTCGTCCGATTCTTTACGTTTTCGTTCGATTCTTTACGTTTTTCGTCCGATTCTTTACGTTTTCGTCTGTTTTTTTTACGTTTTCGTCCGACTTTTTACTTTTTCGTCCGATTATTTACGTTTTCGTCTGTTTTTTTACGTTTTCTTCTGAATTTTTACGTTTTCGTATGATTTTTTACGTTATCGTCCGATTCTTTACGTTTTCATCTTATTTTTTACGTTTTTGTCCGATTCTTTACGTTTTCGTCCGTCTCCTTACGTTTTCGTCTGATTTTTTACGTTTTCTTCTGAATTTTTATGTTTTCGTCTGATTTTTTACGTTTTCTTCCGATTCTTTACTTTTTTGTCCGATTCTCTACTTTTTTGTCCCATTTTTTATGTTTCGTTCGATTCTTTACGTTTTCGTCTGTTTTTTTACGTTTTCTTCTGAATTTTTGCGTTTTCGTCCGATTCTTGACATTTTCGTCCAATTCTTTACGTTTTTGTCCGATTCTTTACGTTTTTGTCCGTCTCCTTACGTTTTCGTCTGATTTTTTACATTTTCATCCGATTCTTTATGTTTTAGTCTTTTTTTTACGTTCTCGCCTGAATTTTTACGTTTTCGTCCGTCTCCTAATGTTTTCGTACGATTCTTTACATTTTCGTCCGATTCTTTACGTTTTCGTCTTTTTTTACATTTTTTTAGGTTTCGTCTGCCGAAAACGTAAAAAATGAACGAAAACGTAAAAAACAGAAGAAAACGTAAAAAAGTGAACGAAAACGTAAAAAAATAGACGAAAACGTAACAAAATAGATGAAAACGTAAAAAAATGGATGAAAACACTATAATTTAGAAAACGTAAAAAAAACATAAGAAAACGTAAAAAAAATGGACGAAAACGTAAAAAAACATAAAAGAGAGGACGAAAACATAATAAAACGGGCGAAAACGTAAAAAAACCAATGAAAATGTAAAAAACAGACGAAAACGTAAAAATATTGATGAAAACCTTAAAAAACAGACGAAAACGTAAAATTGATGAAAACCTTAAAAAACAGACGAAAACGTAAAAAAACGGACGAAAACGTAAAAAGACATACGAAAACGTAAAAATTCAAACCAAAACGTAAAAAAACAGACGAAAACGTAAAGTATCGGATGAAAACGTAAAGAATCGGACGAAAACCTAAAGAATCGGACGAAAACGTAAAGAATCGGACGAAAACCTAAATAATCGGACGAAAACGTAAAAATTCAGACGAAAACGTAAAGAATCGGACAAAAACGTAAAGAATCGGACGAAAACGTAAAAAATCGGACGAAAACGTAAAGAATCGGAAGAAAACGTAAAAAATCGGACGAAAACGTAAAAAATCAGACGAAAACGTAAAAAAAGGACGAAAACGTAAAAAAGCCTACGAAAACGTAAAAACGGACGAAAACGTAAAAAAAACGGACGAAAACGTAAAAAAGAGGACAAAAACGTAAAAAACAGACGAAAAAGTAAAGAAAAAAAAAATATTTTTTAGTTATTTTACGTTTTCGAATTATAGTCGCTTGAAGATTTTTTCATGTTATTTGATGTTATATTTTACTTTTTTAATTATTTAGTTTCTCGTATTAGATTTTTTTAGTTATTTTATAATTTAGTTGGTTAGTTTATAACATTTGTTTTTGTGTTTTGAAGATGTTTTTATAATATTACAAAGGTGAATAGAGAATTGAGATAGAAAACAACAACACTTAAACATGTTTTCTAGTTTTGCAAAATGGAAAACACAAACACATGTTTCTCAAACTAAACGCGTTTTCTAAATTTTCCATTGTTTTGTGGAAATAAAACTCCCCTCCCTTTTCCTACAAAACAAGAAATAGGAAATGAAAGAAAATGTTTTCCAACTAAACGCCACCTTATTGTTCCAAACAAATAATTACTTTTAAATTAGTTTGACATTTAGATGCTTTTTTATTGAGTCCAAGAATACCAGTTTGTTAATTTATCAAGAATA
The DNA here is from genome assembly GCA_021014915.2 of Artemisia tridentata subsp. tridentata. Classification (NCBI taxonomy): domain Eukaryota; kingdom Viridiplantae; phylum Streptophyta; class Magnoliopsida; order Asterales; family Asteraceae; genus Artemisia; species Artemisia tridentata. The sequence continues at coordinate 104,960,601 of CP139507.1, read as the reverse complement.
CCCATTTGTTTCTTTTCGAGGTTGTTAATGTGTTTAATTAACTAATGAGAAATTGAACCCGCGCGTTGCTGCAGGAGGTTTGCATTTGTGTCTTGGACATCTTTTTGCAAATCGTAGATTGTAAAAGGCAAAAGGTGTATAAAAGGAACATGCATACGGGTAAGTTATCTATGCTGCCATAACGTAGATGTTTTACAAAAGGAATACATGTTTTCATACATGTGTGGCTTGTTATAGGCCTTTGCAAAAGGAAGACATGTTTTGACACATATTTGGTTTGATAGAACCAAATATTGTGCAAAACACAGTTGCTGCTTTGAGCTAACTGTCACTATACATGTCCATAGCAAGACCGCAAGTAGACCATCTTAGTATTTACAGGGACATAGTCTACGACAAAAGGTTGATGTTTGCAGTTGCTCTGATTGTTTTAGAGTCACTCTGATTTCTTCTTTTGTGCACTTTTCAATTTTGGAGGCTCTTTTGTTGATGCATCTGCTGCTGCTGCATGAATGAAAATGAGAAGCTTTGTTAAGGAAATGCAAGCTACAACTTATCTAAACAACATCCTTATTTGAATTCATCAAAATTAGAAGTTCAAACCACATTTGTTGACAAACTTTTTTTACAAATGGTTAATCAAGTATGAGCCACTACACAACATATGTGCCTAAGTATACAGTGAGCTACTCTATTATTGCCACAGTCTGTTAAAGGATATTACAACCACACATAATACTTTTTTAATGGCAATAGTCATGCATACATCTATCTAGGTATAGGCAACAATGCCAACTACTCTATTGCTTTCCTTTTTTTGGATTTCCAATTGTGATTCAACAGAGATATGGGCATAAATGAGAAATAAAAAGAAGAATAACAAAAGGGGAAATGAAGCGAATCAATAATAAAATATACAATGACAAATAAAAAGAAGAATAACAAAAGGGGAAAAACCTAACCTTACGAAAACCACGAAACCCTAAGCGTCGATGAAGAATGGAAAAAGCAGATGAGCAGCAAAACGGTGATAAAGCAGATACAATGTGTGGTTGTGAAACTCGGGAAGCGTCCGTTATAAAGTTTTTATTATTATTATTATATTATTATCGGCCGGTTTTTTTTCTCCGGTGTGGATCGGTGTCGGTGTCGGAGCGTAGAAGAAGACTAAATTGTGAGAAGATCCGAATAAAGTTTAAGGGGAATAGGTCAGGCACGGGTTAAAAGGAAGAAAATGGTCTTTCTCCGGTGTGGATCGGTGTCGGTGTCGGAGCGTAGAAGAAGACTAAATTGTGAGAAGATCCGAATAAAGTTTAAGGGGAATAGGTCGGGCACGGGTAAAAAGGAAGAAAATGGTCCCCTAAGAGGCCTATGGTGAACAGTGTTTTCTATGAACAGTAAACGCTTTTTATACTATACTTATAATAACTAAAAAATGATGACGTATAGTCCGCATTCGGGTCACGAACCCGACCCATACTCAAGTCCATCACGAATGGACTCCAGTCCATCACGAATGAGCTATTACGATAACGGTTTGGGCTTACGTTGGCCCAAACCCGAAGTTATTTATGGTCTTGATAGGATATCTCTTATTTATGGGATATGTATCAAAACCGACTTAGGCGGATACGCTGGGGAGTGAGGAACACGAAACCAACTAGGGTTTCGTGTGTATATAAAGAGTCTCTCGACTCTCATTAAAGGTATGATCTACAAAACCCTAACTCTTCAACTAAACCCTAAAAACCGATTACTTACTCTCACGCCGGAGGATAATCGTGGGAGACAATCCCACGATAAGCCTAACGGTGTCTTTTTGTTTTCTTAGTGCGCAGGTCTCAAGCATTAAGATCTGATTGGTACGGAATCAAGGAACGCCCAACTTTTGTATCAACAAGTGGCGCCATCCGTGGGACCCTACACTAAGAACTTTGCTAAGAACTAGAATGACAAAGCACGGAAACTCAAGTCAGCGGACTCCGCAGACCAAGAAAGCGCATGATGACCTACTGGGGAAGAAGCAGCAAACTGATTCAGCCGCTAAGCAGGCATCTGGAACAACCAGTGCGCCCAAAAGCCTAGGATCATACTCAGATCTGGCTTTCACTCCAGTAGAACCGCTCACAAGGACTACTCAGGCTACTACGACAAGTACTAGTGCGGTAGACCTACAGCGCACTCCTCTCACCATGCCAGAAGTAAACTTCACTGAGCCGCCAAATGCGCCTATCCGAAACAAGGATCTTGTTTTGGAAACAGACACCCTCGCGCTAGAAGGAGTCACGCCTGAACTAGCGCCAAGTGATTTCGTGTCTCAAAACTACGAAACCTTGGCTGCGCTCATGCGAGAGGAGGCGAAAAAGAGGTCAAGTCAAAGTCTGCACGCCAGGCTCAACTTCGACCCTGAGCATGAAGCATCCCCACCGCGCTACCGAAAGGAAAGACGCGAGAAGGATAGCCGCCAACACCCAGTGTTTACTAGGATTGGAAGGAAGGTTGTGGATGACGAAGCAGCCGACTTTCAGTATCTGGAGGAGCATGAAGATGGGGAACGACGCGCCAATGTCCACACTAGGCTTGGTAGTCGCAGGGTTCATGATAGGCTTGGGCGACGGTGCTCCCCAAGCGAAAGTCCTTCAAGCTCTGATTCCGAGGATAGTCGGCGCAAGCGCCGCAGAGGAGCAAGCTCAGATTCCGATGATAGTCGGCGCAAGCGTCGCAAAAGAGTAAGCTCATCCTCAAGTGACTCCTCGGACAACGAGGACAAAGAAACAGGACACTGGAAATCAAGGGAAAAACACCGCGACCAGGAGGACGAAGACATGTCTCGTCCCTAGCGCCGCCAAAAAGTTGATGCGTTCACTCGGCGCATCAGCGATTTTTCAAAAAATAAGAGAAGGCGCATGCCCGCTAATGTCAAAACTTATGATGGGACAGGTGATCCTGATGATCACCTAAAATTTTTTGAATCAGCAGCCACTATCGAAAATTGGCCACAACCTGTGTGGTGCTGATCCGTGCTGAATACACTTATAAATAAATGCAGATAGCGGATACGCGTGAATAATTACAAATTACCCCTTTGTGAAAAAGGATACTTGCAAAAACTCACGTTCGTGTGTAGTGTTAAGACAGGTAAGTAATTACCCGAATCGTTTCCCAACGAGGTGTGAATGGGCAACTGTGAAAAGCTAGGATTAGAGTGACTGATGTGATTGGATATTTTTTATTTTGCTTTTTAACAATTCTAAATAACAAAATAAAAAAACAAATATGCACAAGAAAATTAAACGCGAATTATACTAAACAGAAAAATGCGTAACGAGAAATCTAAAATGGGACAAAAACTGAAATTTATAAAATTAAAACCTAAAAATGTAAAATGACTTAAAACTTATTTAAAAACTTAAATTATATTTTTTATACTTTTTATCTATTTATTATTAATTATTTATTTATTTAATTACTTATTAAACTATTTAAATTATAATAAATACTAAATAAACAAAGAAAAATCTAAAACTTTTTCTAAAAATATTATTAAGTAAATAGAAGCTAAGAAAATTATAAAAATGAAACTTACTTAATTAAAATTTAAAAAGATAAATTCTATTAAATAGAAGCTATCACTATTTTTCTATTTTTGATTTTCTTAAGGTCTAAAAATGATATTATATTTTTCCTGGATTAAAAATGACAAAAGAAAATTATGAAAATTAAAATTATATTTTTCTGATTATTTTTCTATTTTTTATGATTTAATTACTAATAGAAACTAATTAAAAAGATTAAAAATATTAAATGACTTAGGAAAATTATTAAAATTTTTGAGTAAATCTAAGTTAATATTAGAAAGCTAGGAAAAATAAAAGTGGAAGTTATCAAAGCCCAATAAGCAGATTTGGGCAGAGATAAGCAGTTTGCTAATAAGCCAAAAATAAGCTAAAAGACTAGAAACTTCACCAAATGCTCAGAACAGGTCTAATACACTACTATAAGCACAAAAAAACTTAAATGGAAGAGCTTAACCCACAGATTAATCAAATGATCACAAAGGCAGTTGCAAAATTCACTCAGAAATTCCAGAAAATAGCAAATTAGCAGGGCAAATTAAGCAGTGTGAATAAGCAGATAACTTGAGTAATATGGGGGCAAAAGATAGCTTATACTATGAGCTACATGAAAACACTAAAAGCCCTATGACTACAACCCCAATTGAGGTCCAATTAGGCCCTAGATCAGCAGCTTATGAGCTATGCAGGCTGCTAAGGTTGGCTGTTTGGGCTGATTTGTGTGCAGAGTTGCACAACCCAAAGGAGATCAATCCAACTCTTGTCTACTTACCTATTGAACTCAAAGGAACTCAGAAACACCACAAATAAGCACCAAAAGAGCTTATGGCTATTATTGGCTTATTGAGACAGTTAAATGTCTAGGATTTGCACAGTCCATACATAACTATGTTTTCTAACAAAATGGCTTAAAAGAACTTAACTACAACTTAATTACACTATTTTAAGCAGGATTAAAGTTGGCTAAATGGTAAATTCACAGTAACTATGGTTGTTTGACTGCTCAAACCAAACACCCCTTTCAAGGTGTCTGTTTTGGTTTTGAACTGAAAAAGGTCAAATTAAGCTGAGATATTGAACACTTACTGATCACTAGCTTATATTTAACAACTTTCAAAACATAAATAAGCAGAAACATAAGCTGAACACACTTAAGTAGACAATAAGCCAAAAAGTAGAACTTGGTACTCACAACTGAGATTGGCTGAAAATGAATGAAACAAGGAACAAGTCACAACCAAGCTTATCCAATAAGCTAGAAATTACCCAAATAAGCTTGTCACATCAGCTTATTCTTCAAAAACTGCTTATTTGACCAAGTGTTGACTTTGGTTGACTTTTTGATTCTTTGGACATTAACACTGATTTAAAACAAGAGAACTTATTCTAAAGCTACAATAAGCTCATACAAGCTTGTTTGAACATAAAATGAAACTTGAAAGGGTTTTGCACAACAATACTTTAACACACTGAATTTTTTGAATTAACATTAAACTTGAAATTACAACGAAATTAGAACAAGATTCTTGAACTTAAACATAAACTGAATTAAGGTTACATTTGACTGAATTTAACTCGACAATAAAGCTTAACTGAATTTAATCTAAAAACCTACACTACGAATTTGGTCTAAGACTAGTGACCCCTATCTTCTTGGCTTCTTCATTTCTTTATAGATAATCTTTTGAGTCCCACTTGAGTCTCTGAGCAAATCCCACTTCATTTCAACCATTGGATTGGTCAAAGTAATCATAACCGTTTAAATCTGTTTTTGGCGCCAAATTGCTTCCACGTGCCTAGGAGCAGTTTTAAGCTAATTAAAGCTTCTTGGAGTGATGCATAGGTGGAAGGGACAAGGTATGGTGGGTTTTGAGGAGTGGGAGTACAAGTTGTAAGATTAGCAGTTTAAAACTATGGGGAGTAGTGGTTTTGAGGGGAAAGTAGTGGGGATGCATTAATGGTGGTTGTGGGCTAGGTGTGAGGATGAAGAGGTGAGAGGGGAGAGTAGGTAATGAGCTGGAGGGGGTGAGGTGGTGGTGAAGTTTACAGGTGGCTATGGAGAGGTGGAGGTGGAGTGTTGGTGTGTTTCAGTGAGGTGGAAAGGAGGAAGGTTGACCGTTTGACCCCGTTTTATTAATAAACGGGGGTGTTGGGTTGTTTGTGTTTTGGGCCAGGAAAAGGGTTGGGCCAAGGGTTGTGTTTGTTTTTGTATTGGATTGGATTTGGATTATAGATTTAATAAAGGGTCCGTTTGGTTTATTAAGTAACAAGGACCAATTATGTAATTTTCCCAAAGATGAGGAATGGAGCTGTACACACTCCAAACTGCTCACAAGGACCAATGTTGCCACAATCCAATAACACAAGGATCAATTTTGCATTTTTCCATTTTTAAAAACCCAAAGGACCAAAATTGCCATTTTTCAAAAGTTCAGGGACCTTTTCTGTAATTTGCCCAAAGAATCATTCAAGGACCAATTTTTACAACTTAGAATATTTCAGGGACCTTGAATGATAAAACTCCACATTTTTGAATTCCAGGGACTAGATTTGCCAATTTATGAAAGTTTGGGGACTGAAACTGTAAATTATGTAAAATTTGCTGTTTTTCATCAGTTTTCAATCCTTTTGCAATTGTAACACATAAAAACACATTTCATTGATATTTCCTGTATTTTGAAGCATATCTGAGTGTTTTCAGATGTTTTTGTAGCTTAAATGTGAACGAAATGATGAGTATTTAGACACTCATCAGGTGCCACATGTTTAACTCTACATTAGTAGGGAATGCGCGCAACTGGTTCAGTAAGCTTCCACGCAGAAGCATCGGTGGGTTTGAAGAGTTGCGAAAGGCGTTTCGTTTAAACTTTACTCAGAGGAAGAAGTGCGCCAAAAACCCTGTCGAACTCGCTAGGGTAAAACAGCGCCAAGGGGAATCCACAAGCGCTTTCATGGAACGCTTTAAAGATGAATGCATACATGTGAAGGCGTGCCCAAAAATACTAAAGATCTCAGGGTTTATGAACGGAATTAATAACCCAGAACTGATAAAAAAGTTAAACGATAGGGTTCCCCAAACCTTTGACGAACTCATGAAGCGCACGAGGTCCTTTATCCAAGGAGAAGCAGCCGCTGTGGGTAGCAAGAAAGGCTACTCAAACTATAGGTCACAAGAAGAGCCAAGGAGACAATCCATTGACCTCGAGTAGCAATCGTAACAAAAGCTATCGCAGTCAAGGGGGCGGACGGGGAAATGACAAGTATACCACACTAACGAAGACTCCAAGGGAGATATTCGCAACAGAAGGCGCGAACTTTCTGAGACCCCCACCAAGGCGCACCCCAGAAGGGCAGTGCATAGGGAACGGGTACTGTGAGTATCACGGACAGAAGGGCCATACCACCAATGAGTGTGTCCAATTGCGCCAACTAATTGAAAAGTTAGTGAAAGAAGGCAGATTGGATCATCTGGTTAAAAACATCAAGGATGGGAAAAACAAACAAAAGACCGAGAACAAGAAAGAAGCACCTAAGGAAAAGGCTGACACAATCTACATGATACAATCATGGCAGCGAAAGACTAGGCAAAAGGTCAGCCAGAAATTTTCTCATGGAAGCGAAATTTCTTTTCCCACCTTGGCTGCGGACAACGCAGTGGCGGAACCACTTACCATCGAGATAAATACGGGGGGTCACGATATCCACCGCATGTATGTTGATGGAGGGGCATCCGCAGACATAATGTACGAGCATTGTTTCAAAAGGTTGCGACCTGAGATACAAAGACAGTTAAGCCCGGCCACGACGCCGTTGACTGGCTTCACGGGAGAAAAGATATGGCCTATGGGGCAACTACGACTACTAGTCGTTGTTGGTAATAAGGAACACTCCACTACAGCGTAGATGAATTTTATGGTGATCAGATCCCCTTCGCCGTACAATGGCATTATTGGAAGACCAGGAATTTTGGCAATGCGCGCAGTACCGTCCACAGCGCACGGGATGCTCAAATTCCCGGTAGAAGGCGGCATCGTCACCATCTACAATAACGCTGCGCCACCAAGAGAGTGTAACACGATTACACTTGAAACGACGCACACCCAAGAACAGAGCGCAACTAAAGTACCAAACCTGAAGGTCGCAATTCATCCTGATTACCCGGAGCAAGAAGTATTGATCGGAGGATCGTTGTCTGACAAAGGCAGAGCGGCCGTGTGCGCGCTCTTGCAAAGGAATCTGGATTCTTCGCATGGGAACCAAATGTTACACCCCGTGCCCGCTTATACTAAAAACTTTGACTTTTGACGCGGAAACATTTGACTTTACCGGACACATACAATTCTTCATTTAAATAACCATAACTTATCACATTTATCCCTTTAAAGTACTTTGCAAGGACCTATACTCGAACACCTTTCAAAACATTTCACATTCAACTTTATAACGCAACCTGACAATCCTTCTGACCAACGATACGCCGCATCCCTTTGAAGGATACGCCGTATCAGACCATGCGCCGTATCCACCTAAGTAATACGCCGCATCACCTAAAACTTCCGATACGCCGCATCTACTATATTAGATACGTCGCACCGCATTAAACTTCTGATACGCCGCATCTACCATATTAGATGCGCCGCATCTACCCATTTGACACAGAACATCAGCAGGAGAACCTGCATAAACTCAACACACCACAAATACACTTTGACACCTTTATACAACTCTATAACTTGTGCCGAAACACTCATATAGCATTGAAAACCATATCCAACTATAAAACACGGCAATTGACCCGTTTGACTCCAAAATGGGTACAAATGGACACTAATCCAAACACCCCTTAACTTCACTCGATTTCACATAAAACATACTTAAACTCATCAAATGACTTCCAATTCGTTGCACAATACTTGACATACACTTTGACACTTAAAAACATATTACAAATCATTAAAAGACCAACGGGGGTACAAACTTGACATTGAGCTCGGTATTCTACCTAGCTCTACTTCTTACCCATTCTTCTACCAACCGCATATCCAACCTTAGTCCTTATCCAAGCCTTCGCCTTAATACTTCCGCCTACAAAACATTAAACACTTAAACCGTAAGCGATAACGCTTAGTAAGTAAAGCGGGTATAACGTAACATTACAATTCATTCTTACATTACACATCATAACCCTAATCCTTCGATACATCAACATAAACACATACCTTAATCCACCTTGCCTAATCCATCACTACCTTACACTCACTAACACATAACAACATCACACAAACATTCATTAATCTTAGCATATATGATCATCTAGACACATAATGCATAGAAGTCATCATAACATCATTTTATAGCCGGTTTACTTACCTTGGGTCCAAGCCAAGACTATCACTAACATCATCTTCAACATCTTCATCTTTATCACCATCATCCTTACATCCTAAACCATTATCATCATAGCATATAACACATAATCATTAGCTATACTCATGGTTAACACCACCATAACTAACCTCTAAACACTTCTAATTATCATATAATCGTATATTGATTATATGATAGCTAATCCCATCATTTACCAATTCATACCCATTATAAACTCATCACATAATCATCATTACTTCTTAATTATCTTAAAACACCATTTACCCTTTAATCCCAAATTAGGGTTCACAAACCCTAGATTCTTAATCATCAATTAAACACTAATTAAGCATCAATACTTACTTGATAACCATGCTAGGACAAGCTATAGACTTCATTCTTGAATTATCACCATTAAACCATCATCATCTCATCATCTTCTCCATTCTTTCTCCTTTGGTTCGACACCCACAGAAACACACTCTCTTTTACAGGAGAGTGTGGTATCTTATAGAATAATAGGGAAGTTTCTAGCTACAAGGGCAATTTTGTCCATTCTGCTTATTTAAGGTCGATGCGCCGCATCCTTGATACGCCGTATCTCTTTCCCCCAATACGGCGCATGGGCAATAATAGGTCGGTTCTACTTTCCCTTCTTACCATACGCCGCATGTCACTTCCTAGATGCGCCGCATCTAGGCCTCATCAGAAAACCACATATCCTTAGTCAAACATACTTAGGCTCGGGTCAACTTTCATCTAGGGTGGGGTCCCACTACCCGGGGAACGGGTCTAACAATTCTACCCCTCCAAAGCACATGACTGGTGTGCCACGCTCGATTGCAGAACACAAGCTGAAAATCCGACAAGGATATTCCCCAGTGCGGCAGAAAAAGCGCGGCCAGGCTCCAGAACGCGCAAAAGCCATTCTGGAGGAAGTACACAAACTTGTGGACGCAGGCATCATGCGAGAAGTCTATTACCATGACTGGCTCTCCAATCCAGTAATGGTCAAGAAGGGTGATGGTAGTTGGCGGATGTGTGTGGATTTCACTGATCTCAACAAAGCATGTCCACAGGACTGTTATCCGCTGCCAGAGATAGACTGGAAGGTAGAATTCCTGTGCGGATATCCCTTTAAATGTTTCTTAGATGCATACAAAGGGTACCACCAAATCCAAATGGCCAAGGAAGACGAGGAAAAAACAGCCTTCCACAAGAGCCAAGGTGTCTATTGTTACACAAAGATGCCTTTTGGCCTGAAGAATGCGGGCGCCACCTACCAGCGATTGGTAGATAACGCATTTGAAAAGCAAGTGGGCCGCAACTTAGAGGTCTATGTGGACGATCTCGTGATAAAAAGCCATACTGAAGACGAAGTGGTGCGCGAAATTGAAGAAACATTTACAACACTAAGAAAGATCAACATGAAGTTAAATCCTAAGAAATGCACTTTTGGCGCTACAGAAGGAATGTTCTTGGGATACTTGATAGAACAAGATGGCATTAAACCATGCCCAGAAAAAACAGAGGCTGTCATCCAACTTCCTTCACCACGCACGTTGAAAGAAGTTCAGTCTCTGAATGGAAAGCTAGCCGATTTGAATAGATTCCTGTCCAAATCAGCGGATAAGTCACTTCCTCTCTTTAAAACACTCAAGAAGTGTACAAAAAAGAGAGACTTTCGTTGGACTACGGAAGCGGAAGAAGCTTTCACACAGCTTAAGCAACATATTGCATCCCTTCCTAAGCCAGTCGCACCCCGACCAGGGGAGGAGTTAATCGTCTACTTATCTGTGACTCATGGAGCAGTCAGCGCAGTGCTACTGACGGAGAGGAACTCTGTACAAACACCGGTATATTTCGTAAGCAAGGCGCTCAAGAAGACAGAGATTAACTATAGCCCAATGGAGAAATTGGTCTTGGCATTAGTATTCGCCGCCAAAAGACTGCGCAGATACTTTCAAGCGCACCCAATAGCGGTAATCACAGACCAACCAATCAAGCAAGTTATCTCCAAACCTGACGCATCGGGGCGATTACAAAAATGGAGTGTGCTACTAGGCGAGTATAACATCTCTTATAGACCACGCACTGCGGTTAAGGGGCAAATACTAGCAAACTTCATCATCGAAAAACCAGACACCGATGCTGCACCTCCACAAGGCGAGGTAGAACTACAAGAGCCATGGGTCCTGTTCACGGATGGATCTTCATGCGTGGATGGGTCGGGCACAGGCCTTATCCTCACCAATCCAGAAGGAATGGAATTCACTTACGCGCTGCGCTTTGAATTCACAGCCACAAATAACGAGGCAGAGTATGAAGCCCTAATCGCTGGATTACGCATTGCAACTCGAATGGGTGTACGCAACCTAGAAGCAAATGTGGACTCCCGATTAGTAGCCAACCATGTGTTGGGCGAATATGTGGCTAAAGAGGATAACATGGTTCAATACCTCGACAAGACCAAGTCACTAATCAAAAGTTTTGACAGGTTTACCATTAAACAAGTTCCTAGAGGGGAAAACAAAAAGGCGGACGCACTAAGCAAGATCGCATCTACAAGCTTCGCGCACCTGTCAAAACAAGTATTGGTGGAGATTCTAAAAAATAAATCCATCTCGGAAATGGAGATATCCACGGTAATAGAAGAAGAGAATCCTACGTGGATGACCCCTATTATCGAATTTATAAGCAAGGGCAAATTGCCCGATGAGCAGAAGGACGCTCGACGGATACGGCGCACAGCGCAGAGGTTCGAACTTAGAGATGGTATCCTATATCGGCGCTCATTCCTACAACCATGGCTTCGGTGCGTTGGACCTCTTCAGGCAGATTACGTACTCCGAGAGATCCACGCTGGTTCATGCAATATGCATTCAGGACCACGGTCCGTCGTAGCACGAGCATTGCGCTCAGGATACTACTGGCCCACTATGCACCGTGATGCGCGCGATGTGATAAAGAGATGCAACGACTGCCAAGTTCATAGACCCATCCCGTGCAGACCACAACAAGAGCTAACGCCTATCACTTCTCCATGGCCATTCTATAAGTGGGGTATCGACATTGCGGGTCCCTTTCCTATTGCAGCGGGGGGACTGAAATTCCTTATTGTAGCAATAGACTACTTCACTAAGTGGATTGAGGCAAAAGCAGTTGCGACAATCATAGGTAATCAAGTAAAACGATTCGTTTGGGAAAACATTGTATGCCGCTTTGGATTACCTGGGGAGATCGTTTCGGACAACGTAAAACAATTCCGTGATAACCCATTCAAAGACTGGTGCGCAGAACTGAATATCACACAACACTTTGCGTCAGTTAAACACCCACAAACCAATGGTTTAGTTGAGCGCGCAAATCGTAGTCTAGGCGAAGGAATTAAAGCGCGCCTGGACAAACACAAAGGAAGATGGGTGGATGAATTGTCGCATGTCTTATGGGCGCACCACACGACAATCAAAGTTAGCAATGGAGACACTCCTTTTTCCCTTGTCTACGGGACAGAAGCTGTCATACCAGCTGAAATTGGGATGCCAACTATCCGCACCGCGGAAGTTAACGTCGCGACCAATGACGACAAACGACGTATAGACTTGGACCTATTGGAAGAAAGGCGCGAGCGCGCAGCTATACGTGAGGCAAAAACCAAGTCAAAAATGAAGGGATACTACGATGCTAAAGTTCGAAGCACCTCATTCAGACCAGGCGACTTTGTTTATCACGCTAATGATGCGAGTCACGCAGAAGATACAGGTAAACTTGGACCAAAATGGGAAGGACCCTATGAGGTTGTTGAAGCACTAGGTAAAGGCGCGTACAAGCTGCGTGACATGGATGACCGTGAGCTACAACGCACATGGAATATCTGCAATCTCAAGAGATGCTATCTTTAGGAAAGGTTACAACCCAATACACGGACACCTCCGCACTTTAGTAAGTGCTCAATAAATATCCGTGTATTTACATTTTTGTTTCATTTAGACAAATGTTTTATCTTTTTACAAAAACTTGCAAGTATTAATAAAATGTTGCGGTTTCTAGCTAACTCCGTGACACACTTTACTTTATTGCTTACATATCATTTATGTCTCAATACTGTTTGTTACATTATCTTTTGCCTACATGGCGTGCATGCACCAATTAAAAACCCACGATGGTAAAAGGATGAGTAAACCTACTAAATGACTCGTTGAGTAAGAGGGTTGCAAACCCATCAACATCGGATCACGCATCCTTGTTAAACACCTTACTCTCAAGATGTTGGAGTAAGTTCGATGTGTACCCCACGACGGATACACATCAATGCACACTGTGCGCGTTTAACAAATTAGGAGTTAAGACAATTAACCCCTTAAGATGGTATTCGCAGCACGCTGCAATCCATACACTTGTGCACCCCACGATGGATACACAACAACTTGTGCATTTCATACACAATTATGTCATACACGACTATGTCATAAATTTCATACACGCTTATGTTATACACGATTAAGTCATGAATTTCATACACGATTATGATATAAGTGATTATAAATCCTTGTAATCTTTTTTAAATGTGTTTATACAAACGGTTTGATTCTTAGACATCTTTTACGCAAAGACAAAATAACTAAGTACAAACATTATAACCACAATCAAATTTGATACAATATGCGTACAATCGTATTTTTCAAATCAACACTTTATTATGGATAACAAGTTCATACAAGATATAGACTTAACATGCACATGTGCAACAAAATGTTAATCTATTACACAAAATTACCAAGACAAGCTACGGGTACGCCTAAGCCCTGAAATACCAACATGGTATGCCACACTACCAGCCTCCTCAAGCTTCTTCAACAGGTCAACATCCTTGGGTGACACCGTTGGTACGCTAACGGGCACCCCATCAGACCTCGGGATGTGAGCCGCACCAAGACCACAAAGAATGGCTTTCCCCTTCACGCCCTTCTTCCTGGCAAGTCTCATCTCATGGGCTTCTAAGGACTCCCTCAATGGAATTTCCTTCTCAAGGGCAAAAGGGTTGAGGATGTCACGGGGGCGAACGAAAATAGGCACATGTAGCTGCGACACATCCGGCTTCAGAAAGTAGTCAAGCTGCGCCTCAGCATCCTCGGATGAGTGCCTAGCCAAGGTTAAACCCTGCATGATCACGCCTATGGGGTAATCCTGGTCACGCTCCAGCTGAGCAATATGAGGAAGCTCTAAAAGTTTCAACTTCTCCATAGCCGCAACAAGTTCACCATAAGCGTTCTCGTTATAACCAGGTACTTCGGAGGGAGACATAGTCAAAACCTTGGTCGCACACAGCTCTTCTACAGCTTCTGCCTTACCGCGTTCAAGTGCACATTGAACCACATCCCCAAAGGAGTCTTTGACCTCTTGAGACTCCAGCGTCGTCAAGGCAGCAAGACGCAAGCCATGGCTGATAAGCCACCTGCGCTCAGCAATAGTTGACACCAAATGAGGATACAACTCCTCATCATATTCGATGCTGAGCTTGCGCAGCTTGCTCTCCTGATTCTCCAGCAAACTCTCCACAGTCTTGCGGAATTCATCCAAATTAGAGAAGAGTCTCCCCTTGTTTAGCTCCATATATTTCAAGGCCCAAAGGCAGGAGGCCTTGTATTCTTTTGCTCCAGTGCGCTCTTGATTCAGTTCGGCCAGGAGCGACATCTTCTCATCAGCAATTTTCTGGGCGTACATAGCAGATGCCCTTACTTCAGCCTGCGCATCAGCCAACTGCGCCTTCAGAATGTCAATCTCCTTGTCCTTCTGCGCAACCTGGCTACCCTCACCACCATATTGAGCCTATAGCCGCGCAACCAATGAAGCCTGGTGCGCAGCAGCCAATGCCAACTCCTCTATAAGGCGATCTGTTGGCGTATCTTCAGAAGATTTTTCCTCATCCACTGGACTCTCAGGTACAAACTCACCAGCATATGCAGAACCAGTCTTGGGTGGCGAATTCCCAACATACGCATCATCATCAACAGCAGTTTCAGCACTGCACGCAAATAACAAAGTTACTCTATAGTATTAAACGCGGATTAAAGGACTGAAGATCTAAAGATACAAGTACTTACTTGGGGGGAGGAGTTTTATGCGATGACGCATCCTCCTCAGATGATTGCCCGACAAAAATAGCAGGGCGCTTACTTGATGTCCCTGCGCCATCATCACCAGACGATCTCTTGCGCTTTAACCCTTGGCCCTCCTCCTCAGACTCATCCATAGCACTCCCCGACGAGTCTATATGCAATAACTCCACAGGGATTTGCGACCCAGGAGCGGGAAAGCTACGCAGAGGAGTAGCCATAGTGACACCTGTGGGGACCTCCTCTGTCTCCTCCTGCGCGATCACCATCGTGCGCCCCGCGGTAGCCTGTAGAACTGGCTCCTCGCCATCTCTCAAAGGGCGCACCTCTACGGTCACCTGAGTGGGCTTCGCCAAGCGAACAACACCGAATAGATCCATCTCTGCGCAACAAAACAACAAACAAACACAAAATATGTTAGATAAGCTACAAAGGGAAGAACGCTTACAACTACTAAGCGAAGAAGAAGGAAGAGACAAGCACCCACCCCGGCTATTTTCATCCAAAAATGTTGGCACTTCTTCCGGACTACCGAAGTAATTGCGACTGATGCCCATGTGCACCAAAAACTCTTCTGGATACGCTTTGATCAGTATGCGATTGGTATTTATCGTATCCGCATCAGCTACGTTATACAATCCGGGGTCTGGGCGCTCGTCTCTCGGTAATGATTCTTGAGTATAGAACTCAAAAATCCATGGAAAAAATGCACTATCAACCCAAAAGAACTTTTCCCTCCAATTTCTCAGCACATCTAATTTCTCCGTATAGCACTGCAGTGTCCCTGGGCGCTTAGCGAAGGAAACCCACCCGTTTGACCACGTTGAGTGATAAAACGCGCAGAATAAATGAATTGTAGGTTCAATCGCCAACAGACGACAATTTACTTCAAAATTGGTTATTTTTGCTGCACCTATACAGTGCAGCTGGGAAATATGAAGACGATAATGGTTTAGAATATCGCACAAAAATAGGGAAATGGGCGCACGTTGGTTCGCGAATTCGAAGAAACGTGTGTATACCCCCACCTTCCCTTGAGGGAAGTTCGCTATTGACGCATTCGCCACCGGAACAACTGGGCCAATGCAGTAGGGATGTAATAATCTGAGGTGAACTGACGAAGATCGTCCTCAGATAAATCAGAGTTAAAATCGGATAACTGCAGAACCATGGTTAGAATTTAAAGGAATCTGAAGCGCACGCGCTCTTACCTTAGCTTTCGTTGATTTTTTGATTGTTGTTTGAAGGTTTAACAATGGTGGAAAATGATGATTTTTACTGTAGTAGCCACAGTGAAAAGACGGCTAACCTTTATATAGGGTTACACATATTCGTGGATGAATGACACATGTACCCCACTTGCTCTAATCGTGTGGCTGGGAGGCAAAAAGGTAAAGCACTTTTTCACCCACCCCTCACCATTTACGAAGGGGATACGGATGTACTTGGACTAGATTAATTTGCTTTTTTAGGCGGGAAATACTTGAAACTTACCCGCTACGCATCGAGGAATATTTTTAGCTACAATTGTTAGTCTAGCGTCCGCAATTTTGCATTGCGCACACTAGACTGGGGGGACATGATGACGTATAGTCCGCATTCGGGTCACGAACCCGACCCATACTCAAGTCCATCACGAATGGACTCCAGTCCATCACGAATGGGCTATTACGATAACGGTTTGGGCTTACGTTGGCCCAAACCCGAAGTTATTTATGGTCTTGATAGGATATCTCTTATTTATGGGATATGTATCAAAACCG
Source organism: Artemisia tridentata subsp. tridentata (assembly GCA_021014915.2). Lineage (NCBI taxonomy): Eukaryota > Viridiplantae > Streptophyta > Magnoliopsida > Asterales > Asteraceae > Artemisia > Artemisia tridentata. Next base: position 104,943,780 of record CP139507.1, on the reverse strand, counting down.
ACTTAGGCGGATACGCTGAGGAGTGAGGAACACGAAACCAACTAGGGTTTCGTGTGTATATAAAGAGTCTCTCGACTCTCATTAAAGGTATGATCTACAAAACCCTAACTCTTCAACTAAACCCTAAAAACCGATTACTTACTCTCACGCCGGAGGATAATCGTGGGAGACAATCCCACGATAAGCCTAACGGTGTCTTTTTGTTTTCTTAGTGCGCAGGTCTCAAGCATTAAGATCTGATTGGTACGGAATCAAGGAACGCCCAACTTTTGTATCAACACTTATAATGGGTATGTTTGATATGACTGTTTTCAAGTTGATTTATTTTGGTTGTGATGAAACCAGGTACAAGTATGCAATATTATTTATTTAGAAATATGTCAAGGTTTGATGACAATGTTATTTATTGAGAAAAAAGCATAATTGTTTTTGATGATGCTGATTATTATTTTGTCGTCAATAATAGTCACATTTTTTCGATCCTCAATCTTCATATACTTTTAGGGGGTTGCTAAATATATACCGACCACCAACGGGTAACTATATTTAACTGTAGACATTCATGATGTGCAATTGATCATTCAGGTTGGATACAACTTGAACTAATTCGTGCACATTATTCTTTTCTTTATTAACTGCGATTAATTTTTTGTCTTTGTAGTGTGAACCCCAACGGGACGTCGAAGACTTTATTCATCGATCTGAAAGGACAGGAAGAACAGGTAATTGTAAAAGAGCAACGTTTCAGCATTACATTATCGTTTTATTTTTGTTTGTAACATTGCTTCCTGATCTATCACTTACTAATTTCTTAAGGACCTCTTTCTCAAATTATATTAGATGATGAATTTACTTTATGTGGTTCCATCTCAACTACAAATGCCAGTTAAAATAGTTACAGTTTGCTTATATGCCTATAAATAATTAGTCTTCTGTTAATTTGTAATCATCTCGAAAATCTTTGTACATCACAAACGTGTATGATTCAGTTACAAGATTGTTACAAACAAATGCATAATTAGCTACTAACAAGAAGTTTTGAACCACCTTCTCTTGCAAATGTTCCGTTATACTAACCTTTTAATAAAAACCTTCAACATAGAGTACAAATTTGCTCCTCGAATGCAATCACAGCCTCTAAACAACCGCTCTGGAAATTGACGATCTTTTCAGTTTGTTTCATTAAAGAGCTGATATCTGCAAGTCTGAAATACATGATAGTTGGCTAAAGAATTATTAATACTTTGTTCCATTCTTAGGCATATCTGCAACTAATATATGATGATAAATTGGCGATGTGTTATTAGCATAACTTACAAAACTGATGCCATTATTAAAGTATTGTTCTGCTATGAGGTCATATTAATTTACACCGATATAAAAAGAGCCTACTGATAATTCACCAGAATGTGAACGCCTTGGTTTCTATTAGATGTGACTACAGTATATCACGAGACTCTTATGAAGAGATTGTGAGGACTACTATATTGTGCTATCGCACATTAGATGATGATGTTTAGTTGACCCTTCAACAAGATTAACAGAAGTATTAATCCCAACGACTTTGGCGGCATTTTTCATCATTAATTGGTTTACTTATATTATTGCCATTTTGTTTAAAGACATCTAAAAAAATATATAGTTCGACTTAAGTTTGAAGCTATGTTGTTAATCTCGCCGATATCTCGCCGAGATCTCGGATATCGCCCCTAGAAATAATCTCGGATCAAAATATCGCCAAATCTCGGATCTGATAATATCGACGAGATTTGCCGATATTTTCCCGATATTTTGAAATCGGCGATATTTTCGAGATTTTGGCGAGATAAAAAATTCAATTAGAACCTTGCTAGATCGGATTATTACAGCCCTCGATCTAAAATCCGACCACGGCTTCCGATGGAGGATCTGAAATCCGGCAGCACCATACCGGTGACGGTGGTTACACATCCATTATATTCCGTCGACAAGGATTGCTAATACACTGTGGAAGATCTTGACTTTTTGAGAGATATGGATAGAGGAGCCGATTGATTTTTTTTAAGAGAGAGAGATTTGGTTTGGGTGTTAGGTATAAGAGGAGTAAAATTAGGAAATTAGATAGAGTATTATGCACTTTTGGTTATATTAATTATTTAGTATTAGTTTTTAAATTTTTAGAAAAAAGATGGACACTTGCTTCATTCTTAATGGTGCTTATTATTCATCACTTTAAAGTTTTCACCACTTGAACACAAATATATATATATATATATATATATATATATATATATATATATATATATATATATATATATATATATATATATATATATATATATATATATATATATATATATATATATATATATATATATATATATATATGTGTGTGTGTGTGTGTGTGTGGAAAACTAGAAGGGGGGTTGAATAGTTTTACGTCTTTTTAATTTATGAAAACTTTTGTTTACTTTTTAAAGACTTCGATTCTATCTTATGTGAATTCAACTCTTGATCAATATGAACATATATAAACAAATATAGATAAGTAATGCAAGTAATGTAAATGTAATGAAATAAGAGAGAGAGATGGAAAGATCAAACCACAACACGGAGATTTATAGTGGTTCGGCTACAAGGACACCTTCCTTGCCCTACTCCACTCCTCGAGTCACCTACTCGAGAGTTTTCTTCACTATGTCAACAAACTCCCTTATGGCGGAGAAACCTTACACAACTTTAGCTTACACCGGCTTAACGACACAAAGCTAGATGTCGAGTCCTAATCGTAGCTAGAACCAATCTCACAACTTATACACAACTTCTACACGACTTAATCACGACTTCTTCACAACGGCTTCACGACTTCTTCACAACGGCTTCATGACTTCTTCACGACTTCTTCACAACTTCTTCACAACTACTTCACGACTACTCCTTCACAACTACTTCACAACTAATTTACAACACCACTACGTAATTACACTTAGATATACTTATCACAACTACACAACACTTTACACAACAACACAATTGAATGAGGTAAGTAATAACACTTCTTCACTAGTTGAAGTAGAGTTCTTCTTTTGCACTTTTGGTGGTGGAAGCTTGGATCACTTAGAAACCAATGCTTAAGAAAATATGATCAAAGGATTTACAATGTTTAGAATGAATTTAGAACAGAAAGTTTTAGTGTGCAAAAGGTGAGTAAAAGTCCAGGAGAAGGCTGGTATTTATAGGAGAAAAATTGGACAGCTGGAGGTCTACTGGAGCGGGGGCGGTCCCCTTAATAATTAAGGGGGCCGCCCCTTCTGTCCGTTGGCCAATTTTGTCCTTTTGTGGGGAAGGTTTTTCTGGAACATTTTAACTGATTTTGGTTAAAAATTTGAATTCATATTTTTATAAAAGATTAAACATTTTTATTTAATGCCAAAAATGTTTTTCAAAAATATATAAAATGTTTTTGATGTTTTATAAAAAATCTAGTTATTAAGAAAATGTTCCTTTGATCATATAATGCATTAAGCATTAGTTCATTCATACCTTAAGTGATTTGAGTTGTAGAAATAGATATTTACAACTAAATACTTGTTTACGTCATAATTTTCCGATTAATGATTTTACATTTTGTGATTATCAAAACGTAGAGATATCGAAAAATATTAATAACGTGTTTAGGCATTATTTATATCAACAATCTCCCCTTTTTGATGATTACAAAATCTAAACTCATTAAATCTAAAAATTAATTTTTAGACAAGTATTTAGTGAGTTTACATCTATTTCTCCCCCTTTTTGTAGAATCAAAAAGGTTAAGCCGACAAGTTTTAGAATCAAATTTGTCGGGACGAAAACTCCCCCTTGATGTATACTCCCCCTCGTTTGGGGGCACCAAGGAAACGAGCTATGGAATGCTTGCAAGAAAAATGTTAGAAGCACAAGTATATGTAACAACAATAAGCAAGCATATAGAATAAGATCATTCATTTAATAAAAGTGTTGTGGATAAGTACACAACCAAAAGATTACAACATGAAGCATGCAAGCATACAAACAAAAACTACTAATGAAACTACATAATCATTTTAGAGGTACATGATCTTCCATGGAGCTTGCTTGCAAGAAGGGTTTAAAAAATTATTTTTAAGCATTGCATATGCTTAATTGGGTGAAAATGGAGGTGGTGGTGGTGTAGTGTGTGAAGGAGGTGGAGGAGGTGGTGGTTGTGGGTTGGCAATCATGTGTTCAAGAGATGAAAACATGTAGTGTATCTCATCTCTAAGACCAAAGATTAAGGTCTGGTTATGGACGCAACAAAGACAATTATCACCATGGGCTTCAAGCATTGCCCAAGGTATAGGAAAGAATGGTGGTGGGGTTGGTGATGGTGAAAAGTGAGCATCAAGAGGTGTGATGGGTGATAGGGAAATGGCAAGTTGGGTATATGAGGGTTCTTGAGTGGATGGTGGTGATGATGCTCTTGGTGATGATGTTAGGTGAGTGTGGATGTAGTCATTTATGGATGAGGTGGATGGAATGGAGGAAGATGAAGCTCCATGGGTGGATGGTGTTTTTGATGGTGCATTTGGTGCACTTGGGGATGAATTTTGAGTTGGTGGTGATGGAGTTTTGATGTCATCTTGGGTTAGGTCAATGAAAGGTTGTTTTGGTGGTATGATAACAAGTCTTTGTTTCCTTGAAGTCTTAGAGATGGAGGATTTTGGTGATAGCATTGTGGATGAAAATGGGTGTTTGATGAAGGTGATGGTTGATGGAGTGAAAGGTAATTGTAAGGAGGGTTTTTATATTGTGAAAATGTGGTTGATTTAGGCAAATTGTGGAGGTTTTGTGGTAATATTCCAAGTCCAGTTCGTGCATTAAGGGTAATGGTAGCTGGGGCTAGGTAAAAGTGGTCACAAGATGCAAAAGGAAACAGTGAATTTTACTGTCCAGATGGCCGGTCCCCTTAATTGTTGGGCGGCCCCCTTAAAAATTAAGGGGACCGCCTAAGGAATTAAGGGGGCCGCCCATCTGGTGATTTCCCAGGCGACCAAATTTGAAAAATTTCCAGAAAAAGGTCATTTTTAGGGTGTCTTTGCAGCAAGTTCCATTTGGATCATGTACATCAAGAATGATTAAATATTATCAATTGCATATTTAAAACAATATACATAAAACAATTATATTAGAAGCATAGTCATATAATTTCAAATAAACTAGTAGCTAGGTTCTAATAAGTTTATCAACTAACATAATAAAAGTCAAGCAAGTGTCAAGATAATAGTACTACATATAAGTGTCTAATAAAAATCAACTAAACATTCATCAAATATGTTTATTTCTTCTTCTTCCCAAACAACTTTCCAAGTGACTTTCCAATGGACTTGAAACCTCCTCGTACTTCTTGATGCATTTGCTGTGTGGTGTTGAGTAGTTCGGTTTGTCTTTCAAACAGCAGTTCGTCTGTTCGTTCGGAAGGAGAAGGAACTTGATACTCGGTGTAATCAAGATCCGGAAGATTTTGAACAAAGGTCCTTGGTGATGGGGTACTAGCACGTGTTGCGCTTTCCTCCTCATCATCATCATCATCGTCTCCTCGATGTGACGTGGAACCACGAGGTGGAAGTGAGACAGATTTACGAGATTTTCCCTTGTCGCTTCGGGGGCGACGTTCACGGACACGAACAAGAGGATTAAGGACCGGTTGAACAGACTCATAAATTGGACTCTGAAGATGTGGATAATGCATCATGACATGATTATAGAGGCGAGTGAGAAACATGCCATACGGAAGATTTGCATTATGAGTATTTTTGGCGGACATGATACGGAAGACAAAGAGATATGCCAAATTGTACGGCTTTTCAGCGACAATACAGTACAACATATGAGCTATGCTCGCCATGACATGATCACGGTGACCACCGGTACCAAACGCATTCTCACGAATGAGTTCTTCCCAATGCTTTATGTCGGGGCGTAACTCCTTGAGAAGGATTTGGTTAGCATGGATGTCAACATCTTTTGACTTGATCCTCCGGCTAGTCGTACCACGATCTAGCCCAAGATATTGACGAATTTCTTCAGAGGATGGAATCTCAGAGTAGTAAGGACCATATTGAGGTCGATGTTGCTCAAGAGATGAGAGATCCCACTCATTAGAGAAGACAGCTTGACCGGAGTAGGGAATGCCTAGAATTTGGCCGAATTGAGCGAGAGTAAGAGTAATGAATTCGTTTTGAATCATAAAGGATATGAGGATACAGCCATTGGGATCGGTTTGCACCATCACTTGGCTATAGAAGTCAAGAACAAATCGGGGAATGATAAGCTCATTGATTTTGTAGAGACAATCAAGACGAACGTTGGAGAACATTCGTTCGATATAGTCGGATTCATAGAACGATGGATAGACAACTCTCCCTTCATGAATGTTTCTATCTTCAATGGGACGATAGAAACAAGCAATAGCAGGAGAAATGCCTGGAGTGGCAGAGACTTTAGGAATATATTCTTTTGTTTTGGAAACATCACCGACTGTAGTTTTGGGCATTTTCACCTATACAAGAAAGCAACAAAGAAAAATAAGAAAATGACATGCATATATTATATATGCTACTTATGTGGAACGTAAACATACTTCGACTCTAAACCTTAAATCTTAAGAAGTAGTTTACAATGTTCCTTAGTTTTAATTTTTAACTCGCTTGAAATGTATTTTATGATGTTAAAGAATAGTTATAGGGACATCATGACAAGAAGTCAACAATATCCGAACGTTCTTTTACACGTCATAAGCTACCTTGAAATGTGGCTAGACAAACATTGGATTGTATATCTAGCTATTTCTTACGAGTGTTTATGTTAAGTAACTTAGATTTTGACTCAAAAATTTCTTTCAAAATGTTGTGCCAAATGCTCCTTTAAATAAGAAAATAACTAGTAAAATTTCAATATACATATGAATTATGTATCTTGATGACTTAAAACAACTAATTGTATGTTTATAAACTTGACAAGTAGTTATGAACTTAATTTTGATTAAATTTTGATGATTCTAGCTCCTAATCCAAACATTCTCTTATATTTAACAAAAACATTTTTTATGATTCGAAAATTATATTTTTAGTATTTGTGAGTTGTAACAAACCAATGTGATTAGTTTTAACAAGTGTTTATGGCATAATTCAACAATATGATTAGTTTTGAAAAAGAGTGATTAGTTTGACATAATGGTTTTTTAATTACTTAGTTTCTAGGTTGATTAATCATTCTAATCCTACGGGGAGCATTTGATTACAACATTCTTAGACTTAATTTCAATAAAATTTAAGTTTGGAAAAAATTTAGCAAAAGACCTAATTAAGGTTAGACTCAAAATTGAATGAAATTAGATGAAATGTATAATGAAAAACTTACTAAACGTGTTGCTAATCGATGTATAGATGTTTGCCCTTTGTGAAATTGACTCGAAGAGGTGATTTGATGATGGATTTGTGATGGCAGTTCGTATACAGCAGAGTGGGAGTGAAATGTGTTTAAAAAATGGGGTGTTTGGCAAAGTTTTCAAGGAGAAAATTCGTTTTGGCAGCAACAGTAGGCCGGCCCCCTTAAATATTAAGGGGACCGCCCCCGTTTACTAGCCGGTCCCCTTAAACATTAAGGGGGCCGCCTGCCAAATTTTCGAATTACTTATTTTTGTTTCTGACGGCAAAATATTTATATGTATATATTTATAATATATCAAAAATACGTTTATTTGGCACGAAGAAGGAACACTTGACATATTTTATTAACATTTCGTTAATAAACTTAATCTTGATAATTTTGGACAAAATGCTCAAGACGTCAAGTCGACAAGAGGTTTAAGGATTGGGAAGAAATGTGCGTATATATAGATATATATATATTAGTATTATGTGTAAGTGTGGGATGTTGACTGGAGTTAAGAAATGATGAGGTAATGACGGAGATAGGTGCTGGCGATGACGGGAGTTTGTTTCATTCATAGTTTTCTTGACTCGACGGTCAAAGTGCTACTTCTACGTTAATCCACTTAACTCACTTCTCTTCATCACCATGAGTTATGTAATAATGGACACGGAAGATTTTCGTGTTGAACGTTAAAGTTCAAAAGAGGCAAAGGGGGAAGAAAAGGTTCGATGACGAACAATTTCTTTTAGTTCTAGATGATCAACAAATGACGTATCTAGGTTATGTGCGTTTATATATGTATATATATATATATATATATATATATATATATATATATATATATATATATATATATATATATATATATATATATATATATATATATATATATATATATGTAGTATGTATAATAGTATAGGTATATATTATATATATGTGTATAGAGGAGGTATATACTAACACTTACATAATAATTAATAAACTAGGCATCTTAAACTAATGGGGAACATGCAATAGGCTAGTTACTTAATCTTCGTGTATAATAATGAGCATGAAGGAGGTGCGTACCTTTTAGTCTTCAATGTGTGGTCTTCAAAATCTTCAAAGAGTGTTGACTTATAAAAGCTAAACATGAGAGATTTACCGATAATCCCGATGACTTGAGATTTTAGCCACTTGGTCCCCATGGTCTCATTGGTCCAAGGTTGTTTGGCCCAAACATGATTTGCAATTGACTCGGATGCATATATGGTGGAAGTATTCCCCAAAGATTGTAGCTTGGTGGATTTGGGTAATTCCACATTGGGTAACTATTATTATGACGGTTTGGTATATTTTGATTTCTTTTAGGTTGAGGAGTTTTAGGTCGAGGATGAGGACTAGGTGGTCTTCTAGGTGGAGGTGTTTTTGACCTTAACCTTGGTTTAGAGTATTTTACTTCATTTTTTAAGGATGGTTTATAAAAGGTTTTTACTTCCTCATCACTAGCTATGGGTATTTTTCTATCTTTCATAAGTATATACTTAGGTTTTGACTCTAAAGGTTTTTGCTCACTAGTTTCACATTCAAACTTTACATTTTTAGTTTGACTATTTGAATCCTTAGTTGAATTAAATCCTAATCCGGTTTTATCACTTGATACTCTTTGAATACTTATTATTTCCCTAAGAGAATTACTACTATTTTCAAATTTGTTAAGCCTATAAATTTCCTCCTTAAGTATTTCATTTTCATTTTTAGTTTCTTGACATGTTTTACATTCAAGAATTTCTTTTCCTTTTTCTAAGTTATGTAGTTTAATTTTTAATTCTAGTATTTCTTTTTCTAATTGATTATTTATGTGTTTTAGTGATTTATTTTTAGTCATTACTTTTTGGCCTAATATACATAACCTATTATATTCGTTATCTAGGTCTTTTTCATCTAATGATAAATTTTCATCACTAAAGTATTCGGTTTCGGAACGTACCTCACTTGATGTCTTAGCCATAAGACACTTCTCCTCTTTTGTGGTTTCTTTCTCGTCTTCTTCACTGTCACTCCATGCTCCTCCAATGAACGCCTTTTGGTTTTGCTCCTTTGACATCATAGGGCATCTTCCAATGAGATGATTTGGATCACCGCATTTGAAGCACTTTCTCTCGCTCTTGCTACCTTTGTCTTCTTTGTTTCTTTGGAGAGTTTTCCTTTCGTCATGTGGTTGTCTAACTAATTTTCCTCGTCTTTTGAAGAACTTCTTGAAGTCTCTTACGGCCATGGCATATTCTTCATCATCACTTTCGGAGGTTGAGCTATCCTCGTCACTTGATGCTTTCCTAGCTTTCAACGCGATTGACTTGCTTTGCTCTTTCTTTCCTTTGACCATCTCGAAGTCTTTCTTGATTATTGATTCGTAGACTTTCAAGTTGACAATCAACTCGTCAAGTTGAAGAGTTGACAAGTTCTTTGATTCTTCAATCGCCGTAACTTTAGCCCGCCATTTTGGATGAAGAGCCCTAAGAAACTTCCTAACAAAATTCTTACTAGAAAAACTCTCATCAAGTGCTTTTAAACTTGTGATGATTGTGTTAAACCTAGCAAATGCATTATCAATTGATTCCTCTTCCGGAATCGTGAATTGTTCATATTGTTGAACAAGAAGATCTATTTTATTATCTTTGACTTGACTATTACCTTGGTGAGTTATTAGTAAAGAGTTCCAAATTTCTTTTGCGGTTTCGCATATAAAGATTCTTTCGTATTCTTTACGTGGTAGCGCATTATAAATAACCATTTTAGCCTCATTATTTTTAGAAAGTTTTCTTTTTAAATCATCACTTTGTTTTTCAAAAGGTACAGTTTCATCCTTTTTAGTTTCAAGATTATGTTGAATTGGTAAAAAATCACCATTAGTAATAACATGCCAAAGATCTAGATCTTTTGACTTCACATAAGTTTCGAATCGATTTTTCCAATATAAAAATCCATCACTTTCAAATAGTGGTGGTCTTTGCATAGATTGCCCTTCTAAATATTTTTTAGATTCCATAGATCGTTTCAAGTTTTAAAATACAGTTAATTTTAAAAATCTTGTTTGACGTGGCTCTTGATACCAATTGTGGAAAACTAGAAGGTGGGTTGAATAGTTTTACGTCTTTTTAATTTATGAAAACTTTTGTTTACTTTTTAAAGACTTCGATTCTATCTTATGTGAATTCAACTCTTGATCAATATGAACATATATAAACAAATATAGATAAGTAATGCAAGTAATGTAAATGTAATGAAATAAGAGAGAGAGATGGAAAGATCAAACCACAACACGGAGATTTATAGTGGTTCGGCTACAAGGACACCTTCCTTGCCCTACTCCACTCCTCGAGTCACCTACTCGAGAATTTTCTTCACTATGTCAACAAACTCCCTTATGGCGGAGAAACCTTACACAACTTTAGCTTACACCGGCTTAACGATACAAAGCTAGATGTCGAGTCCTAATCGTAGCTAGAACCAATCTCACAACTTATACACAACTTCTACACGACTTAATCACGACTTCTTCACAACGGCTTCACGACTTCTTCACAACGGCTTCATGACTTCTTCACGACTTCTTCACAACTTCTTCACAACTACTTCACGACTACTCCTTCACAACTACTTCACAACTAATTTACAACACCACTACGTAATTACACTTAGATATACTTATCACAACTACACAACACTTTACACAACAACAACAATTGAATGAGGTAAGTAATAACACTTCTTCACTAGTTGAAGTAGAGTTCTTCTTTTGCACTTTTGGTGGTGGAAGCTTGGATCACTTAGAAACCAATGCTTAAGAAAATATGATCAAAGGATTTACAATGTTTAGAATGAATTTAGAACAGAAAGTTTTAGTGTGCAAAAGGTGAGTAAAAGTCTAGGAGAAGGCTGGTATTTATAGGAGAAAAATTGGACAGCTGGAGGTCTACTGGAGCGGGGGCGGTCCCCTTAAATAGGGGGCGGTCCCCTTAATAATTAAGGGGGCCGCCTAGTAAAATTAAGGGGGCCGCCCCTTCTGTCCGTTGGCCAATTTTGTCCTTTTGTGGGGAAGGTTTTTCTGGAACATTTTAACTGATTTTGGTTAAAATTTTGAATTCATATTTTTATAAAAGATTAAACATTTTTATTTAATGCCAAAAATGTTTTTCAAAAATATATAAAATGTTTTTGATGTTTTATAAAAAATCTAGTTATTAAGAAAATGTTCCTTTGATCATATAATGCATTAAGCATTAGTTCATTCATACCTTAAGTGATTTGAGTTGTAGAAATAGATATTTACAACTAAATACTTGTTTACGTCATAATTTTCCGATTAATGATTTTACATTTTGTGATTATCAAAACGTAGAGATATCGAAAAATATTAATAACGTGTTTAGGCATTATTTATATCAACAATATATATATATATATATATATATATATATATATCCGATATCTAAAAACCGATATCTCACCGCAAAAACCGCTATTTCAAATATCGGACCTTGAACGATACGAGATTTTTGACCGAGATAACAACATAGGTTTGAAGTCACATGCCTACGTAAGAAGCACCTCTCTCCCAAGGTGAGACACATTCTAATAGTAAAACATGCTACGGTGTCATCTTGATTTGTGTGCTACGGTGTCATCTTGATTTGTGTTAAGAGTTATGTTGTAATTTAATGGTGCAGGCCGCAACTGGAAAATTTGGTGTTCTTTATTTGGGAGATATGTTGAGAACCAAGGAGTCTTCCAAGCGCGAAAACAGCTCAGGCGATATGCTTTCTTTTAGGATGAACAGTCCCCTAGCCGCACTAAAACCTCAGCTAACATTTGACCTTGATAGTCCCGACATGAGATAACTATATATCAAACTGCCATGCTTCCATTAGTTGAGAAAATAATGACAAACATTCAAAGACGACTTAGCAGCATAAGAAGTCACAGCTTGGCTGAAGAAGGAAAATGGCCAACTATTTGCTGATGTTATATTGGTTTTTTTTACAATGTATGCAAATCGTTTTATTCATGATATCTAGAGTGTATTTGATATAATGTAATCTTTGGTTATCATATTGTACGCAGTGTAGTTGACATTTTAATTAACAATGTTCTGAATAGGAGATAAAAGTGGAATGGGGCAAGGGTTTGGCTCAAAAGACAGAAGCAGAGCCAAGAATAGGAAGAACTAGAACTTGAGAAATCCAAGTCTTTTGCAACGACAAGGTAATTACGGCCTTTTAATATGTTTTTTAATTTTAGTACATGTAGAATATCTGAACAACCGTTATTAGCCTTATAACCATAAGAACCCACTGGACTGAAAAAAATGGAAGATTCACATTTTTTTGTTACATGTTGATGCAGAGATGATCCTCATCTTAAACGTATGTTGAAGGACAGAGTGAGATAGGTTAACCATGTACCACATTTTGTAAAGGTAATCGCTTCACCATAAGAGATTGATTATTTAGTATGAGATTGATTTTGAAAGATCATTTATTCATTGTAACCAATTTGCAAGAGATATATGTGCCGTTTCTTGACTTTCATAATGGCGTTAGATTGAATGGCTCCTAAATCTTTTATCTTTTCTTATAGGATAATTGGTGGATCAAGATCATAATGTCGCCATGTCGGTATGACATGACTGCCAATTAAAACTTTATGTTAAAATATGGATATATGGTTACACAGGTGTAGAATTGTAACCTTTACATGATGTGTTGAGCATAGCTTCTAGCAGTTACTTAAGCGACAAACTCTCTTTGGTCTTTGATCATTAAAATTTAGCAGCTACTAATTTGTAAGATTGAATAAAACTTCAACCTTGGGCTTCTTAATTTTATGCAACTTTGAGTTATATGTTACTGTTGAGTGTATTACTTTCTTTGATAAGGAACGGAATTTGTATGTTATATGGTAGATTTTTTGGGTTTGTGGTACCAAGTACCAATTACATTAATTAGATTCATGTATATTCGTTGAATAGATAATAACCTTTGGTTAATTTGTGCTTGTGTTAGATTTGATGTTTATTATGTACTAACTGGTGCACACCGGGGGTAGCCACCACTACAACAACAAGAAGAAAAAGATGTTCCAAAGAGATGAAAAGACGATTTTCTAATGAAATGCTTCAGTTTGGAGACTCGCAAGGTTAGCACTTGAAAATTTTGACATTTGACATATATTTGTTGTCCCTTTTTATGTTTTTGGATGAGAATGGGAACAAGTGGGAGTATGAGCAGCTTGGTGTCAAGTATCTCACTTTGAGTAAGTGACTGCACAATTTATCTGGTTTGCCTTTGTTATTGTTTAAAGTTCGTTTTTACATCGGAACTTCTGGACTTTTGGTCATCCAATTTGACTTACCGCTTTCTGATTTTGTGTAGCATTCGAGTTAAAATGGGATAATGATTTGAACAAGGCTTACAAATGTTTTGATATTTCTACTTTATGGCCAAATTTGCAACTCTTCAAGATGTTGTGTGAAGCACATGAGTCTGATGTAGATATTGGCATCCATGCAGTCATGCTTCCACAAGATGATGTTGCAAGCTTGATAATACGAGAAGAATATCATTTGACGGCAAAAGATGGCAACTTGCAAAGTAAAGTGATGCTGTTGAACAGAAAAGAATTAAGGGTAACTTCATCTTGTGACATACCTTTGTAAAAGCCTTTAAATGTGAATTCATCAGAGCCAATAATTGTAGCTCCCTGTTTTATTGTATTTGTACATTTCTCACATGTTACCTTATATGCTTGCCAAAGTTAGTGTTAGACAATGAAACCCCGACACCCCGTAGGCTATAATGTTTATTCGTCAGGTATTTATAAAGCAATATACCTGGAAACCCTAATGGACCCAACCCACAAGTCGGGTTTGCCCAACTAACTTATTCATCTAATACTCCTCCGCAGTCTGAGCGGCGAAATCGCGAAAGTTCGGACTGGAGTAGTAAACTAGAAAAGAAAAAGAAAATAAACATTAACATAATAAAAGCATATTATTATTATTTTCTTAAATATTAAATAAGAAAAGCCTAAATACTTCTAAATTTATCCATATTTTATGAAAAAACGAATGTGATTTGTAATCATTCAAAAAAAAACTTATAAAAATATATGTGTCAAAAACTAAAAAAAATAAAACTTAAAAACGGTGGAGAAAGTTTTTCAAAGATTTGGGCTAAAACTTAAAATTCAGTATCATTCCCACTAAAAATCCTGAAGTCCCAACATTCCCAAATTCCTCCTCCATCAATCAAACTCGATCTCTTATCATTCATCCACGCACAATCATTAGCACAAGAACATCTCCTCCAAATCTAATTAATATTAAAAACCACTACATTCGTAAATAACCCTAATTCAATACCTCAATCAAAGTACAGTGGTTTTGAAGGTTCTGTTATAATAATTAAAACCCAAAATTAAAAATTATAATTTATTTAAAAGATTAGAAAAAACCCTGCGCATGCGCGGGCATTATATTATATCTAGTGGTAATTTAAAGATAAACTCATAATAGTTTATCCAATGAATAACTAATTATAATAATTTGCTAGCATCAGACAAATATAAAGACAATTTGGTGGATCAATTATATATTCTTATAAGAATCATGTATCATATTTATAATATATAAAGCTTAAGTACCTTAATTTAATGTGCAAGGGGGGTTGTGCACAACCAAAAGTACATTGCTTTAAGTTTCATGCTTAAGTGGTAAATACATATGACAAACATTTAGTGCTATTGAGTCAGCCCCAGGAAGATGAATATGAATTGGTGCTTCAGTTTCGAGTATACAAAGCAACAATTTAACAATTATGTCATTGTGTACTAATTGCTACACTTATAACACAAAAGAATTTGAAGTGTTGTTGGAGTTACTAGAATAGCTTATTAAAAGTTCCCTTTGCCTCCCATGAGTTACAAATGTGAAACAGTTAGGGTTCCGTTTTTTACCATCTATATATAGTGATCTATTTGTTTTTTCACACACTGAAACAATAAAATTTGCAATGCAGTATCTACCCTCTATTAGAGACTGGAATTCTGAGAAAACAACCAAAATAACTCAGAGTAGTTGTATTCTTAAAGCTTTTGGGAATGAAAAAACATCCACGCATTGCAATTCCAACTGATTTGTTGGTTTTTTCATCAGCATGTATATATTTTTTTACTGCAATGGTATTTCCTGAACTTATCTAACTTCAAACTTTCTGTGGTGCAGGTGAAATTAATTGATATGCATTATAGTTTAGACGAGAAAAAAAGCGGTGCATGTATCCAAACACGTAGGTGTATTTTATCTGTAAATATTGTTGATTAATATTTTTGTTTGACTTGCTTAGTTGGCTACTGATTTGCTATGTTCATGTGGACATCAACATCCTGATATAACAAACAGTTCCTTTAGAAAAGGTATTTACTTTTTTTATTTGATTTTTATTTGTGAACTTGATGTCTACTTGAGATTCATTTGTGTAATTTACTCTATATTATGCAGTCAAGAGTATCACAACTATGTCGGGGAGAACGGTCATACCATATCTTCTACCAGATTTGTGTTGGGGCTCCATCGTCTCTTAAAGGTTTCTTGCTTATGACTTCTGAAAAAGGTAATCCAAACAACGTCTAAGGCTATAATATAACATGTTAAAAACCTCAATGTCAGTTGAATATGAGCAACATAGTGTATTCACATGTAGCATTCATGTACCTTCTTGGGTTTGATATATGTACCTAAACTACAGTGAAGACATGTCATTAAGACCTAAACTATCTGCTTGGGATATTCTTTAAGTTGTTCCGTTTGTGGTCGATGCTTATGTGCTCATGGTGGACTGTCTCCCCGTGAGCTGTGCACAGATGAATAGACTCGCAAATTTTATAGTTTGTTTAAATAGCTATTAAGATAGTTGTATAATCTTCTTATATTTTTTTTTACAGTCTTAAAGATTTGGCGGATTTTCTTCCTGCATATTTGGAGATCACTGTCAGTTATTTTTCTGCTGAAAAGTGTCAAGTGATGTGCAGGTACTATGTCTCTTGAGTAGGTTCCTGGTGATTCACTGAAATGGGTTCGTCATTGCACAAATGAAGACTATGTTGCAATGGCTTCTAAAACGGATTAGGTATTCTTAGTTCGTGTGAGATTGTAAGTTCTTCTTTGTTTTTTACAAAGGTTAACTGAATTTTATCTTTACCTTTTTGTAGAGGTACAACTTTTGACTATAGATCATTTTAGAATATAAATTTGCCAAAAACAAATGACAGATAGAGCATATCATATGACCTTTGTTCAGATAAAAGAAATTTTGAGGTTGTAAAGTATAAGTTGATAGCAAGAAAAGCTTAAACAAACACCCCCTAAAAAGTACTTATTTGAGATGAAACTAAAGCTGTTTATCTACTTTCATCTAACCTAGAATAAAGTAGATTCTAATAAACTTTTAACAAAGTTGTTTATATAAGTGTCTGCTTATTGCATCTCTTCATTTTTTATGTTAGTTTATGATTATTTAATATGTGTTTGAGATTGGTTATTTGTCCACTATATTTTTCTGATCTTGCAGCTCTTGCATTTGAGACAGGTAACTTTAAATCGACCACCATGTGTGATAAAGAACATGTTCCTGATGGTGGATTTGAAGATGGTACATTTAAGAACGTGTACGAATCAAGATGTACTCGGTGAATTGCTGAAACGTGGCCTGGTGCTCCGATTAAGACTGCTTTAAAATCAAAGAATATTAATACGAGGAAAAAGGAACATTGGCATGGGGCTGCGCATAAAGCTTATTTTTTAATTTACAGTATCAACAACTCATACTGTGTTTTGTTACCACTAATACATTGATGATTTTATGGAGAATATTATTTTGATTCGAGGTTTGAAGCAAGTATGTATCTGATTAGTTTGAAGTTAAATTGGAAGATATTTGCATAACTGTTATATCCATTCTTTATAAGTGCAATGGAAAAATATTCTACATGTCCAATACTGTTATATATTAACACTCCACCGATCGAAAGTAAGCATTAAGTAGTGAACACACAATTTAAGAAATTACATAATTATTACTATTCTTCCTTTGAGTTTTTGGGATGCCATTTTTTGTTAAACCTTATTTTGAAAGAGTCGTATGCGTTTAACCTTCCTTTAACTCATCACCGTCTAGGCATACAATACTATCGTATAATTCAAAAAACTTTTACTCTTCCAACGGATACAATACTGTTATATATTAACACTCCACCGATCGAAAGTAAGCATTAAGTAATGAACACACAATTTAAGAAATTACATAATTATTACTATTCTTCCTTTGAGTTTCTGGGATGTCATTTTTTGTTAAACCTTATTTTGAAAGAGTCGTATGCGTTTAACCTTCCTTTAACTCATCCTATAACTCAACTTATTTTATAACTATTTACTACTAGGCATCTAAATATCAATTCCACTAAAATATAAATACAATACAACTTCTCTAATAGGCATCTAAATACCGTCATATGCTTATACAAGCAACATGCGAAGGGATGAGTGTGAAGGGATCGTGTAGTTATTGTGAGCCATGCGAAGGGATCGTGTATTTTACCTATTTTTTATGTATTTTACCTATTACAACTTCCAAGTCATTAAAACGGATTAATTCATTGCGACACTCAATAGTTGGATGGATTTGAATGTTAATATTTTGTTTGCGTTTAATTTTTTTGACTCTTTGATATCCATATATGTATATACTGAATTGTTGGAAGATTAATTCATATGAGCTTTAATTTTGTAATCTCATGCTGTGAAACTTATATTTTTTTAACTTTTATCATCATGATCATGCTAAAATAGAAAATTCAAACTCTATTAAACAAAAAAGTATGAACGAATGTTCGTCATATAATAAACTTCCACGTTATAAGCATATAGGCCATGTCTTCAAACACAATATATAATACAAGTTCATTGTTAGGCAATAATTTTATATACTTAATCACTTTGTCAAGAAAATTAAAAAGTCGAACAAAAAAATTAAAGTTTGTAATGTAACAAGTTGGTAAGGTAACAAAACGAGGTTATTTGCTTTACATATTTTACATAAGTTCAATGCTCATTAGCCCAACATATAACATCATCTGATTGATTATTTAACAAGTCGTGTGAATACACTTTCAGATCAATAAAATGGAGTGGATACCAATTTATGATCGGATAAAATCGAATTTGATTCAAGATTTAGTATGTATGTATGTTTGCAGAAAATATCAGATTAAGAGAAGTTTTTCCAGCCTCTCTTTTCTGTATATATGTCTGAGAATATATCAGACAGTTTTTATGGGTTCCAAACGGTTATAAACGGTTAATAAGAAGGCTAATAACTGTAAAACAGTTATTATAAACGTATACCAACTAGCAGCAGATTCTGCAACTTAGCAGCAGGATCATAACCTACTAGCAGCAGGTTATGATGTACTAGCAGCAGGTTAAACCTACTAGCAGCAGGTTATGCTGCACTAGCAGCAGGTTAACCAACCAGCAGCAGGATCCTATAAGTAGCAGTACCATCTCACACTATCAGTACCTTCACATTACCTAGCAGTACCACATCACACTAGCAGTACCTTAACATTACCAAGCAGTACCTTAAACCCAGTTAATCAGTTAGTCCTGTTAATATGCAACTAAGTGTCGACCCTTATTTGCATATTCAACTCAATTTACTTTACACTAAAATACCAACAAATGTGCAATTATGTGTACCTATATGCATCGAATAGTTACGAATGGTGCGCTTTTATTTGGCAAGTTATGTGACTCAATTGTGAATAAGTTTTTTATTTTTGTTTACACCACGTGACAAGAGAAATTAGTGGGCAAAAAGGAAATTATGGTTAATTGGTTTTTGGTGAAATTTGTTATGCAGAATGACTTAGTATTTCCTTGACATGCGTTGTTATTCTACTAGGTATGGGCCAAAGATTAAAAGAACTTCTATTTGCGACAAGAGAAATTATTGGGCAAAAAAAATTATGGTTAATTGGTTTTTGTTGAAATTTGTTATGCAGAATGACTTGGTATTTCCTTGATATGCATTGTGTTAGAGTTGTGGAAAAATATTAAAACGTATATTACTAGAATCGAACCCGAGACCGAGGGATTGCACACGTTACGTATGAATGATCAAGTAAATAATTAATATATATAAATGTTATGTATTTTAATTATTTGGACATGAAATGATAATTAAGGGACGTTAAATAATTAACGAAATTGACTAACGACCGTTAGGGAATAAAGGGAGGACCGTAAGTGAAATTTGGAGCTAAAGAAAAATATGGAAACCCATTCCATGGGTTTGGCCGATCGGCCTAAAGGGTTTTACAACCCAAATCGCATAGCTTTTGCTTCAAGATAGGTTTTGCCTATAAAAGTTATGATAACATTACTAGGCATCTAAATATCAATTCCACTAAAATAAATACAATACAACTTCTCTAATAGGCATCTAAATACCGTCATATGCTTATACAAGCAGCTGCATCAACGTTACGAAAAACACTTAATTAATCAACCAAAAGACCGTGCATCGCACGGGTTGTATCA
Organism: Artemisia tridentata subsp. tridentata; assembly: GCA_021014915.2. Classification (NCBI taxonomy): domain Eukaryota; kingdom Viridiplantae; phylum Streptophyta; class Magnoliopsida; order Asterales; family Asteraceae; genus Artemisia; species Artemisia tridentata. Next base: position 104,923,730 of record CP139507.1, on the reverse strand, counting down.
AGCCTCGTAATATTTATGTTTGCACATGGTAATTTGGTGAGTATACACGTTATTAATGATATGTCATGATATTAAACCAAATCAGTAACTAGTATCCTGGAGACTTTGATCAATTATACTTTGTTGATTCAATTATAGCGAATAAATTACTCTTTATTCGCAACTAAAAACTTTCCAAAATATGCGATTCAAAGTTCGTTCGGTAATTTATGCACGATCAACGTTATATACATGACATATTATATTTTTGAAAGCATATGCTATGACTTATATTATTAGTGTTTAATTATGTCGAAGTTATGCTTTGCATGTAGTATTGATTTCATAATTATTGTTTGATTATTTAACTATATACAAACTTATTATTGTGTAGAGTAACATAGAATTTGCCTCTTCGTGTTATAATATACGAGTAGTAATTATCATAAAATCATGACATATATTTGAGTTTATACATTTTGTTGTCTATAGTTAACTATTATCACTACGTAGGGCATATATTTGTGTGTTGATCAAATTTTGCATTATTTGAGTTTACCCTATCGACACTACTAGAAGTTACTAAGCTATATGAATTTATCTTAGTCATGCTTTGCATAAACTATGATTTTTAACCGATCTCTTGATCTTTGGATCGTTGTTTTAAGGGGTTCAAACACTCTACATTTAGACATTAAATTTGAACTTTTATAATTTTTACATAATAAATATATTGCTTTAATTCTTCAAATATGGTTCAGATTTTGTTGCTTGCATTTGTTAGATTAAAAGTAAAATGATAAAACTTATTTGTGATTATTAGTTTTATAGTATTAAGCATTCGTACTTGTTTAGATTCCCATTATCTATAATTATTCTATGATGCTCGGCACAATTTGATAATATAGGAAAATTTAATGATAGTATTACCAATTGCAATTGATCATGTATTCCTAATGTCTATACATAATATACCACTCTGCATAGTGAGTTGTTCGTTTACTAGTATCTTCCTCATGTAACTAGGTTCTTGCCTCCTTAATAATCAATAGTTGCTAGTATTATTTGTACTCGAAAAGTTGTGGACCGCTATTGCTAATTATTGAATAAAATGATGAGCTTCATTCTTTTCCTAGGAAGATAAATCTGCAGTAAATGACAATAATATGTGAAAGAAAATAAACTTGTCATTTATGAAAATTAATTATGTAAATGTCGGAGTTTAATAATCATCTTGTCATATATGTATCATTTATGTATCATCTGATTTTATTTGCTTGTATGCGAGATGCTTAATTGATTATTGGTATACTTTATTAATATCGATTGTCTTTTATTATTTGATAATGTTATAGGCTAACGTGAATATTATATTGAGATGTGTGAAAGACATAAAAGAGCTAATAGCAGAAATGTGAGCTCTCAATATTATTCAACGTTTATATAAAAAAGCGCAATTGAAGTACATGTGGTTATAAACTATAAGTTTATGAGCCAAGATTGTTGTATTAATTGGCATGACCGGTTAGACCATCCGGGTCAATTATGATGCGAATGTATAGAAGAACCATAAGTTTGTTCAAAGATAGATTTGATTGTTCTCATTGGAAGTTAATTATCCATCTGTCACCACCAAATTAAAGTAAGGATTATATCCTATAAAATTTTGGAAGATAACATAAAGGGGATGTATGTAGGCCTACATATCCACCATGCGGATCATTTTGAGTTTTAAAATCGATGCATCGTCAAAATGATCATAAAAGACACAACTAAAGGTTAACGTGATTGATGACTTGTCTTATAAAATTGCGAGCATGATTTTCCACATTTAATTATTGAGAAGGATGGTGAATACTTCCAAGTATTGGGCGATTATTAGAATAAGTGTTGAACTTAAAAGTAGCCCAAGTTCATACGCTAATTGATTTTGTTGAAACGTTTATAAAACGTCTTCAGTTGATTGCAAAGCCAATAATATTGTGAGAACAAAATTTTGAGTTTATGAGGCATGTTATAACATATGAAATTCCCATCTTGCCATTAATCTATAATGAATCCTCCCCATTAGAATGATTTTGGTCACGAACCATATGTTTCTTATATAAAGTTTTCTGTAAATGTGCAGAAGTTGTATTGTAAATCCACCACAACGCACACAAATTTAGGATGTTGAAATTGATAATTCATTCAGGGGGAGAATGAGCAGCGAGTAATTTGAAATGAATTATGATAACATAAATGTTGATCCTCACACTAATAAATATGAATTTGAAGTTCAAGGGACAATTTATATTCCAGATCTAATAATTGCTAGACATGTTTAGTGACCTAAAGAAAGTGACTAGATCATATATACGCTGCTAGTGCTCCAACAGAATGTGTGTCCCACCAGTAAAACCATTGATTGGTAGTAAGTCTATAGCGCGTCTGCACGTGATAGACTAATCGATTCCAAATAAAAGTCATCGATTGAAGTAATATAGAATGGAGCAAGAAAACTAAGATGGTCGAATCGAGGTAATAATACCCCATAATAGTCTCCTAAAGAGACTCTAGATATGAAGGTTATTGAAAAAACCCTGGTTGGTGAAAAACTATGAGATCTCAATAAATTATATAATACAATGTCTAGTATAGTGTGGAATCGAAAAGAACTGAAACGACGTCGATAATACTATTGTATAAATAATGCGCATGATAAATACAAGTTGAGGATCTTGGATATCTACAAGAAGTGCGTGTATAAATGAATGGCCAATGAATGTAAAGACACAAATAACTGATGAAAAGATTAATGTTATATCTAGCAGTATGAGAAATAAGAACGTGTCTATCATAATAATATAAGAGCTCAGTTTATGTTGAGATTCCTTAAAGAATATAGAACGCATGAAGCACGTGTCATGACTTATTCTCGAGAATAATAATTGATCAAATTGAACTACAGTAAAGCAAATATTTCAATATTTTCAGGGTACAAGAAATTGTGGTTTATATTTTACTAACCCATCAAAACAAGTTTAGTTAGTTTTGCAGATGCAAGATATATGTTTAACTTACCATGATCGATCTCAAAATGGATATATTTTACAAATGGCGGCTATTTTTCCTGGCATTTGATAGAGCAAACAATCGCGGCGACTTCATCAAACCATACACAAATTCTGAAAAGGAGATACCAACTATTGCATGTAGATAATGCAGCATGCCTTGCTATATTCAAGAAATGTTACATGAAAGGCGACAAGACACTTCTCGTTCAAATGATGATTTCGTGGACCTATTTACTAAGATATCAAGTGTTGTAGTCATCAGAAGGAGATAATACGCGCTGCACTCTTTTTGTCGTTAGTCATGGTTTTGTCCCACTGGGTTTTCTGACAAGGTTTTTAATGTGGCAGCATTTCCTAAGCGTATTAACAATATAGATATCCAAGAGGGAGTGTTATGGATAAGTATTAGTGGATGTCTTTATTGATAACCTATAACCCATAAGAAGCCCACGACCCAGTTAGCTATTAGGGTTTTAACCTAATATTTATCTTATAGAAAAAATTACACGTTTGGTCCCTGTGGTTTGCTCAGATTTCATGTTTAGTCCCTAAGTCGTTTTAATTACACCAGAGATACCTATTTTTGAAACCTTGCACTCATTTACTCCCTATTTTGGATGAGCCATTAATTTGACCGTTAAGTGTTTAAATAGTATTTGCCCGTTAGTCCCTCATTTAATATTTTTTGCATCGTTAGTCCTCATTTTCTAAAATGAATTAAAAATGGCAGCATGACTCGAAATCGGGTCTTGTTGCCCAAAAACCAACGCCCCAACCACTGGACTAAGCGTTCAGTGGTGTAATTATATCAAAATAAATTATCTTTAACCTTTTTTTGGCTCAAACTCGTTTTTATCCGTTTTCATCTGTTTTTATACGTTTTCGTCCGTTTTTTTTACGTTTTCGTACGTTTTTATACGTTTTCGTCCGTTTTTATCCGTTTTTTACGCTCTCGTCCATTTTTTTTACGTTTTTGTCCATTTTTTAGGTTCTCGTTCATTTTTGTCTCTTTTTTTACGTTTTTATACGTCTTCGTCCATTTTATTACATTTTTGTCCGTTTTTCACGTTCTTGTCCGTTTTTCACGTTCTCGTCCGTTCTTTTTACGTTTTTGTCAGTTTCTAATACGTTTTTTTACGTTCTCGTCCATTTTTTTACGTTTTCGTCCGTTTTTTTTATGTTTTTGTCCCTTTTTTTACGTTTTCTTTACGTTTTTGTCCATTTTTTTACGTTTTTCTACGTTTTTGTCCTTTTTATACGTTTTTGTGTGTTTTTTATGTTTTCGTCCGTTTTTAAACGTTTTTGGCTGTTTTTAAACGTTATCGTCTGTTTTTTTACGTTTTTGTCCGTTGTTATACATTTTCGTTCATTTTCATACGTTTTCATCTGTTTTTTTATACATTTTCGTTCGTTGTTATACATTTTCGAACAAAAACTAAAAAAAACAGATGAAAACGTATAAAAAGAGAGAAAACGTAAAAAATACAAAAACGTATAAAAACGTAAAAAAACCGACAAAACGTAAAAGAACGGACAAAAACGTAAAAAACCGAACAAGAACATATAAAAATGGTTGAAAACGTATAAAAAACGGACGAAAACGTTAAAAACGGACGAAAACGTATAAAAACGGATGAAAACGTAAAAAAACGGACGAAAACATATAAAATGTACGAAAACATATAAAAACGTACGAAAACGTAAAAAAATGGACAAAAACGTAAAAAAACGGACGAGAACGTAAAAAAGGGACAAAACGTAAAAAAACAGGCGAAAACTTAAAAACAGACAAAAATGTAAAAAAATAGACAAAAACATATGAAAACGTTAAAAAAACGGACGAAAACGTATAAAATAGACGAAAACGGATAAAAACGAGTTTGAGCAAAAAAAATGTTAAATATAATTTATTTTGATATAATTACACAACTGGACGCTTAGTCCAGTGGTTGGGGCGTTGGTTTTTGGGCAACAAGACCCGAGTTCGAGCCTATGATGCCCTTTTTAATTCATTTTAAAAAATGAGGACTAACAGTGCAAAAAATATTAACGGAGGGACTAACTGGCAAATAATATTTAAACACTTAACGGTCAAACTAACAGCCCATCCAAAATAGGGACTAAATGAGTGCAAGTATTCAAAAGTAGGTATCTCCAGTGTAATTAAAATGACTTAGGGACTAAACATGAAATCTGAGCAAACCACAAGGACCAAAATTGTAATTTTTTCTTTTTAATATGAGTATTTTTAATTTTAATGAAATGAATTTAGTTTATTCAAAAATGTGAAAAATAAATAAATAGAAAGTGATGAGACCCAAATGAGTAAGTTGTGGTTAGTTTTGATAAAGTGGGTTGATGTTTGTTAAAGTAACGTGACACCCCGTGGGACCCAAATGAGAGTCCTCACCACACCTATTGCTCTTACCACAGTCGACAAGTTTATTCTTGTCATCTACTTAAGTAGTAACAATCAAGAAACCTGAAGCTCATAAATTAGTGGAATTACAAACAATTTAGAGCATAGAAGAACCAAGTACCAACTGTTAGGTGGCTAACAATACTAAAGGGTTAATTCATGTACGCTAACAAGAGGAAGGACAATAATTTTACAACTTACATTCATAAGAAGAAAAAAAAAATAGCACAACATTGACATTACAAACAACAAATCTAACCGAAACCCACTGATTAGCTCATAATGGTGCAGCTGCTAATCCATCAAATTTTGCAGCAACTTCCCTTAATTCTTGCTCAATTGCTTCCTCAGCTGCTTTCATTGCATCATTCTCTAAAGTCCATTTTTCCTTCTTCTGTAACACCTTCCTCCGTGTATCCTCCAACTGCCGAATCTGTCTATCAATTTCATCAATCTCATCATCGATTGTCTTTTCTTGTATCTTCTGCTCCTCTATTTTCTCTACAACTCCTTTTGACCGATCTGCTAGCTCCTCCTGTTTGTCCTTTAATAAGAGCAAACGTGTCAAACGGTCTCTTATCACCTCAACATCAAATCCATTACTCTCCAATTCCACAAGTGTTTCCAAACAGTCCTCTATAGCACTTCTTGGACCGTCAACTCTCAAACAATAAGTCCTGCCCACTACAGTTGAAAACGTCACCATGGTGCCAATGGCCATTCCTTCTCGAGCACTCTCTTTCACACCTAACAATGTACGAAAATGTGGGTTTTGTGGGATCTTCTGGAAGGCTTCCATTGATTCTATTGTGTGCCAAAGCGGGGTGCGTTTCACAAAAGGTAAGTTTTCTGCATTCATGCCACATGTGACAGCTTCCGGTCGTCTCTCGCTTGCTGTAAGTATTCAAATTCCAGCAAAAAGTAGAGAGATTCTTGTCATTATTATGTAATCAACAAGCAAGTTGAAACTGGTAAAATTACAAATTGGTCCATTTGCTGTGAGACCTATTGCAACATGTATCACTTTTTGTGAGTTACAATGAAATAACCCTATATTTTGCTAAACCAGAAAAAAGTACAAAAATATGGAAAAGAAGTACATATTTTGCGACGCAATAATACTATTCGCAATTTTATGCCCACAACTGCAAAAAATGTATGACAAAATTTGGAAAATCAAGTTTGCGACTACTTGGTGCTGTTCGTAAAATTCGCAATTCACACAATTTATTTTATGAGATGTAGAGTAATTCGGGATAAACATGAAAAAGTGGTAAAGTTTGTAACAAGTCGCACTTAAAAGTGTCAAATTTGTAATTTCCCATTATAATTTGCTTAAACGAGCTTTTACCTGGATTTTGAATAGGGATAGGAGAGTGCATTCCATCAATCCATCTTGAAAGAGGTTGATCATCAGACACAGTGTCCAATAGTTTCCCAACAGAAGCGTCTGTTTTTCTTGTTCCCATGTTCTCGTCGGCTTTTTCTGTAGATGCATCTTCAGAATCTACACCAAAAACTTTCAAAAAGTAGACATCAATATCTAATTCGTAGCAATAATCCATCAACATTTATAATAAAGTGATTTCTTGCACCTTGAACTGGAGCCTCGGTGTTTATACTAATAGTCCGCTGTTTACCGCGTTTTCCTCTACCAAATGAATACTTTTTCCTTGAACGTTTAGCTTTTAGATCTTGTTCTTGACTTTCGTTATGCGGTTTGTCTTGTTTTAGAGGTTCTTGGTCCTTTTCCAACGATTTGGCTCCTGAACTTGTAGGTGAACGATCAACACCTTCATTCCGATGATTATCTGCAATTATTTATAATCAATAAAGAATAATGTTAAAAACTATAAAGCAGTGAATCTAAATTATACCTGTCAGTGGAGTCGGGCTTTTCGCTTGTAACTTAGGTGGTCTGCCCCTCTTTCTTTTTGGTGCAACAGTTGAAGCATTCTCTTCATGTACCTCCTAAATGAGAACCAGATACTATATTACTGAAGAACAACGTATATAAACAATGGTTCCCAAAGGGGTTAAATTCGAACCACCCAAGTCATCACTTCTTTTACCACAAGGAAAAAAAAAATGATATTTTGCTTAGCTAATCTAAGATAATGCCAAGTCTAATTTGTCACCTTATCAACCACTATCAATTGTTCCGACGGAGCATCTAATTGTTTTGTATTGCCTTCTGCAACACTTGGAACTATTTCATTGGAACACTTTTTGATTATCTTCTCTTGTGATACTGTAATCTCATTACACTGCAACCCCGTGACGACAGGAAGGACCAAGTCTTTGGTAGCATCTTTTTCCGAACTTTCTTGGGTTTTTGTTTTGCCTGAATCATCTTTAGCCCCTGAAAATTGTTATCAACATGAGCATTCCAGAATTTATGCATGGTTTCAAAATAAGCAAATGTAAGTGATTTAAAGGTAATTAGGAACCAATTGTAAACAAACCTTCGTCTAAATTCATGCTTTCATTCTCGTTTGCTGCTTTCCCCTTCTTTTTTGAGAAATCCATAGTCGGAGTCTCTTGTTCAATACCTTTTTCTCGTGTACTACGCTGCAATAAATGAAAAGTCAATCTTGACCCTGAGCATTTTTCCTCTTTGGACCCCAATACAAAGAGAATTATCGGATAGGTGAAACGGTACTAGCTGTTATTTTGTTAAAATTTCTCTTGGATTGGGCTAAATAAAATCCACATAGTCCAATTTAATACATTAATAGATGCTTAACATATGATATGAATATGATATACAACTCACCACTTTCTTTCCATAAGAAAGATTCTCAGTTTTACCAAACTCAGAATCAAGGTCCTCAGATTGACCAGCAGAAGTGCCATTTGTCTTTTTACTAGAATCAACCATAAAAGTTCCATTCTTCATTTTCTTGGAAGGCGATGAATCATTATCATTGCTTTCAGGAATTGTCTGCTTTGTTCGCTTCATTATGGATGTGGCAACAGTAGATTGTTTAGCTATGGTTGGAGCTGTTTGCTCAATCTGCTTATTAATCAAAGAGCGAGTTGCATCCTCATCCGTGTCGCCCTTCACAGAATTACATTCACCAACACACTCAGTACTATCGATATAAATATATGTGTTATCAGTTTACACCTGTTCACCCATTAATATGAATATTTTCTAAAACCATTCTATGTTCTGTCGTAACTGTGCCTATTAAAAAAATATTTGATACTTGCAAAAACATGAACAACAGTGCATTATTCTTTGAGACAACAACAAACCCAATCCCGCCGGGGCAGGGTTTGCAAAAAACATGAACAAAGAATAATGCACTTTTGATACTTGCAAAAACATGAACAAAAGTGCATTATTCTTTGAGATAAGATATTTAACACGTTACATTTTTACAATGAACCAGGGAATCCTAATTAACGGTTAGGCTCTAAATTTGATAAAACATACACAAAAAAATAAAAATAAAAGTGGCGTCGTTGCAATTAAACCACAAGTAGACCAATCAGCGATAGATGTAAAGATATGAATACCTTAGAAATGTTGAACCCTTTATTGTACCATTTGCCATCGTACCACTTCATGTGTGGCCTTACTTTTGAGCATATAAATGCTCTTTCCTTCTTACTGCGTTCAAAGAACACATTATACCTATTATCGGCAAGTTCTTTGGTAATTACTCCACTCCACCAGCCATAGTCATAATAAACATCAACCTTATCATACAATCCAAATTTCTTGTCCCTCAGATGAGGGGGCGGTGGTCGGATATGGCAGTAATCTACAGTAGCTTGACGAAGAACCACCTGATCACCATTTCCTGGCTTCTGATACTCAACTAGAAAAGTACTGTCGCCACAGTATTTTAGCACAGTTGCAGGAACCCAAACCTCATGCGGATCTTCGTTATCAAATGCTACTTCTACTGTTTTACCTGCAGTGAACATAAAAATTGCTGTTCTCTTTCGAGAAAGAGCAAACAAAATCAGAAACAAGAAAACATAAAACAAAATTATACAAGCAACTAAGCAGCTGTCACATGATTGATATAGTTATCTATTTCACTTATTTTTCCATTTTGAGTATTCTATTAATGTACATGCAACCGGGGTCACCAAACACAAATTAACTGATTGTTGAGTGACAAACTTTTACGTCAATATTCACTGTAAGTATAGTAACCCCATTGCCTATAAGATGGTAGAGTACCTATACCGGAATTAGAAAAGAAAAAAAAAAAAAAAAAAAAAAAAAAAAAAAAAAAAAAAAAAAAAAAAAAAAAGAGAGTGAAAGAAGAGAGCTATATTAATCAATGAACCTGCTAAACATTAAAGCAACTCAATTTTTTTTAAAGATTCTTATATAAAACCATATGTCGTGAAAGAAGCACACTGGGCGGGCGTGCTTCGACCGTGTCTCCGGGGCACAGTTGAATGTAGACAAGAAATCAATATTAGAGCAATTATAAAGGGGAAACTGCCAAGATTATAAAATTTCTCTGCCATCAGCAGAAGTGGAAGTTAAAATTTCTGAATCATAACAGATTAAGCATATGCAGGTCCCTAAAATTCTCAAAGATGAACTTTCACGTCTATCTTTGTTGACAAAATTCTACATTTACTTGTCTGGAAGTGAACATTTACTCCTTATAATGAGACAGAAAAACTACTCATACCCAAATTGTCAAATTGCGGATCACTAGTCACATTTCATGACAATCCTTTCTAAATTATAAACAACATTTACCAAGCTAAACCACAAAAGATGATAGAACCTCACAACATAAGGTATGTATTTGCAACACCAGCCCAAGATGGAGCTAGAGCTTCAGGAGTGTTTGTCTTAGCTTATTCAATGGCCTTATAAGCTTATTGAAGATTGATAAGCTCATAAAAATGGGCTTATGAACTTATCAAAGTTCCAATAAGCTCATAAGTCCATCAAATAAGCTTGAAAGACAAAAACAACCGTATTTAAAATGTAACTAATTAGGAATTTTTCTCATTAGGACTGAAGCTTTGTAAGCCAGACGAAGCTTATATTTTTGAGAAACTTAGGGCATGTTAGTTGCATAAAAAAGCTCTTTTTTGCAGAAAGTTTTTCTAAGAAAACTAGAAAAACAAGGCCTGTTTGGTAGGGTCTTTTTGGGGAGGTGTTAACTTTTTGCTACAAAATAATCTCATCTAAACTAAGTAGCTCCGTTTGGATACATTAACTTCAAGCTTTTATTTCAAACAAATAGCTCCTAAATGAAAAGCTGATTCATGAAGCTTTTTAAATATCTTGAAGCTGTTAAAACTTTAAATTACTGATATACCCTCTAAAAATTTGTTTACAATTATAGATATGTCCTTTTATGTCATTTTACATCTTATAATTACATTTAACAGCTAACTTACCAAACACTTTTATTAAAAAAAATATACAGTTTGTAGCTCATGTTAACAGCTTTACAGCCTACAGCTTACAGCTAGTTTTGCCAAACATACCCTAAGAAAACTAGAAAAACAAAACACATTTTCAAATCCACATTTATCTAGGAAACTTTTCTATAAAATAGAAAATGGGCCTTTCTAATTTACAACATGATTTCAAAAAAGTGAAATATGTACTTTTCTATGTTTCTCCTCACCATTTTTCCAAATAACCTCACTTTTCCGAAATAGAAAATACCCAACCATCTAAACACGTTTTATAAATTCACTTTTCTACAGAAAAAGAACACATCCAATTTTCTGAAAAAATCAGAAAAAAATTTCCACAACTAAACACAGCCATAGGTGCCGTTTAGTTGTAGAAAAATTTTCCTCTTTTTTCGTTTCTAAATTCCTTGAGAAAGGAATGATTTTTCTTCTCTAAAGAAGAGTTGAGAATTTTGAAAACCCGTTTAGTTGGAGTTATATTTTCCTTTTTTTAAAATGATAAGAAGATTACCTCAAATTGCGACGGTGGCGGCGATGGCGGGCAATGGCGGCGACGGTGGGCGGTGGAGGATGACACGAGAGATTAGGGGCAGAATGGTGTATGTGTTTTTTTTAGTTGAGAAAAAAATGAGATCGAAAAAAGTGAGAATGTTATGGGCTTTTCAATTTCTTAGTTAAAATTTGAAAATGAGAATTTCATTTTTTTTTGAAAATTTTTGGAAAAAGGTGTGACTAAAAGGATTTTCAATTTTTTTCATTTTAATATGAAAAATTTCCTAGAAAAATAGGATATTTTTCACCAACTAACCACACCCATACTTTTCTGCTCTCCATTTCTCAAATGAATGGGCTTTTCAATTTCTTAGTTAAAATTTAGAAAATGAGAATTTCATTTTTTTTTTTTAAATTTTTGGAAAAAGGTGTGACTAAAAGGATTTTCAATTTTTTCATTTACATACGAAAATTTTCCTACAAAAATGGGATATTTTTCACCAACTAAACGCACCCATACTTTTCAACTCTCCATTTCTCAAATGAAAGGAAACAGCAAACACCATTACACCATCTAACCGCATTTTCTAAGTTCTTAATACTTTTTCAAAGAAAATTTAAAAAACCCTTTCACTTTTCAACAAAACTAGAAATGGAAAAGTAGAAATTTCTTCATGCAACTAATCTCGCCATCATTTATTTAGGAAAATAAGCTTAAGCTCCCATAAGTTAATCATTTCGCCGCATTTTCTAAAACAAGCAATCCTCAACACAAATAAATTAACTAAAAGTCTAAAACCATAATAATAAGTAAATAAAAGTAATAAAAAAAATAAACCTGTCATTGAGTGATAACCCATTCGACATCGACCCATTTTGGATTAAAATAAGTTTAATCGGTTGTTGTGCAGGTCGTGGTGATTGTAGAAGGTGTAGTCGGTATTGGAATCCGTCACTCACTCCGTTCTTGCTAACTGAAGCTGTCAGCGGTGGCTCATAAATAAATATATATATATTTATATATATCCCAATTTAATTTTGTATAAATATAAAGGGTGTGTTTGTAAAGAGTCGTTTAGTTTGAGAATTTTGTATTTTATTTTTCATTCTCACACATAACTAATCTTTTGAGTAAACCTCATTTTTGGTCCTTGTGGTTGTACCAATATTTCACTTTTGGTCCAAAATTCAAAAAATCGACAGGATTAGTCCAAAAGTCCACGTGGACTTTACTTTTGGTCCAATTTTCTACCCTAGTTAATGGTCGTTAGTCATACGTTGCACCGTTAGTCCTTTAACCTAACGGTCGTTAGCAATGTTTGCACCGTTAGTCCTTTCAGTTAAGTACGTTGCACCGTTAGTCCTTTAACCTAGTTAATGGTCGTTGAGTCCGTTTTTCTTCCGTTTTCATACGTTTTCGTCCGTTTTTCTTACGTTTTTTCCGTTTTTGTCCGTTTTTCTTACGTTTTTATCCGTTTTTCTTACGTTTTGTCCGTTTTTCTTACGTTTTTGTCCGTTTTTCTTTTTTTTTATGTTTTGTGTTTCATAGTTTTTGTCCGTTTTTCATACTTTTTCCGTTTTGTTTTTCTACGTTTTTCCGTTTTTGTCATTTTACGTTGTTTTTTCTTCGTTTTTTCCGTTTTCTACGTTTTTGTCCGTTTTTCTACTTTTTTTTTTTTTTTTCCGTTTTTTTTTTCATCGTTTTTTCGTTTTTTGTTTTTTTTTTTCCGTTTTTCTTACGTTTTTGTCCGTTTTTCTTACGTTTTTTCTGTATTTGTCAGTTTTTGTCCGTTTTTCTTACGTTTTTTCCGTTTTCATACGTTTTTGTCCGTTTTTCTGACGTTTTTTCCGTTTTTGTTCGTTTTTCTTACGTTTTTTCCGTTTTTGTCCGTTTTTTCCGTTTTCATACGTTTTTGTCCGTTTTTCTTATTTTTTTTTTTCCGTTTTTGTCCGTTTTTTCTTACGTTTGTTACGTTTTTGTCCGTTTTCATACGTTTTTGTCCGAATTTTTTAAAAAAATAAAAAAAAATCAAAATTTTTTTTGTCCGAATATTTAAAAAAAAATAAAAAAAATTCAAAAAAAAAAATTTTGTCCGAATTTAAAGAAAAAAAATTAAAAATTAAAAAAAAAAAAATTATCCGAATTTAAAAAAAAATTAAAAAACGTAAGAAAAAGGGACAAAAACGGAAAAAAAAACGTATGAAAAACGGACAAAAACGTATGAAAACGGAAAAAACGTAAGAAAAAACAAAACGTAAGAAAAACGGAAAAAAAACGTAAGAAAAAAAAAAAAAAAAAAAAACGGACAAAAAACAAAAAAACGTAAGAAAAACGGACAAAAACGTATGAAAACGGAAAAAACGTAAGAAAAACGGACAAAAACGTAAGAAAAATGGACAACTACAGAAAAAACGTAAGAAAAACGGACAAAAACGTAAGAAAAACGGACAAAAACGGAAAAAACGTATGAAAAACGGACAAAAACGTATGAAAACGGAAAAAACGTAAGAAAAACGGACAAAAACGTAAGAAAAACGAGAAAAAACGTAAGAAAAACGGACAAAAACGGAAAAAAACGTATGAAAAACGGACAAAAACGTATGAAAACGGAAAAAACGTAAGAAAAACGGACAAAAACGTAAAAAAACATAAGAAAAACGGACAAAAACGTAAGAAAAACGGACAAAACGTAAGAAAAACGGATAAAAACGTAAAAACGTAAGAAAAACGGACAAAAACGGAAAAAACGTAAGAAAACGGACGAAAACGTATGAAAACGGAAGAAAAACGGACTCAACGACCATTAACTAGGTTAAAGGACTAACGGTGCAACGTACTTAACTGAAAGGACTAACGGTGCAAACATTGCTAACGACCGTTAGGTTAAAGGACTAACGGTGCAACGTACTTAACTGAAAGGACTAACGACCATTAACTAGGGTAGAAAATTGGACCAAAAGTGAAGTCCACGTGGACTTTTGGACTAATCCTGTCGATTTTTTGAATTTTGGACCAAAAGTGAAATATTGGTACAACCACAAGGACAAAAAATGAGGTTTACTCTAATCTTTTTCACTACACAAAAGTCTTATTTGTACTTTTTGTTTTTGTTCGATTATTTCACCCTCTAAGCAGCGAGGGATCCGATAAAAAAAAAATTAACATGAGAAAAGATGCATCTATTTTTATAAATGTATCTGAAATATATGATTGTGGCCTTTCTCATTTTAATTTTTCTTATCATTTGATTCTAAGGCTGTGTTTACTTTTTGTTCTTAGCTAAAGGTATGTGGGTCCCCCCTTCCCTTAATGCATCTTATTGAGGAGGTCTTCAATTATTTAGACTTGTGAATACAGATGCATTAAAGGAAAATGTGGGCCTCTTTTAAAAATCTAATATTATTAAATTAGTGGACCCACTAACTTTCCCCATCTAGGAAGTTAGTAAACAGCCCCTAACTCTATTTCACTATACTACTTTTATCATTAGTATTTTTGTTCACTTAAGTCATTAAAATATTTGCTAATAAAATTAATATATTATCAAAATTTGCTAACTAAGTTATTATGAATGATATCCGTGTGCCCAAAAACCCGCCCACCCGGTTTATGAGCTCATTTCCGCTTTTTTGTTCACTTAATTACAACAACAACAACAAACACAATCCCGTCGGGGTAGGGTATGGGGGAGGTAGAATGTAGACAGATCCTACCCCTACCCCAGGATAAACCAGGAAGTAGAGAGACTGCTTCCAATAAGACCTCCGGCAAGTGCAGGTGTGCGGGTGAGTGAGAAAAAGAAATGAGAGCATACGAGACAGAGAAAAACATGCAAAAAAGCAAGCAAAAGAAAGTAGGCAAACACGCAAGCAGGGCAGAAACAAAACAAGGGACCCGAAGAAAGGCAAAGAGGCAAGGGGGCACGGGCAAAAGCATAAGCAAAACCGCAAATAATAACGCAAACAAAACAAAGAACCAAAGCACCAAGAAAAGTAGGCAAACCTAAGGGAGCAACGCAGAGCAAACCAGGGCAGCGCACAGGGCCTAAAGCTAAGGGAAAGCAAAAAACGGGGCATCAAAAACCAAAACACATGGGGCAAGGCAACAAAGAGACGCCTAAAAAGCCTAACGCCAGAACTACCTAAACCCACGAAACACCTAGCCTGAGCTGCCCACATATCCTAATTCTATCTCTTCACGCCTTCCTATCTGAGGTTATGTCCTCGGACAAGAGAAGCTCCTTCATGTCGAATTTAAGTCTATCCTCTCACCTGAGTTTGGGTCTACCCCTCCTTCTTACACCATCTACTTCAAGCACTTCGACTCTTCTTACTGGCGCTGATAGGGGCCTCCTCTTGACATGACCAAACCACCTCAACCTTCCTTCTCTCATCTTTGATATAATAGTCTTGACCTCAAGTTTTGCTCTGAAAACTCCGTTCGGAATCATGTCAAGCATGGTTTTACCACAAGTCCACCTTAGCATTCTTAGTTCCGCCACCTCGACCCTGTTAGCATGGGCCTTGGAGATAGGCCAACACTCGGACCCGTACAACATAGCCGGTCTAATCGGCACCTTATAAAATTTTTCTTTTAGCTTTAAAGGTACGTTCTTGTCACAAAGGACTCCCGACGCCGCCCTCCATCTAGCCCACCCAGCTCTAATCCGGTGGGTTACGTCCTCATCTATCCTCCCTGATTTGTTCACTTAAGTGACTAAACTATTTTCAAAGTCATATAAAAGAAAGTTTTAAGTCATTCCAGTAACCAAGTACCTACTATCAATTGTTTACTCTTTTAAAAGTATACAAATCAAGTGTCATGTCATTCAACACATCACGATAATTTAATTTTATAAGTTATTTATATATATATATATATATATATATATATATATATATATATATATATATATATATATATATATATATATATATATATATATAGGGTAAAGTTAAAATAAAAAGACAAATATTCGTACACTACGTAAAAAGATTTTTTTTTTAATAAAAAAGTTCGCGAAAAAATCAAAAAAAATTCCACAAGATCGGGTATGTTGGTGCATAAAACTTTTGTGAAAGAAGTTTTTCTAATTTTGAGTTTTTATACGTTTTTTTTTTAATGCACAAAAAACGAATTTTAATGCGCAAAAAAATTTTGATGCACAAAATTTTCAACTTGTTTTAGTTAGATGCGTAATGTTATTTTGATGAAAAAAGTCAAAAGAAGTTAGGTGCAAAAACGAATTTTTGATGCACAAAAAAACGATTTAATGCGCAAACGTATTTTTTGATAATTTTTTTTTCGGAAAAAGTATCCACTTTTAGAAAATCTTTTTTCACAACTTTTTCATGCACCGACATACCCGATCTTGTGAAATTTTTTTGGAATTTTTCGTGAAATTTAAAAAATAAAAAATAAAAAAAAAATAAAAAAAAAAAAAATTCTTTTTACGTAGTGTACGGATATTTGTCTTTTTATTTGATCTTTATCCTATATATATATATATATATATATATATAATATATATATATATATATAGTGGAACTTTATTTTCAAAACCATTTTAAGTGCGAGAACCATCTTTTTTACTCCTAATAATATATAATGTAAATCATGTCAATGCATAATGGCATTTTTAAAAATATATGTAACTTAATTTGATAGAAAAAATTAAATTTGGGGCAAAGTGGGAATTTAAATATTTAATTATTCCATAGAGGACACATACACAAAAACCGTTCCTCTAAAACCTGTGTTTTATTACATAATGACTTGATAAGCAAGATAACACATTGGGCTAATCCTAAACCAATAATACTTGGACTAATCCCTATATCATTCGACTAATAACTAATCCTTATTCCGTTCTGTTGGGATTTATTAATATGTTAACCAATTAACACTACGAGTACGCAGCGGAATATGGATCTAGTTTGGCTATTAGAATTAACACAAATAATAAACACATAAAACAAATAAAAGGGACAAGAAAAATAAATCGAAAACTAACCCTTGTAGTCACCCGCAAATGAAACTAAGTAGTAAATATATACTACCTCTACGGTTGCTCACACAAACACGTCAACCAAGTATGCCCGGAATGCTAGCCGAGTATCACGTATCAACCAAATACCAATTCGAATACAAAAATTGTATTACGTTCGAATTGTAAACAATAGCAACGCCAACAGTAACTAAAAAAACAAGAAGTAAATTCCTTGTTGTTTTACTTAGATACTTGGAAGGAAAAGTCAAACCAAAAAGCTCTCTTGCACTCCGATTGGTGGACAAAGAAAGGAGCAGCAGTTTTCACGTGGGGTTTCTTTTTTTAATGAGATAGTGTCGTGTATTTATGAGCTAACATATGAGGTCTATTTATAGTCTCTCATGCTCATTCATGATAAGGCTTAAAACACTTCATGATAAACATAGAACTCTTTCTATTTAAGCCTTATCACAACTCTCTCATTCCTTCTTATCTTTAATGAACCTAGACACTCCAAGATCCCTTCTAGATCTTTCATAAGCTGGCCACACTGGTTAGGACAAGTAAGGCATCTTGTCTAGTTCATTTCATGTCTTTTTGGTATACGCGAAGAATTTAACATACTCTAAGTGTTTAACGTGTGTGCCCCCAATAGGCTCACACACCTCTAGTCGTATTTAAGCTATTCCAACTTCCATATTCCAACAGCTCCCACTTGGGAGTTGGAGTAGCAGATAGAACAAATACCAACGACGGAAACGTCTAGCAACGCTCTCACTCGCTATTTAAACTAAAGGTGTCTAAGATATAGTTTCATAAATCATTCTCAGTAGCATGGTCATTTATGTCTTGCTTTTATCATCCTTTGTTATAGATACCGTTAAACCATGGATATGGATCCTAACTCATTCCATATAGTTTAACCATTTTGATTCTCGTTATAGAATTTTAATTAGATATACCAAATGTAATCAAGAATCATCTTGCATTACCCTTTGGGTTCGGCCGAACAATTATCTGATTAATTCTGGAGAGGGCCCATGGTATCTTTCTGCACATATCAAGTGGAGTAACAAATCCTTTGTTGACTACAAGTGTTGTGGATGCTGCTTCACATCACTCCGAAAAATAGCTTTTATAACTACCTTATTCAGGACAGCGTTTGGCATATAATTACAAAAGTGATATCCACACATAACAGAACTTGCTTGTATCTCAAGTCTAAGGATGACTTAATAAACCATTTTCAACATCTTACTCATGACAAGGATCCAAAAGTAAATGTTTGAAGTTGGGGTATCCAATATGCATCCCTTGTGAATACATATGAGTTTGGCGGGAACAATCCACATTCTCATAGAATATAACCAATACTCACATTTGCCTTGCATAACAATATTCCCATATTGTTAACCGACAATGGACATATTTAGAATGATAAAATCATTCAAGGATTAAACATGCAAATATAGGATAACAATTATTATATGAATGACTAACAAATACCAAGTATCTTTATTAATCATAAAATAAAACTGTCTTACAATTCCAAATTATTCAAATACTAATTACACACAGATTTACATGAGACTACTAGCTGGTATCAAACCAATATTCCTAGTCAATTCAGAATGCTTAGGATATGCTAAAGCCTTCGTAAATGGATCAGCTAGATTGTCATCTGTGTGAACTTTTAATATCTTCACGTCACCCATCTCAATGGTTTCTCGAAGATAATGAACTTTTACGCGGTAATGTCTAGCACCCTTGGTGAGTCTACTTTCATTTGCTATAGTAATGGCTCCAGTATTGTCACAATACATATCTATGGGTTCTTCAATTGTGGGAACAATGCCAAGCCCAGAAATGAATTTTCGAATCCATACAGCCTCTTTAGATGCATCATAAGCAGCTATATACTCAGCTTCTGTAGATGAAGTAGCATAAATACTTTGCTTCGTGCTTTTCCAGTCAACAGCACCTCCATTCAAAACGAATACATATCCAGTCTGAGATTTTAGGTCATCAGCATCTGTCAGATATCCAGCATCAGTGTAGCAAGAAACCCTGAGCTCTCGTTTCATATCACCTCCGTAAACCAGAAACATATCCTTAGTATTGCGTAAATACTTAAGAATATTCTTAACAGCAGTCCAGTGAAGATCCCCTGGATTCTGTTGAAATCGGCTTGTTATGTTCTGAGAGAACGCAACATCAGGACGAGTACATCTCACAGCATACATAATTGATCCTATAGCCGAGGCATAAGGAACTCTTTGCATGCGCTCTTTTTCAGCAGGTGTTTCAGCACCTTGTGATTTACTCAATTTAAGCTTTTCTTGCATTGGGATAGTTCCTCGTTTGGAATTCTCCATGAAATATTTCTTCAATATTTTCTCAATGTAAGCACTTTGACATAAACCAATTAACCGTCTTGATCTATCTCTATAGATCTTGATTCCAAGAATATATGCCGCTTCTCCTAGATCTTTCATGGCAAAACATTTTCCAAGATAGGATTTAACATCTTGTAACATTGGAATATTGTTTCCCATAAGTAATATGTCATCAACATATAGAATTAGGAAAGTGACATAACTCCCACTAGCTTTCTTATATACACATGGCTCATCTTGATTTTGAGTGAAACCGAATTTCTTAATCTCATCATCAAAACGTTTATTCCATTGCCTAGATGCTTGCTTAAGTCCATAAATGGAACGCTTGAGCTTGCATACTCGGTTAGGATATTTTGGATTAACAAAACCTTCAGGTTGCACCATATAGACTTCTTCGGAAAGATGTCCATTGAGGAAGGCGGTTTTGACATCCATTTGCCAAATCTCATAGTCATAGAATGCAGCTATGGCTATGAGAATCCTTATAGCTCTAATGTCTGCAACAGGAGAAAAGGTCTCTTCATAATCAACCCCGTAGGTTTGAGTGAAGCCCTTTGCTACGAGACGAGCTTTAAAGGTGTGTACTGCACCATCCATGTCAGTCTTCTTTTTGAAGAGCCATTTGCTACCAACGGTTCTACCGTTAGGAGGAAGATCAACTAAGTCCCAGACTTCGTTATCTTTCATGGATTGCATTTCCACATTCATTGCATCAAGCCATTTATTGGATTCAGGATCCAACAATGCAGCTTTATAGTTATTGGGTTCACCAAGATTCCCCAATTCATGCTCCTCAGTATCGACGTATAAACACATTCGATCTGGGGCACGGCGTGTCCTAGCGGACTTACGAATGGGATTGATATCACTTTGAGGTTCATCAATTTCTTGATCATCCTCATCATGATTTAAGCTAGTGTCTACAGAAGGATTTGTATCTTCTTCTTGAATAATTTCAAGATCTTCTAGACTCCCACTTGCTTCATGATCCAAGAGATTTTTCTCAAAGAATTCAGCATTCCGAGCAACAAATACCTTGTTCTCGGATGGAAGATAGAAAGAATATCCCATTGTTTCCTTTGGGTATCCTATGAAGATACACTTAATAGATCTGGGTTCCAGTTTGTCAGGTTTGGTAAGTGTATCACGCTTAACAAGTGCCTCACAACCCCAGACTTTTAAGTAAGACAACTTAGGGGCTTGCCCATGCCATACTTCGTATGGTGTCTTATCAACCTTCTTAGTTGGAACCATGTTGAGAATGCGCGCAGCAGACTCAAGGGCATAATCCCAAAAGGACTTTGGAAGAGTAGTTTGACTCATCATGGAGCGAACCATGTCTAGCAGTGTTCGATTTCTCCTCTCAGACACACCATTATGTTGTGGCGTGTAAGGAGGAGTTCGATGGGCAATAATCCCATGCTCCTTAAGATGATCCAAAAACTCTTGACTCATATATTCACCTCCACGATCCGAGCGTAGTGATTTAATGGTCTTCCCGAGTTGGTTTTCTACTTCCTTTTGAAACACTTTAAATGTTTCAAACACTTCATGTTTATGTTTCAGCAGGTAAACATAACCATACCGACTATAGTCATCAGTAAAAGTGATGAAGTAGCTTGCTCCTTGTCTTGACACAGTTCTAAATGGGCCACATACATCGGTGTGTATTAGTCCAAGTAGATCCTTAGCCCTTTCCACTTGATGTGAATAGGGTTTTCTTGCCATCTTACCAAACATGCAGGAAACACACTTTTCAAATGACTTGATGTCAGTTGAGTTGAGAAGTCCATCATGTTGCAACTTCTCCATGCGTTTCTTGTTAATGTGTCCAAGACGACAATGCCACAAGAGAGTAGAGTCCAAGGTTAGATTGGCTCTTTTATTGCTAACAACAAACATAGAACTATCATTTGTTTCAGAACAAGACATGTCAATTTCAAAAATACCATCCCTTGGGATAGCACTAAAATAAACCACATTATTCCTAGAAACTGAAATTGTATTATTCAATTCAAAACGATTAACAAAACCATCGTCAAACAAACGTGAAACTGAAATAATTCCTCTAGTAATAGAGGGAGCGTAATGACAATTGTTTAAAACAACTACTAATCCACTAGGGAGACATAAATGATAACTTCCAATAGCTTCAACTTCTGCCCGTTGACCATTGCCCACGTACAGACTTAAAGCTCCTGGCTTCAGCTTCCTACTTCCCCTGAGACCCTGAGTAGTATTACAGATGTGAGTTCCACAACCCGTGTCATAAACCCAAGATTTACTAGGAAAAGAATAGAGTTCTATAGTGAAAATACCTGAAGTGCTAGCTCCTTGAGATAGCTTCTTCTTTTTCATCAACTCGGCGAGATACACGGGACAATTCCTTCTCCAATGACCTATTTCACCACATTGGTGACAGGTCGCGTCCTTTGCAGGGTTATCCTTCTTGGGTGGTGGAGTTTTCTTAGGTTTGGAAGCATAAGATGGTTTATGCTCAGGAGCATAAGCCAACTTGTACTTTCCATTCCCTTGATTCCCCTTAGCAGCCTTGAACGGTTTTTTACCTTGGTTTTTCTGGACCTTTCCTGCACGTATAGTATGAAGTGCAGGTGCAGCATCTTTCTTGGGTAGCGTCTGCTCATGTTGTTTAAGCATAGCATGTAATTCATTCACAGTCTTCCCCATGCTGTGCATATTATAGTTCTGCACAAAGCTGTCATACTCCTTAGAGAGTCCAATCAAGATTAGGCTTACTCCAAGGTTCAAAGTGACGGGATGACCGAGACGCTCCAAGTTGTCAATGTAGCTCTTCATCTTTAGAACATATGAGCTTACAGATTGACCTTCTTCTTGCTTGCACGAGTGAAATTCCCTCGCGGTTTGAAGAAGTTCCTGTTCTGCCTGTTGAGCAAACATAGTTTTTAACTCCTGTAGCATGTCATATGCACCAAGGTGAGTTAGATTTCGTTGGATTTCTAAGTCCATGGTCATAAGCATGAAGGCAGCAATGTCCTTTGATCCCTTGACCCAAGCAGTGTGAGCTGCCAAAGCCTCAGGAGGGACTGGGTGTCCAGGAGTTGCAACAGGTGCAGCAGGAATAGGATGCTCCAAGTAATTTTCCTTATCTTCAGCTGACAGGATAATGCGAAGCTGGCGATACCAGTCAATGAAGTTAGGTCCAGTGAGTTTTTGTTTCTCAAAGAAACTCCTGAGTACCGAATTGTTTCCGACTGAGGTAGTCATCTACAATTAAAAAGTTCAAATAATTAGTATTTTTAATAATTAAATTCTTAATAGAATTAACTACCCAATTAATTACTAATTAAGACTAAGATCCAACTTGACCTCCCACTTATTACCAAAGGTCTGACCAATGAGTAAACAAGTGGGGCAAGAGGTAAGCGACGAGCGTTAATTGCATGAAATGCAACTCTTAGATTTATGAGACTGATCAAGACATTAGTAGACAAGTAGTAATGTCATGAGCATGTTTAGTCTCATCTTATGCCTCGGGTCCAAGGTCTGACCAAGCATACTCGAAATAAGTCGACCAAGCAAGAACGTGCAAATATCACCAAAGGTCTGACCAATGAGCAAAATCTGCCATGGGTTTGGAATGGCCCTAAGGTCTGACCAAAGAGGTCAAGCCAAAAGCACGTGTTCTTAGTTGGCTGGCATAGACTTAAAATTTACACATAGGGTATACACATAAATGTGGTAAAATCGTGTACAAAGAAGCATGCAAAACAACTTTGTAACACTTTATTTAAAAACTTTTAGTAATGACACTGTAGTGATCATCATGGTTCACGGTAGCTCCAATCGAACTCGCAAGGAAGCGGAGGACCAAGTCAGCGCGAAGCAATGACCGGAAATCCTTTAGGTGTGACTGTGCGCACCGCCTTATACCCCCCTTATAGTTTGTTCTAGTGGGTGAGCCGTACTTCCCAAGTGTCCATAGCATCCAATTTTTAATTTCATGAAAACTTGTTTCTATAATTTAGGTCACTTAATTTTACAAAAAAACAATTTTTCCACGAATCAAATAGGAGGTCACAATTGAGCATGATATTTAGGCGTGTAAATTAAGACCAATTTTAATGTCATGGTTTCACATATGTATTATTCCATATTGCATGCAATTAGGTGTGTAAAACATATAACAATTATGCACATAAGGAATCACAAACATGAACAAAGACATTAATTTAAACACATAAAATCCGAGTTCTCTCGCGAGTCTTCCCCAAAAGGAGAACCATAAGACCCTCACTAGGTTTTCATCAAGTGCCTAGATCGCCACATGCATCAAAAATTGATTGCGTAGGTCTTATAGCCGGAATTCACACATAAAATAACATGGCAAACTTATTAACTATTAATTTGCTATTTTATGTCTCTAATTAACCTTTAATTAATTTGTTTGTGTCTTGTTATTTTTTATTAATTAATGACAAGTATTGCAATGTAGATGTCAAAATAAAAATAAAACAAATAACTAAATTAGATTTCATGCAGCCTTTTAACGTGTTTATTAAATTGTGTAACCCAGAATACACCAAACGAGTTGACTCGTGATACCACTGTTGGGATTTATTAATATGTTAACCAATTAACACTACGAGTACGCAACGGAATATGGATCTAGTTTGGCTATTAGAATTAACACAAATAATAAACACATAAAACAAATAAAAGGGACAGAAAAATAAATCGAAAACTAACCCTTGTAGTCACCCGCAAATGAAACTAAGTAGTAAATATATACTACCTCTACGGTTGCTCACACAAACACGTCAACCAAGTATGCCCGGAATGCTAGCCGAGTATCACGTATCAACCAAATACCAATTCGAATACAAAAATTGTATTACGTTCGAATTGTAAACAATAGCAACGCCAACAGTAACTAAAAAAACAAGAAGTAAATTCCTTGTTGTTTTACTTAGATACTTGGAAGGAAAAGTCAAACCAAAAAGCTCTCTTGCACTCCGATTGGTGGACAAAGAAAGGAGCAGCAGTTTTCACGTGGGGTTTCTTTTTTTAATGAGATAGTGTCGTGTATTTATGAGCTAACATATGAGGTCTATTTATAGTCTCTCATGCTCATTCATGATAAGGCTTAAAACACTTCATGATAAACATAAAACTCTTTCTATTTAAGCCTTATCACAACTCTCTCATTCCTTCTTATCTTTAATGAACCTAGACACTCCAAGATCCCTTCTAGATCTTTCATAAGCTGGCCACACTGGTTAGGACAAGTAAGGCATCTTGTCTAGTTCATTTCATGTCTTTTTGGTATACGCGAAGAATTTAACATACTCTAAGTGTTTAACGTGTGTGCCCCCAATAGGCTCACACACCTCTAGTCGTATTTAAGCTATTCCAACTTCCATATTCCAACACGTTCCATTTATTGCATACACAAATATGTTACTAAACTTTCCATAAAAGTTCGCCTAAGTTACTGAACTTTCATTTTGTTCACTTAGGTTACTGAACTTATAAACCATGACATTTGGGGTCACTGAACTTATAAAAAATATTCATAAACAACACTGAACTTGTAAAAACATGACATTTATGTTACTTAACATATCAAAAAATATACGATTAAGTCACTCCTACCAACACTAATAAATGCTTTCTATAAGTTCAGTAACCTAAGTGAACAAAATGAAAGTTTAGAACTTAGGCGAACTTTTTTGAAAAGTTTAGTAACATATTTGTGTATTAACCCTTTCATTCGGCTAATAAGAACTTGTCCTTACATTTTGGATCACAGCAAGCAAAATCAATAGAAATGTTCCACAAAATTCCACAAATATCAGAGTTGTGCCCGTTACTGGAAGAATCAAAGTTGTCTTCGCAATGACTTTGTAAACAAAATTGACACAAAACCTCTGATAATGGTGAACATGAAATACATAGATAGTTGCCACTTTAGGTGTTTAGGCAACACGTTAGAGCTTTATTGCACCAGCTAAAAAGAGCCAATATACCTGCATAATCAGATAAACTTGATGCACAGAATTTGTGTAACTTTAGAAAAATGTGAAATTTTTTATCAGATACTTGATAGATACGTACACCTATCACAGTTTCCAAGTTTATTCTTGCCATCTACTTTAATAACAATCAAGAAATCCAAAGCTCATAAATTACAAACAATTTAGAGCATAGAAGAACCAAGTACCAACTGTTAAGCGGGTAACAAGACTAAAGTAGGGGGTTAATTCATGTACGCTAGCAGGAGGAATGTAAATAGTTTTACAACTCACATTCATAAAAACAACACAACATTCACTTCACAAACAACAAATCTAACCTGAACCCACTAACGAGCTCAAAAGGGAGCAGCTGCTAACCCATCAAATTCTGCAGCAACTTCCAATATCTCTTGCTCAATTGCTTCCTCGGCTGCTTTCAACGCACCAACCTCTAAATTCCATTTTTCCTTCTTTAATAACACCTTACTACGTTTTTCCTCCAACTGCCGAATCTGTCTATCAATCTCATCAAGCTCGTCATCGAATGACTTTTCTTGTATCTTCTGCTCCTCTATTTTCTCTACAAATACTTTTGACCGATCTTCAAGTTCCTCCTGTTTGTCCTTCATTAGAAGCAAACGCGTCAAACGCTCTCTAATGACCTCCACATCAAACCCATTACTCTCTAAGTCGATGAGTGTTTCCAAAGAGTCCTCTATTGCACTTCTTGGATCGTCAAATTTCAAACAACAAGTCCTATCCACCACAGTTGAAAACGTCACCATGGTACCAATGGCCAACCCTTCTCGAGCACTCTCTTTCACACCTTTCAATAATGGACGAAAATGTGGGTTTTGTGGAAGCTTCCGGAAAGCTTCCATCGATTCAATTGTGTGCCAAAGTGGGGTGGTTTTTACAAAGGGTATGTCAGCATCAATGTCACATGCAACTATTTCCAACTGTCTCTCACTTGTTGATGTTCCCACTGGGCAGAAGGCGAAGATAGATTCATTTGTCATCAATACATACTCATCATTATTTAATAGTACATTACATTAATAGTTATAATTGGGTTAAACTAGCTTTACCTGGGCCATTAAAAGGTACTGGAGAGTGTACTCCTTCAATCCATGTCGAACGAGGTTGATCATCCAGGTCCACTGATTGCACAGCAGAAGCTTCTGGATCTTTTGTTTCTAAGCTCCCATCTGTTTTTTCTTTGGATGCATCTTGAACATCTACACCAAAACTTGTTAGAACAAAAAGTAAACTCTGAAAAAGGGTATGTCATCGATTCAATTGTGTGCCAAAGTGGGGTGGTTTTCACAAAGGGTATGTCAGCATCAATGTCACATGCAACTATTTCCAACTGTCTCTCACTTGTTGTTGATGTTCCCACTGGGGCAGAAGGCGAAGATAGATTCATTTGTCATCAATACATACTCATCATTATTTAATAGTACATTACATTAATAGTTATAATTTGGTTAAACTAGCTTTACCTGGGCCATTAAAAGGTACTGGAGAGTGTACTCCTTCAATCCATGTCGAAAGAGGTTGATAATCCAGGTCCACTGATTGCACAGCAGAAGCTTCTGGATCTTTTGTTTCTAAGCTCCCATCTGTTTTTTCTTTGGATGCATCTTGAATATCTACACCAAAACTTGTTAGAACAAAAAGTAAACTCTGAAAATAATGATCCACCAACTCATAATAAAGTGATTTCCTGCACCTTGAGCTAGAGATTCATTAACACTGATTGTCCGCCGTTTTCTTCGTCTACCTTTAGCTGATGAATACTTTTTCTTCCCCCGTTGAGCACTTGCATCTTGCTCAGGATTTTCATTTGGCTCCTTAACAGATATTTCATTTGGCTCCTTAACAGGTTCCTGACTCTTTTCCACTAATTTGATTCCGGGACTTGTAGGTGAACTAACTTCCGTCACTTGAGCACCTTCCACCACAGAAATTTCAGCTCGTCCAACACCTCCATTCTGATGATATTCAACTGCAGTAATATTTAATAAGGAAAAAAATGTTCAAAACTATACACTAACGAATTTTCAAACAATGATATTCAAATATTTAGGAGGTTTAAATAATACCTGTGACTGGAGTCTTGGGGCTTTTGGGTTGTAACTTAGGAGGTCTACCCCTTTTCCTTTTTGGAGCAACAGTTGCAGCGCCCTCTTCCCTTCCCTCCTAAATGAAAACATTTAACTATTTTATAGAAGTATAGTGATGGACAAAATGGTTCCTAAAAAGTGGGTTGATACATGAATTGCAATTCCAGCCACCCAATCTATATTATTTCATTCAGTGCAAGTAAAAAAGTGATTTTGTTTTGCAACATCCATGTCAAATGTAATTCTGCCACCTTACCAACCAGTCATAACATCATTCCATTCAACCATGTAAAAAGTGATATTTACTTTGCTACATCTAAATTGCTCTAATACACTTTTAAGTAAATGAGCTTCATATCATTAGAATTAGGAAGAAAAATACATTTTCTAACAATATAAAATAACTGTTAACTCAAGTTACTTAAACACCAAACAACTTCCAAACTAGCATAGGCCTATATCCAATACGTTTAATTAAATATCTATTATATTACTACTTTCAACTGTTGCTAATATCCCTGTTACTTTCTTATTTAATTATTATATTAAATTAAATAAAAGGATATATTATTTAATTGGTAGCACAAGTTTTGAAGTATTAAAGGAACATGTTTCTTTTTTTTATATAACTTTATTTTTATATAAAATACTTATGATCTCGGTGAACATGACAAATTTAAGAGACTATTAATATCAACTTATATAGTAATCTTCAAATTTTCTGTCACTATGGCACAAGCTAAAAACCCTTTGCTAAATTTTTCTAATGATAACTTACTTACCACCTCCATCACAAAGCTAAAGTGAAATGTGATCCAACGTAAATACACACGTGTTAATTATGTAGCCAGTTAGTTAGAAGTTTCTAGAAGTTCTGATTGTATAAATAGACTTGTATAGCTCTCATTTGGAAAATAGTGCAAAATGGTGAAGTAACCACCTTTCCCGCCAATTCTCTCTTTCAAAATTTGTTACATTTCCTCAAATTGTTACACCATTAATCTCCATTGTTGTTATTACTTAAATAGATGATTACCCGAGCATAGCAGCGACGGTGTATGGTGGCGTTAGTTTGTGTGTACAGTTTTTTTTAGTGGTTTTTAATTGTAATTAAGTATTCGAATATTTAATAAATTGCATCGTCTTTAATAGTAGAGGTATACTAATCTAACAACATTACTCATTTTTTAAGTTTTAAGTAAATATGTTTTCTCTTTATATGTAGTATATACATAAGGAATAATTTGAGATTTTTTTTATGTCAAAATCCCAAATATTTTCTTTTATTATATAAAAAATCTATCGTATAAAGTTGCCCTTAAACAGTAGATATATATGGTATTATGGGCATGTTAGTTTCATATATATTTTTTTACCATCTTTATTTTGCATGGGCCGGCTTGTGATTACTATCAGTGATCTATATATTAGGACATCATTCAAAGAACGAACAAAACCCTAAAACACTAAGGTGTCGTTTGTTTTTTCCCAATAAGCATTTTTTCCCTCTTTTCACTTCTTTTGTCTGCGGGAGGGCAGAGGTTTATGTTTGTTTTTTGGGATACATAAGTGCTTCTTTTCACTTCTTTCCTCTTCTAAATTTCAGACATTAACTTTCACTTTTTACGACTTCTATCACAAACTCTACATCTCCTTCTCAATATCCGTTTTTGTACGTTTTCGTCGGATTTTATACGTTTTTTTACGTTTTCGTCTGTTTTTTACGTTTTCGTCCGATTTTTTACGTTTTCGTCAGTTTTTTTTACGTTTTAGTTCGATTTCATCCGTTTTTTAACGTTTTTCATCATTTTTTTTACGTTTTTGTCTGTTTTTAACGTTTTTCTACCTTTTTTTACGTTTTGACCGTTTTTTACGTTTTCGACCGTTTTTTACGTTTTCACCATTTTTTTTATTTTTAGTCATTCTTTTTACGTTTTCCTTTTTACGTTTTCGTTGTTTTCTTACGTTTAATCCGTTTTCTTATGTTTTCGCCCTTTTTTTTACGTTTTCGACCCCTTTTTTAACGTTTTCGTCTGTTTTTTTTACGTTCATCCGTTTTCGTCCATTTTTTTACGATTTCGTCCATTTTTTTTAAGTTTTCGACCGTTTTTAACTTTTTTGTCAGGTTTTATACGTTTTTGATCTTTTTTTACGTTTTCGACCTTGTTTTACGTTTTCGTCTTTTTTTACGTTTTCGTCTGTTTTTTTACCTTTTAGTCCGTTTTCGTCCTTTTTTTACGTTTTCGTTTTTTACTTTGTATTTTTTTTTTACGTTTCGTCCGTTTTTGTTTTCGACCTTTTTCTTACGTTTCATCTATTTCGTCCATTTTCTTACGTAAGAAATGTACAATAACGTACAAAAACGTCAAAATACTTACGAAATCATATGAAAATGGACGAAAACATAAAAAATGAACGAAAACGTAATAAAAAAGACGAAAATGTAAAAACACTGACGGAAATGTAAAAAACACAGACGAAAAAGTCCAAAAAACAGACGAAAACGTAAAAAGACAGATGAAAACGTAAAAAACGGATGAAAACGTAGAAAAACAGACGAAAACGTACAAAAACAGACGAAAACGTAAAAAAAAGTCAAAACGTAAAAAATAGACAAAAACGTAAAAAAAAACGGACGAAAACGTTAAAAAACAGACGAAATACTAAAAAAATGTAAAAAACGCACGAAACATAAGAAACAGCCGAAAACGTAAAAAAACAAACGAAACGTAAAAAAGGGTCAAAAACGTAAAAAATAACGGACGAAAACGTAAAAAAACAGACGAAAACGTAAAAACGGATGAGAACGTAGAAAAACAGACGAAAACGTAAAAAAAACAGATGAAAACGTAAAAAAAAAGAGGTGAAAAAGTAAAAAAACGGATGACAACGTTGAAAAAGAGACGAAAACGTAAAAAAAAAGACGAAAACGTAAAAAAATGGTCGAAAGCGTGGAAAACGTACCAAAACGTAAAAAAAACGAACAAAAACGTATAAACGGACGAAAACTTATCTTTGACACTCCATATTTTAAGCAATTGCTTGTTTCACACTCAACATTTTAGTATCATTTGACAAAAGGGTATATATTCTCGAATCACAAAACAATAGTTAAAAAAAAATTAAAAAAAAAAATAATAATAATAAATAAATAAATAATTAATAGCACAAAAAACAAAGTCTTCTACCATGCAGATGAAGACTTTAGATGTGCCTCTTCTTTGTTTGCAGATGAAGAAGTAAAAGCTCTGAAAAAACAAATGACACCTAAATCTCGATCAATCATATATCTCTGAACTTTTAAACATGGAGGGCGAGGTATGTTTATTATCTATATACATCTTTTGTATATTTTTATTAAATTTCAAAATCTCACTAAACAAGGTTTTTTGTTTTTTGATGCCAGGTTATAGTCATCTGTATTCCATTTCCAGCTGGATGCCAGGTTATTGAACTTTATTGTAAAGATAAAATCGACGTAATCTAACATTATTTATCTATTATGTACAAAGTTTTGTCTTTCTTTTATGTTGTTGAATTATTATTACATAAATTGTTAATAAATTTATTTGTTACAGTGTCATCCAGAGAATTATGTGGGCATATTGGCAATGGGCAACAACGTCTATAATGTCTCGCATTCATTGTTAGTTAATTGTGGCTATATATGTATACTGTGACGCTACTCTTTGTATGATGCATATAAAATTATTAAGTATGAAAGTTAATTTTCAAAAAAATATATATATATATATAATTATCAAGTTTATTTGTTTCTCAGGTTTAATAGTAGAGAGTGAAAGTATGCGCATAGTAGATGCACTCAAGAGGGCTGATGTATATCTTAAACAGAATAAGCTGCAAAAAAGGATTTGATGTATTTGCTGGAGGGTATACAATAGAGACCAATTAGAGGAGGTCAATCTCCTAAGATAAATAGCTAATTGAGTTAGCAAATCTCTAAGAAATTAAGAAGGAAACTAGAGTACTTTGAGCCAATTTTCTGTTCTATTTCATTCAATGCAAAGGTACACTATAAATACCGAAAAGAAACAACAATGCTTTCCTAAACTTGAGGAACAAATAAAAGATTGTGAAATCATGGATAAGTGGAAACAATAGTGTTCCCTTTATTCTTCCTTAACTCATGCATGTAACTAACAAATTCTAATGTGCATGTGGACTTCTAAAAATGCATGTGACATTAAAATAACTAGTGGACCCATTCCTCCTAAAGACTTGGACTTGGATAACAAGTGGACTGATCTAACGAGTGGGTCATTGTATGGGACATTGTAATCGTATCAATACTCCCCTCGTTAAGACTGTCCGAAAGGTCCTGCATCGTCGTAGTCAACGGTAAACAGCCCCCACGGTGGGACTTTTGTGGCGGGTGCGGGTTCGTATCCTGATTGAAGGAGAAGAAACTGTGGTGGTTTACAATAGTGACCAGGTTGGTACTTTTCCGGGCAATTGTAGCAAAGTCCCTCAGCGCGTCTTTTCTGCATTTCAGCGGGGGTTAATTTCTTAATCGGTAGTGATAAAGTCTGATGGAGAGAATTGTCTAACAAAGGTTGGGTCGTTGGCATAAGCTGTGATGTAGTACTGGAACACGCAATGGGCTTTGGACGATCGAAGGTTTGATCGTGAAGTTTGTCTTCAATAAGCTTGGCCAAACCGATTGCTTGTGTGATAGTTTGTGGGCAAAGAATGGTTAACTCTTGTTGAATATCGTGGCGAAGACCCGATATGAAACAATCAAGTAAAGCTTGCAGGGAAAGACCCATAACGCAATTCCTCAACCTTTCGAATTTTGTTTGGTAAGCCGTGACAGTGGATGTTTGACAAAGTTTAAAAAGGGTGGCCTGGTGATTATCGTATGAAGAGGGACCGAACCGGGTTTCGAATGCACGAGTGAAGTTATCCCATGTCGTAAGGAGGTTATTGTTGACAAGGTATTTATACCAACTTAGTACGTCCCCTGATAAGTGGAATGCAACAATTGGTAAGCGTTGGTGTGTAGCAATAGTATAAAAAGTAAAGTATTGATCGGCTTGGAAAAGCCAATCAAGGGGGTTCGAACTGTCGAATATTGGAAGAGTGATTTTGGGGGTCGGATTTGTAAGCCATGAACCGTAGTGGTGTGGGTGTGTGGTGGTTTGTTATCGTCTTTTGTTTGGGATGATTCGGGTTTTTGTAGGGTGGTGATGAGATTGTTGTTTTGTTCAAAATGGTGTGCCTTGGTTAACAATAATGTCTTGTTTTTCGGACGTAGCGGTGGTGACTTGAAGGATTTGTTTTAAGGTTTCGTTCAAGGCGGCCAAGGCTTCTTCAAGAGGAGGGGGATCACGTTTAGGAGCCATGAGTAAGTCGATGAAAGCACCAAATGATAGAGACCAATTAGAGGAGGTCAATCTCCTAAGATAAATAGCTAATTGAGTTAGCAAATTTCTAAGAAATTAAGAAGGAAACTAGAGTACTTTGAGCCAATTTTCTGTTCTATTTCATTCAATGCAAAGTTACACTATAAATACTGAAAAGAAACAACAATGCTTTCCTAAACTTGAGAAACAAATAAAAGATCGTGGAATCATGGATAAGTGGAAACAATAGTGTTCCCTTTATTCTTCCTTAACTCATGCATGCAACTAACAAATTCTAACGTGCATGTGGACTCCTTCTAAAAATGCATGTGACAATAACATAACTAGTTGACCCATTCCTCCTAAAGACTTGGACTTGGTGGGTCATTGTATTGGACATTGTAATCGTATCGGTATAACTCTATATGCATATTTGTTATATTAATGAAACTCTTTTAGTTAATTAGTACGTTGGCTCTAATAATTATCATATCTGTATTTATATTTCTTGGCTTTCAGTCCTGTATATTGGTTTAAGCATAGCTTGAAAAAAAATTGGAACGGAGTTAAAAGATCAGGGTGTAGCGGTTGATGTTGTCAACTTCGGTGACCACCAAGGACCTAGGCCTGGAAGGTATAGCCATATAGGGTGTGGCATCTGATGACTGAGAATGATAAGAAAATACAGGGAGAAAGTAAGAATGTGTCTGATTACCTCTAGCTCTTTTGTTACGCGCTGTAGGACTTTTAATAAAGTTGGAGGAGTACAGCGATAGATATCATATAAAAATTCTCGGTAGTCAATTTCAGAAGAACTGTTTTCTCGTGACATTGGTGATATAATGAACTGCTCAATGCCAGGTTGAAGCTGTCCAGCACATTCTTTTATAACACTCATAGCAAGCCTCCTTGCAGCCGGAGTTATATCCTAGAAAATAAAATCACAAATGTGCTACTCAGAAAGCATGTACATTTGACACATGAAGAACGACACCAGTATAACTGATGGTAATCATAAAGTAAATCAACAAATATAAATATTTTAGAAAACGAGCTTACTTTCTTATTACGCCCTAAGATAGATAGGATAATGAGTAATAAGTCCTCCCCAATCTCCTCACTTTCTTCCAAAAGAACTGTCAGGATTCTCTTCATCCCCACAAGAACAATCTCAGGATGTTCATCACTGTATAAATAAAGCAAAAGAAGGTAAGGCAATCACGGATTAGGGACAGGAATATCACACTTAAAATACTAAACGGATATTTGTTTTAGCTTTTTTACTAGATGGGTGTTAGTTTTAGCTTTTTTGTACGGCTTATGGGCTTATTGAGATTTTGATAAGCTAACAAGCTCAATTTTTAGGGCTTATCGTCTAGGAATTATGGCTTATTTAAGTTCATAAGCCCAAATTGATAATCTTATAAGCCCTAAAAATTGAGCTTATAAGCTTATCAATATTTAGGGGATGTTTGGCTAAGTTTATTAATTGGGCCTATCCTTATGTTATATAAGGATCTTACGGATTATATATAACAAGCTCATAAGCTAATGCTGAGTGTTTGGATTAGCTTGTGTTTAATAAGTTGATAAGCTGAAGTGTTCGGTTTAGCTTATGTTGGTAAATCACCCAAAAAGACATGGGTTAATAAACTCATAAGCTAAGGTGCTTGGATTAACTCATAATTGAGGGTGAAATTGTAATTTGTACTTTTGTAGTGGGACATACTATAAGCCAAACCCCTTATAAAAGCCACAATTTTGAGGCTTACCAAAAACCCCTTATATAAGCTCATAAGCCCACTCATATAAGCTTAGCCAAACAATTGATTTGGGTTTATTTGAGTCATATAAGCTAATAAGCTCATAAGCCCGTCATATAAGCTTACCCACACACCCCCTTATATAAGCCCGTAAGCTGGACAAAGAAGCTAAAACGAACACCCCCTAAATTTAACAAATGTGTTTATTGTCACGAAACCATCATTCCACTAATAAGTGAACTTCAATGTAAGTAACAAAAGTGAACCTGGCAACAGCAAAAAATGTTTTGAACATTTCATTGACTAATTCATCACATTCAAGATCCAACATCACAACAGCAAATCTGAACTTAGCAACTGTGTGCAAGATATGCACCCTCCTCTCGAAAGATGGGTCTTTAGTATCTCGTAACCCATTAAAGGTGCTTACAAACAAACGAAAGATACCCTGAAGCAAGTAAAACACCAATTATTATGTCTTACAGATGTGGACCCATTATCATAAGGATTTCGGTGCAATCAAGAACACTAATTACCTTTAGAACATCATAATCATATGGTGCTTCAGGAGCAGTAATTCTTGTTATCTCACAAGTGCATGTTGCAACGAGAAGCTTAGCTTCTTCGTCTTGATGCTTTAGCAATTCTGGCTTGACTATAGCATCCAAAAGAGTCTGCATAGAATCCAATACTGCCTTTGATGGTGCCTGTTCCATCTCAGTCAGAGTGGTAGCAGCTTGCTGCAATTAGACCATATGAAACGTAAGGTTACGTAATCGGTCACGAATCACATGAATTCACTTTTTATACTGGTAAAGCTATACTAAGTTGGAGTTATTTGAAAGGAAAGAAAGCTTATGAGCTCCTGTCAGGCCGTCACACTGAGAACAACTAAGTTCGTTGATTTTCATTACAAAAGTATGCCTAGTTAGCCAGCAACAAGAGAACCCTAACAAGAAATCATTTTACAAAAGTATGCCTAGTTAGCCAGCAACAAGAGAGGGGAAAATTGCAAATAGCACTATAACAATTTACCACTTTTAATACCACCACGCTTACCTAACTCATTCGTTTAAATTGAGCCCTAATTTTAACCAAATTTTGTCAAACAAACTAAGTATTCCTATCTAAAAGTAAAGACGTTTTGGTGAATTATTTTAACATAAGATTCAATTTCATGACCTAAAACCAAAAACAACTAAATTTGCTAAATTTCGAATGAACAGTAAAATATACCACAACTGCTTACACAACTCATTCTTCCAAATTGAGCCCTAATTTGAAAAAAATAAAAATAAAAATAAAACAAAACAAAAAAAAAAAAAAACAAAAAAACAACAGTAAAATTATTTAGGCCCTAAAGGAAATTTTTCTGTGAAATAATTGAAACCCTAGTTATCTAGCTCACATTCATTAAAGTTGAACCCTAATTGAACTAAATTGACATCGCCAAAATGCATAACAAATTATACCTCAGTAGCTAATGAGCAACAATTAAAAATAAATAAATAAAAAAAAAAATAAAAATAATAAAAAAAAAAAAAAAATGAAACTAGTGAGAATGTGAGTTACAGTTAAAAGGTTAATAAGAGCATCTCTAGAAGCAGGTGGGTTTTCAAGCTTTGATCCAAGTTCTAGTAGCTGCTTCTGAAGCTGCATTTCTTCTTCTGAAGCCATTTTTGGTTTTCAATGTTTTGTTGTTTTCTAATTCACACCCTCAAAACTATGTTCTGAGTTAATAACAAATGGAAAGAAAATGAAAAGAAAGATAAAAAGAGTTACTGTATTTGATTGATTCTAGAAAAGAAAGATAAAAAAGAGTTGCTGTATTTGATTGATTTTAGAAAAGAAAGATAAAAAAGAGTTACTGTATTTGATTGATTTTAAAGTAAAATGATTAAAAATAAGTCTAAAATAGTAATTTGTGAGTAGTTGAGTTTGAGTAGTGTGTTGTGCAATTTGTATAAAAATGTGCTTTTATATGATAATTTGTAAAAGATTTGAGCGCATTTAGCCCTTTTTATTTTTGAAATAGGCATATATGTCCTTTTCAAAAGTTAAATGATCATTAGAGGACATATGTTTTCTCCCAATTGAAAAACATTGCAATTGTTTTTTTTAATTTAACTTATAAATATAATATACTTCGTTATTTAAATATAAATAAGGTGTTAAGTTTGGGAAATTCTTTTAGACGTTTTTTTATCTTTTCTAAAGTGATTCGTATAATATAAGCTCGTTTGACCCGTGTTCATTTAAGCTGGTACCCGTTAAGGCCCAAGCCCATTTAGACCCGAGGCCTGAGCCCACATGTTGCGCCCATTTTGCCACCTCTAGTTATCCCATTCTTCTTTGCTATTTTGTGTTGTTTTTTCATTTTTACCTATAGATATGGTTTTCATGTTTTTTTCTTATTACACTGATTATTACGAAACATTTTTTTACTCGACAAGAAAAATAAGTAATTGATCGATTTGTATAATTACAAAAAATGCTATTAAGGGGTATGGTGGCTAACAAATAGTAGGGTCAATTACAAAAATGCTATGAAGGGGTGTGGTGGCTAACAAATAGTAGGGTAAATTACAAAAAATGTCCTTGTGGTTTCTTATTTTCACACCTCATGCCACTCTTAAATTTTAATTACAAAAAATGTCATTATTGTTCACATTTTTGTACAAATTATGTCATTTTCACCTAACGATCATTACAAAATCCCGTTAGCCATTGTTCCTCGTGGGGTATTTTAGTCATTTCACGTTTCCCGCCTTTTATCCCACCCACTTCACTTGTTTACGTTCCCAAGACTCCCCTATTCACATAGACATAATTTGCAACAAACACAAAATGTATAATACGTATATTAACTCTTCCAAATTCCAATAAACCCTTTCAAATTCAATTCCTCACTTGTATTTAATCCACCCATAAACTTTTGCATTTATCATTCCTCAACCCTAACAAAAAAAACAGCTAATCATCAAAATCTAGCAAATGGCACGTATGGAAGAGCTTGCAAATGATGCCAACTCTACAAAAATGGCAGATCTTGTAACCCAGCTACTTAGGAGGGAAGTTGATAATGACAGGAAACTTAGGGAAAGGTTAAGACAACTTGCTTGGAAGTGACTGAAATCTTAAAAGCGTGATCTGGAGCAGGCCAGGGTGTTCAAAATTCAAATGTTACAAGTACGAGCTCAATGCTCTTGAGAAGGGTCTCTTCCTTAGTAAGATAATTTTAGGTATCTTAGGTTAGTTTTTGGTTAGGGTATGTTGTATGTTGGTGTTTTGGTTTGGTTTTTTTTTTTTTTTTTGATCATGTGTAAATTACCATTTAATGATTCTCAAATTAATAAAGCTTTTTATGTTTTGTCAAATATTAATGGTGTTTGGTTTTTTAGTTGACCATTTATATACAAAATTTGCATACAAATACAAAAACCATCTTTGACAGTTGCATACACAGGTGATTACTTGGTCAATACAAATGTGTACATACTAACTGACAATGTTTGACTTTTAAAAGTCAAAAGTTTGTCCAACAATATGGTTATTTTGGTCCACATCAGTGTGTATCCAGGTCTTACCATTTTTTGAATGTCAAATGCTAGAGTTCAATCAAAGGTGAAGCCTGCTCATTTAGGTTAGATAATGTTGTAAAGGGTGTTTGGGAGAAGTTGTTAGTATAGTTGGAAGAATATGGTTCAGATTAGTTGTTAGTGTATCATTAAAAATATAATTAAAATATTTTTAGCCGTTATTAAAATAGTTGTTAGTATATCAGTTGGAGTAGTACCTTGCATCTTTTAGCATATTTGTTGCTTTGAAGACTTTTAAAGGGTGTTTGGAATGCGCACAACCTTTTGTTGTTTGATTGTATTAAATATACTTATTTTGCAGACTTTTAAGGGGTGTTTGGGAATGTGCATAGCCTTTGATTAGGTTGCTTTTATGGAGTAGACGTGTCACCCGTCATGATGCTATGACAAGACGAAAATTTGGCAGCAAGCTTAGCAAAGAAAATAAATAATCGAATGGTTGGTTTAGACGTAGCTAAAAAAAAGAAGAAGCGTGCAATTCTTGTTGGGAATTAAATATTCTGAAGATTAGAGTATTAGAAATTACTCTAAGTCAAGGTACTGCTCGTACATCAAAGTACTGCTAGTACATCAAGGTACTGCTAGTTCATGATCAAAGTACTGCTGCTTCATCAAAGTACTGCTGATCAGTGACTCATAGGATAAGATCGAAAAGATATTTATTGTATTTTGGTCAAACATATACGGTAGATAATATCTTACTCCATGTGCTTAGTTAACAAGTTGTATACATAGATACATGTTGTATCTTATGTACTGACACCAATATGCATAAGTTAAACAAGTAAGTCGGTCAAGACTTTTAGCAAAATTGTAAAGATCTCTTGCAAACTATAAAAGAGATCTTAGACTTAGATATTATATACTTGACACAATAGAACACACATGCACATGCATAACTGTTAGAACAAGAACAAAAACAATATCACAAGTCTAAAACATAAGATTCAAGGTTTTGTAACCCTAGTGAAAAACTCAAGATCACTCGTATTATTTGGAATAATATTGAATCGTTTAGTGAAATACTTTCTTTGTTCATTGTTAAGTAACAAACATAATTCTTCCATTTCCATAACATACATAACCTTCTAAGTGTGGTTAAGTAAATTCCGCGTGCTTAATCATATTAAGTCAATATATCTCATACACAAAGACACAAGGTTTAACCACCTTAACCGTGTATAAACAAGATCCTCACAGTTGGTATCAGAGCTAGAGTTGATATATTTGAATTAGAAGAAACAGAAATGGATCCACATGATGTTCAAACAAATGTTGCTGCAAAGTTGCCCATAATCAAACCCAATGAGTTTGAGTTATGGAGGATGAGAATTGAGCAATATTTCATGGTCCAAGATTA
This sequence comes from Artemisia tridentata subsp. tridentata, assembly GCA_021014915.2. Classification (NCBI taxonomy): domain Eukaryota; kingdom Viridiplantae; phylum Streptophyta; class Magnoliopsida; order Asterales; family Asteraceae; genus Artemisia; species Artemisia tridentata. The sequence continues at coordinate 104,883,773 of CP139507.1, read as the reverse complement.
TACTCTTTGGGATATAATTATATATGGTGATTCCTTTACACCAAGCTACTCAGAGGTTGTCCTAGAAGGTAAAACAAGTAGAAAAAGAAATACTGGACCAGTGTCAAATGAAGAAAAGATACTGAAGAGAAATGATCAGAAAGCAAGAAATTTGCTGCTTATGACCATTCCTAGTGAGCAGATGCTATCATTTAACAAGTATCTTGATGCAAAAACTCTTTTTGAAGAGATTTGTGCATATTTTGGTGGTAATGAAACTACCAAAAAGACACATAAGACATTACTAAAGCAACAATTTGAAAACTTTACTGCTTTTAGTAATGAGTCTCTTGATAAGCTATTCTCAAGATTACATAAGCTTGTCAGTCAGTTAGCTGTGTTGGGTGTTGAGACAGAGAAGGAAGATCTCAACATGAAATTTCTAAGAAGTCTACCTGATGAGTTCCATACTCATGTTATTGTCTGGATGAACAAGCCAGACATTGAAACAATGAAACTCAATGATTTGTACAACAACTTCAAAATTGTTGAACAAAGTCTTAGAAAGTCTGGAACTTATGGTACTAGTTCTGGAAACGTGGCACTTTTGTCAGTTCCTAGTATTAGTAAGAATGAAGAGGTAGATGAAGGTGAAAGTGCTCCTTCCACAAGTTCTCACAAGGATGTTGCTGGTCTTGGAGATTCAACATTCTATGCTTTTATTACCAGTCAATCAAATGGCTCTCCTCTCAACCATGAAGACCTTGAGCAGGTAGATGGTGATGATTTGGAAGCTATGGATATTAAATGGCAGGTTGCTTTGCTTAGCATGAGGGCTAAGAAGTATTGGCAAAGAACTGGGAAGCAGATTACCATAAATGGTAATGATACTGCTGGGTTTGATAAGAAGAAAGTAGAGTGTTTCAACTGTCATAGGTTAGGACACTTTGCTAAGGAGTGTAGAAGCCCAAGAAAGCAGGAGAACAGAAACACATGGTATAAGCAAGATAGGAAAAAGGAAGTTACTGTTGAAGAGCCAAAGGCTATGTTGGCTATTGATGGTATTGGTTATGATTGGAGCTCTATGGCTATTGAAGAGGATGCACCACCAAATGCTGCTCTTTTGGCCAATGAATTTGCTCTAATGGCTCATTCTGATTCAGAGGTAAACAATATTACATCTTGTACTGAATCATGTCCTAATCTTAAAGCTTATGAAGACCTTAATAAGAGATTTGAAGCTCATAAACAAGAACTGCTTGATTCTTTGTTTAACTTGGCTAATCACAAAAGAGGTCTAGGTGTTTTAGAAAAACAAGTTTTACATTTTAAAAATAATGAAATTCATTTTGCTGATGACATCAATATACTAAAAAATGACATTAAGATCAGAAATGAGTGTATTGTTGAGTTGAATGAATCATTAGCTAAACACAAGAATGAAAGAGAAAATGTAAAGGTTTCTGTGGATGTTTTAGCACATTCCTCAGAAGGATTCAATAAGCTTTGGGAAGCCCAAGTTATTGATAAGGTCAATTCTGGTGTTGGATTTAAGTCTGTACCCCCACCATACAGAGGTGTTCATTCACCTCCAGGTATTGATTTAGCACACACAGGGTTACCTGAGTTTCAAGAACCAATCATGGAATATGGTTCTAAGGTCACTAAATCTCCTAAGATAGAAAAGGTAAGTAAAAGTTTAGATAAAACTTTATCTTATCAGGACAAGGTGTCCTTTGTTAAGAAAGGAGATGCTATAGTTGTTGAAGATTGCACAACTGATAGTGATAGTGAAGAAGAACAGGTTATGTCTAAACCTGTATTGGTTAAGAAAGTAGGAACAAGTCTTCCTAAGATAGTCAATCACAACACTAACAGGCCTAAGTCAAATGTTAAAGGTACTGTTAGGAAACCAGTTAGATATTGTGAACAATATAGAACTACAAACAAGCCCAGAGGTAACCAAAGGAATTGGAACAACCTCAAGTCTAACCAATTAGGTGATGACTTTGCATTTTATAATAAAGCTTGTTATACATGTGGTAGTTTTGACCATCTTGCAGCTTTCTGCAACCAAAGGGTAACTGGGTATGAATACAATAGGGTGAATTACAAAAGGCAAACTCCTCAAACTCTTTTTCACTCTAATACTCATAGATCTAAACCCAGAACAGTCTCAAACAAGTCTGGACTCAAAGGTCCTGATAGACAAAAAGGTCCTGTTAACAAAGTACTGCCAGTTCAAACTCAAAGTACTGGTAAATCTGAAAGTACTGTTAGACCTTTGATGACTGTTAACCCAAAATCAACAGCTAAAGATGCAAAAACAACTTTCAAACATGCATCTAAAACTGTTCTAAGGCCCATTCAATCAAAAGCAGTGGTCCACAAACAAATTTGGAGACCAAAGGGTGTGACTTCAAAGTTAGCAGACTCTGCTGAACATGTTACTCACTCTGCTGCTAAGGGTAATAGGGCAAATGCTGTTAAGGCCTCAGCATGTTGGATTCAAAAATCCAATGTTGCATCAACAGTCCTTAAAAGATTAAACTATATTGATGCAAGAGGCAGATTCAAGTCAGTAATGGCTTGGATCCCCAAAGAAAACTAACTTTCTTATTTGTGTGCAGGGACATTCTATTGATCATCAAGATCAAGGATACTCAGATAGTGGATGTTCCAATCACATGACAGGCAACATGTCTTATCTTTCAGATTTTCAAGAATTCAATGGAGGATATGTTACCTTTGGAGGTGGTTTTCGTGGCAAAATTTCTGGTAAAGGTACTATTAAAACCGGAAATTTAGATTTTGAAAATGTGTACTATGTACAAGAGTTAAAGTATAATCTTTTTAGTGTTTCACAAATGTGTGACAAAAAGAATAATGTCCTTTTTACTGACACTGAATGTCTTGTTCTATCTAAGGATTTTAAGATGCCTGATGAAAATCAAGTACTTCTTAGAATTCCTAGAAAGGCCAACATGTATAGTGTTGATATGAAGAACATCATTCCTAAAAAGGATTTAACTTGTCTTGTATCAAAGGCCACATTGGATGAATCAATGTTATGGCATAGAAGGCTTGGTCATATTAACTTCAAAACCATAAATAAAATTGTTAAGAATGGTTTGGTAAGAGGTTTACCTCACAAAAGATTTGAAAATGATCAAACATGCATTGCTTGTCTAAAAGGCAAACAACACAAAGCCACTTGTAAGCCCAAAATTTTTAACTCTATCAATCAGTCATTGTTTATGCTGCATATGGACTTATTTGGACCAGTTTCAGTAAGGAGTATACAACATAAAAAATATTGTCTTGTTATAACTGATGACTATAGCAGATTTACATGGGTTTTCTTTTTAGCCACTAAGGATGAGACATCAAGCATCCTTAAGGAATTCATTACACTGATAGAAAACCAAGTAAGCAAGAAAGTCAAAGTCATTAGGAGTGATAATGGGACAGAGTTTAGAAATAGAGTTATGGATGATTTCTGCAAAGAAAAAGGTATTAGGAGAGAATATAGTGTTGCTAGAACACCACAACAGAATGGAGTGGTTGAAAGAAAGAATAGAACACTAATTGAAGCTGCTAGAACAATGTTAGCTGATTCTAAGCTACCAATAATCTTTTGGGCAGAGGCAATTAACACTGCTTGCTATGTTCAAAATAGAGTTTTAGTTGTGCAGCCTCACAATAAGACATCATATGAACTCTTTAATGGTAGAACTCCTGCAATAGGATTTCTTAGACCTTTTGGATGTCATGTGACAATTCTCAATACCTTAGACCATTTAGGAAAATTTGATGGTAAAGCAGATGAAGGTTTCTTAGTTGGATATTCTCTTGTTAGCAAAGCTTTTAGAGTTTACAACTTAAGAACTGAGAAAGTTCAAGAAGAACTACATGTGGAGTTTCAGGAAAACAAATCCAATGTAGTAGGTCAAGGACCAAAATGGATATTTGATCTTGATTATCTAACAAACTCTATGAATTATTTACCTGTTGTTGCAGAAACTAATAATTTTTCAGGTTCACAAGCAACAAATGAGGTGGAGTTAGATAAAGATCAATCTGATGTCATTATGCCATTGTGGTCAAGTACCAGTGTGGATTTAGCTTCAAACAATGATGAATCTTCTTCTGGTAAAGCAAAAGAGGATGTTGAGGCTCAAAGAAAAGATGTTGGAACAGAGGAACAACTCAATATGTTGAATATTGAAAGTACTGCTGAGACAGAGCAAGGTACTGTGAGTACTTCTCAAGGTACTGGTGGTTCATTTGAAGGAACTGTTAGTTCAGCTGAAGGTCCTGCTGGTCCTTCACACTCAAAAGATGCAGAGTTCCAAGAAGATGAAGTGGATGTGACTAATCTTACACCAGTTTATCATGTTCCTACTACCCCACACACAAGAATTCACAAAGTTCATTCCCTAGATAATGTGATTGGAGATGTACAATCTGGTGTGAAGACAAGAAGACAACTAGTCTCTTCAGACCAACAAGGGATTCTTGATGCCCTTTATGCTTCAAAACAACATGAACTTTCAAACTCATGTTTATTTGTATGTTTTCTCTCTCAAAAGGAACCAAAGAATATTCTTACAGCCCTAGATGATTCAAGCTGGGTAGAGGCTATGCAAGAAGAGCTTCTTCAGTTCAAGATTCAAAAGGTTTGGGTGCTAGCTGATTTACCTACAGGTGAGAAGCTAATTGGCACTAGATGGGTTTTTAAGAACAAAAGGGATGACAGAGGAATTGTGATCAAGAATAAGGCTAGACTAGTAGCACAAGGGTACACACAAGAAGAAGGAATAGATTATGATGAAGTTTATGCTCCAGTAGCAAGGATTGAGGCAATTAGGCTGTTTCTAGCTTATGCTTCATTTTTAGGCTTCACAGTCTACCAAATGGATGTCAAAAGCGCATTTTTATATGGTGAAATTGAAAGAGAGGTGTATGTTTCACAACCTCCTGGTTTCATTGATCCATTACATCCAAACAAAGTGTACAGAGTAGTGAAAGCTCTCTATGGCCTTCATCAGGCACCAAGAGCTTGGTATGCAACACTTGCTTCCTACTTATTAGAAAATGGATTTCAAAGAGGAAAGATTGATCAGACACTTTTCATCAAACAGCACAAGAAGGATCTTCTGTTAGTGCAGGTGTATGTGGATGACATTATCTTTGGATCTACAAGGAAGGAAATGTGTTTAGAATTTGAGAAGCTTATGAAAGATAAGTTTCAAATGAGTTCTATGGGAGAACTTACATTCTTTTTGGGTTTGCAAGTTAAGCAATCATCTGAAGGCATATTTATTAGTCAAGACAAATATGTTGCAGAGATACTTAGAAAATTTCAATTTGCTGATTCAAAAATAGCAAGCACACCAATGGACTCAGAGAAGCACCTTCTGAAAGATGAAGATGGAGAAAATGTAGATGTACACAATTACAGATCTATGATAGGCTCTTTGATGTATCTTACATCATCTAGACCTGATATCATGTTTCCTGTTTGTGTCTGTGCAAGATTTCAAGTTACTCCAAAGGTTTCTCATTTAACTGCAGTCAAGAGAATTTTTAGATATCTTAAAGGTCAACCAAGGTTGGGTATATGGTATTCTAGAGAATCTTCTTTTGATTTGGTAGCATATTCAGATAGTGATTATGCTGGTGCTAGCTTAGACAGAAAGTCAACAACTGGAGGATGTCAATTCCTTGGGTGTAGACTTGTCTCTTGGCAGTGTAAGAAGCAGACAAGCGTGGCAAATTCAACAACTGAAGCTGAATATATAGCTGCTGCAAGTTGCTCTAGTCAAGTTCTATGGCTTCAAAACCAACTCCTTGATTATGGGTACAATTTCTTAAACACTGTTATTTATATTGATAATAGTAGTACAATTTGTATTATTAAAAATCCGGTACAACACTCTAAAACAAAACACATTGAAATTAGGCATCACTTTATAAGAGATTGCAATGAGAAAAGATTAATTCAAGTTCTTAAAATTGCTTCAGAGCATAATTTTGCAGATCTGTTAACAAAAGCTTTTGATGTTTCAAGGTTTCAGTACTTAATAGCAAGTATTGGAATGCTTAATCTTTAATTTTCAATATGATGTGTTTTTGTACATAAATTTTTAAAAGTACTGCTGGATTTATAAGGTACTGCTATATCAAAATTTGAATTGTGTTATTCATACAGTTGGTTTTATGATTAATCTAATGCAAGACAAGTACTTTGTACATTGTTCTTTTGGTTTTAGACTAACTATTTCAGGTATGAATATGTGAACACAAAGGATATTTCAAGTGAAATGGGAACAGCAGAATGCTTATCATATTGCTGACCATAATAGATTTATGATGGACTGAGTTTAGGAATTAAACCTCCTTAAAACTTCTTTCTTGAAATCTAGTTATGATATTTCACATTGAATTGATGACTTAGTTGATCAGATAGTAACTGATACAACTCACTTTCTATCATTTTATACTTTCAAGTATAATGAGTTAGTCTAAGGACATCTGATAGAAATAACAGCTAGTAAAAGTGAATCTAACACTTGTGTTGGAGGTAACAATTGCTATGAGCTGGAAACCCTGTCAAGAAAATCTTTTGAATAGATTTATCTTTTCACAGGCAGTTAGTGATAACTGAAATACATTGGTTCTCACACAACCAGAGGTTATTTTTAAACCGAAATTTTGATTAGGTGTCTGTTACACACTTGATTCTTTCAAAATGGTTGAATGTAGTATGATTTTTCAATTCTAAAATCATGAACATACTACTAAGTTAAATGATTTCTTAAAAGGATTTTTCAAGGATTCAGAAAAACCATTCATTAATGGATTATGAATCAAAATGTCCACTGATTCACCTCTCATAGGAGTTAACACACCTAGAAGTGATGAGGACAGCAACTTAAACTCTTAAGGAATTGATGGCGTCATGTACAATATTGTCTGAAAACAAGTTCAAACTGATAGATCAGGTGATATGAAGAGAAGTTCTTTAGTACATAGTGAGATCTTCCAAACAAGGGGAGGAAACAAAAGTTATTTACTTCAGGGGAGGTTATAATCTCAGAGAAGGAAATAATTGCCCAGAAAAGGAAGAGTAAACCAATATATGGAAGGAGAAGACAAGAGCATACAAGATGATGTAGAGGTTGAAAATGATTAGAACAGATCAAATATCTAGAAGGGATGAAGCATTCCTAAAGGAGAAAGTTCTATCTAGATCAAACGAAGAAAAGTTTCAATTTCACTTCAAAGACATGCTGGTTAGATGATTTCACTTGTTGAAACAAGCATCCAAGATACACAGCATCATTGCCTCTTACAATTCCTCCATCCAAGGAAATTGCACCATCTTTTGGTACAATGTTTTGATATTGCTGAAGTCAAAGAAGAACAAAGCAGATGAGTTCAGATTCAAGAAGTGTTTGAAAGATCTTCACAAGTCCTCATTTAATTCAGAAAAACATGTTTGAATTAATTCACATGTTTAGGGGAGGATTGTTGGGAATTAAATATTCTGAAGATTAGAGTATTAGAAATTACTCTAAGTCAAGGTACTGCTCGTACATCAAAGTACTGCTAGTACATCAAGGTACTGCTAGTTCATGATCAAAGTACTGCTGCTTCATCAAAGTACTGCTGATCAGTGACTCATAGGATAAGATCGAAAAGATATTTATTGTATTTTGGTCAAACATATACGGTAGATAATATCTTACTCCATGTGCTTAGTTAACAAGTTGTATACATAGATACATGTTGTATCTTATGTACTGACACCAATATGCATAAGTTAAACAAGTAAGTCGGTCAAGACTTTTAGCAAAATTGTAAAGATCTCTTGCAAACTATAAAAGAGATCTTAGACTTAGATATTATATACTTGACACAATAGAACACACATGCACATGCATAACTGTTAGAACAAGAACAAAAACAATATCACAAGTCTAAAACATAAGATTCAAGGTTTTGTAACCCTAGTGAAAAACTCAAGATCACTCGTATTATTTGGAATAATATTGAATCGTTTAGTGAAATACTTTCTTTGTTCATTGTTAAGTAACAAACATAATTCTTCCATTTCCATAACATACATAACCTTCTAAGTGTGGTTAAGTAAATTCCGCGTGCTTAATCATATTAAGTCAATATATCTCATACACAAAGACACAAGGTTTAACCACCTTAACCGTGTATAAACAAGATCCTCACAATTCTTATCGGTGAGGTTGGCGACAAGCATGCAAGCTAACGCGAAAAGAAAAGTAAACAGGTTACAAACCAAAAAAAAGGTTGTCTGAGTGGTTGGTTTAGGGTTTTTGAGGGATGATCTTTTTAGGCTTTGATATCATATTACATATTGTAAAGTGCATAACTATATATATATATATATATATATATATATATATATATATATATATATATATTGTTGGGTTTTATATATTTCATAGATTTGATGATCAAAAACAAAAAGAATGAAACATAAGGATTACTGAAATGATAATCAAAATACACCAAGTAGATTCTACTGCTAGGCATAAAAGATTCTACTGCTAGAGTATTTTATTCTACTGCTAGTGTATTGTTGAAGTCTGCTCAAGTTATAACGAGCAGTACTAACTTAAGTTAGTACTGCTGGTTCAAAGAAGGTAGCAGTTAGTACTGCTAGTGCAAAGAAGCTACTACTGAGAAGATAACTGAGTGACTCATACTACTGCTTAATGGATAAGAATGAAAAATATATTTTGTGTATAAGAGTCAATTATATACGGTAGATAATATCTTTCATTAGGGGTGTTCAAAAAATCCGAGAAACCGAAGAACCGAGCCGAACCGCTCAATCCGAAACCGAAAAACCCCAAAACCGAAGAAACCGAAACCGAAAAAAACCAAAACCGAAAAACCCGCTTATCACGGTTCGGTTTCGCTTTTTATTTTTTGATATCCGTGGTTAACCGAACTGAACCGTGATTAATACATGAAGGTTTTTTTCACTAAATATTCAAATAATTGTACAAGTATTAATTATATTATTGCACTAATTTTATTGTATAACGCCTTTTTCGCTCCTAATGTGAACATTTCTAAACATTTATGTGTTAAAGTTGATAAATGTGATTGTAATCTATAAACGTCGAATAACTATTATTTTGTTAATTGATTATGTATGGATATTTGAATGCAATTATTCTAACAGATAACTTTTATATGACTATTATCTATTAAATGTCATTTAATTTTACTAAAATGACATTTTACGTTCTAGAACATGTTATTGTTTAAAAGGTTAAACTCGATTAAATGTCTAAAATGGTTAACCGTGACCCGAACCGTGGGTAAGCGCTCATTTCGGGTACCCGCTTGTCCGGTTACCCACCTAGTACGGTTCGGTTTCGGATAGTAAAAGTAATTACCCGCCCCGCGATGGATAATTTAAATCTTCCAACTAACCGAACCGAACCGCCCCACGAACACCCCTATCTTTCATATGTGTTCAGTCAAACAAGTTGTAAACACAGATACATGTTGTATCTTAATGACTGACACACACAAGCAAGTTGTAGACAAGATTTATCAACTTTGTAATGATCTCCTTTGTTCTATAAAAAGGAGATCTTACCCTTAGATAAAAGGTGTGGTTAGAAGTTAATCACCAGAGTGTTTTACTGTGCTTAGAACTCAAAACACAAAGTATGTTACAAATGTAAAACATCAAACAGTGAGTGTGTGTGAGAACATCAGACAAGGGGTCTGATGTTGTTAGGTTTGTTTAGCCTCAAGGATCTTTGATCCCTGATTAGAGTGTAATCGTGCTATATTTGATCACATAGCATTGGGGCTTATTTTATAACAAAGAGAAAGTTTGACAAAACCTTGTTGTGATAGTATTGATTCTTTCATTTGAATATTCCGCCAATATTATCATTGTTTACTCTAGATCAAGGTCTAAACAACCTAGAGTCCAAAAACGGTTCAGAAAACTTATATTAAGTGTGTGCTCAATCATTATTAAAAGTTTTCACAAATGGTATCAGAGAGGGGGGCTCTGGATCTAGGATGTTACAAGGTTTTAGTTGAAGAAAGAAGAAAAATTCATTTTTGGTTTTCTTTCAAAGAGTTCTCTGTTTACACACACAAAGGGGAAGAACACACACTCAGAAGGAAGATTGTTGGGTTATGTTCTTAAAAGATTAAAGGCTTGTTTTTATTTTCATTGGCGAAAAAGGTTATTTGTTACTTATTTGCAGATGAAGTAGAATTTTTCAAGGTTGTGTTCTTATCATATCTTAAACGATTTTCTCATTTCGTTTAAAGATAACTTGTTCATTTGTTCAGATATTTCATATGACTACGAATTGACAAACACTTAAAGGAGTTACATTGTAGTGCTTAGTGTCTCATTGGAGCTGAGTTTATTGTCAAGAGATTGCAGTCTCTCTATACATGGGTATACGTTCGAAGTCAGATTTAGTACAAGATATAAGACACAAGGTTGGTTTCTTTCACTTCAGCATCAAGTTAGTAATGGTTAGTTTTCTTCATCAGTCATAAAGCCTACAGAATTGGAGATTCAAATGGTTAACATATGGGTTTCAGGGGAAGCTTAAATGTTCAGATGCTTAACCATTTATATGCTACACCAAGTTTTTACTGCTTATATTTCCTATTTGTTGATAACAAAAAGGGGAAGAGATATTGTGGTGGATAGCATGGATTAAGGGGAAGACAGTATTGTTTCATTCATGGTGAGATTTAATTATCTCAATTTCTCTACTTCGTCTAGGGAAGTTCATACAAGAATGTGGTTGTTTTGTAATCATCAAATAGGGGAAGATTGTTGGGTTTTATATATTTCATAGATCTGATGATCAAAAACAAGAAGAATGAAACATAATGATTACTGGAATGATAAGCAAAATACACCAAGTAGATTCTACTGCTAGGCATAAAAGATTCTACTGCTAGAGTATTTTATTCTACTGCTAGTGTATTGTTGAAGTCTGCTCAAGTTATAACGAGCAGTACTAACTTAAGTTAGTACTGCTGGTTCAAAGAAGGTAGCAGTTAGTACTGCTAGTGCAAAGAAGCTACTACTGAGAAGATAACTGAGTGACTCATACTACTGCTTAATGGATAAGAATGAAAAAGATATTTTGTGTATAAGAGTCAATTATATACGGTAGATAATATCTTTCATATGTGTTCAGTCAAATAAGTTGTAAACACAGATACATGTTGTATCTTAATGACTGACACACACAAGCAAGTAGTAGACAAGACTTATCAACTTTGTAATGATCTCCTTTGTTCTATAAAAAGGAGATCTTACCCTTAGATAAAAGGTGTGGTTAGAAGTTAATCACCAGAGTGTTTTACTGTGCTTAGAACTCAAAACACAAAGTGTGTTACAAATGTAAAACATCAAACAGTGAGTGTGTGTGGGAACATCAGACAAGCGGTCTGATGTTGTTAGGTTTGTTTAGCCTCAAGGATCTTTGATCCCTGATTAGAGTGTAATCGTGCTATATTTGATCACATAGCATTGGGGCTTATTTTATAACAAAGAGAAAGTTTGACAAAACCTTGTTGTGATAGTATTGATTCTTTCATTTGAATATTCCACCAATATTATCATTGTGCTTATCATAGTTTACCCTAGATCAAGGTCTAAACAACCTAGAGTCCAAAAACAGTTCAGAAAACTTATATTAAGTGTGTGCTCAATCATTATTAAAAGTTTTCACACACACACACACACACACACACACACACACACACACACACATATATATATACACACTATATATATATATATATATATATATATATATATATATATATATATATATATATATATATATATATATATATATCTACATATTATATATAACAGGATGCGTATGACGTCATCAAATGCAGGATTGATGAATAAGCGCTGGATTGATGAGTAATCATGCTCTTATTCCACCTAAGCAGTCCACCTAAGCAACATTTGACCGAACAAAATTCGTATGTTGACTTTTAATTCCGAAATTTTAAAAAAGTCTCTAAAGATTCGAACTTGGGTTGTTTACATGTCTTAAGTATATATCAATGTTACCATTAGACCAAATTATTTTTTGTGATATAGCTACCACAAAAAATAACTATAATCTTCTTATTTGATGACCATGCGGAATTTTTGGAATTATATATGTATTTTCTAAACATGTATTCCGGTATTTTTCAAAAATATGTTTAATTTGTAGAAGATATGATTTTAAAGATAAGTTTAGAATGTATTTTGTGTAAATATTTTATTCCTGTATTTAACATCATATACCTACTTTTACACTATATGTGGATGAAAATATAACGTTTCTTCTCAAGCCAAAAACACTTGCACAACGATTTCAGAAGGTGTGTTTTTTATATATACTTTAACCAAATAGAATAAGTCAATATTAGTGTTGTTGTTGTATAATTAATTTAATGGTTGCATGTACAGTCGTAAATATAACAGACATCTATTTGTAAGTTGTTATATTCTTATTGATGTTGTTGTTGAAGCAATCTAATGCACAGAAACATTACCATTCAGACGAAACACTTGCTTTCAGAATGTATGTTTTCTTACATATAATTTAACCATTGGGTTGTTGTAATTTTTATGTAGTTGTTGTATAACTAATCTAATGTTTACATAGACCATCATTTATTAACAAATAATCTATTCTTATGGTTGTTGTATTGTTAATGATATTGTTGTTGAAGCCATGTAATGTTTTGTTGCAGAAACACGCATAAACAGTATCAAGTATATCGAGCAGTACTAATAGATTGTGGCAGTGCCAACATGTGTAAAATAAATACACATAAGCGGTATCAAGTATGTCTAGCAGTACCAATATAGTATAGCAGTACTAACCATATGTAGGACACTGTATTAACATGGAAATTTATCATTCCGTATCAGGCAATCCTATATAACATGATTCTGATATTTTTAACAAACATCTATCTGTAAGTTATATTCTTTTCGATGTTGTTTTTTTGAAGGAGTTCAATGCACAGAGATATTATCATTCAGAAGAAACAATTGCTTTCAGAAGGTATGTTTTGTTACATATAATATAACCATTGGGTTGTTGTAATTTTTATGTAATCGTTATACAATTAATCTAATGTTTACATAGACCATCATTGATTAACAAATAATCTATTCGTATGGTTGTAGTATTTTTAATGATGTTGTTGTTGAAGCCATGTAATGTTTTTGTTGCATAAACATGCAGAAACAGAAACAAGTATATCGAGCAATACTAACACATTATGGCAGTGCCAACAACATGTAAGATAAATAAACAAAAGCAGTATGAACTATATCTAGCGGTATTAATATAGTATGGCAGTGGTAAGCACATGTACCACACTATATTACCATGTAAATTTATCATTTTGTATCAGGCAATCCTATACAACATGATTTTGATGTTTTTTGGATCGAGAAGAAAAGTTTACACCGTCTAAATGAGTATCGAATTGTTGTATATGTTTACATGCGTTATTCATATATCGTAATATTTTTAATGTCTATGTTTATGTTTGTATAATATGTAAACGTCCACATATCGTGAATGTGTTTTCATGCGTTGTGCATTAATCTTAGTATTTTTACTATTGAAAGTACATGAAGTATTTTTGTTGTTATATAAGTTTTAATACATCAAGTATTAATTTGGTTTATTTTACCATGTATCAATATGGTTTCCATGACTCTCTTTAATAAATATATGAAAAACCCTGGCCCAACAAAACGAGCCCAGTAATGACTATTCCGAATTAATGATGAGCTATATAATTGAATTATACATTGATGAACTATATGTAAAATAACTCTTCCTATGGATTCATCAAACCCTAAAATATCTCAAGATAAAAAATCACATGCGCCTCGCACTGATTCAAAGTGCGAAGAGCAAACGGTTCGTGGAAAAAAATATGTGACAGAACCAAGCATTGACGATGGGGTACATGATCGACACAGTAAAGATCCAAATACCAAGGTGGACGATGCATTGAGGTTTCTTACGTCGGTTTTTGAAGAAGGTGGATCTTCTCAAAGTAATAAAGGTATTGTATATAATGCTTATAATATCTTCTAAATAGATTTATGTTTTCATGTTAAGCTTATTAGTCCATTATTATTATTATTTTTTTTTTTGATTAGATGAGCTACCTGAGTCTATTTTCCTTGATTGGCTTAAATTGAACGTTGGAGATCCTCAAGAGTCTTTACAAGTTCTCAATGCGGTTCAATCAAAGGTCCTAAAGGCGGAAACTATGATCAACGAATTACGTGGGATGGGTCATGAACTAACTGATGACTATTTTGTGGATTTAAACTTCTTTAGTGATGAAGATTGAAATTTTATCATCTTATTAGTAATCGTTGTTCACAGCCAAATTCAATTGTAGTTCAAATAACGCATTACTTTCATTGATGTTTAACGATTTGAATGTTTTTTAGTTAATCGAATTTGTTAGCAGTTTCATACATCGTTTTTAATTTTTATTAGATGCAAATAATTTTTTACTCTAAATACATAATATGCGTAAATCATGAGGGGATATAATCTTATATTTAAATAGGATAATATGCATGGTAATATACGGTAATTGATAAACATGGTATATAGGATATTGGTTAAATTTAAAATATACTTCTCATAGCTTATACAACCTTTACGCCTTTTAATGTACCTAACAATGGTTTGTGTTTTATAAACAAGTGTATGATCGATTTTGTTCAGTAGTTTTATACATCGTGTTTAACTTTCATTAGATGCAAATAATACCACTATTTTTTACTCTAATACGATTATTTTTTATTCTAAATACATAATATGCGTAAATCATTCCGGGATATAATCTTATATTTAAATAGGATAATATGCATGCTAATATATGGTAATTGATAAACATGGTATACAAGATATTGGTTAAATTTAAAATATACTCATCATAGCTTATACACCCTTTCCGCACCTATAAATGCTGGATCGAATTCGAAAGCAATCAAACAATTACAATTCTTTTTTACTTTAGGTTAACAATAATAGTTTTCAATGGGTCGTTTGTTTTTTTCCTCATCAAATCCGCCAAACAAACGTCCGAGAAGCGTTTCCCCAACAAAGGAGATTTCATCAGATCCAAAAACAGACGCAGCGGTTGTGAGATATTTCCTACCAATACGATATATTTCCCAACTTAGACGACATATAGCAGAGATGGAGGCAGGAATCGCACGCGATGAACAAACAATGTTTGAGTGTAAAGAGGCTATTGATCAACAAAAGAAGAAGATATTGGAGTATCAAGAGACGATAAAGAATGTTAAAAAACAGATGGACAACTATAACTGTTTGTAGTTTTTTTTTTCGTGTTTGATCGTATTTGTCAGCCTTTATTGTTTTAAAAATACATCTTTTATGTTTAATGTTGGTAGATTGTTGGTTGATTCTTTTAAAAATACATTTTTTGGTTCTCATGAGTTAAAACGTATTAACTTTTTTGAGCCAGCAGTATTAATGAAACAAATAAATAATCCAAATAAGAAGAGCAGTACCCAATAACATGTACACAATCAACATAAGTCCTCAACGGATATGTAACTAATTCGGCCCAGTACCATCGTCTATCTAACAGTACAAATATATTGATAGCAGTACTAAACTTTATTATTATGAGCTGCGGAAACTTTAAAGGGACGTCTATCCAACAGTACTAACTGTTTGTGCAGATGTGCGAAAATAATTATTAAATAGGAAAATTATGATTTAGTTTTTTTATCTATAATACGTAAACAGGTTTATACGAAGCACCAATTTAAAAATAACACGGCTTTCCATTTAAATTTAAAAACTTTAATTAATATACTAATATAAATTAACATATTTATAGGAAATACGAATTTGGAAATAAATCGACTTTCAAATTGAATATATTCGACACAATAAAGGTTATGTTTATTCAATTTGAATAAAATCTTAATATTTAACATTATGTTTATTGTATATGCATAAATGTATGTATACACAACATAAATCTGGAAAGAAAACCACTGTTCAATTAAATGTCGTGTCTTTTCAATATAAACATTGTGACTTTTAAGGAGTCTATAAATACAAAGAGATAACAACCACTTTTTATTATCCTTTTGACTATTCTAATTTACTACAGTATTTACTTGATTATTCAATGGCGTCATCCTCATCAAACCCTAAATCGAATGAGGCTAAAAAACCAAAACGTAGTGATATTCCTCCAATGCCCGATAAGTACAAGATTTACGACATACCCCAGCATATATGGGATAAAATGCATTCAAACGGCGCTCATGCGACTCAAAAAACGTTGATTGATCTTTACAATCAACGTTTAAAAACTCTTGAAGAACAGAACAGGAGGGATGAAGAACGGAACAGAATAGATGCAGAAATCATCCAGCATCGACAACAGAACATTGTTGCTCGGAATGCAACAATAGCAGAAACACAACAAAAAATTGCTGATGTTTTCAAAGATATTGAAAACAGTTTGTTTATTTCTTAATTTTCCTTTTATGTTCAGAATATTATGTTATTTAAATGGTTGTTTTGATTGTAGATGTCATGTGCCGTGATTTTTTTTTTATTGTGCATACTATTAGAACCATTGACCACAATTGTGAATAATCATTGAGTTTCGTGTAAGTTTTGTAACAAATCGACAAAATAAATAGATCAATCCAATTGACTTACTTAATACATAAAGCAAATATCGAAATCAAACATTGTATAGGGAAAAAACTACTAAAACAACTTAGTTAAAATCGTTCATCTTCATGGCATTACCCTCTTCCTCGCGGACACCGGATTTGGCTTGAGCACACAAATCAACTAGCAGTTCAAGCAATGCCCGATGCCTCTCTTGAGTTTTTTTTCAAAGCATCGAGTGAGTCTAATGCGACTCCACGGTGCCCTAATGCTTCCATGTCAGCTATCATCACTCGGTTCTTCACCATCACTCTCCTGAGATGCTCACAACAAGCGTGTATCAATTTTGCACAGAACGAGTCTTCATGTGACTGCTGCACAAACCACACGCGCATACAATCATGCAGTTTGGACGAGCCAGAAATTTTCATCAGATCATCTAAAATTTGGAATTGTGCCATTGGAAACATTATGCCAGTTGATCGGCATCTTTCATTATATATTATTGTATTTAAATAGTAGAAGTATCTAAATATATTTAAACTTTGTCAATTATCTTATACCCTACATATATGATATGCTTAAATAATTTCCAAAGATAAGTTTATACTGAAAACACATTGATAAAATTGCTACTTTATAGTAATAGATATATATGGCATATCAAACTTTGTTTAAATTTAAAAGATATTCATTATAGATTATATATTTTTTTACAAGTTAAATATTTTCAATATCTTTCCACAACCATTTGATACTGTGAACAGTTCAAACAAGTTTACAGTATAATTGATTTGTTAGCATCATGGCAACTATATCAAATGATTTAGCAATTCGACCAAGAGGAAAACCAAAACAAAAGGCGCAACAAACAAATGTAAGCAGAGGACGGCCACCAATATATCCAATCGCAATGGGTAATTCAGTTAGTTACAACTACACAGCATTATATTTATATACTCTGGCTATGTTCAATGACAAATATTTTATTGTGTTAACTCAACTTCAATTTACGACAGGTACCAATAGTTTCAGCACACGGCCAACATGCGCGCCTTTTTCAAACAATGACAACAACATCTTAACGCATATGCCAGTAACATGCGTACCAGATGTGAAAAATAAAAATACAACGATACAAAATATTTGTTAATTATTTGTTGATGGAATAATAACTATGTTATATGTTTTGGTTCAGTCTTTGAATGGAACTCCCTCGGTCTTTTTGTGGTTTATGTGCCTGATGTTGTTTTGGGCTGTGAAAGCGTGTGAGTTGGCCATATGTTGATATCATGAGGATCTGCTGTAAATTGAATTTGCATTAACGTTATCAAATAATTATCATTGTAATATAATTCAGCATGTAAATATCATGTTTTGTAGTTTCAACTAACATTCATGATGCAATTTGACACAGATACTAATGATCTCAGTCTACGGCCAACTCGCATGCCTTCTCAAATAAAAAAAAAAAAACATCTGAATGCATAGGCCGACCACCGATATACCCAAACGAAACAGGTCATTTAATTAACTGAAACTATCCAACATGATATTTACACACTATATTTGCTTGCAATGAAAACTATTTGATCATGTTAATACAACTTCATTTTACAACAGCTCCTACCGATATAAGCATACGGCCAACTCGCACGATTTCACAATCCAAAACAACAACAGCCACAGAAACCACAAAAAGACCGAGGGGACGTCCATTCAAAGATCTAACCAAAACACGTAATAATGTTACAATTCCTCCAGCAAATAATTAACAGTTATTTCCGCTTCGTATTTTTATTTATTCGTTTTTTTTACAGCCATGCCTAAAGAGCCTACCTATCTTGGAACTATTCAACCTGGTGTACACATTGCAAAACGCAAATCACAGAGACTACATGATAAAATGAAAGCACCCGTGCATAAAATACCAAGACGGGAGGGTTTAAATACCACATCTTCTGCAAACAATCAAGAAGCACATAAAAACCAATTTAAAGGCATATCTAATGGTAAAGCCATTAGACAAATCCGTATAAAAAAACACCATTCAGTACCAAAAAATATATAAGTTTTATTTTATTTATTTTTTCATTTTTTTTTTTTAAATAATAATTAATTTAATTCATTATACATTTACAGATTATTTTGACCATGGAGATCCTATTTACACATGTCAATCGTGCGATGCATTACTGTGGCATGCTGAGGCTATGGTAGGATCGACGTCTTCAAACGAAGATACTTACTCTATATGTTGTGGAAAAGGAAAAGTGAAATTAGGAAATGAAGTTAAGAATCCACCTGAATTGTTGAGACAGCTTATGGATGGTGAACATCCAAAAAGCAAGGATTTTGTTGATAATATCAGACGATATAATTCGATGTTTTCATTCACATCCATGGGTGCAAGACAGGACACATCAGTTAATCAAGGATATGGAGCATATTGTTACAGGATACAAGGTGAAAATTATCATAGAATGGGGAGTCTGTTACCAGAGGGCAACAAACCTCCTGTTTTTGCACAGTTATATATTTACGATTCAAAAAATGAAATACAGAATAGAATTAATTGTGTCAGGTATGATAACGTTGATTATTTTTTCATTTTGTACATGTCGTTTATATATTACTTGCATAAACAACAGCATACTAATATAACTATATTCATTTCATACAGTACCATCGACAGCACATCGAAATCAACCAACTATAACATAGACCACCAGCTGACTGTAGATTTACGGGACATGCTGGATACAATCAATCCATTAGTTGGTCAGTTCAGAATGGCTGGGGAACGATTAGTCAGGAAAAGTGACGAAAACAAATTCAAATTACGCCTTATCGGTACACGAGAACGAGATGGAAGAAATTATAACCTACCCACAGCTGATGAAATTGGAGGACTCATAGTTGGGGACTTTGACGCTACAACACACAAAAGAGACATTATTTTGCACTTACAAGAAGGAGGGCTTAGAAGAATTAGTGAATTGCACCCGTCATACCTGGCATTACAGTACCCATTGTTGTTCCCATATGCAGAAGATGGTTACTGGACAGATATATATCATGTAGGCATTATTGATTACACACCAACAAACAAAAAAACTCTCGTAACAATGAGGGAGTATTTTGCATATCGGCTACAAGAAAGGGCAAGAGTTTTCTCGATGATACTCAATGCAAGGAGGCTATGCCAACAATTTATTGTTGACGCTTACACTATGATAGAATCTGAAAGGATGTCGTTTGTTAAAAATCAACAGAAGGATTTGAGGAGTGAAACATATTCTAAACTTGCAAAATTGGCAGAGCAAGAAGATTCTGGGGTGACATTACGTGGGAAAAAGGTTATATTACCATCATCATTTACTGGGAGCCCAAGATATATGATGCAAAACTATTTAGATGCAATGACAATATGCAAGGTTTACGGATATCCTGACCTGTTTATCACATTCACATGCAATCCAAATTGGCCAGAAATTGCACGGTTTGTCGCAGATAAGGGGTTGAAGTCTGAGGATAGGCCTGATGCAATAGTCAGGGTATTTAAACAAAAGTTGGACAGGCTAATGAGAGATTTTAAAGACCGCCATTTTTTTGGACATTTAAAAGCAGGTATTATCATATTTCTATTATAAAAATGTAGAGTAACTGCGTCAATTATCATTGATTATATACATTACTTAACATTATCATCTTGATGCAGCTGTTTATACCGTTGAGTTCCAGAAAAGAGGTCTACCACATGCTCATATACTTCTTTTCTTGGAAGAAAAAGATAAAATCAAGACAACAAGCCAAATTGATCAATTTATTTCAGCGGAGATACCGGATAAAAATGAAGACCCGGAACTGTATGAAATTGTTACTGATCATATGATGCATGGGCCATGTGGCCCCCAACGGCCAACTTGCCCCTGTACCGTAAAAAACAAGTGCACAAAGAGATTCCCTAAGGAATTTAACGATTCGACAGTCATAGATGACAGTGGATACGCACTTTATAAAAGGAGGAACGATGGATGTACAGTAACAAAGAGCGGGTCAGAATTACACAACGGATACGTGGTACCTTACAATCCAGCGTTGTTGAGACGCTACCAATCACATATTAATGTGGAGTGGTGCAATCAGGCGACGTCCATAAAATATCTTTTCAAGTATATAAACAAGGGTCCAGATAGGGCCACGGCGGCCGTAGAAGACCAAGATGTAGATGAAGTCAAGGACTATTACGATTGTCGCTATCTTTCAGCGTGCGAGGCGGCATGGAGGATTTACAAATTTGACATCCACTACAGATTTCCTCCCATTGAACGCTTGCCGTTTCATTTGGAAGGCGAACAGTCGGTTATATTTGATGCTTCAGAAAGCATTGACTGTACTTTGGATAAAGCATCCGTAAATGATACGAAATTTGTCCAATGGATGAAAACAAATAGGACAGATCAAGAAGCGAGAAGCCTACTTTACCACGAATTTCCACAACACTATGTATGGAAACAAGAAGAGAAAATTTGGGTAAAAAGACAGAAAGGCACATGCATTGGATGCGTACATCACGTGTCGCCGTCAACCGGGGAGCTGTTCTATTTACGAGTCTTGATTAACAAAGTCCCAGGCGCACAAGATTGGGTTGACTTTAGAAAATTCGAAAATGTTACGTACAATACCTACAAGGAGGCTTGCCAAGCGCGGGGTCTATTGGAAGATGACAAAGAATATATTGATGGGTTGTTAGAAGCCAGTCTATGGGGGTCCGGAAACTACCTGCGTAAGTTTTATGTCATACTAATCCTGACAGATTGCATGTCTCGACCAGAGTTTGTTTATGAAAAAACATGGGAAGTAATGGCTACTGACGTGTTACATGCAGAACGAATAAAAAGGAATGATCCAGGTATGATATTTTTAATGTAAAACATTAAATTGGAAACAACATATCTCCATGATTATTTGTTATCTAAAAACAATGTAATTCAACATAACTACTAATAAGCAGGACATTATATTAGACCACAAACTCTGTCTATAAGTCTACAGATTATATCCATAACCAAAGGAAACTACCACTACCGTGTCCACATTACGCAACAAATACTTATCATAACATATGGTCGCCATAACCAAATTAAAAGTTTATGTACCCAGAAAAACATACCAAAAGCAGCATCAGCAAACATGAAACACTGGAATCTTGGCTTCATTTTCCCCATATACAACATAGCTTTGTCGTCCATAACATTCTTGACATTCATGAAACCATTCAGGGAGTGTCTACAACATAACCATAATACAATTAGATTTATGTATTAACAAATATTGGAGAAACAAAGCACATAATCAAATTAAGCATTCTACTATGTACACAATAACCACAAATTATTACACACCTGATTTTTCCGATAACAGTAATCAACCTTCATCAAAAACTGATAAGCCATGTCTCAGAAAATGAAAAAATCGTTAAAGATGATAGTCAAAACAATAAACTAAATAGCCACAATGATAACCTATAAAATACTTCTAAGATATTAAACATGCATTTGATATATATATGTTTTATAAAATGAAACTAAAAAAAATAAAATTTATTTTTGCAGATTTGGAACTTTCGGACGAACAAAGAAATAATATATGCCTTACATATATTGAGCACATGCTTCTTTGTAACAATAAAAGTTTAAGGAGTATCCCAAACATGCCTTTGCCAAACGAAATGTTTTCTATGGCGAATTACAACAGACTGATAGCAGAAGAGTTGAGATACAACCCAGAAGAATTACAAGAACAACACGATAAACTCTTTGGTACGTTGACCGTCGAGCAAAAAAATATATATAATACTTTAATGGATGCTGTTAATGGCCAAACGGGTGGTATGTTCTTTGTATATGGATATGGAGGCACGGGTAAAACTTATCTTTACAAAACATTATCCGCTGCAATCAGATCACAAGGCTATATAGTATTAAATGTCGCGTCAAGTGGTATAGCCGCACTTTTATTAGAAGGAGGGAGAACTGCACATTCTCGATTTGCAATTCCCATCAATGTGGTCGATGATTCTATGTGCCATATCCCAGCAGATAGTGAACTGGCCGAGTTGATAAGGGAGTGCAAACTAATCATATGGGATGAAGCTCCAATGACACATAGACATTGCTACGAAGCGTTCGATAGGACACTGAGAGACATATGTAGGACACATCATTCAACCCCAATGGATCAAATATTTGGAGGAAAAGTAGTTTTGTTTGGGGGTGACTTTCGACAAATTCTTCCGGTCATCACGGGTGGTTCACGACACAATGTTGTACACTCGGCAATAAATTCTTCGTATCTATGGGACCATTGTACAGTGTTACGCTTGACTATCAACATGAGACTTGGAACAGGTACAAATCAATCCGAACGTAAAGAAATACAAGACTTTGCGGACTGGATATTATCAATTGGCAATGGAACGATCGGAGGTAAAAACGATGGAGAGGCAAACGTTGAATTCACGGACGACATGTTGATTCCTGACTCCGAAGATCATGTTGGTGCAATAATAGAAGAGACTTACCCGCATGTGGTCAAAAACCTCTATAACCCGACCTTTTTCCAGGAAAGGGCCATACTGGCGCCTACACATGAACTTGTGGATATGATCAATGACAGGATGCTTACACTACTTGAAGGAGATCAAAAAACATACCTAAGTTCTGATTCAATTGGTATTGTTGATGAAGACTCCACTTTCAATCAGGACTTATACACATGTGACTTTCTCAACAGCATTAAAATATCTGGACTTCCACGTCATTCATTGACACTGAAAATAGGTACACCTGTTATGTGCATGCGAAACATTGATCAAATAGCTGGATTGTGCAATGGAACCAGGCTCCAAGTTCGAAGGCTTGGTACTAATATAATTGAGGCTAAAATAATATCGGGCGGAAGTGTTGGTACTGTTTGCGCTATACCACGTATGGTTTTAAGTCCTTCGGATACCAAAATGCCTTTTAAATTTAATCGAAGACAATTCCCGGTATCACCGTGCTTCGCAATGACAATTAATAAAAGCCAAGGCCAAACGTTGACACATGTAGGACTATTTCTCCAGCGTCCTGTTTTCTCGCACGGCCAGCTTTATGTAGCAGTGTCTCGAGTGAAGAACAAGAAAGGTTTGAAAGTCCTTTGTTGTGACGAGGATGGGAAATACACAAAATCAACGACAAATGTTGTGTATAAAGAAGCATTGTTTCGAATTTAAAAGGTATTTCGACCTTTGAATCACATTAAATTTGTGTTTTTACTTATACCTTATGAATTACACATGTATAGTTCCACTCAAGTATCATAATAATATCAACACAAAATATAACAGTACATAACCTGTTTCAAAAAATGACGCATTCATTTTCCAGAACAAAATTTTCCATAATAAGCATGAGGAATGGTTGTTAAACCTACTACTACATTTAAGCAACATTAAACAACACAATGCCATTTTT
This sequence comes from Artemisia tridentata subsp. tridentata, assembly GCA_021014915.2. Classification (NCBI taxonomy): domain Eukaryota; kingdom Viridiplantae; phylum Streptophyta; class Magnoliopsida; order Asterales; family Asteraceae; genus Artemisia; species Artemisia tridentata. Next base: position 104,859,499 of record CP139507.1, on the reverse strand, counting down.
AAGCCATGATATAACTAAACCCCCCCAATTACCAACAATTAAGATGTTTCAAAACAAATAAAAATTACCTTCGTCCACAGTAACTCAAGACATACTTCAGTTACCTTAGTACTTTGTCTCGATTCCTTTACATTTCCTTGCTTCTGATCCACTCGGTTCTGCTTCACTACCATGCAAAATTAATAATAGCTTCGATTGGTCGCCATACATCCATCATCGTTACTATGTCTATTTATTTATATTTAGCTGAACCAAAAAAAATGGAATCAGTAGGTAATACAGATCAAGGATGTAGTTAATTAATACATAAAGCGTATCAGTAACATCAAAATATCGTATCTAAGATGATAAGTTTAAACTCGCACTCAAATATTATTAGAATCCAAATCTATATTCTACTACATAAATCAAATATCAGCAAAACACTCCAACTAATCAACAAACAAATACAAACCAAACTAATAAAAAATCAAATCCATTTAAACTCTGGTAGGACATAACATGGTACTGTCAGTGTCAATGATGTAATAAGACATGATACTGCCAGTGTTGAAGGTTAAAAATCAGATTCATTTAAACTCTGATGGAACAGAACATGGTACTGCCATTGTTACTGATGTAACGGAACATCGTACTGCCAGTGTTCAAGGTGCTCTACTAAACGAGATTTCATCCCTAAAATTACACATAAAATAATTACTTAAGTTAATTATAACATACAATTAAACCCAAAAAACAAAACATGCGATTGCAAGATATTAGCTTAAATATACAGATAAATATAATACAATTAGTCATTCAAAATATTCAAGATTTCATCCTTTCAATACGAAAATCAGGTAACAAAGGTTAGCAAAACATGAACAAAACAATTAGATCAAGAATATGTAGTTCACCTTTTGTTGATCTGGCCAAAAATAATTTGACCATTGAGATGTTGGTGTTTTCGATAATGTGATGATACTTTGTGTGAATAGTAGTTATGATTAATTATAACTGATAATATAATAATTTACAATCAGAATTTCATGTCATAAAATAATACTAATAAAAATAAAAATAAAATTCCATCATATTATTTACATCAAAATATACTTGCATAATACAATACATGAATGCAATTGGTAACTCAAATATAATATCAATAATGTAGACTAACGTTTTCTTTATCCAGACACACATTTATTAACAATAAAAAACAATCTAACGGCAGTGCGCGTTCTATTGCTTTTGTATAAAAGTAGTTATATTTTATTATGTTAAATGTAACGAAATTAAGGCATGATTTAAAATTGATTACAACCATCCAGTATAAAATTACAAGTCATGCCCGCCCATTGGGCGGGCTTTGAAGTCTAGTATATATATATATATATATATTTATGTTCATATGGTGTATACTTTAAAGTAAGATACAATAGGCACCAATAAGGAATGACAAGTGTCTTTTGTATTTAAAAGAAAATGAATATTAATTTTATTGCCATTGAGGGTATTATAGTAATCTATATTTTTCACATAATAATTCTTCAATTCTATTCCATGTTTTCAGCTCACCACCTAATTTTCAGCAACCCTAAATCACACTCCTCTTTCACATGACTAAAGAAAACACCCTCAATCCTTTCTCTGCCAAAAAAACCTCCACCTTTTTTTTCCATCTCTCATATCTATAAAAAGCTCTCCATCTTGATTTTGTATATACCACAAGCAAGAAAAAAAGTCTCTACATCTTAAATCTCTATCAATGTTTCTGCTATATATACCTAATCAATCCAAGATCTTCGTTCTTCAAAACCCACTAAACCGACCACATTGATACATGACGATTTACCAAGATCTTCGTTCTTCAAAACCCACTATATATACCTAATCAATCCAAGATCTTCGTTCTCCAAGATCTTCCTTTGTTTACCGGCGACGACGAAGAAGATGAAGCATTCTGATCGAGTTTTACGGCTTTTAAGATCTTCCTTTGTTGCTGGTGTGTCACTTTTACGGCTTTCTACAAACCGCCACTGATCGAGTTTGTTGCTGGTGCGTCACTTTTACAGCTTTCTACAAACCGCCGCTGATCGAGTTTGATGTACGAAGAGTAAACCTTGTAGATTTCGATTTGTGATTTAATTTTTTAATTATGTGTTTTTTATTTGTTGATGAGGTTTGGGTTTTCTTGTCAGTGGTTGGATGGCGGATGGACCTGGAAGTCCGGCCGGTGGGAGTCAAAGCGTTTCTGAATTTATCAATTTCATCACTAGCGAGTATACGGTTCAAATATATTGTTAAAATATATTATCATTTTTTTTTGCCGACAAATGGGAAGATTGCAAAAGATGCGAAGGATACAGTTCAGGAATGTGTTTCTGAATTTATCAGTTTCATTACTAGCGAGTATGTATGTTATTTTTGGGTGAAATTTACATTTTTGGGGGAATTTATCAGTTCTCCAAGATCTTCCTTTGTTTATGGCGACTGATAACACTCATTTTGAACATGTTTTTATAGCGTTATTCTTATGATTATGCATGTTATTTGGTTGCATTTATGAACATTTTACGCTTAAAAGGTGTAAAAGATGTGTTTAGGTTCAGGTACAACTATGTCGAAGGAAATAGAGAAAAAGATGAAGAAAAGTCGACAAAATCAAGTAAATATGCGCGAAGTGAAGTTTTCCGTTCAAGATAAAGATTCATGCTATGATTATGTTCAATTTCAAGAGAAAGATGTGGAAATGAAGTCATGAATAAGTGCCAAGAAGTGTGTTACAAGTGGGAATTATATGCTAGCTTTGAGTTGAAAGTTATGTGCAAGACTTGGTCTAAACCCAAGGTTTAAGTTTCTAGACCCAAGGTTTAAAGAAGGGGAGCTCATGCCTGAGGTATAAGAATTCATGCCTGAGGTATAGCCGTCTCTGTCACCCATACCCAGGGTCTACATTTTCATACCTGAGGTATGCAGAAAAATTGACATGAAGAGTTGCATTAACTCTTCACTTTAAGCACCATTAACACCAAGGCCAATCATTTACTTCTAATCACTAAAGTTCCTACATCATTATGACACTTGGAGCCCAAGTTGTTTTCTTGTTGGCAAAGGGTAATCTCCCTACATAAGGATAAGAAAAACATAGAGAGAAGAGACAATCAAGATACAATAAACTACAACAAAATTCTGTCACTATTTTCTCTTACATTTGGGGCGACAAAGAGGAGGAAAATGCAGGAAAAGGAGACTAAAACTCTTACCAATCATAACTTCAATTACGCAAGGATCATTGTTGATCATTTCACAAGTGTTCTTCATTACTTGTAATCATCATTACAACATTTTGTAAGACTATTCAATCATGTTTACTATTGATCAATTTCTTATGGTTATTACTTTGTTTACCATGAGTGGCTAAGTGCCTTATGCACTTGCCTAGATGATGTTTGATTTATTATTCATTTGATTGATTATGACTTATTGGTTCTAACACAAAAGAAAAGTTAACTCTAAGAACGAGTTGTGCTATCTTAAGTTTTCTCCACCAAAGAGTTATTAAGTTTGGGTAATTTCTAATGATGTATTGGGTTGAAAAAGACATTGTTAGTAAGTTAGTTGTAAACCTTTGTCTATGAGGGCTTTACCTTATGTATTGACCATTTCATAAGAAACTTAATTTAACTTGGAAAGCTAAATAGTGTGGTTGTCAATTATTTGTGAAACGAAAGTGAATCGGGTAATTGAGTTGTGTTAATCTTGGATTGATCAGTTCTTAAATATTGTTTTTATAATCCCTAAATCTTGACGAGGATTGAAAGTATTTAAAACAATATAGTTAGTACACCACTAATCGAATTAGAACACCATCTAATTTGTTGATCATAATCAAATGGAACCAATGTCATAATCATGTCAAAGGAATAGTGCAAACTAGTCTAGGCAAGTGTAGTCTTTTAATTATTGAATTTTCATCATCTTTATTTGCTTGCTAATTAGAATTGCTTAGTTGGATTGCTATTTATTTACAAAAATTCACATCACACAAACAAAACAAATCCTAGTGAACGACCTCGGCTTACCTCAATTATCTCTTACTACATACGGACGAGTATACTTGCTCGTATGTGTTTCGTTTGAATCATTGGTAAATCGTGTTAAAATTTTTAAAACTTGGACTCCTAACGGGTATATCCCTTGAAACACATCAAGTTTTTGGCGCCGCTGCCGGGGATTTGAATCTCGTTTGAGTGAGTTTTTGCTTATAATTCATTAGTTTTAATCTTACTAGTATTGTTGCTCTTTAGCGTATTCTTTAGGTTCTCTCTCTAAAAAAAAAAAAAAAAAAAAAAAAATTCTTTCTAAATTTTTCTCCCATACCGCCGGTATAAATCAAAACCGGGCGGTATAATCTTACTGTTCGACCAAACCGTCGGCTAAAAAAATCCAAACCGCCTGTATCACGTAAAAAAAAATATAAAAAAAAATTTCTAAGTCCAAAACCGCCGGTATAAATCAAAACCGGGCGGTATAATCTTTCTGTCTAAAATTTTCTTTTCGAATTCGACCAAACCGTCGGCCAGTAATTCCATACCGCCGGCCTGACCATATAAAAAAAATTAGTTTTTAAATCCTTTTCGATAGGCTCATTTTTCTCGTGTATGACCACTCGTTCTTCTAACGAAGAATTAAGTTCACCATTGTCTAATCCCGAACGTTTATTTCGTAAAAAGAAAACTCCATTTATTCCACCCGATCAAAGAAAACCAATAACCAAAAATCCACCATTTGAAAACCTTTCCGAAGTTCATCCAATCGTTAATCTTTTTCAAGAAATACCATTTCCAATGGTTGACGATCAACCCATGTGGGGTACCAATAGGGTAGTAGCTCCTACGCCCGAAGCCGCAATTATTCCCGTGAATCTAGGAGAAAATTTTACTATCAAAGGTCATCATCTCTCTATGATTAAAGACAACCAATTTGATGGTAGAGTTAAATCTGATCCACATAAACATATTGCCGATTTCCTTAAAATTTGTGACATGTTTCGTTATGGAACTACCGATCCAAATTCAATCCGACTTAAACTTTTTCCATCGTCTCTCACCGGAGAAGCGAAAATTTGGTATAATGAATTAAGCCCCGGAGTGATTACAACTTGGGACCAAATGAGAAGAGCGTTTGTTGGACGTTTCTTTCCACCAGCCATGTTTGATCGACTCTTAGGTGAAATTCGTAGTTTTACTCAAAAAGAAGGAGAAAATCTTGTTGAAGCTTGGCTTCGAATGAAAAACATGCTCCGTAGTTGTCATGGGCATGGATTGTCACGTGGTAATATTATCCAAATCTTTTACCATGGTCTAGATGACGCAACTCAAGGCATACTTGATGTCGGAGGAATTTTCCTTTATAAGACTCCTAATGAAGCATACAATTTACTAGAAGACCGTGTACTCCTTAAGCTTGATTGGTCTAAAGATGCCAAAACTAAACCTCAACGAAAAACGGTTGCATTTGCGGAAGCAACAAATGAAAATTCCAAAATCTTGGATATGATGAAAGATTTTACCTCTAAAATTGATTTCAAATTCGAAAGTATCCAAAAAGAAATTAAAGAAATTCGTGAGGGATGTACTCATTGTGGTGGAAATCACTCCTCATCCGAGTGTGATGATAAACCCATGGGAGGTCCCGAAGCAGAAGCTAATTATGTTTCTGGAGGATATCGAGGAGGAGGATATCGTGGAAACTACTACGGTAGAAATTCTCGAGATTGGCAAGATCGTCCACCAAGGGATGATAATCGTTCCCAAACTCGTGATGAAAACCGTCAAACATCTTTTCATGATGAAAATTGTTCTCGTGAAACAAAAAACGAAGAATCTGAATTCGAAAAAACCATGCGTGAATTTGTACATGCTCAAAAACAAACGAACGAATTCATGAAAAATCAATTCTTTATGCTTAAAAGCAAGGTTGAACAAGGTCAAAAGAATCATCAAGCTTCTATCCAAGATCTTGAGACCAAATTTGGTTGTCTTTCTGATCAACTCGCTGCAAGACCATCCGGTACCTTGCCAAGTAATACTCAAACCAATCCAAAACCATCATCATCTGGAAATTATCGTCCACCTCAAACAAGAAATGAGCATGTGAATGCTATATATACTCGTAGTGGTCTATCTTATGATCCACCACCCAACCCAACCCAACCCAAACAACTCATGTTGTCCAAAATGATAGTGGGGATGAAGTAGAAGAGGAATCTAAAGAAAATGAACCAGTTTCTACACCAGTTGATAAACCTACTCCAACACTCAAACCATATAAACCAAGAATTCCATACCCTCAACGTTTGAGGAAGGAAAAAATGGAAGAACAATATAGAAAGTTCATTGATTTACTAAAAGAAGTTAGAATCAACGTTCCTCTTGTTGATGTTCTAGCTGGAATGCCCAATTACGGGAAGTTTTTGAAAGAACTTGTTAATAATAAAAGCAAAATGGAAAACATTTCCGCTACTTTCTTAAATGAAGACTGTTCTGCAATAATTGAAAATAAATTACCAAAGAAACTCGGTGATCCAGGAAGTTTTCTTATTCCATGTACCTTGGGAAATTCAATCACTTGTGATGCTTTAGCCGATCTTGGTGCAAGTATCAATCTTATGCCATACTCGTTGTATGCTAAACTTTCAATCAAAACATTGAAACCAACAAGAATGAGTATACGATTAGCCAACCATACTATCCAGTATCCTGTTGGAGTAGCTGAAAATATGCTTGTTCAAGTTGGAAAATTTGTTTTTCCTGTTGATTTTGTGATCCTGGAGATGGAAGAAGATAGCAAAGTTCCATTAATTCTAGGAAGACCTTTCCTAAATACTGCAGATGCTATCATTCGAGTAAAAAACAAAGAACTCAACCTTGGAGTTGGGGATGAAAGAATTTCTTTTTCAATTAATCAAGCAATGAAGTATTCTCATGCTAATGATGACACTTGTTATAGCATTGATGTTATCGATGATATAACAGAAGAAACATTCGATGAGTTGCTTGATGAAAGAATTATGACTCATAAAACATCTGGACAAATCAGTGATGAAGATCTCGATAGAGAATTTGCTGAATTTATGCAGATTGACACCGAAGAAATTTCGGAGGAAGAAAATACTAACTTTGAAGAGTTGGAATTCAATAATGATATGAGAATTTCAACCTCAATTGAAGAACCGCCAGTAGATCTAGTTTTGAAACCTCTTCCTGATCATTTGGAATATGCATTTTTGGAAGAGAATTCTCTTCTTCCAGTTGTCATATCTTCAAAACTTAAACCTGATGAAAAAGAACGACTAGTTTCTATACTCAAAAAGCATAAAGAAGCTTTTGCTTGGAAAACTTCTGATATTCCTGGAATAAGTCCAAACTTTTGCAAACATAAAATAAATCTTGAAACTGATTCTAAACCAGTTGTCCAAAGACAACAAAGACTCAATCCAAATATGAAGGAAGTAGTTAAGAAAGAAATAATCAAACTTCTTGACGCTGGAATTATTTATCCTATTGAGGATAGCTCATGGGTGAGCCCTGTTCACTGTGTTCCTAAGAAAGGAGGAACGACTGTCGTAACTAATGAACGTAATGAACTTGTTCCTACAAGAACTATCACTGGTTGGCGGGTATGCATTGATTATAGAAAATTAAATGATGCCACCAGAAAAGATCATTTTCCATTACCGTTCATGGATCAAATGTTGGAAAGACTTGCGGGGAACAAATACTTTTGTTTTCTTGATGGATTTTCCGGTTACTTTCAAATTCCAATTGATCCAGCTGATCAAGAAAAAAACACATTCACGTGTCCGTTCGGCACATATGCTTATAGGCGTATGCCTTTTGGTCTTTGTAACGCACCAGCAACATTTCAAAGATGCATGATTGCTATTTTTCAAGATATGCTTGAAACCTCCATGGAAGTATTCATGGATAATTTTTCAGTATTTGGAGACTCATTTGAGTCGTGCCTTTCCAATCTTGATAAAATGCTTGAAAGATGTAAAACTTCTCATCTCGTACTTAATTGGGAAAAATGTCATTTTATGGTGACAGAAGGAATTGTCCTTGGTCACAAGATTTCAAGTAAAGGGATCGAAGTTGACAAAGCAAAAATTGATGCTATTGCTAAGTTACCACCCCCAACTAACGTTAAAGGCGTTAGAAGTTTTTTGGGACATGCGGGATTTTACCGTCGATTCATTAAAGATTTTTCAAAAATATCTCGTCCAATGACGAAATTGCTTGAAAAAGATTCAGTCTTTGATTTCAATGAAGAGTGCATTAAGGCATTCGAAACATTAAAAAACAAGCTAACAAATGCACCAATTATTGTTTCACCAGATTGGTCGTTGCCGTTTGAACTCATGAGCGATGCAAGTGATTATGTTGTTGGAGCAGTATTAGGACAGCGAGATGGTAAACATTTTCGTCCTATATATTTTGCTAGCAAAACCTTGAATAGTGCCCAACAAAACTACACAGTGACTGAAAAAGAACTTTTAGCTGTAGTTTTTGCATTCGACAAGTTTTGTTCCTATCTTGTTTTATCAAAAACAATTGTATTCACCGATCATTCAGCTCTGAAATATCTGTTTGCTAAACAAGATGCAAAACCACGTCTTATCCGATGGATTTTATTGCTTCAAGAGTTTGACATTGAAATCCAGAATAAGAAAGGTGCAGAAAATGTGGCGGCAGATCATTTATCTAGATTAGAAAATCCAAATTTAGAGGAATTAGGTGAAAATGAGATTGATGATTACTTTCCCGACGAAACTCTTATGGGAATTGAAGATGAAGAAATTCCATGGTTTGCTGATTATGCAAATTATTTAGCTGGAGGAATATTACAAAAAGGTCTATCTTATGCTGAGCGTAGTAAATTCTTTGCAGACTTAAAATATTATTTTTGGGATGAACCGTATCTATTCAAAATGTGCCCCGATGGTATAATAAGAAGATGCGTGTATGGTTCCGAAACTCAAAAAATTCTTGATGAATGTCATCACGGCCCAACCGGAGGACATTATGGACCATCCACCACCGCTAAAAAAGTTTTTGATGCGGGATTTTATTGGCCAACGATTTTTAAAGAAGCGCATACACTTGTGCAGAATTGTGATGCATGCCAAAAATCTGGTAATCTTTCTCGTAGAGACGAAATGCCACAAAAAAGTATCCAAGTTTCTGAAATATTTGATATTTGGGGAATTGACTTCATGGGACCTTTTCCTAAATCTCATAAATTCGAATACATCCTCGTTGCAATAGATTATGTTTCCAAGTGGGCGGAAGCAGAAGCTTTACCCACTAACGATGCTCGAGTAGTTGTGAATTTTCTGAAAAAGCTTTTCTCTCGATTCGGAATTCCAAAAGCTTTGATAAGCGACAGAGGAACTCATTTTTGCAATCATCAAATGGAAAAAGCTATGAAAAGATATGGGGTCCACCATCGTTTCTCAACAGCATACCATCCTCAGACCAGTGGTCAAGTTGAAAACACCAATAGAGCTTTAAAAAGAATACTTGAAAAAACAGTTAAGGATAATCCTTCTGTTTGGTCAAGGAAACTCGATGATGCTCTATGGGAATTTAGAACCGCATATAAAACTCCAATTGGTACAACCCCGTATAGACTTATATATGGAAAAAATTGTCATTTACCATTTGAAATTGAACATCGTGCTTACTGGGCATTGAGGCAATGTAATCCTGATTTAAAAATCGCTGGAGAAAAACGATTTTTACAATTACATGAACTCGATGAATTGAGACTCCAAGCATATGAAAATTCAAAATTATACAAAGCTCGAACAAAAGCTTATCATGATAGGAAGCTAAGAATCCGTAAAGAATTCAAGGCTGGAGACAAAGTTCTTTTGTTCAATTCAAAGTATAAATTCAAAGCTCCTAAACTCAGAACCAAATGGTTTGGTCCATTCGTGGTAAAACATGGTTTTCCATCCTGATATGATGAACTATATGATAAGAAGGGTGGAACTTTCATTGTTAATGGACATCGAATTAAACTATACCATGATGAGGAGCAATTAAATGAAATGTCAAGTGAGGAAATTCCACTTGAACTGCTCGATAAAAAGAAATATACTGCTATTCCCTTCATGGCACCTTTTCCAGCCGATTATAAAAAAGTAATATAATGGGCTGCGGAAACTGGTTACATCTGGGATGTTCTTCCTAGAACGTGTAACACCGCGAAGTTGCATGATATTGATAAAACTGGAAAAGGAATAGTAAAGGGAAATGTGGTGTATATTCCAAAGAAATTAGGAAAGAATCCTAAAGATAAACCACCAAAGTAAGAAAGAATGAGTCGGGCTGATGACTCATTAATAAATTTAGCGCTTCTCGGGAGGCAACCTGTGTGTTTGTTTTCTATGCCCCGATGGTTTCACCATAAGTGTGGGGGCCTTAATATTATGAATAATAAAATACAAAAATATTTTGCATTTTTGTGTGTTTTTGTTTTGATGATTATGCAGGTTAGGATGCATGATCTTGAAATCAAATGAAATCCTCCTATTCCTTAAGCTCAGGCAATATCATTTCTCTTATGTTTCATTTCCCTATTTTTATGATTTATCGTTCTTAACATTGAGGACAATGTCAAACTTAAGTTGGGGGGGAGGAAATAGGAAATGATCTAGATTTTTAAATTTTTCTATAAATTTGAGGCGACTTTTAAACTGTTTGCCCCTTTTATCTAGTTGTTTTCGCACGTTGAGAATAATTGATAAAGAATAACTAGATTAATCCACTAATAAAACATGTAATTTTTGAAAATTTGAGATGTGTCCTGATTGTCATTGCAATCCATTTTTTTTGGATTGATAACATTGACAACACAACCATAACCCATTCAACTAAATTGTGAGGATTTGAAGCCTATTCTTATATAGCATATATCTTTTATGCTCTAATCTTTTTGCTATGAGTGTGCCAGTGATCTTATTTATTCTAGAACTTGTACATGCAAATCATTACCAGACCGTAGTGAGATCACATTCGTGTGATATAAATGTATTCGCGTGATAAGAGGCTGCCTTAGGAATTAAACCAAATGGCCTTCCATTTTACACATATTGATATATTAGCTAGCCACATTGGTTAGTTAACCACTTCCATGGACCCATTTGTTAGCACTCATTTTTAATGCTAGATTTCATTAGTTCACCCTCCGAGCCAGTCTTTTCATTTTGTTACACCAGAAAAATATAAAAATATTTCTCACCTTTAGCCTTAACCTTACCCTTAGTCAAGTCTTGGTTGGTTACTAGCTACTTGGAAAGATGGTTGTTATGTGGGAATCCTTGAAAATGAGAAAGTTGCGAACTCCATGATAATCTCATGGATTATATATTGGTATAAAAAAAAAAAAAAAAAAAAAAAAAAAAAAAAAAAAAAAAAAAATCATCGTCGTTGTTTGATGACATGGATAGCCAATGAGCTATGAATGTATGATATCAAGGAAGAATCTCAATTTCAAAGGAAAGTGGTGATGTAGCTAGTAGCACTTGGTTGTAGACTTTGGCTATTTGTAAAGTTTTTCAATATTAAAACCAAATATATCCCATGTCTTATCCTTACCCCTTTTGACTTTGTGAAGTTATCAAGTGTAATGACATGTAGTGACCATCCGATTTCTTGAGGAATGAGATAGCGTTGTTAGCGAGCTAAGGTTATCCTTAGTGACCATCCGTTATTTAATAATTCGAGACTTCGTTGTTAGCGAGCTATTATGTTTTACATGAGATAGTGACACAATAGTCTCATATAACCCTTGAAACCTTAAACCCGAATAAAAGTCCTCTTAGATGTTTACATTTGGTGCTTACGCCACGTCGGTTGAGTTTTGTTTCTTGTACAAGCCTATGGTAATATTTGGATTATATCTGCGCAATGAGTGTGATTATATTAAATTTTCCAATCACTACAAATGAGTGTTGAGTGAATCATACTTCATATTCCTTTCGTGAGGTGTCTTAATATGTTATCAGGTAAGAGAATCATTAAGGTATTGTCAAACATCTCATCTTTTCATTTATAAGCCTAAAATAGATGGATCTTATCTTGTACTTGTGCTGGATAGATTTGCATCTCGTTTTTATCATATGGATTTTCTTAAAAGCTAGATTTGCTTGGGGACAAGCAATGTGTAAGTGTGGGGGATTTGATAACACTCATTTTGAACATGTTTTTATAGCGTTATTCTTATGATTATGCATGTTATTTGGTTGCATTTATGAACATTTTACGCTTAAAAGGTGCAAAAGATGTGTTTAGGTTCAGGTACAACTATGTCGAAGGAAATAGAGAAAAAGATGAAGAAAAGTCGACAAAATCAAGTAAATATGCGCGAAGTGAAGTTTTCCGTTCAAGATAAAGATTCATGCTATGATTATGTTCAAGTTCAAGAGAAAGATGTGGAAATGAAGTCATGAATAAGTGCCAAGAAGTGTGTTACAAGTGGGAATTATATGCTAGCTTTGAGTTGAAAGTTATGTGCAAGACTTGGTCTAAACCCAAGGTTTAAGTTTCTAGACCCAAGGTTTAAAGAAGGGGAGCTCATGCCTGAGGTATAAGAATTCATGCCTGAGGTATAGCCGTCGCTGTCACCCATACCCAGGGTCTACATTTTCATACCTGAGGTATGCAGAAAAATTGACATGAAGAGTTGCATTAACTCTTCACTTTAAGCACCATTAACACCAAGGCCAATCATTTACTTCTAATCACTAAAGTTCCTACATTATTATGACACTTGGAGCCCAAGTTGTTTTCTTGTTGGCAAAGGGTAATCTCCCTACATAAGGATAAGAAAAACATAGAGAGAAGAGACAATCAAGATACAATAAACTACAACAAAATTCTGTCACTATTTTCTCTTACATTTGGGGTGACAAAGAGGAGGAAAACGCAGGAAAAGGTGACTAAAACTCTTACCAATCATAACTTCAATTACGCAAGGATAATTGTTGATCATTTCACAAGTGTTCTTCATTACTTGTAATCATCATTACAACATTTTGTAAGACTATTCAATCATGTTTACTATTGATCAATTTCTTATGGTTATTACTTTGTTTACCATGAGTGGCTAAGTGCCTTATGCACTTGCCTAGATGATGTTTGATTTATTATTCATTTGATTGATTATGACTTATTGGTTCTAACACAAAAGAAAAGTTAACACTAAGAACGAGTTGTGCTATCTTAAGTTTTCTCCACCAAAGAGTTATTAAGTTTGGGTAATTTCTAATGATGTATTGGGTTGAAAAAGACATTGTTAGTAAGTTAGTTGTAAACCTTTGTCTATGAGGGCTTTACCTTATGTATTGACCATTTCATAAGATACTTAATTTAACTTGGAAAGCTAAATAGTGTGGTTGTCAATTATTTGTGAAACGAAAGTGAATCGGGTAATTGAGTTGTGTTAATCTTGGATTGATCAATTCTTAAATATTGTTTTTATAATCCCTAAATCTTGACGAGGATTGAAAGTATTTGAAACAATATAGTTAGTACACCACTAATCGAATTAGAACACCATCTAATTTGTTGATCATAATCAAATGGAACCAATGTCATAATCATGTCAAAGGAATAGTGCAAACTAGTCTAGGCAAGTGTAGTCTTTTAATTATTGAATTTTCATCATCTTTATTTGCTTGCTAATTAGAATTGCTTAGTTGGATTGCTATTTATTTACAAAAATTCACATCACACAAACAAAACAAATCCTAGTGAACGACCTCGGCTTACCTCAATTATCTCTTACTACATACGGACGAGTATACTTGCTCGTATGTGTTTCGTTTGAATCATTGGAAAATCGTGTTAAAATTTTTAAAACTTGGACTCCTAACGGGTATATCCCTTGAAACACATCAGCGACGTCGAAGAAGATGAAGCATTCTGATCAAGTTTGTTGCTGGTGTGTCACTTTTCTGGCTTTCTACTAACCGCCGCTGCACCACCTTTTCCGTCAAGGTTCGGGTTTTGAACGGTTTTCAGATCGGGGTTTGCTTTTTTTCAATATGGGTTTTCTCTTTATGGAGGTTTCTTGTTTCTAGATCTTTATTTTGTGGAGTTTATGATATGGACTGATCTTGTCTCCGATTTTTGTATGAATCGATCCATATGTTGGTGATACATATGTAAGACCATCGTTCTTATTTTTATTGATCTATGGCGTTCGAATTTAAAGATTACGGTTCGAATGATGTTTTATTAGGCTTTTATTTCTAGACTAGAAGATAATGTATGAGTTTTCTAGATCTGCTATCTTTTTTCTTTCTTGCAATTGATGTATCAATGATGTTAATGTAACTTTTTCTTTTTTTTGGTAATCCATGTATAACTTATTAAATCAGTGTAATGTTCATTACAATAAAAGTGCATTAACAAATTAGTTTCACTACAAATGTATCAAAAGGCTAAATGTGTCATAAAAAATTGTTAAAAAACTTAGTGTGTCATTACAAATGTGTCACTACAAAAGTTCTAAAATTTAAATGTGTCATTATAAATATATCAGAAAAAATTTTGTCACTACAAATACTAAAATTTTAATGTGTCACCGTATATGTATCAAGATATTTATATATATATGTATCAAAAAAATTGATGTGTCACTATAAATTTAATGTGTTATAAATAAAGTATAAAAAAATTATTGTGTCACTATATATTTAATAATAATAAATTTTAGTATAAAAATAGGTGTGTCACCACATATGTGTCAAAATAATTTATGTGATAAACATAGTGTGTCACTATAAATGTACTAAACTTTAGTGTGTCAAGTGTGCTAAAATTTTAGTGTGTCACTATATATGTATCAAGAAATTTAGTGTCACATTACAAATGTGTTAAAAAAACTAATGTGTCATTATATACGTATCAAGATATTTAAGTATATATGTATCAAAAAAATTGGTGTGTCACTATACATGTATTAAAAATAGGTGTGTCACTATATATATATATATGTATATATATATATATATATATATATATATATATATATATATGTATCAAAAAAATTAGTGTGCCACTATACATATATCAAAAATAAGTGTCACTGTATATGTATAAAAAAATTCGTTTAAAGAGATATTCCATTAATACATGCGTATCATAGACTAGTTTAAAAAATAGACAAATATTTAAAAGTAAACTATTGTGATCACATGTTGTCATCAATCACGAAAAAAGAAGAGAAATTTACTTTCACACATTAAAATAATGAGAAATAAATTGATCCTATTATCGTGGTTGTGTTGGTCAGTATTTAAATGCAATGTGTAAAAAATACCATAGTATTTCACTTATTTACAAGACTGCCATTGTTAGTTAATTATTTAATTAGCATTAAATCTTATCCATGATGGTTGATCTAACGGTCCACAACCGTGCCTATTGTTTTCCATTTTAAAGTGCACACCACAATAACGCTCCCCTATATATATATATATATATTATATATATATATATATATAATAACGCTCCCCTATATATATATATATATAGTACATAATGACTTGATAAGCAAGGTAACACATTGGGCTAATCCTAAACCAATAATACTTGGACTAATCCCTATATCATGCGACTAATAAATAATGGGAAAATCATAAAAATACCCAATTTTTCAAGCCTATTTCATTAAATACCCAAATTTTTTCCCAAAAAGCAAAAATACCCATGAAATCCGCAAAAAATTGGACCCTTTGCCATTTTTTTTAAAAATCGAAAAGTTTTCGATATTTCTTAACAATATCAAAAAAAATTCGATATTTCTTAAAAATTTCAAAAATATTCGATAATATATCAAAAAAATTCGATTTTCAAAAACACTTATATTTTTGATGTTTTAGACCATTTTGGATGTTTTACTATTTTAGATGTTTTAGTAATTTGGATGTTTTAGTAATTTGGTGATTTTTGTAGGGAAGACATGTTATAATATTATGAAGAAAATAAGTGAACTTGTTTCTATAGATGTATGTTGAAGTAAAACCTTGCGGGTGGGTCCAACTTCAGTGTAAGATCCTTCGTACGGTTTTCTCCGGATGGTATAAGCTCCTACACACAAGCAACATGCACGTTAGACTCGCCTTGGGTTTTATCCCAAGGCCAACCTCCGGCGTGAGAGTAAGTATATGATAGTATGGAGGGTGAAACAGTAAACTAGAGTAAATGCTATGAGTGAATTAGTTGTCAATCATAAATGAGGTAGGGGTATTTATACTACCCACACCTGTTACCTATTTGTCTTGGGACTAAGCAAGCCGACTATGCCTAGCCTAGTGTAGCGACCCGTAATTTTTCACGTTAACATTTATTTTCAAACTCGAATTTACTTTCTTGACATTTATTTGAGATCAATTCATGCATGACTTTTGTTAGAATAAACGTGAACACCTAGGGTATATTTCTAGTACACCAGGACTTAGGCTAAATTTAGTACAAAACAATCAAGTACCTTGCTCCTACTCCAATTCACAATTTTAAACTCAAAAACAATTTCCTTTTCTTAAATTACTTATGGTTGGCAATTCAACAAACTTTA
Organism: Artemisia tridentata subsp. tridentata; assembly: GCA_021014915.2. Lineage (NCBI taxonomy): Eukaryota > Viridiplantae > Streptophyta > Magnoliopsida > Asterales > Asteraceae > Artemisia > Artemisia tridentata. The sequence continues at coordinate 104,842,864 of CP139507.1, read as the reverse complement.
TTCGTAATTCAAAATTTAACACCCGATATACCTAATTCTCCCAACGATTATTTCTAATGTATTTTTATACTACCAAAAAGATTACAAAAGTTCTAAAAATATTTCCTTACACCAAAAATAATTTCTTTATATCCTACGTTTATTTACGTATAACTTTCGTTAATTACCGGAACAACAACCAATACCTATTTTTAACACCCAATACATACAATATATACACTCTTGTATCAAAATTACACATTTTATCCCATTTTACTTGGATTGCCGCCCCCTTCCTTGATTTGAAAATAGCACTAGACAAAAAGTACCATGCATTTATGTGACTACATACCTCTTAAATTTCAAAGCATGGTCCAATTAAGAATTTTGGGAGAAAAGTCTTGTCCCCCCATCCCTTGGTCTAATCGACCATACCCCCCCTCCATACCCACACCATACCTAAAATGACTATACTTGGACTTTAAAGATCTCTTGCTATATATATACATCAAGTAACTCCATACTTTCACTAGTTAGTTCAAAATTAAAATATCCCTTCCATAAACACATACAATTCGACACACAAGGAGGAACAAGGAAGAGAAATCTTGATTTTGGCTAAGTTCAAGCATTGTTAGGGCATTCTAACAAGAGTTGGAACAATAATCTTAAGGTTAATCAAGTGTCTTGCACTCATATCTCACTAATCACCTTTGTAAGTAATCATACACTACAAGAACTCCATGTTTTCTTTATGTCATAATTCTAGACAAGTTTATACTTAGTTATCACTTGGTACATGTTGACAAAGATTTACATTTAACAAAAGATTATGTTTCGAACAAGTTTTTATTTCAAGAAAACTAATTAGTAAAACTCTTCACAAGAAAGTGGTAATAAACCTTATAAATAGGTATGTTAGTAAACTTGTACATTTAAACATTCTTGAGGATTAATACATGGACCTTAGAACATTGTTGAGTTTATGGTTAAATCATTATTATGTTGAGAAATTGATGGAGGAACTAGGACTAGATTTGAAGTTGTGGTTAAGTGGCTAAAATGACTAGAAGATTTCAAATATAGTTTTGACACTTTTGGATAAACAATCTGTCCCTTTTTGTAAAAACTGAAAAAATCAGTGGGTTGTGAGTTATTTTAGGCCAGATATCCAGAAAATAGACACAAAAACGAAACAATAGCCGCTTGAATGAGTTAAAACGGGTTTATAACGAAAAAGATACGCTATTTTCAATTTAGACGACGAAAACTATATTTTCAGAAAATAAATGAATCTGTCCAGAATTTTGAAAGGTAAAAACTGAGGTTAAACGGTAACTAGACTAGCCGAGACCTTGAGAAGCCTAGAGTATACTTAAATACATTCGCGGGGATAGGTCAAACTTAAGAAATGGAGCTACGACGCAAAAGTTAGGGCCTAATAAAGAATTACGTCAACATATACGATGACAGCTTCCATTTTGGCTATTAGAAGTGCTGTTAGAATTATTGGAATGTATAAAATGGATTTTTGGACCTTTTTGAGGACATTTTGGCTAAAATGGCGTGAACGGAAATGGTAGAACCTTATATACACTTATTAGGCACGTTAGAGATATTTGAAATACCTATTAATATGACGACAAAAATTTGATCACGAGACTTACAAGATACGTTTTCTAAAAAGGAGTAATTTTCTAAATAAATGATCAAATTAACGCAACTATCTTTTGACAACAAATATTACAACAACATGTACAAGTGATAAAGTAGAGTATGAACTTGCATGCACGACATCATTCAATGCCCTAAATCATATCATTCATATTAGGTTGCGAGTAGCTTACCGAGCCTCAATTCCGTACATTTTCCTTTTGTCATCATATCAGTTGTACCAGGTGAGTCATAGCCTCACTTTTACTCGTTTTATTATTTTATAAACTCTTTTGGGGAGATACATGCTTAACTATTTTCATTAACTTTCACAAGTATTATAAACTGTTACGTACTACCGTGAGTTTATGGCCCCTACTTTTACTTGTTTTATAACCGTTTTGGGGGAGAATACATGCTCGTTTTTATCTAAATGAAATACTTGTTTTACTTGAATATGCTACCTGATTACTCAAACCGAATGCGTTATTTATTCACATGTTACATACTTAATTTTATTTACTCCTGGACACAAGCACTTTGAACGATTATTCATACATGACCGAATGGACGGGTCACATAACCGAATGTACTGGTAAAATGACCGAATGGATTGGTCACATGACCGAATGAACTGGTCACTCAACCGAATGTACTGGTCAAACCAACTTTAAATCTTGTGGTCCATATATTACTTTTGTTTATCTAAACCTAATCTTGTTTGGCAGTGGGTTGTAAACACACAAGTTGCAAGTCTTGTATGGGCGGGACTTGGGACTGAGAGGATTTACAATGCCTTTACTGAGAAATCTTTATTCAAATGCTTTACATTTTAAACTAAACCCTATGAACTCACCAACCTCGTGTTGACACATTTTAGCATGTATTTTCAGGTTCTTAAAGTGTCAGCTCACCTTTGGCATGGCATGGAATGGTTATAGGATCAAGATACTCTGATATTCATTTGGGGACCAATTTATTTCTTTTATGGGCCTATATTTCCGCATTTCACTGAATGATGTAAAACAAAGTACTTTTGAGTATGAAAATTTCTTTTAAACGGATAAGGTAAATCCGTTCTCTTTACTCTGTGTTATGGTACCAATTTAGTAGCACCCCAGCGATATGTATGCTTCCGCTGGACCCGATTTTGGGGGTGTTACACCTAGTAGGTAGGTGTCAGATCACGTGGGGGACACAATCCCTGGAAATCTGGGATGGCGGCGTGGCGGCGGTTGATGGGATTGTTCATTGGGTAAACGGCGGCGGTTGACCTTTCAGTATACATGTCCGGAAGTGAGTTTATAGTTCAGACGAAATATGACGTCCGGCCATGTAGGCTGGTCCGGACGAAGTATGACGTCCGGACACATACGCCAACATGTCCTCCCGAGTATTGGAGTATCGACCTTGAGTCGATAGTGCAATACTTAAGAACTTGCGTCTTCCGATACTTTCTCTGTCTTTGTCACATAATCAGGTTATGTAAGCGTTGTCCGGACGACTGAAGGGGCATGTTAACCTTCTTCAGCCGATTCACTTCCAGGCCCATGGGCCGAATAAAATATAATATTATCTTACCATGCATGGATGTATGCCATGTGTGTTTTTACCACAGAGATCCAGCGTCCTACAATCAGCTGCGTCAGAGTGGTACAGATTGATGCGACATTTTCGCATCCTTCTAGGTTTTCCCTATATATACCACTTTACCATCTTCATTTTTTACCTTCCACTGTTTATTTCATTTCTTTCTGTCTTCCTCGGAGTTTTATATCTTTCTATCACCGGATGTTTCTTGTGCAACATCTTCAAGGGTTTTCGAGAGGTGCGTTTTATACTTCTCTTATAATTATCTTACATATATAGTCCTCAGCATTCTTTTAGTTATGGCCGTTAGTGAACCCGCCGAGATGAACGTACCGGAAAACCATCCATTAGCAAGTAAACCTGGGCCTCTGTCTAGTAAGATCATCCCTAAGTTTGATATGCATGTACATACTTCTAAGATGACGCAAAAAGACTTAGATGATGTGGTATTAGAGTTTGGCATCCCTTCGGATCTACGGCCCATTCTTCCTCCGGACGACATGACCATGAATGAGCTACCGGACGATAAGATAGGTATTTACGTTCGCCAGTTAAGGACAGGGGGTGTTAGGATACCTTTCTCCACGTTCTTATTGGCGGTAACACAATACTTTCGGGTGCACATCTCTCAGCTCATTTCGATAGGTCTGAACAGGGTGACGATGTTTGAGATTCGTTGCTATAGTTTAGACGTCCGGCCAGCCGTTCCTTTGTTCAGGGTGTTTTATAGATTTTGTAAGCAAGGCCATTGGTTTTCGTTTGAGAGCCGAACGGGGAGAAGGGCCAAGAAGTGCTTTGAGGAGGTTCTTTCCGGGTTGAAACATTGGAAGGACCATTTCTTTTTTATAGACCGGAGGGCAATTTCGGATGCCATGCCATGGAGGCATAAAGATTCTAAAGTCAACAATGAGTTTCCGGAGACGCATTCCGACAGAGATGCTGAGAAGGTCGCTAGGAAAGTGATTCTTCTCAAGAAACCCCCAAACACCCTTCTATGGATGACGGGCCTTTCTAATGTCTTCAGGAATCTGGGATACGAGGCCGTTCTAAAGAATGCCGGGGGGCATGGTAATAAAATATTTTCTTGACTTTATATCATATACTGTCTGTTATTTCTTGTCTTGTTCTTATCTCTCTCTTTTTTGTAGTTCTCACCATGTCAAAGTATTTGGAGCTTCCGGACTGGGATGGAACCGAAGTCAGCAAGGGGGATCCTCTTCCGGAGGGACATGAAAAACCGAACCGAACTACCGAACCACTGGTCCTGGGAAGCGAGATCCCTGAGAAGACCTTGCTCCAAAAAGTTGTTGAGAGGCCTGATCCGGAGGTGGTTGCTTCGAGAGAGGAGAAATAAAGGAAAAAGCAGGAGAGTGGGCCTGTTAGCAAGAATAGGAACGTTGCGGATCCAACCGCCGCCCCAAAGAGAACGAAGAAGAAGAGTCAAGTCAACGAGGAAATAATTTCCTCTGATCACACTGTTGATGCCACTCCTCTAAACCAAGCTGAGCCGCAGGGCGTTGTTAATGTTAAAGAGGGGCCGGTAGGTGGTGAAGGTCCCCGACTAGAAGGAGATGGAGGGATAGCTCATCCGGAAGGTGATGGAGGGACAACTCATCCAGAAGAGCAAACTTCTGAGACTGATAATATCATTCAGAGAAACCCCGAAGAGCAAACTGATGAGGAAACTCAGGGACATAACCAACAGCCTCCTTCTGATGGTAAGAAATATCCTTTATTATTATTTTTTTTCTTTTTCTTATTGTTATTTCCTTCCTCATCTCTCTTTTTTGCAGATCATTCGGCTCATACCACACACTCCCAACATTATCCGCACAGCCCCAGAGAACCTTCTGAAGAGTATCATTCGGCTGGGTGAGGTATATACTTATCCTTGTAGCATCCGTCGCTACCATCTGCCTTGTTCTGAGTTGGTTATTTTTATTGTAGATGACAATCTTTCCGGAGGGAGTGGTCGTTATGTCCCGGCTTGGTCCCTCACAGATGATGTTCGGTTCGACTCCTTTCGAGGCTGTCGTAAGATGATGTCGCATCTTGCTACCCCCGCCGAGCGGTCTGCTCTTGAGGAACTGAACAACAGTCAGTTGGTCCGCTCGGCTTATGTAAACGCTGGATCTGAGGTTGTCCTGTAGGCTGAGCTGCTGCGTAGGTTTACGCAGCTTATTACTGAGTATCGGGAGTTGGACCATGCTCATAAGGGCTGCAGCTCCTTATCTGAGAGACTAGCGACTGCCGAGCACCAGCATGATGAGCAGGCTGGAAAATTTGATCAGTTGTTGAAGGAGTTGAGGGCTTTAGAGAAAGAAATGGAGAATGAGCATCTTGCTTCCTCGATCCGGGAGAAGGGTTTGGCTGATCAGCTGGAAGAAATGGAGAAGGACAGGAATGATTGGATGAGTGTGTTCACTTCTCAGGTTGAAACAATTAGAAAGCTGGAGCAGGAACTGGCAGAAAAAACCCAGGCTGTTGAGAGGTTGGAGGGGGAGAAAAAGCAACTGGTTACAGAGGTTGCTCAGTCAGAAGTGGTCCGTCATAATACTGTAAAGGACTTGATTTTAGTTGTTTGCCAGTGCTGAATATAAGAAAAGTATGGGGAGAGTTTACAGTTTGTCGTATACCGCTGGATTTTTGGACGGTGTTAAGGCTGGACGCAAGGAAGAGGACATCCAAAGACTTGTTCAAAAGATCAAGAACATTAACATGGAGGCTCCGGCTATATTGAAGATGGAGTATCATAAGCTGTTTGAGGCCGAATATCAGTATATTCGGAAGCTTGCGGAATCTTACCGCATTCCCCTTGGTGATCTTATGAATCTCTTCCCTGACATACCTGCTCCGAAGGCCAAGACTGTGGTTCTTTAAGAAGTACCCCCCGTTCAACAGGCCGGAACTTCATCCGGTGTGAAGGATACCGCAGATAAAGCTCCTTAGCTTCTTTTGTTTTTTCTGTCAGATGAATGTAATCGAATAACATTGTAATTGAATACTTTTTGTATGCTAATCTATTCGTGACCGGTGATGTCATGTTTTTGTACCGTTGAGGTTGTTTATATTTCTTGTACAAGTATTTAAATTTTGTTTATATATTTGACGACGGAATGTTTTTCACCATCCGCTCCTTAGAGTCGGAGTGTTGTGCACCATCCGTTTTAGTTTGCCGACGGAGTGTTTTTCACTATCCGCTCCTTAGAGCCGGAGTGTTTTGCACTATCCATTTCAATTTGCCGACGGAGTGTTTTTCACGATCCGCTCCTTAGAGCCGGAGTGTTTTGCACTATCCGTTTCAATTTTCCGACTGAGTGTTTTTCACGATCCGCTCCTTAGAGCCGAAGTGTTTTTCACTATCCATTTCAATTTTCCGACAGAGTGTTTTTCACGATCCGCTCCTTAGAGCCAAAGTGTTTTACACTATCCGCTTCAATTTTACCATAACGTAATCATAAAATATATAACACACTTAGGTTGGAAAATTGTTCCTCTCGTCGTTGGGAAACTAAGGATTGTCATAAATATTAGTGAACTTCAGGTATACAAATTTTACATGAAACAAATCCGCAGGTTCATTGTGTGCCTAGTCCGGGGTACTTCTCGGTCATCCATTGTCTGAAGCTTGTACGAACCGTTATGGTAGGTCTCGACTATTCGGTATGGACCCTCCCAGTTAGGTCCCAACTTTCCCTGGTTCTCGACCCTGCTAACTTCGTTCCTCCTGTACACAAAGTCCCCCACTTTAAATGCTACCGGACGGGCGAAAAGTACCTGTGTAATTGATAATTAATTGAATGATGAACGGAAATTGTTAGCTCGTAGGTCCATGTGTCTCGTTGGATTATATGAAATTGAAATGAATTCGTATGAATTGATCGTTGTGAATTATTCGAACGATAGTGGATGAGTGTTGATTGATAATTGAACTGCTTTTGATAGTGGATGATATTCGTTTTCTTTACGAATTGGTTGATGAATGATATGTTGGATGATAATTGGATGATGGATTGATAGGTATCAGCTATTCAGAAACGACGAATCGTTTCAACTGATTAATCTGCTATTCAGAAGATGAAATCTTCAACTGTATTGCACACCAATAATTTACAGAGAGAAAACCTACCGCACTACTAGGTGGCCGTCAGGCCTTACATTATTGCCTTTACATTATTGCTAAATTACAATCCACATTCACCCACTCTAAAAGAAAAAGCTAAAAAGTAGAAATAATAGAAATACAGCTATCTTGGCGCATAATTGTTATCACGCGTCTTCAATAATTCTTGATCTTTTGTCTTTTTTGTTTTGTCTTTTGGCGTCGTCAATGGTTCTTCATGATTCTTCATTCTAGCATCTGTGTTTCTATACAGTATTCACAAACATGCCTTGGTACGTGTGATAAGTGCTGGCATAGTGACATCTTGAAATCCTCTGGTAGTGATGCTAATGGCCCAGTGAAATTCTCAAAGGGTTCTTCAAAGTCTGATAAGACTTTTTGCTGCTCGTCACTAATTTTTATACCTGAACAATTCGAATAAATCAATACATTGTTTCCAAAATAATTAATTTTAATTTCTGATTTCTGTCTTCTTCCGGTGCCGAGTTTTAATGATGCGAAAAATACTCCTGCTAATGCTGCTACGAAATTCTCGGTAGTTGGAGTTACTGGTTGTATCTCGTCTCTATCCGGGTGCCTTGTGCTTACTCCCATTTCTGCGAGGGTTATTGCTGGTACTAGTAGCTTGTGTTCTTTGTCAAATATCGGATAACTTGAATGCATGCTGAAATACAAAGGTCTTCCCTTGGCGAAAAGATCATTGTATGTTCTGATAATCTTCTGAATTCTGACTGGAAATTCTTCGAACTCCCTGGTGCTTTCTCCATCGGTGTTTATTGTATCTACCAATCCATGGAAAAAGTAGTTATAAATATCTTTTGGTGCTGCTCCTGGTAGAAATATTGCTTTTGGACCAATTCTTCTATCTTTCGGATAGAAAGATTTGGTAGCTTGTACTTCATCATAATGTATAAGACTATTCCATAGTCTTTGGAATTTTTCGGCTGATGGTTTCTTCATCTCTTCTTTATCCTTTGTGGTTGGAATGCTTCTTATCAAGTCTATTTGTTAGGAATATAAATATTCATGTGAAGACTCGGTCACCCCGAGTATCTATTTACCATTTATGTAGCTCGTAGGCTTATTAGTATTATTATTATTAGTTTAGTTATATTAATATTTGTGGAGTTGGGTCAGGTCTTTACCCACTGTCAGCTCACTCCACAACCCACTAGGGGCAACTTATGTTAGTTAGTATAAATACCCCTCTCCACCTAGGGAGAGGGTTGGAACTTCACACACTTCAAGCTAATACACATTCATTTTCTCTCACTAGAAGTTTCCTCCTTCTCTTTCTCTCTCTAAACTTTCGGCCTAAATCACTTCATATGTATGTTTGAATGTTATGAATATGCTACAATTGGTATCAAGAGCCATGGTTAGGTTCTAGTTATTGCATATTCTCGAATTTGTGTTGTGATTTTGGCACTTTTATGTTGTTTTTGTGAACCGAATAGAAAAGAAAGAAAATACACTAGTTTTGCTTCGTTTTTGGTTAAATCTGCTCAAAAAGTGTTCTTTTGTGTTCATAAAACTGTTTTACTTCTTCCTTGATAACATACAACACTGTTAGTGCTTGTTTGTGGAAGATTTGAGGTTTTTCTTGACAGCGGTTTGACACTCGGTTGAGTTTTCCTCGTAGCGGTTTGGACTTCGATAAAGGATTCATCGCAGAGGTTTGAGCTTTTTGGGAAATTCATAGTAGCGGTTTGGTGTGAAAATCTGACAGCGGTTTATCGGGTAACCAAAACGGGAAAGACGACAAAAAGTACGGATAGTGACGTGTTGTCCTTTTCCAATAGCGGTTTGTGTTCTTTGTCCGCTAGCGGTTTGTCGTGTTATCCAGCGGTTTGACTTTTGTGTGTAGTGGTTTGACTCACTGCGGTTCAGGTCTTAGCGGTTTGAATTCTAGCGGTTTGGTATTCTGATACAGCGGTTTGATCGTAGCGGTTTGTCTGGTATTAGCGGTTTGATCATTGCGGTTGGGTTAATTCCTGCGGTTTGACTTAGCGGTTTGTCTTGTGTGTCAGCGGTTTGGATATAGCGGTTTGGTATTCAGGATATGCGGTTTGACTTTTTACGTCAAAACTTCAAACGGCCATAACTTTTGAACCGTAACTCCATTTTCAGCGAATTACCTGTCAAAACGACCGTGTGACCGAGGAGAAGGACAAATTGAATAAATTACTTCATTCAACCCAACTTTCGAAGCCTGAAATCGCTCCGAAATGAAGTTATTGAGGTTTTAAGTTTTCAGACCATAATTTCACCGTAACAACTTGCGTCAACCAAACTAAATCAACTTTCATCATAACACATTCAAGTAATCAAATCACGGTTTATTATTGATTTTTGTAAAATCCCGCGAAAGAATCTATTTCTCGGTTTAAATCATAGACTTGTAAAATCCCGTGAACGTTCATATCATGTCAAAGACTTCGGATTCAGTCATTGCTGAGGTGCTCAAATTGTACGACATGATTGACAATCAGAAGATTCCCAATGATGTACAACAGATAAACGTGTTTGAGTTGTTAGTGCAAATAGGGACTTTGTGTGCACGAATTCTCAAGAGAAAAAGCTTCATCAGCCACCGACAAACGTTGTTGAGTCAGATACTGCTATGAACAACGTGCAACATGGGAAACACAATGAAGCGTCGGCTGAACCTAGTGGGGTATCTTCTGTTATTAATGATGATAATGTGTTTCATGAACAAAAGATTCCCGACAAAGTACAACAGACAAACGTTGTTAAGTCAGATATTGCTAATATGGGAAATAGCGATGTTATCCCACATGAACAATATGTGAAACACAACAAAGCGTCTGTTGTACCTAGTTGTGCATCTTCTGTTCTAAATGATGATTATGTGCTGCATGAGAACACTGAATTTGTTCCTGATGACCTATTAACCACCCAACTTAACATCTATAAAGAACAAGTGGCCATGTATGAACAACGTGCTAAATTTGAGTTAACTAAACGTGAGCAAGAAATGGATGGTCAGATGCGTACAGTTATTTCTGAACGTAATCTAAGGGAAGAAAAATTGAAAATGGAGTTACATTCTTTACAAGTGAAACTTAAGCAAACTGTTGAGCTTAAACAAGTAATGCAAGAAAGTGTGAAAACACTAAAGCAAGATTTCAAAGAAAAAGAATCTAAACTCTTAAATGATTTTTCCAGGCTTAAAACCTTAAAGAATAAGCTTGAAAATAAGTTGTACACGCAAGACCAATCTAGACAAACGGTTCAAATGCTTCAAAAGCATAAAAAGTTGTGTGATAAGCATAGTCTAAGTAATGCAGGTGAACCTAAATTAGCTCTCCTTAGGAAAGCTAAAGTAACCCAACCTGCCTTATATGATGCCAATGTGATGATTATGACTGGTCATTCCCCACCTGATGTTTCATCTTTAGAAGAGAGTAATGAGATAGACGTGAGAAATAGAGAAAGAATGAATGAGAAAATGAAGGATCCCAAATGCATAGCCAATCGAATAATAGTCAAACCCCATGATTATTATAAGGATAATCGATTGACTGTGTTCGCACCTCAAAAGAAGTTAACGCCTGAACAAATATTTTGGTCTTTAGATATGGAAAAGAGAAAGGCCGATAAGCTTGAAGCTAAAACTCCATCCCTTAGGAAAATTGCAGCTGCGACGGTGTATCCTCCCAAAACACCTAGGCATTTGGTTCCTCCTTCTCTTTCTCTCTCTAAACTTTCGGCCTAAATCACTTCATATGTATATTTGAATGTTATGAATATGCTATACTATTCCCTTTAATTTCTCCATCTTGTTTTGTAGATTCTGATTAAGAGAAATAAATATCTTTGATCTTTGGACTTCTCCTGTAGTGATTGTCTTGTATGATTCTTTTAATGCTTGTTGTGCTTCTTCTTTTGATGTATAGCTTTTATGGGTAACACTTTGCCCTACTATGTGAGGACTTGCGAGTGCCCAATCGGAATAGATGCCTCTAAATGGTCTATTAAAAATAACGTACCATTTTTTCTTCCCAATGCTTGAATTTTGAACTATTTCTTGGACTTCTTCTTCCATTTTTGTGAATTCGGTTTTTTCTGATGACGGTGAACATGATGCTTGGGTTTTTGAGGTTGATGGTGTTGGCTTTATAGGTGTTGATGTCTTTGACTGTGTTGGCGTTTTTGTTGATTCTGAGGTTGATTCTGAACTTGAGGTTCGGGTCAAGTATTTTATGGTGTTGGCTAGTTCTTCTTCTTTTCTAGCGATGGCTAGTTGTTTTTCTAAAGTGATGACTTGTTCTCTTTTCTGTTGGTATTCTAATTGTGCTTGTTTGACTAGGCTTTCCATTCTCAGGTAAGAGTATCTGCAAATGTGTTGCTATCACTCTTTATATACTTGATGTAAGGGTGAAATTGATGTAGTTGTAGTTGCCAACGGATGAGTCGACCTCTACAATAATCTTCTTGTAGCTTGTATCTCTAGAAACCTGTTACATATTTTGAGTCTGTTCGTAACTCAAATCTTGTTTGCAACAGATCAATCTTCCATTTCTTAAGAGTTTTTAAACACGCGAGTGTTTCTTTTTCATGAGTACTGGATTTCTGCTCTGTTTCTGAAAATGTTCCAGAAATATATCTGCATAGTTTTGAATTATATTTTTCTGTTTTTAAAACAGATGTATTTTCATTGCTTAAAAAAGCTATTTCTGATGTTTTTAATGCTGAATTGAATAGTAATGAATCAGATTGAGGAAATTTCTTTCCATCAATACATAATGATTAGATAGTTCTGAATCAGATTGAGGAATTTGACTTCCATCAATACATAGTGCTATAGGTATATTAGATTGAGGGATTGGAATTCCGTCAATATCTAATCCTAATAGTTCGTTTCCATTCGGAATTGCCTTCATACATCCTGCCCAAGTGTCGTCGGATGCATCTGTTTCAATAATCAAAAAATCTTTTGTTTTCGGGTTATATAACTCCGGTAACCATTGTACAGTTAATTTAATACGTTGTACTAATTGGATGTCGGATGGTGTCCATTCCCAACGAATTTTTTCAGAAATTTTCTTTTGTAAAACTTTTCTTTCTTTTGCAAAATTTTTCCAAAATCCTTGTTCTGCTATATAATTTAAACATCCTAAAAATCTTTGAATTTGTTTTCTATCTTCTAGTTTATCTGGAAAAAGTTTTAATTTTTCCTGTGTATTACTTGTTAAAGAAATAACTCCATTTTTTTTTCAATTTTTAGTCCTAAATATTCTACTTCATTTTGAAGTAATTTAGACCTCTTTTGTGATAAAATTAATCCTTTTTCTTTTATTCTTTTTAAAACTGTTGATACTGCTTTTATATGTTATTGTTCGTCTCCTTTAGTGAAAACAATAATATCATCAATGTATGCTAAACAAAAAATTTCTAATCCTTGTAAAACGTTATCCATAAATCATTTATAAATTGATGGTGCCTGTTTTAATCCAAATGGTAGTACATTCCACTCATAATGTTTTTGTGGAGGACAAGAAAATACTGTTAATGGTTTAGTTGATTCATCTAATCTTAGTTGCCAATATCCTGATTTAGCATCAAATGTGCTAAAATGTGTATTTCCTTTTATTTTTTCTAGAATATAATCTTTTCTTGGTAACTTATAGGAATCTCCTATAGTTGCTTCATTCATTTTTTTATAATTTATGACCATTCGTCTTTTTCCTCTTTTAATTTCATTATTATTTTCGACATAAAATGCCGGTGCTGAATGAGGACTTGAACTTTCTCTTATTATTCCTTTTTCTAGTAATTGTTGACATTCTTCTTTGAATTCTTTAACATCTTTAATACTATAAGGTATTCTATTTGGTATATTTATTTCTGCTAATGGATCTTTTAATTTTATAGATACTAATATGTTATTAGTATTTATAGCATCTAGTGGATTTTCACTACATACCTCTTTTAATGCTTTCTCTATTTGTTCTTTTTTCATTATTAATAATATTTCTACCTGAAATTTTATATTTCGCGCTAACATTCTTATATATTCTGTCTGTGTAACTATTGGTGTTGTCACCAATTTCCATGTTTCCATATTTCTTATAATGACTGACTTATCTGTTTGAGTAAAAGGTTGGTATAATTTTAAAAAATTGTTTCCAATTATTAAATCTATACCTGAATCATGCATATATATAGTTGGTGCAATAAATCTTTCTTGATTAATGTATATAGGAACCATTCTTCCAACATACCATATTTTATGTACTGATTTGTCTGCTATAACTATTTTTATTGGTTTTATTAATTTTTCCCATTTTCTTAGTATTTTTCGTCTTCCAAAACATATCGATGCTCCGGTATCGACGTATGCAAATATTTTCTTATTTCCAATTGTTACTTCAATGAATGTTGCATTTGGGTTATCTTTAGATTTCATGATGGACTAATTTGTTTCATAAAAGGGTTCTCCAAAATAATCAAAATTATTATCATCATCGTAATAGTCATCTATTTCTTCTGATTCATATTCATAATACTTTTTCATTCTTTCATTATAATCTAAAAATTGTTTTCTTAATTCTTCTTCATTAGTCGCATTTAAACCATATTCATCTAAATATTCAGCAATTCTCATTCTCTGTATCATTAATGCTAATTGATTTACTTTTTCTCTTGGAAATGGTGATATGAAAATAACTTGAAGTGAATTAATCTCTTCATCTTCCCATATATTCTCCCATGTTAATTTAGTTGTAGCTAATTTAGTTCTTTTTCATAGTATTCAAATAATATTTTAAAAGCCAAATATGAATTATTGGTTTCAAAATCTAATTCTTTCTCTTTTGCTTCTATTTGAATTTGCCTTTGCCGTATTTTATCTTGAAATCTTTTTCTAATTTTATTACGAATATAATTAAGTCCTTTATTATCGTTACTTTCTATTTTATTTGTTATAGCTAAATATAGTTGTTTTAATTCTTCTTTATCGTAATGATCTAGATTAATATGTTCTAGTCGATGAACACATGCTTCAGCGTTAATAATTCGTAATTCTTGACTTAATTCTTTACTCATCTTTAAAAGACTTGTTTTAAAGTAGTTTCAAAGCATTCTTCACAAATTATTTTTGTTCTATTGAGTACTCGTAATCTTCTCACAAGACGTATCTTTTCAAAGACATTTATTTCATTTTTTAATTCTATTTCAGTTTCCTGAATATGTATCTTGAATTGCTTGATAGTTTCTTTTTTCTCATTGATTGTTTTTCGAAGTTCTTGTTGATATAAGCTCATTCTTAACAAATAACTAGTTTTGACCTGATTATTTGTATTGTTTTCATGTTTTTTTTTAAACTATTTCTTAATGTTTTAAAATACCATTCTATATCAATATGTTGAAAACCAATATATATTAATTTTTCCTTTCTTTTTATCTTATTTCTAACTATTTTTATTTCTTGTAACATAGTTTTTCTTCGTGAATATAAATATTTTAGAAAATTATTATGATATTGATTATAATTTGACCGGATCTAAACACACGAATTTGTGTTGAGGATACTTTGAATATTACTTAGTAGCACGCGGAATTTACTACAAAGCACTTAGAAGATCTTGTACGTATGTTATCAATGAAACAATAAACAAGAACGCAATATACTTCAACGATTCAATATTATTATGAACAATACGAGTACTCTTAGATAGTACCAGGGTTTACACATTGAATCATAACAAAAACAATAATCTAATCGTAATTCTCTAATCATATAATCTTATTTAACCTTAAACCTAGGCAATCATTTTATAGACCAAGGATTCCTGTACAAGATAACTATCATTCTAATTCTAGAAGATATACACAAAATCTTTTCTATAATTATCTTTTACAAAGTTATAAACCGTACTAACTTCTTCTTCAACCGTACTAACTGACTTTGTACTGTCAGTTTGTCTTCAAACTCATCAGCAGTACTAACTTTTATACTGAACCGTACTAACTGCTTAAAGCTTAATTCCTAACATAATTATTGTTCATTTTTATTTTTGTGTCGCTCATATTCTTAGACTTAATGATCTTATCATTTCTTTCACTTCTTTTATTTCTTCTAGTTTTTCATCTTTATTATTTGAGGATTCTCCAGTTATTACTGAAATCGGTTTTTCTATTTGTGGTATCCATACTGATGGTATATAACGTGGTATATCTGATGTTGATTTTCTTGTTCTTTCAATATATTTATGTTTTGGAAATAAATTTGGTGCTTCAAGAGTAAGTAATGGTTCAAAAAGTTTATCGATATAAATTCTATCGTTTGTTTTAAAAGTTATACTATGGTGTGAATTAGTGAGTGCATAGTTTATTTGATATGTGACTGTAAAAGGATGATTTCCTTTATACATGAATGTTCTTCTTAATAATTCATATCTAATAGTGATACTTTTATTTATATCTTTATCCTTTAAACTTAATCCCATTTGTATATTAACATCGAATTTTATTTTACCTTCGGCTAAGTTTCATTTGCCTACAGCAATAATACTTTCTTCTTTATCAATAATTCTATCATCTCTTAGTTCTAATTCAATAGGTGTGTTACAACCCATAAATGTCCTTTTTAATATTACTTGTATAGTTGATATATGAATATATGCTATTTTACTTATATCTTTTTCATTCATTTGTTTTATTCTATTGTTTATTTGTTGTTTATTAATTATAGGAATAATAATATCTCCTTTTGTTTGTTCAATAGGAATTGGTTCTTCTCCAATAATTTTTCCAAAATATATTATATTCTTTCTTGAAAATAATTCTCTAAGTGAGCTTGAATAATCAAAATTATGTTTTTCTGATAGTGTAAAATTTGATCTTCTAATAGCTGTTCTATTAATAATAGTATCTAACATAAATCCTGATTCATCTTCATTTTCATGAATAATTGATATATCTTCTTTATTAATGGTTGATGAATTTGACATTTTTAATTGTTTTAAATAAATTTTAGAATATAGATTTTAAGAGTAATAAATTATACCTTTCTTGGATGCGAGTAGATTCTTGATGATTTATTTGTTCTTAACATAGCTGTTGATCTTGATTCTTTGTGCTTGACAACGTTCTTTCTTTTTTATTTCCTTTAATTGTTGTCATGGCTTCTTTCTTGATCATTAATTCCTGACATAGATCGTTCTTCTCGCTCTGATACCAGAAGTGTAACGCGAAATTCTAGGGCGAAAAGTACCTGTGTAATTGATAATTAATTGAATGATGAACGGAAATTGTTAGCTCGTAGGTCCATGTGTCTCGTTGGATTATATGAAATTGAAAAGAATTCGTATGAATTGATCGATAGTGGATGATTATTGGGATGATTGTTGAATTGCTTTTGATAGTGGATGATATTTGTTTTCTTTACGAATTGGTTGATGAATGATATGTTGGATGATGGATTGATAGGTATCAACTATTCAGAAACGACGAATCGTTTCAACTGATCAATTTGCTATTCAGAAGATGAAATCTTCAACAGATTTATAGAGAGAACATTTTCACTAAAAACACGATGGTTTTTTCCACAAAACTCATACTTCATTACTTGAGGCTAAGCCTCTATTTATACTTACATAAAGTAGGAGGAATAGTTCTTCCTACATTATTGCAAACCATTAATTTACACCTACCGCATTACTAGGTGGCCGACAGGCCTTACATTATTGCCTTTACATTATTGCTAAATTACAAACCACATTCACCGCCTACTATTCGGTATGGACCCTCCCAGTTAGGTCCCAACTTTCCCTGGTTCTCGACCCTGCTAGCTTCGTTCCTCCTGTACACAAAGTCCCCCACTTTAAATGCTACCGGACGTACCCTCCGATTGTAATACTGTTCCACTTTAGCTTTATATTTGGCTTCCCGAACAGCTGCCATCTCTCGTCTTTCTTGTAGCAAATTCAGGTTTAAACGTTGCTGCTCTTCATTATCTTCCGGATTGTAAAGCATGGTACGATGGGTAGGCATTCCAATTTTGGCAGGGATGACAGCTTCGATTCCGTATGTTAAGCTGAAGGGGGTTTCTCCATTACTTGTTTTTAACGAGGTCCGAAAGGCCCATAGAACATTCGGCAATTCGTCAACCCATCCGGCTCTTTCTCTTCCCAGCCGAGTTTTTATACCATGCATCAGGCTCTCGCTGGCCCTTTCGACCAGGCCGTTGGCTTGAGCGTGTGCTACCACCGTGTTTATCTACTTGATTTTCAACTTCTCGCACCAACTCTTGAATGGATCGTTGACGAAATTCGTTCCATTGTCTGTGACTATTATACCCGGCAGCCCGAACCTACAAACGATGTTCTCCCATACGAATTTCTTCACATCTTTGCCTGTGGTTTTGACGAGGGGTTTCGCCTCTATCCATTTTGTAAAGTAGTCAACGGCTACAATAACAAACTTTACTTTCCCTGGAGCCTCCGACAGAGGACCCAACACGTCCATTCCCCATTGGTAAAAGGGCAACGGTGCCATGATAGATGTCATTATAGTTTTTGGTAGCTTTGGAACCGGTGCATGAATCTGACAGGAGTCACATTTGTCAATTTCCTCCCTAGCATCTCTGTGCATGGTCGGCCAATAATAGCCTTGCCTCATCAGTTTGGCCACCACCGACCTTGGTCCGGAGTGCATTCCGCACACTCCTTCATGGACTTTTCGGATGATATAATTTGCTTGCAGCGGACTCACACACCTTAACATAGGATTCAGGTATGAATTTTTGAATAATACACCGTCCTCTATCACGTAATGGGGAAGTTTCATCCGTAACGCCCTTGCTTCATTTTGATCTTCCGGCCACACACCTTCTTCTAGACATCGGATGATCGGTGTCATCCAGTCATCTTCCTCTTCTTTCACGATTGCTCCTATCTGCTTTTATTCGGTTGAAGGCTTTTCCAACACTTCAACAAGGATCTCTTTGGTTAGGTGATTAAAAGCTACCGAGGCTAACTTGCTTAGCACATCTGCCTTCTGATTTTGCGTCCTCGGTATGTTGTGAATTTTGAATTTCTTAAAGCTGCCAATGCCTTTGCCAAGTATTGTATCATACTCTCTTTAGTTGTCGTGAAGTCTCCGTTTATCTGACTTGCGACCAGTTTAGAGTCTACCCTGGCCTCCAGAACTTCCACGTTCATTTTCCTAGCGAGCCGCAGTCCTGCTAAGAGTGCCTCGTATTCTGCTTCGTTGTTGGTACTTTTGAAATTTAGGCGGAGAGCATATGTGTGTTCGGTTTAACAGGGGACGATCAACGCAAGACCCGCTCCGGACCCTTTCTTGTTAGATACCCCGTCCGTGTACAATATCCATTCTTCCGGATCGGAAATGTCATGGATTTCTTTCTCCGGCTTTCTCAGATGCGGTCCTTCCGTTCCGACAGGAATTTCCAAGATGAAGTCCGCCAGAACTTGTCCCTTTATTGCATTTCTCGGTACATAAGTTATATTGTAAGCCCCCAACTCTACGGAAAACTTGACCAGCTTTCCGGACGCTTCTGGCTTGTTCAAAATTTGCTTTATCGGTTGATCCGTTATGACTTGGATAGGTTGAGCTTCTCAACCTTTGAGACATGTGCAATAGAGATAACGCTAGTTTCTCAATTGGAGCATAATTTCTCTCAGCCTCTTGTAGTGTCCGGCTCACATAGTGAACAGGCAATTGCTTTCCCTCCCTTTCGGTTAACAGAACCACGCTAATAGCATCCTTCGCCGCTACGAGATAAACATACAAAACCTCTTTTGCCTTGGGCGTAGACAAGGACGGGAGATCTAGTATTAGCTTCTTGAGGGATTGGAATGCCTCTTCAGCTTCCTTAGTCCACTTGTATTCCTCCTTATTCTCCTTGGTAATATTTTTCAACGTCTCGAAGAACGGAAGGGATCTTTCCGCGGACCTTGCCAAAAACCTATTAAGGGCCGCTAACTTTCCGCTCAGACTTTGCATCTCCTTCAGGGTCGTTGGGGATTTCATCTATGCAATTACCTTTGTCTTGTTCGGATTCGCCCTTATGCCTTCGGAGGTCACCATGTAACCTAAGAATTATAGGTGATGTAAAATATAAATTAACAATTAATATTATAAACGCAGCGGAAAAACATCACCATACAAGGATCCATATAGCCATATGATCAATCTAAATTAAAAACAAATTAAACAAACATGTTTTATACCTTTGTAGCGTGATCGGTAGAATCGTATGGTCACCATCACCAATATACACGAACCAAGTATGAAACCAAGTGATCAAAGGAGATCACCTCTATGCTTGATCCACACTACACGTCATCGATCACCACCCGATGCTAGTCTAAACCCCCGTAACACACGATCTAGCCTTGAACTACATTAGAATAAGGTTAGATGAGATCTAAAACCACAAACCCTAATATGGGTGTGTTTTATTTCGTGGTTATTGAGGAGAGGAAGAGGAGAGAAAGTTGGTTAGTTATTAATTTAATAATCCATCTCCTTAATGACAAATCAATTAGGAGATAATCAAGGAAAAGTTACACTTAACCCCTTGATCTTTCTCTCTTGTTCTCTTAACCATGGCCGGCCTTATGGAGCTTCAAATGGGCTTGCCCATTTGTTGGTCCAATCCAATAAACTAAGTACTAGCTTAGTTATTAGTAGCCCGTTATCGATCCCAAGTTACGTAGTCGTTTATATATTGTAAATACGATAAATACAATCTATAAAATGGTGTCTCTGTGTATAAGTGTGTGACCCCATAGGCTCACATATGTCTAGCCATATAATTAGTAATTATGACACGAGCATACTCCAACAGCTCCCACTTGCGACGTCATAATAATCAAGTAATTATACAAGCAATGGTTAGCGTCTAGCAACACGCCAATGCCCCTAGAAATATGTGAGGTTAGTTTCTTAAACGTCTCATTTTAGATGGTTTATATGTCATCTATCCTTTTGTTACAGATACCGTGTTGAACATTAGACATGGATCAAATGTCATTCTAATAGTTCAACTATTATGTTTCTCGATATAGATATTGAACAAGATTACCAAGTGAATTAAGATTCATCTTAATCTCATTTGGGTACGGCCATACAAACATCTGTTCAATTCATCAAGGGGCCCAATAGTATCTAACTCCAAAACAAGTGGAGGAACAAATCCCATTTTGACTACACGTGTCATTCACATGCTTCATATCACTCCTGATAATGGCTTTTATAACTACCTTATTCAGGATAACGTTTAACCATATCAAGGAATGAAATTCCACACGTGCAAGACCTGCTTGCATCTCAAGTCTGAGGATAAGAGACATAACCTCTTGCGAGATTCACTATTGACGACGATCCATGTAGTGAATACTCGTAGGTTGGGTCAATCCAATGTTCATCCCAATGAACAACATGTGAGTGTGGCAAATAAATCACCAACACGCTCACATTTGTCTTAATTTGATGATACTCCCGTATCGTCAACCGACAATGGATAATTTTAGAATAAATAAATTATTCATGGATTAAACATGCAAATATAGAACACAGTAGTATAAATGAAGACGATCATACCCGGTATATCAATTCATTGTATAATACGACTGCTTACAGTTCCATTATCCAAATACTAAAAACAGATATGCATAAGACTACTCATAGGTCGGGATCTGATGTTCCCACCATGATCGAATCATGTTGTACAAGACAACAAGTAGTCATCTGAGTAAACTTTGAGAATACTTGTTTCAAAACTCATGAAAGGTTTGAATGATGATTGTCCTTTGTATGTGCACATTCAAGTACAAGACGAGTATCGCAACAATACATTCCATAGGGTGTTTGAAGCCAGCAAAACACCTACTTTAGATAGTCATCTGAATAGTTTCTCAAACTATAAAGTATTCTTATTCTTTTAATGTATAACACATTAATGCTCTCAGTCGAGCACATCTAGTCAGCAATGTCATCATTCATGATGACATCCTACCATGACTAGGGTTGAGTATTATCTCAGTTAAATAAGCATCAGCGTATGCAAACAAAACAGAGCTCCTCAATTATCCGTAAACGTTTGAACATATCTTTGGTCCTATGTAGGTCCAATATAATGTTCGTTTAACAATTATCTAACGACTTTCACTTAGATATTGGTTGTTATCAACTCATCTTGCATTCATGCAAATGATAAATATATAGTCCAATACTTAATATGACTTACATGATGAATCCTTCAGTCAAACTTAAGATTTTCAATCATGTGTTCAATCTCATCAAGTAAGATTGATCATTGAGACTCCCCTCAATAACGTGTCATATTGTGTTTAGACTTAATAACCGCTTATGTTTATTCTAATAAACATATATATAACAAGCTTATATGTTTTATTTTATAAATCCCTCAAGAGAAACTTCATTCCAAGCTAAGGATTAAAGTCTAGCTTAGGTGGAATATTGTTTCTAATATGTCAATGACATATGAGATTTAAGAAAATAAATAAAATGCTCCAACTTGCTCTCAGTGTACTTAGGAGTAATCTTATTAATCAAAATCAAGTTAATGATTTTATGATTAACACAAGATCTCTGCTCCTAGATGCATGATCTAATCCACACATGGATACTTTTATCTTGTATACTTAATAAAGATTACATAGATTCATAAACCCTTTTGATTACTCATCGTCCTCGCAAAGGTAATCAACAAGAAAAGTGTTTTGATATCCTATTGTCATATTTCATATACATGAAATCAGGTATGACAATTAATCGTCTTTATACATTTAATGTTTGTAGCTAGGAAGATTTAATCATAGTCAATTTATTGAGTACGAGTAAACTCCATTTACTACACGTGCATTAAATGTGTGTACAAGTTTGTCCTTTTGAGTCTTCTCATCAAGAAACTCATTCTTAACCTCACAGTCTAACTGATTAGTAAGAGATCAATCAAACTCCACGAGTGATTGTCTTTCAAGGACTGCATCTTAACATTCATAGTTTTGAGCTACTCATCAGATACAATATCTGATAATGCATCTCAGTAGTTAGCAGGTTCACCATGATCCTCTAACTTATGTCCCTCAGCATTGATATAAAAACTATATCATTCAGGTGCAAGAGGTATCCTTGTGGATTTATGAATGAGAGATATCAATCTATGGTTTAACATATCCATGTTCAACCTTAGTATGACATTAGCAAGTGTACTCAGAAGGTTGTGTATTTAGTTCTTGAACAACTTCAAGGTCTAAAGGTACTCCCACTTGCTTTTGTATGTAGAGACTAATCTCTAGATACTAAGCATCTTGAGTAACAATAAATTGTTTTCAAGTGGGACATCCAAAATACACCGTTAGTTCTTGACTCTAGTTTGTTAATTACTTACTCTTAAGTAGTTAACAAATTCAGAACTTCAATTAAGACATAATGAGATTCATCCCATGCCATAATACAATGGTGTCTTAAATTCCTTCTGGGTTGGAATCATATTGAGTGTACACATGGCACATCCAATTTATAACCTTGATAGCTTTGGAGGTAAAACAGTTTAAGTTATCAAAGATCAAACAATATCAATAGTGTTTGATTTTCCATTATGGACATACCATAAAGTTGTGGTATTCCATGAGGACTGATGTTGTGAGACTATCACACAACTCATTAGATGAACTTATACTTTTGGGCTTGCATATCTACCAACCAAGTCAAACCAGATGGTATCAATAGTAATTTTAGCCTATTGCATACTTTACTTCATGTGTATGTTTTGACTAGAAAACATAAACATTTAATATTATACGTCGTAAGTGTACATGTCCTAACAAGAAGACATAACAAATCAACGTCTTACTTTACGTTATAAGTCTTTCAAGAATTAACGGAATTGATGTGTGTGTCTTTACAAGAGACCTAAACATATTCAACTAAAGTAATTACGAGCGCCGACTCTTGGCCTCAATAGTATATTCAAGTTAATTTTGTACTTCATGATTATGAGTTTACAAGAAAACATAATCATATTTACTAAACAATTCAGTGAATATGTTGAAGTAGCTTTTCATGATATCTTGATATTTGTTCTAATTAGGGCAACATACATTTTATGTGTAGAAGTCCTAGTAGAATTTTAGTTTCTTACCTTGCAGTCAAGAAAAACTATTAGTCATATTGTTATATGTTGTACCTTGCACACAATTAAGATTTCTCCCACTTGTGCATGGCACAACATCGTGAGAGCATGCAAACAACACAACGCTCGTTTGTTTGTATGAGCAATATGACAATGTATAAGATAACATATGATTTTTAGTCAAAAATCAAAATATAGATATGTAGAACTTTATCGTTTGAATAATGAATCATGCATAACAATTTTATAGATAACATTTCAGGAAGCAACATCAGGAACGCGACAAGTTATCATATAAAACTTATGTAATGGTTCTTATATAAACTATGATGCTTAACACGTGGAAAGTAATGTATTATTTCAAGACAATCTGGAAATAAGATGGGCAACTTGCAAGTAATAAAGCTTACAGCTCCCACTGGATTAGACAACATTACATGTGTTACGTCACCAGTAATATAATCACGTAGCTCCCACTGGATTAGACAACATTACAATGTGTTACGTCACCAGTGGAGAGTGAGTAGCGATTTGATACTTTCCATCTTTCTTTGAATATCTACACATTATTGCTAATGTGAGTCACTTTGACTAGTAAACATGTACTTAGGTGTTCAAGAAAGTGCATTAAGTTCTAACATATAGATGATGGGTTAGCCATCATTGCTATTTTAACTTGAAAATAGGTATGCATTTCCTCCATAATTGGTCTACTTTACCACAAGGGTATGTAGGACCTTAGTAGGCATATTGGGTTAAGGCAAACTGCTAGGTAATCATGCTAGTAATTGCCTTTACCACATTGCGGTTTATTGATACTTCCGTCTTCTAATTATTTAAACTCATTTTAGTTTGGTAGCTAGTACGAAATAGGTTGACCAAGCAAGAACATGCAAATATCGCCAAAGGTCTGACCAATGAGCAAAATTCGCCATGGGTTGAAATGGCCCTAAGGTCTGACCAAAGAGGTCAAGTCAAGTGCACGTGTTCTTGGTTGTCCAAATATCTTATATTTCTTCAATGTTTCAAAACCGAAACAAGGGTTATAAAACAACGTTGAAGGAATAAGATGTGTAACCATACTTAACCGTTTTGACTTTTACAAGACATCACGATTTCTAGAGTAGGTTTTCCTTGAGTTTGATTAGAATTAGGAAAATTCAAATATTCCTATTATGACTTTTCCTCATAAAGAAAAAGGATAGGAACAAGTCTCTTTCTTACAAGGAAAGAGCGACTCAGTTCGTACTTTTAACAAGAAAAGAACAAACTTTTGTTTACAGTTGTGTTGCATTAATTCATTAATTGAATTTACAAAGTTCAATTTTAGTATTTTCGATAATTATCCTTTTATAAATTAACTACCCCATGTTTATAATATAAAACAATTAATTTACGAAAAGGCTAAGGTCCACATTGTGCTTCTACTATCACATCAGTTGATCTGCTAGCAATAGTAGATTCAATTGGTAGGCGACGATCACCAATTGTATTACATGTACAACTCTTAGATCCTTATGGGACTCATGGCATCTAGTGTCAAACAACTAGTGTCATGTAGGCATGTTTAGTCCCATCTTTGCCTCGGGTCAAGGTCTAACCGCTTAACTCGATTAAGTCATCCAATTTGAAAACGTGTGATAATATATCTAGGTCTCACGCATAGAGAATAGTCACCTTGGGTTACAATTCAACCTAGGTCCCACGCATAGGCAAAAAGTAATTGCAAGTGTCCTCAAAATTGGACGGCACGACTTAAATTTTGACGGGTAAAATATTTTGATGTGAATCAAAAACGTGTACGAAAGAAGCATGCATTCATTCTTCGTAGCACAAGTTAAAAACATTTCTTAACTTAAGTCTAATCATTGTTTTAATTTATGTGTGTCAAGTTGTCCATTTTCAAGACTAATATAAATCCTAAGTGGATTATTAAGTTTGGACAATACAATAAATAAATAAATAAACAACTTAACTAGTTTAAGTGTTATTTTGAAAAACAATGATT
Organism: Artemisia tridentata subsp. tridentata; assembly: GCA_021014915.2. NCBI lineage: Eukaryota > Viridiplantae > Streptophyta > Magnoliopsida > Asterales > Asteraceae > Artemisia > Artemisia tridentata. The sequence goes on along the minus strand of CP139507.1, from coordinate 104,817,358 downwards.
TTAAGTTTCAAATCATATTTAAACTTAGTTAAACTAAATCATAAGACTTAGTTCAAAATGGTTTATGTTTCGTTTTAAGTTTTAAGAAAACAATTTTCGTTTTACATGTAGTCACAACATACATGAAACAACCAAACAAACATACAACCACAATATGCAAAGCCTCAACCGATGAAAATCCTATGCTTGGTCTCGTGAGCCATCACGAGAACCAAGAGTCAACTAGGGACATAAACCACAACCACACGGAGGGCTCCCACTTGCCCCAAGACAATCATGGGCAAGTAAAAAGCCCATAATGCACATGAACTTCAGATTCTGTCAGCCCAGTTTTTCTGTTTTGCAAGGCCCAAATGCCCAGGAAGATCACCTCCTCATGATTCGGCCCAGTTGACAAAGTTGTAGCCCTATGTCTTGTGGACCTGCACCAAAAATTTTAGAAAAAAATACCTTACCAATCAGCGGAAAATCACGTTTTCCCAACAGGTGTCCAGCAGCAACTTTCGGTCTACAACTCTTTAATCTTTCGCCATTTGCTTCCAAGCTCTTGTTTACAATACATATAAAGTAAAATACAACTAATCTACTTTGTATCTACTGTAAATGCCCAAACAGTGGCTACACCAAAGATGAATTACATTACAAAAGTGCCAAAACAATGGCAAACCCCAAAACAAGAAAAAACAACCAACAATCACAATCACAACGCACAAGTGGTCTAGGTTTTCATCGGCTTTGCATATGAACACATAATAATACATTCAAATAAAGATTATTACATGGTGTTGGCTAACTCCATGGACAAACATGCATGTATTTGCCATGGATAACAAAATAAATAACAAGAAATAAATTGTTAGCCAACGAATCGAAGAAATAATTAACAAGAATTAAAACCCTGAATGGTACGCGTGACAAATGGCCAAAGACTCAAACCCCACTGATGTTAGGACCTTCTTAACACCATTTTACAACAGAAAAATAAGCCTCATGGGCTGATTTGAAATCGGGTTAAAAATCTTCCAAAAAACGCGTTTTTAGGCCATTTTACGGGTACCGATCAAGTAAACAATTGATGTATGCATAACAAATGACTATAGGATCAAAAAGTCCAGATCTTAAGACCTTCTTAAGGTCGACTTATTCATAATATTTAGGCCCTAGGGGCTGTTTTAAAATAACACCTTTAAATCCATTAAAAAACAACGTTTTTAGCCATTTTTACGCATACAAGATGATCATATGACGACATATGATGGCTCGTGATACCACTATAGGTGATGTAAAATATAAATTAACAATTAATATTATAAACGCAGCGGAAAAAACATCACCATACAAGGATCCATATAGCCATATGATCAATCTAAATTAAAAACAAATTAAACAAACATGTTTTATACCTTTGTAGCGTGATCGGTAGAATCGTATGGTCACCATCACCAATATACACGAACCAAGTATGAAACCAAGTGATCAAAGGAGATCACCTCTATGCTTGATCCACACTACACGTCATCGATCACCACCAGATGCTAGTTTAAACCCCCGTAACACGCGATCTAGCCTTGAACTACATTAGAATAAGGTTAGATGAGATCTAAAACCACAAACCCTAATATGGGTGTGTTTTATTTCGTGGTTATTGAGGAGAGGAAGAGGAGAGAAAGTTGGTTAGTTATTAATTTAATAATCCATCTCCTTAATGACAAATCAATTAGGAGATAATCAAGGAAAAGTTACACTTAACCCCTTGATCTTTCTCTCTTGTTCTCTTAACCATGGCCGGCCTTATGGAGCTTCAAATGGGCTTGCCCATTTGTTGGTCCAATCCAATAAACTAAGTACTAGCTTAGTTATTAGTAGCCCGTTATCGATCCCAAGTTACGTAGTCGTTTATATATTGTAAATACGATAAATACAATCTATAAAATGGTGTCTCTGTGTATAAGTGTGTGACCCCATAGGCTCACATATGTCTAGCCATATAATTAGTAATTATGACACGAGCATACTCCAACAAGAATTTCCCCTCTTCAACGCCGAAAGAGCATTTCTTCGGGTTTAATTTCATGTTGATCTTCCGTAGGTTATAGAAGGTTTCAGCAATGTCCGCCAACATCTCCTTTTCTCCTTTACTTTTGATTACCATATCGTCCACATAAGCTTCCAGATTTCTTCCGATCTGAATTTGGAAGGCCGAATCAACGAGTCGCTGGTAAGTTGCTCCAGCGTTCTTTAGACCGAACGGCATTTTTGTGTAGCAGTAAGTTACCTGCTCTGTGTAAAACGCCGTCTTCTTCCGCCATGTGGACTTGATGGTAACCCTTATATGCATCCAAGAAACACTTGTATTTGAATCCCACCACCGACTCAATATTCGAGTCAATTTCCGTCAACGGATAGTAGTCCTTCGGATAGGAGGAGCTTAAATTCTTGAAGTCGATGCACATGCGCCAACTTCCATCACATTTCTTTACCAACACAGGGTTTAAAATCTAGGTAGGGTAGCGCACCGGTCTAACAATTCCGGCTTTCAACCATTCCTCAACTTCTTTCAGCACCACCTGATTTTTCTCTGCGGATAAGTTACGTTTCTTTTGAGCCACCGGTGTGTCTGAAACGTTAACATTCAGATGATTCCTGATCAGGTGTCGTGGAACTCCAGTCATATCCGAAAGTTGCCACGCGAACACATCCTTGTTTTTCCTCAACAGTTCGATCAGGTGTTTCCGGCATTCCCTCGAGAATCCTGTACCTATTGTGACCAGTTGTTCGGGATACGCAGGTTTCACCAAAATTTCCTCCGTCCTATCTACTTCCGGATTGACAATTTCTGCCTCTTGTGGTACATCTACCACCTGTTTTTTCTCCACTCTTCTGTATTCCAGTATCATGGTTGGGCGTGCTGCCAAAGTTGCCACTCCCTTCGGTGTGGAAAACTTAATCATAGAATAGATTGTCGAAGGGATGGCTCTTAGTTCCTTCAATCCAGTTCTGCCCAGTATCACGTTGTAGGGTGACGGAGATTACACCACACAGAATTTCATGGTTGTTCTTCGGAACATACTATGGTCGCCGAAACATACCTCCAATTCAATCTTGCCTATCGGTCTATTCGTTTCCCCGGAAAACCCGACGAGAGAAGTGCTTGTCTCTTTGAGCCTGGCTTTTATGGTCGAGTTGAGGTTACTGAAGTAGTGTTCATACATAACGTTTACGGATGATCCCTCATCAACATATATTCTTCGGACCAAATACCCTTCGATATCACCTTCAATAATGAGAGGTTCGTCCCACAAATCTCCCGTCACGATGGGGGGAAAAACTATTGGGACATTCATCCAACCTTCATCGTAACCCCCGTATCTTCTCTTCCTACTCTCCAGCAGACCCCTTATCATGTTGATCACCTTTGCTTTCCCTGTATCATTTCTTCTTGGTTGGTCTCTACCCCTCCCAACGTCTCGCTGCCTGAAATCCTTTAAAAGGTGGTCTAGTTTTCTGGACTTCAATGCAATCAGGAGTTGTTTCTTTAACTGGAAGCAGTCGTTAGTAAGATGCCCTTTCTCTCTGTGTTAATCACAGAACTTATCCATATTTTCCTTTCTCGGCCTACCGCTAGTCAGGGAAGGTGCGGGTAGGTTTAAGTGGTGCTCCGTAGCCAAAATTTTCCTGGGAGGTTTTATCAATGATCCTAGACCAGGGCGTTGATTACCCTGCCTAGGAGCTTCGTTTCGGCGGTAATCCGGACGGGGGTGGTCATTGCGGTTGTAGCTATTCCTAGGAGCAACATAAGGGTGGTATACATCCTTTTGGCGGTAATCATTTCGGCGCTCCCCTCGTAGTTTATCATTTCTGAAACCCTGGTTTCCCTTTCTGTTTGAATCAAAGCCTTCACCTTTCGGCAACTCCGTGCTACGATACGCTTCCTCCGACCTTATGAAATCGTCTACTCTGGTAAACATCTCCGTAACCGTGCGTGGCACCCTATCGGAAAACTTATTGGCAAGGGCCGGACATTTGTGTGCACCCATGAAGGCGGAGATCCTCATGATCTCCGGCACTCCACTGATGTAGCTAGCTTCGTCCGTCCACCTTTCTTTAAAATCTGGAAGGGATTCATGAGCTCGCCGGATAATTTTCGTAATCTCCGTTGGGTCTTTTGTACATTTCTTTCGGAGAGCAAACCTTGTTGAGAATTGCTCCCTCAACTCGTTCCAACTATCAATACTACCTGGTTCCAACCGTTCGAACCATCCTCCTACAGCTCCGTCTAAAGTTTGCTGAAACATGCAACACAAAACAGGCATCGGCCATTCTCCCTGGTTTGCTGCTCCAGTAAACCTGGTGAGGTGATCATTCGGATCCGTTGACCCATCATAGAATTCCATGTTCAGCGGCATTGTGTGGTTCGGACCAGAGAACTCTACAATCCGGCGAGTAAACGGTGACCTCGATACCTCCTTGAAGGGTTTGTGAAGGTCATCCTCCTTGCCCTCGTCTACTTTCTCCTTTCCCCGATTTTTACCTCCTTCGTCTCTAAAGTCGAGCCGTATTGGCCTGAGAATGCTTCCGCCTTGCGCATTATGTTCTTTGATAAGTTTCGTCAGTGATGCCACCTGGCCAAGGATCAAATCTTGGAGACTGGGAGAGTCATTGGACGAGCGGTCATTGTTATGCTGGTTCTGATTATTGTTGGGCTCGTCTTCTCCATCTTCGGGGGTTCGAAAAGAGGGACCATCCATTCTAATGCTTAAGTAGACTGAATAGCGGGTCCCACGGATGGCGCCAATTTGTTGAAGTAAAACCTTGCTGGTGGCTCCAACTTCAGTGTAAGATCCTTCATACGGTTTCCTCCGAATGGTATAAGCTCCTACACACAAGCAACACGCACGTTAGACTCGCCTTGGGTTTTATCCCAAGGCCAACATCCGGCGTGAGAGTAAGTATATGATAGTATGGAGGGTGAAACAGTAAACGAGAGTAAATGCTATGAGTGAATTAGTTGTGAATCATAAATGAGGTGGGGGTATTTATACTACCCACACATGTTACCTATTTGTCCTGGGACTAAGCAAGCCGACCTATGCCTAGCCTAGTAGGTACGTGTCAAATCACGTGGGGGACACAATCCCGGGAAATCTGGGATGGCGGCGTGGCGGCGGTTGATGGGATTGTTCATTGGGTAAACGGCGGCGGTTGACCTTTCGGTATACATGTCCGGAAGTGAGTTTATAGTCCGGACGAAATATGACGTCCGGACACGTAGGCCGGTCCGGACGAAGTATGACGTCCGAACACATACGCCAACAATATATAAAACATATCCTTACGTCTAAAGAATCGAAAAGTCAACTACTACATGTAGCATATATAGAATGCCAAACCAAAAGAAATAATTAAGTTTCAACCAATGACCAACAAAAATGACCAATTTCATCACCAACACCGCACCCGTGAGACTGCAGCAATCTCATTCATTGATTTTTTATTTTTTTTACCAAATTGGACCCTTTGCTATTTTTTTTTAAAATCAAAAGTCTTTCGATATTTTTTAAAAACATCAAAAAAATTCGCTAAGAAAATCAAAAAATTTCGCTAAAAAAAATCAAAAAATTTCGATTTTTTTATCGAAATTTTTTTTATTTTTTAAAATTTCGCAAATGGTCCATTTTTTTGCGGATTTCATGAGTATTTTTTATTTTTGAGGAAAAAAATTGGGTATTTCGTGAAATAGGTTTGAAAATTTTGATATTTTTGCGAATTTCCCATAAATAATCCTTATTCCGTTGCATTTATTGCATTTCATTCGGCTAATAAGAACTTGCCCTTAGATTTTGGATCACAGCAAGCAAAATCAATAGAAATGTTCCACAAGATTCCACAAATATCAGAGTCGTGCCCGTTACTGGAAGAATCAAAGTTGTCTTCGCAATGACTTTGTAAACAAAATTGACACAAAACCTCTGATAATGGTGAACATGAAACACATAGATAGTTGCCACTTTAGGTGTTTAGGCAACACCTTAGAGCTTTATTGCACCAGCTAAAAAGAGCCAATATACCTGCATAATCAGATAAACTTGATGCATAGAATTTGTGTAACTTTAGAAAAATGTGAAATTTTTTATCAGATACTTGATAGATACGTACACCTATCACAGTTTCCAAGTTTATTCTTGCCATCTACTTTAATAACAATCAAGAAATCCAAAGCTCATAAATTACAGACAATTTAGAGCATAGAAGAACCAAGTACCAACTGTTAAGCGGGTAACAAGACTAAAGTAGGGGGTTAATTCATGTACGCTAGCAGGAGGAATGTAAATAGTTTTACAACTCACATTCATAAAAACAACACAACATTCACTTCACAAACAACAAATCTAACCTGAACCCACTAACGAGCTCAAAAGGGAGCAGCTGCTAACCCATCAAATTCTGCAGCAACTTCCAATATCTCTTGCTCAATTGCTTCCTCGGCTGCTTTCAACGCACCAACCTCTAAATTCCATTTTTCCTTCTTTAATAACACCTCACTCCGTTTTTCCTCCAACTGCCGGATCTGTCTATCAAGTTCATCAAGCTCGTCATCGAATGACTTTTCTTGTATCTTCTGCTCCTCTATTTTCTCTACAAATACTTTTGACCGATCTTCAAGTTCCTCCTGTTTGTCCTTCATTAGAAGCAAACGCGTCAAACGCTCTCTAACGACCTCCACATCAAACCCATTACTCTCTAAGTCGACGAGTGTTTCCAAAGAGTCCTCTATTACACTTCTTGGATCGTCAAATCTCAAACAATAAGTCCTATCCACCACAGTTGAAAACGTCACCATGGTACCAATGGCCAACCCTTCTCGAGCACTCTCTTTCGCACCTTTCAATAATGGACGAAAATGTGGGTTTTGTGGAAGCTTCCGGAAAGCTTCCAGCGATTCAATTGTGTGCCAAAGTGGGGTGGTTTTCACAAAGGGTATGTCAGCATCAATGTCACATGCAACTATTTCCAACTGTCTCTCACTTGTTGATGTTCCCACTGGGGCAGAAGGCGAAGATAGATTCATTTGTCATAAATACGTGCTCATCATTATTTAATACTACATTACATTAATAGTTATAATTTGGTTAAACTAGCTTTACCTGGGCCACTAAAAGGTACTGGAGAGTGTACTCCTTCAATCCATGTCGAAAGAGGTTGATAATCCAGGTCCACTGATTGCACAGCAGAAGCTTCTGGATCTTTTGTTTCTAAGCTCCCATCTGTTTTTTCTTTGGATGCATCTTGAATATCTACACCAAAACTTGTTAGAACAAAAAGTAAACTCTGAAAATAATGATCCACCAACTCATAATAAAGTGATTTCCTGCACCTTGAGATAGAGATTCATTAACACTGATTGTCCGCCGTTTTCCTCGTCTACCTTTAGCTGATGAATACTTTTTCTTCCCCCGTTGAGCACTTGCATCTTGCTCAGGATTTTCATTTGGCTCCTTAACAGATATTTCATTTGGCTCCTTTATAGGATTTTCATTTTGCTCCTTAACAGGTTCCTGACTCTTTTCCACTAATTTGATTCCGGGACTTGTAGGTGAACTAACTTCCGTCACTTGAGCACCTTCCACCACAGAAATTTCAGCTGGTCCAACACCTCCATTCTGATGATATTCAACTGCAGTAATATTTAATAAGGAAAAAAATGTTCAAAACTATACACTAACGAATTGTCAAACAATGATATTCAAATATTTAGGAGGTTTAAATAATACCTGTTACTGGAGTCTTGGGGCTTTTGGATTGTAACTTAGGAGGTCTACCCCTTTTCCTTTTTGGAGCAACAGTCGCCGCGTCCTCTTCCTTTCCCTCCTAAATGAAAACATTTAACTATTTTATATAAGTATAATGATGGACAAAATGGTTCCTAAAAAGTGGGTTGATACATGAATTGCAATTCCAGCCACCCAATCTATATTATTTCATTCAGTGCAAGTAAAAAGTGATAGTTTGTTTTGCAACATCCATGTCAAATGTAATTCTGCCACCTTACCAACCAGAGTCATAATATCATTCCATTCAACCATGTAAAAAGTGATATTTACTTTGCTACATCTAACATAAGGCCAACTATAATTTTGTCACCTTAACGACCACTGTCGATGGTGGAGATAGAACGTCTAGTTGATTTGTGTCTCCTTCGGCAACACTTGGGCTTATTTCAGTGGACGACTTCCCTTGTGTTACTGTCATCTCATTACACTGCAACCCCATGACAACAGGAAGAGCCATGTCTTTGGTAACATCTTTTTCCGTTATTTCTTGGCTTGTTTTGACTGAATCATCTGTAGCTCCTGAAAAGTGTAAACTCCTTACGCACTCAGATATATGCATATGTGGTTACAAAATAAACACATGAAAATGATAAAGAGGCTCGGGATCATGTCATGTATCAACCAACCTTCGTCTATATTCAAGCTTTTAGGTTCATTTGCTAATCTCCCTTTCTTTTTTGAAGATTCCATTGCAGGAGCTTGTTCAATACCTTTTCCTCGTTTACCACGCTGAAGAAAATGAAATGTCAATGTGGCCCAGTGCATAATGAGAAAGAATAAACAAAACAAACAAATGTTACCGAAAACTACAAGTCATCTTTAGTAAGCTAGCGAGCAATTATGATATGAAATCCAATCATCGGGTGCTGCAATTTTTTTATCAACTAATCTTATTAAGCAATGTACTTCTCACCATCACATTCACATCTACATCAATATTCAATCACCTGTTGTTAATCAGGTTTCTCACTGGACCAGAAAATAAGTATAGATTTATAGGGAATGTGGTCCTAGCTATTATTTCCAATACGATAGTCCAAGTACCTTTTAATTTGTTTATATTTATTTGTATTTGGGCCAATATAAATCACAACAGCCACATCATTCTAGTTAGTTATATATGAAATTTACTTATATACTCCAATATATTAAAAGCATTACATTTTACACGGGAACCAACTCACCACTTTCTTTCCATGAGAAAGATTCTCAGTTTTACCAAACTCAGAATCAAGGCCCTCAGATTGACCAGCAGATGCGCCGTTTATTCTTTTACTTGAATCATCTAAATGAGCTTCATCCTTCGATTTCTTGGAAGGTGATGAGTTATTATCATCGCTATCAAGATTCGTCTGCTTGGTTCTCTTCAGAGCTGATGTTGCAACAGTAGATTGTTTACCATCGCTAGGAGTAAACTGCTCAATCTGTTTATCAATCAAGTAGCAAATTGAATGATCAATGAAAAAGCAGCAGCAAATGGCCAGGGAAAAAAAAAAAAAAAAAAAAAAAAAAAAAAAAAAAAAAAAAAAAAAAAAAAAAAAACTTAAAATTTTATACATTTTTGAAAGCATCACATGACCATTCATATTAATACCATTCATCTTCATTTCTATACTTCTCCACATTTTAAAGACATCTGACAGATGAAATAAAAATCCATTTTGTGTTCTCAATTGATCACCGTTTCCTTGTCTAGCATGCAAGTTAAAGAAATGCCGACACATAACTACAGTTACTGATTCCCTTACTATATCCAATTTCTCTAAGAGAGATAAGTAGCTTGTGGGCTATTGCCTCATACATCATGCCGTTGCACTTGGTGAAATATTCGTGTTTAATTTCATTTTAATCAAAGGTTTATGCTCTAGATTTATAAAAACAAAAAAGGACAGATATAAGCTGTTAATTTGTCTATTTTATCCTTTCTAATAGAAGACAACATAAAAAGCCTAATGAATGAGGGACTATTTCAGACTTTAGGGTAAGCAACACCCTCAACTTAAATGGATTGAGCGAGAGAGTGGTTACCCACTGCTAGTGTACACCCCTGAATATATATATTTGTTCATCTTTGCCTCATTCCATATTTTCTTAAAGCTGATAGACATAGCTAGGTTTTAGATCGTTTATATTAAAATTCTTGATCTGGATACAGGCTGAACTATGTTTAAACTGTTTGCTCTTTGAAAAACCTCGTTCATGAATCACTTAAGAGTGAATTGCATAGTCGTCCATGCGGTTTTCACAAATTTGCTCCTTTATTGTTTTTGCTTAAAAAAAGTTACACATCGCGTACCTATAGAGGTCAAAAACGGCCACTGGTGTAAGGGAATAATGGTGGTTAGGTTGCTAAAAACAGGCAAGTTGGTCTTTAAAAAAATTCAGACAACCAGCATAAGTTTTTGACAACAACAACATGTGTAATTTTTAATGTAAAAGAAAGAAAGGTGCAATTTGGTATAAACCAAAGAAAAGATTTATGTACTCATCATATAATGTAATAAGCTTGAGCTAAATTCTTAAGATTGTAAAACCAAAGCCATATGCGGTTAACAGATTTTTTTTTTTTTTTTTTTTTTTTTTTTTTTTTTTTTAACATTGATGTGCTGAACAACCAATTTTCGGAGTCGATAGTTAAACCGAATCAGAGTAGACCCGTTAGCGTGATATGTTACCTGAGAAGTGTTGAACCATTTGCCACCTTTCCACTCTATATGTGGCCTTACTTTTGAGCAGATAAATTCTCTGTCCTTCTTTGTGTGTTTAAAGTACACATTATACCTATTATCGGCAAGTTCTTTGGTGATTACTCCACTCCACCAGCCATAGTCATAGTACGCGTCAACCTTTTCCAGCAAAACAAAATTCTTGTCCCTCAAATGAGGGGGTGATGGTCGGATATGAGAGTGATCTACAGTAACTTTATGAAGAACCGCCTCGTCGCCACTTCCTGGCTGCTGATACTCGACTAGAAAAGTATTGTCACTCGAGTTTTTTAGCACAGTTGCAGGGAACCATACCTCACGCAAATTTTCTTTATCAAATGACACTTCTACTTTTTTACCTACAGTGAACATTAACCCTGCTGTACTCTTTCGAGAAAGCAGGAAAAAAAATCAGAAGCAAGAAAATAAAAAATTACAGCACCAATTTTAGGTACCCTACTAATTTATATGCAATGGGGGTCACTAAACTTGAGATAGCCGGTTCAACAGATCAGTCGTTACATGTTAGTAACAGAATTTTTGGTCACTACCAGTAGCCAAAATGACCTAGTTAACAAGTCACCATAAGTTTAGAGACCACATTGCATATAATATATTGGAGTACAGTACCTACCTCAGAAAAAAGTGAAAGCAATACCAATCGATTAAACCCCCTAACAATAACTACAGTACTACACTCACAGAAAGCCTTCCCGATTTTTACAAGACACACATATTGGGACAAATTATAAAGAGAATATAGCCAAGATCATAAAATTGACAATGTAGGGTATTTAGTAAATTTACTCTCATCGAAAGAATTAAAAGCTCAATTTCCAAAACTAAAATAATAATTAAACTATATCTACATCCTTATAGTCACTAAATGAACTCACTCCCACATTTAAACATTAAAGGGTTGTTTAAATTAGCTTATATTCTAGCTATTTGGCTTATTGAAATTCGGAAAAGCCACTAGCTCACTTTGTTGAGCATACAAGCTTATCAACTTGAACTTATGGCTTATTTAAGTCCACAAGCTGATATGTTCATATGCTCCAAAAATGCAAGTTAATCAGCTTTTTCCCAAATTCCAATAAGCCAATTAGCCAACAAAAAAAAAACAAATCGAAACACCCCCATAACTTGACTAAACAACAACAATACCCGATCCCGCTGGGGCGGGTATGGGAGAGGTAAGAGTTTGTGTAAAACACCCCCATAACCACTAAAACCAAATTAACGGGTGTTAACAAAAGGCTAGTAGCCTAGCAATATCTGCGAGATGCTCCTCAACCAAGTGCTTGTGGTTTCAGGTCTAGTGTGGGACAATTGTAAGAGATACATGTAATGTTTATATTGTGAGATTGTTAGTTTGCTTTCAAAAAAGTTAAGGGGGGTGTTTGTCTAACTAAGCTTATTTGATGGGCTTATGAGCTTATTAAAAATTTATTAGCCTCGTAAGCTCAATCGTTTGGGCTTATGAGTTTATTCCCTTGAGCTTATAAGCTCATAAGCTCAATTGGATAAGACCAAACAATTGAGCTTACGAGCTAATCAAATTTTCAAAAAGCTCGAAAGCCCATCAAATAAGCTTAGACAAACACCCCCAAAACAATACTCATACCCCACATTATTATCAAATTAAATACAACAACCACATTTATAGAAACAAATAAAAACAATACTCCTAAATAAATAAACTAAACCTGTTTGGGTGGAAGAACCCATTGACCCCCGACCCATTTCCTATGAACTCTCAAATCCTTCAAATTAACCTCAACCTCTTTCAAATCAACATCATTAACAAACCTAACAACAAAATTAATCTCATCAACCACTCTCGTCACGACACCTGTCCACCACCCGTCACGATAAAACACATCAACTAAATCATCCACCTCAAACTTAACAAACCCGTCACCGTCAACTAACGGTAACGGCGGAGGTGAAGGTCTGACGGAATCAACGTCGGCGTATTCGCGTAGGCGAGATGTGCCGTTGTCGGTTAGTAAAGTGTGGTATTCGACGTAAACGAGGTTGTTGGGCGCGTGAGGTGGGTGGATGACTGTCGCGGAGAACCACGCGCCGGTGTTGATGTCGGAGGTGACTTCTACTTGGGAGCCTTTTGTTATGAAACTGAAATGGTTGTTGTGGTTCTTGTCCATGAGTTGGGTTGGGTTGGGTTTATGATTTAGGGTAAAACTTTTGGGTGTTCGAAACCCTAGTTCTTTCTAGTGGTATCTTTTTGTTTTTAGTGGTCCCACATTATTATTAATGAATTTTGAATTGAAATGAAATGACATCCTTAATTCTATCATTTGGTTATTACTCCATAAGCTATGGATTATACATGATTAGTGTCTAGATTTCAACTTGTGTCACCAAAGTCACGATCTACTAGAAACACAGTAAAAATAAAAAGTTTGCAAAACTATTCAGCTAGTGTCATGCGTCTCCACCCACTCTTTTCATTTTTTTTTATTAAATTCGGTTAGGAGACATTTTTGTCATTTTAACCCATTTTTTTAATTTCATTCTAAATTTTAAACGCAAATATTTTTCAAACGACAAACTTTTACGAAAAATCGATTTCACCAAAAAATTTAAAATTTAATCCTCTTTAATTTGGTATAAATCTTGTTAAATATTTTGAAATTTTATTTTTTACAAATAAAATGGTTCTTGATTTTCTTGATTTTTTTTTTGGGCATTTTCGGTCTTATTTTTTACCCTCATAAATGTCGAATCGTGAAAAACTTAAAACATTAAAGTTATAGATTTTTGTGCACTCTTTACACAGGTTTTTGAATCACTCAAATTCGATGTCATATGAGTAAGATATCACACGTTAAAGATGGTGTTTTACTCATATTTGTTGCACACAAGGTGTTTGATGAAATGTCTAACTTAGATTTTGTGTTAAAATTGAGCTAAATGCACTAATTTTTGTCCCATAACGCATCATTAATCATTTTATTAATGTAAGACTCAAAAAGTGTTATTTTTTAATAGTTAATGTTTTTAAAAAAATGTACGTATTATGTTTTATTGCGTTTTTTACCATAAATTTGACCAATATTAAATTCGAATTAAAAAAATTGTAAAACATAAAATTATAGATTTTAGGTCAATCGTAACTTATGTTTTTTATTCACTCAAAATCCGATGTCATATAAGTGAGATATATCATGTTAAAGATGACGTTTTGTTCATCACTTACTCTGTTCATCAATTTTTATTCATGAACATTAGTTCATCAGTACATCAGTTAAGGATTTAAGGTTTTGGGTGTTGGGTTTAGGGTTTAGTTCATCAGTTAAGTAATTGAGGGGAACAGTAACAATAAGAAGATCAAAAAAACATAAAACATGACAATAACTGATGAACAAAAAGATAACACAAGACAATGATGAACAAAAAACAACTAATGTTCATCAACTAGGAAAAGCATAAACTAACTGATGAACCTATAACATATGATAACACAAATAAAATAACTGACGAACCTATGATAACATAATAGCTAAAATAAAAAAACTGATGAACCTATGATAACATAATAGCTAAAAGTTAATAACTGATGAACCGAAAACAACTAATGTTCATCAACTAAAAAAACATAAACTAACTGATGAACCTATAACCTATGATAACACAAATAAACTAACTGATTAACCTATAATAACATAATAGCTAAAATAAACAAACTGATGAATATATGATAACATAATAGCTAAAAGTCAATAACTGATAAACCAAAAAAAACATAAGTTAACTGATGAACCTATGATAACATAATAGCTAAAAGTCAATAACTTATGAAGTAAACAAAATTGTTTCATCAATTGATAAACCGATAAACTATATAAATGATCATCAATTGATAACTGATTATTGATGAACCGATAAACTAAACAAAAACTGATGAACTAAACCCTAAACCCAACACCCAAAACCCTAAATCCTAAACTAATGTTCATGAATAAAAATTGATAAACCAAAGTAACTGATGAACAAAATGTCATTTTTAACACGTGATATCTTAATCATATGACATCGGATTTGAGTGAATAAAAAACATGAGTAAAGATTGACCTAAAATCTATGACTTTTATACTTTACAATTTTTCTAATTCGAATTTAAATTGGTCAAATTTATGGTAAAAAAGCAATAAAACACAATACGTACATTTAAAAAAAACGATTAAAAAACATCACTTTTTGAATCTTACATTAATAAAATGATTAATGATGCATTGTGGTACAAAAATTAGTGCATTTAACGCAATTTTAACACTAAAAATCTAAGTTACACATTTCATCAAACACCTTGTGTGCAACAAATATGACTAAAACGTCATCTTTAACGTGCGATATATGACTCATATCATATCGGATTTGAGTGATTCAAATTTCTGGGTAAAGAATGAACCAATATCTAAAACTTTTGTGTTTTAAGTATTTTATGATTCGGTAATTTTTAAGGTAAAAAATATGGTCGAAAATAGCAAAAACATCAAGAAAATCATGAATCAATGAATATGTCAAATAAAAAATTCGAAATAATTAACAATATTTATACCAAATTAAAGAGAATCAAATTTTAAAAATTGTGATGAAATCGGTTTTTTCTAAAAGTTTGTCGTTTAAGAGATATGTGCGTTTGAAATTTGAGGTGGAAAAGAAAAAGGGGTCAAAAGACCATATTACCCCTGGGCGGATTTTATGTATAATTTAGAGTGGGGGACATGTGTCACACTATGAATGGCTTTCTATAGTTTTTAATTTTAACCACTTTGCAATAGATCCACATCCTGTGTCACCAATATAAAAGTGTTTTTATTTACGTATTTTATAAGATTAGACTTAAGACAGTGGGAGGTGATTGGGATACTCATATTTTTTTCTGGACACTAAACTGTACAAGCAGTTAAAGCACTCTATAAACATTGCACAAGTATGTAATACATATAGTAGAATGTCTCAATCAAAAGTATGAGTGTGCAAATCAATTCCCTAAGACAATCTGTAATAGATACTCGGTTCTCAAGTTGGTCATCACACCAGGAGATGCGTTCTCCCCGCTACGGCCCCCCAAATGAACATGTCTTATACCAAAAAAAGGAGAAGTTGGCCTTAAATAAAGCAAGGTTCACTACATAAATTTGTCTTAGTAATAAAGCAAGGTACACTACATAAATTTGTCTTAGTTTTCGTTTACTTCAATTTTTCTTCCACGATTTGCACACACTTATTGTCAGAATAAATTTTTTGGAAGGGGCGATCACGTGTTTTGGCCGAAAAAAGGTAAGGACAAATATTGTTTAACCAGTTGATCGGTTCTCGATTTTCCGCGGGTTTATCCGGTCTTCACAAATTCACTCACCAACGGTTTGACAGATTTTTGAAAACCAGTATCGGCATCAGTTCCCAGTTGAACCAGTCGGTCCGTTTCGATTTTCAAAACCATAGTAACAACACCGAACGCAACATACAAACGTATCGCACTTATATGCAATCATACCCTATATGAAACTCAAACACACAAAAAAAGATAAAAAAAAAAATAAAAAAATAAAATTTTGAAATTTGGTTAGGTAGTCTGGTTGACCAAACCAACTCAAAATCTAGTTATCCACGCGTGAAAGGTGAAGGATGTAGCGGTAGTGGCCTTCACGCGTCAAAATGCCTTCAACCTCGTTCGAATTATGATGAGCTTTATAAATTGTTACTTTAATGTTGCATTGTCACATTTTTCTTTCATTTTCCTTTATCACGTTTACTTTCTTTTCGTAATGGCCAATATTTTCAACGTTTATCTATATTGCATTTAAACAAACATGTACCTCACAACACACTCACACCCACAAAAAAACATCATCACTGGTGGTAATCATCACCTTTCTTTAGTTTTTTGCATGACGTACCACAAGTGGTCTCCTTCTCCCAAGTAACGGTCCACGAGCGTCGTGTTGAGCTCCATTGCGGCCAATGTTAGTTGATAATCAAGAAACCGGTTGATGTGACGTATATCGTGCAAGTTTTAAAAATTTATAAACACAATTTATCCAATTCTCTAATCAACACATACGAGCAAGTATACTCGTCCGTGGTAGTAAAGGTGGGTAAGTCGAGATCGTCCCAAGGGAATTGTTGTTTGGGTTTAGTAAAATAAGTTTTAACAAAAAGGGTTGTCAATCCAATTTGGTGCAAATTCTAAGGTAAGTAAAATCCAATCAATAAAAAACAAATATACTTGTGTGTAATTTCTTGACCAATTGTATAGAGTAATCTACTAAGTTGGGTGTAACTTGTAATGATGCACAACTTAAAATGAGTGATTCACAATCAATGGTTTTTATCATGAGAAATCATCTCTAAGAATTCAATCTCCTAGTTAATTCCTTTCGGCCTTGATTAACTATTACGATAATTCTATTAAACTCTTTGATGTTTGAAAAGCATTTCTTATCTTAAGAATTCCTACGAATCCTTTCGGCCTTTTCTCGTGATGAAATCATTTCCAAATCCATTTTAATGAGTAAATATGGTGCTTGTCACACACCATAGTTCATACTAATTCGTGCACTAACTTTTTGGAATAAAAACATAAAGAAAATCCTTTCGGCCTTTGTTAATCTTTAGAACTGTTTTTACCAACCAATTAAGCAAGATTAGATTGTATTTCAACAAACTCATAAAACAACACATGTTTTCATGCATCACTATGAAATAAGAATACTCCAACAATTGTCGCATCATACGCACAAGTATAACCAGAATCACTCCATAACAATTATAATCAAACACAAGTAACAAACCATAATTTCATTCATCTTAAAGTAAAAGTAGTTCATAATAACTCAAACAAGAAATACCTAGTTTTGGAATTACAAGAACTAGAATTGTGGAACTATAGCAACCACACTCCTCCAATCGCCTATGATTACACGTAAACAACTCCACACTCGAACACAACTCTTGAGACTCGAACTCAAGGTTCCCTGGACGTTTTCACAGCAATTACAAGCTTTCGGGCAATGATAATAAGTTTAGCAAGGACTTGGTGTAAGCCTTTACTAAGTTTTTGGTGTCACACTTGTAAACTAACCTTGGATCTCTTTAAATAAGTGTAAGAACACTTACTCCTCAAGCAAAAACGTCCCTCAACAGTAAATAACCAGGAAATGATAAGCCACCATGATTATGGGGCTTAAATTCGTCATTAAATGTGATTTTGTAACTTCAGCTTCCTCCAACCGATCGGTATTGAGGTCCAACCGATCGGTTGGATCTCTCGGTAAATTATTCTTCTCCCATCCGAATCGGATTTAGTAACAAATACACACAAATATAACCAAATATGATGCACAAAACTAACGATAACGTGACTAAAAACATGTTCAATTTGAGCGTTATCATATTCCCCCACACTTGAGTTTTGCTCGCCCTCGAGCAAGTCTAGCTTTTAGAAAAATCTGATATCAATGGCATCTTCATTATGATTCTAAAAATCCAACAACCATCCCAATGGAACAATTGTTATTTTTATTTTAACTGCGAAAAAATTCTTGAAACATAAACAAGTTAATTTGAGCTTGATAACATAACTAAGCATCTCACAAAGGAATTTTAAATTCACTCAACACTCAAGGGTAAATTTAATGGTACATCACTCAATTGCTCAGACATGATTCACGTTTCTTACCATAAGCTTGTACGAGTATCAAAACAACAAAATAAAACATCAAAGAGGTCTTTTATTCGGGTTTAAGGTTAAGGGTTACGGTTACCTAGCTATTGTGCAAATACTTCATACAAGAACATAATAGCTCGCTAACAACGAATTCTTGACTAACTAGGCAACGGATGGTCACTAGATTGTACCTTGGTTCACTAACAATGTTATTTACATAACGGATGGTCACCAAAACACGCACTAGCTCGCTAGCAACGTTTTTCAACTATTCAAAAACCCAGATGGTCACTAGAACATCCATGCACTACATATCTACACAAAGCCATCACTAAATCCGGATGCTCGAAAGCTAACAACGAATCAAGTAATTGGTAAAGGTAAGGATAAGACATGGGAATTATTTGTGATTGGTTTCTACAAAATAAAAACAAATAAGAATCAAGTCCAAATTCCGTTCCCAACTCTTTATACCTCAAATGATCACTCCACCAAACTTCTTCGATTATTATTATTCCGCATCTCATACTAACTCCTTTCTTCCTTCATAGCTCATTAGCTATTTTATTTTCATCCATTCATACATTCATAGCTCATTGGCTATTCATTCTTTTTTTTTCTTTTTTTTTTTTTTTAATCACTTTCTTTTTCGTCACCCCCACACTTTGGATGAGCACACGCTACAAAAAATACAAATAATAGTAACGACCTCCTTTTTCATTGAAACAACACATACACATACAAAGTGTGGTCAACATGTAATCATCAAAAAATAAATAGTTTTGAACTTCAATTGAACTTGATTCGGGTAAGGCTAAGGTGTAAGGTGTAAAATCTTTTTGTATTTTTCTGGATTTAATCAAAAGAAAATATAGGCTCAGAAGGTGTAACTAAGGGTATCTAGCGTAAAATATTCACGCTAACAAATGGTTTCCAAATACATAGGTTAACTAACCAATGTGGTTAGCAAAAAAAAAAAAAAAAAAAAAAAAAAAAAAAAAAAAAATGGTAAACGGATGGCCATTTGGTGTAAATCCTAATTTGCCTCTTATCATTTGAATATATTTTATTACTCGAAAGTAATTTTAACCGTAATGCATAACACGTACAAGTTATAGAATCAACATAATCACCTGCACACTCATAACGAAATATATAGCATAAGAAATGCTATATACAAAAAGGCTTAAATCCTCACAATTTAATGTGGGTTATAACATGTGCTAGCAATAGTTATCAATAGCTCTCCTTACTTGATTAAATTCCAAAAAAAAATTCAAATAGCCTCATTTTTTACAATTGAATCAATCTATATAACAAAGAAAATAACTAGAACATCAAGGGCGAACCTAACTCTAGTCACTCGAATCCCAAAATTCTACTAAAAACTTAAAAATTTAAAAATTAAACCAATTTTTCCTATTTTCTTCCCTCCCCCACACTTAAGTTTTGCATTGTCCTCAATGTAATAAAATGAACTTAAAAGTAAAGAAAATGGGAAAAATTTAGTTAAAAATAAAAAATAAAAATACTACCCGGAAAAAAAAATATTCGCATAGGCATATTTGACCATAAGTAAGCACATGAGTTCTTCTAACTCCAATATTGATCAACACTAAGCTTCTGTGAATTCTTCTCCTGCAAAAACTGCAAAAACTATATGCGAAACAAACAAAACAAAATACTAAAATAAACAAAAGTAGTTCAAAACAAACCATAAATAATAAAATCCTAATAAAGTTAAGTTAAAGTAGTGGAAACAGAAATTATTCGACCCATCATTGTTTTTAAAACACAAACACTACCAAATCTTCGACGATCATCAATCATCGGCATCCATGTGTTCATTGCCAAGAACCCGCTCATCTTCAAAACATATTCATAACATATTCGCATGATTTCTCAATCTTCCTAGAACATATGAACACTACTACATCAAAACTCCTCAATTTATATTCTAATCCACAATGCATCATCCTAGCATCACTAATCAACAACTAAACAACACTTGGGAATCATCAATTGCAATCTTAATCGATTCAAAGTTTTGACCCATTTTAATCCTAAAATTCGATCAGTCAATTCTTCCTCAAAACTTAATCAATCTATCTAATTCTTTTTGCAATGAATTCCTCAATCATTTACCAATCTATTCCAGAAAAATTACATCTTAATTCAAACTATATCAAAAATACCCAAATTTTGACCTAATTCAAGAAATCCGAATTAAAACCTAATTAATACAAATTGATGATGTTACTTACTTGTTTAGGTGCCATAGATGTGTCACACCTCGCCAATGGCGGAAACGCGAGTGTAACATCATGGATATCATCACAACACTTGGCGTCTAAATAGAGAAATACTACATGCAACTTAATAGAGCAAAGTACAAACACAAAGTGTCGTAACGATACCCCAAAATAAATAACCAAAACAATCTCCAAGGTATCTTCATTAAAACGTAAAGTAAAAATGAAAGACAATCAAGTATCTCAACAAATCCAACTTAATCAAATTAAAACTTAAAGGTAGTCATCCTCAAATGCAAACTAGTCCCTTCTAGTCACGCCCTTCTATCTTAGCCTTAGAATGCTCACCTGAAAATGATGCTTAAAAACGTCAACATAATGTTGGTGAGATTCATAGGTTTAAGACACACAATACACCTCGATTATCAGTTCACTGTGATTATAAAACATAGCAGGACAGCAAAAATATAGTTATTATACAACTAAATGCAATCACAGCTTACGGGACGGAACGTGCCCACCGATCCAAGTATAAATTGGGACGGAACGTGCCCACCGATCCAAATACCACCACAATTGGGACGGAACGCGCCCATCGATCCAATATAATGGGTAAATTAATACCCTCCGGCCGGACCACACAGAATAATAATGAGTAGAGCCACTAGGACTTTCCCACTAAAATAATCACCACACAGAAACACCACAATAACATGCAGTATACATATAATAACCATTACAAGTCCATGCTTTTTATTAAACACATAATCACAGTAACTCAAAACATTTAAACAAGCATCATCTCCATCCCAAGTTTAAAACAAAGTAAAAATTGGGACTATGAAACTCACCTCAACCTTGCAGCTTCCAAATTATCCACACACAAATCTAACCAAACAAAACATTACCACATTACACGCGACCAAGCTAAAAGCTATAGTCCATGTAACACATATATGATGGATGTCTAAGGTTCATATAACCCACCATGGATTACCTAGACTCCATACTAATCACTACCAACACCTATACTCACTAAATCCCTTAAATAAAACATCTCAGAAAACGCATATTTTTAGGGTACATTCACCCACATAAAATCACGACCAAAAATCATCCACAACTCACACCAAAAATTCACCATGATCCTTCATAAGCATACAAGCTTCTCCCAGAAGGCCATGCACCAAAAACATACACAAGTACCCAATGAAAAATCAAACATGACAACTACCCAGATTCGGATCTGAACGCACACCAAAAAGTTTTGACCTCTTAGACATACTCGCACAACTTATTATCGTCTAATTTTCGCGTGGAAGTCAAACATAATATAGAAATCAATTCCCAAAGAAGGGCTAACCCAAACTACACTTTTTAAACCACTTTTGATCTCATTACTTCTAACCTAAATCTGTCCTGGTTTAACTGTTTTGACACCTAAACTCATAAAATTTGTTTGACTGACTTCCTGACTCGAAAACACTCGTGGTTGGACTTTTTGGAAAGCTCTTTCACTGAACTACAATTTAGACATAAAATTCGTGATCTAACTCATCTTCATCTATTAGATCTCATCGTATCTTTACAGCCTTAATATTCTGTCAGAATCTTAACTCATTAATTATCAAGTTTTAAACCATAATTACTTCACCAATCAACATAATATTACTAATTAATGATTCCCACATGTTTTATAATCATAATTTACAGATCTAAATATAAACCCTAGTCCATCATATTATTGCTACATGAATTATATAAATTAATTAAACATAAGTATTATAAATTTACTTTGATTATTGAAAGATGAAAACCCTAAAAAATATTCTTCTTTTCTTTTCCCTTTGCTTTGGTCGAAATTCTCATTAGGGAGGAATGAGGGTTTTAGTTTTGTATTTATAGTGTACCATGGAGAATTCTAGAAAATCTTTTAATTGGTAATTAGATTTGGTATCAAATTTGGTTTCCTAATTCTACCCTAATACCCTTAAATCGCCGCCCATATATATTATATATCTACATAATATATATAACAATAAGCGCATGACATCATCAATTGTTAGATTGCCCAGTAATGCCATGTCATAATTCCACATAAGCAGTATTTGGTTAAAATTTTCGATTTTCATGCCACATAAGCATTATTGGTTAAAATTTTCGATTTTTCATGCCACATAAGCATTATTGATTTTATTGAAAATTTCGAATTTGCCACATAAGCATTATTGACTTTATTGAAAATTTCAAATTTAAAAATTTAATTACAATTGGCCTTTGCAAGATTTGAACCTTGGCCATTTGATCCACATACGAATACTTCAACCACTGGACCAAGCATTTTTTTGTGATCTACATCAGAAAATATTTATGTCATGCTTAAAAATTTGATATTGCTATGCTATAATTAAGGAATAGATTAATATAGTATTCCTTATAGACCGGATTTTATTTTTACAATCTAAATCCAATATACTTTTTTCCAGAACCCTAATATTAGCATAATCACATAATATACATCCCTCTTAAAAAAACACACGTATATTTTTTTACAAAAGAAAACTCTAATAATCAAAAAAACCAAAAGATATGCATGAATGGATTGCTGTTCTAGTATGCAAATCTATAATTAATAAAAAAGTATATGACATATCACATATCTTGAAGGTAGAAACCCTAGAAGCTGGAGGAGATGCAATCCAGGGATGTGCAAGAAGTGAATACTGAATCACCTGTGTTAACTGATCATCAAGAACATTCTGGTATGTTTTGTTTTTTAACTGTTTTTTATCCAATCATAGTTGTTGTATAACTTTTATGAATATTATGTGTGCTTACCAATCTTTGTATCACGTTTGATGGTGTTTTTTTGACAAATCACGTGTGCAGGATGTTCGCCGATCTTCTTTGTTGGTAATATGTATCCAGGTATGTTGTCAGTTCAAATCAACTGCCATGGAGCTCATTAGTCTTCTTGAACAGGTATGACCAAAAAGTAGTATTTTCATTTCTACTGCTTCAAGAATAATATTATAACTTTTAATCTCATTTTAGAAACAAAAAACTGCGGGAAGGACTAAAATTCTTCTGGAGATAGTTCCTGTGCATAAACTGGCAGATATATTTGTCGCTAGCTTCGAGATTAGCTTTGAAGAGCAGTTGGCTATGTTAGATTCTGTTGATGTAAAAGTTAGGCTTTCAAAGGCCACAGAGTTAGTTGAGCGCCATTTACAGGTAAACTTCTTCTTCTTTTTTATAACTTTAGAAATTCGGAGAGTAGTGTGATGACATTATTCTGTGTACCAGTCTATTCGTGTGGCAGAGAAGATTACACAAAAGGTCGAAGGGTAATTATCAAAATCACAAAAGGAATATCTTCTTCTCCAGCAGGTAATTCTTATCTTTTGTATGAAAATATGTTTTTGGATTTCATTCGTACTTATTAAATGTTAATCAGATGATGGCTATTAAAGAAGACCTTGGTGACAATGATGATGAAAACGATGATGTTGCTGCTCTTGAAAGAAAGATGCAAGATGCTGGAATGCCTCCAAATATCTGGAAGCATGCACAGAGGGAATTAAGGTGTGTTATTTGTAAACTTTGATACGTAAACATATCTTTTTTTAGATGTGCATATACCTCTATTTAATTTATGGTAATTACTAATTAGTTGATTATATACTTTCTGGTCTGATGTGTGCATTTTCTAATTTGAAATGGAGTGCTAACTTTAGTCATTTTCACATATAGTTGCGATGATAAAATATTTTAGCTATTTTTTAACCTTAGCATAGTATTCATTTATCAGGAGACTGAAAAAAATGCAACCTCAGCAACCAGGGTATAATAGCTCACATGTGTATCTCGAGCTTCTTGCTGATTTGCCATGGGAGACAACCAGTGAGGAGGTTGAGTTAGACCTAAAAGCTGCAAAAGATCGGCTCGACAGTGACCACTATGGCTTAGTCAAAGTCAAACAAAGGATCATTGAATACTTAGCAGTTCGCAAGGTTGGCCGACTCTCTATTTAACATTATTATTTTTTTGGAAAATAATAACTGAATTCTTGGATTGCAGCTGAAACCAGATGCCAAGAGCCCGGTATTATGCTTTGTTGGCCCACCGGAGGTCGGGAAAATATCTTTGTTATCATTTATTGCTGCTGCTTTGGGTAGGAAGTTTATACGGATATCCCTTGGTGGTGTGAAGGATGAGGCTGATATTAGAGGGCACCGGAGGACATACATTGGAAGCATGCCGGGCCGCCTTATTGATGGATTAAAGGTGAATTTGAATGTCATATAAATTTCAAATACATAATATATATAACAATAAGCGCATGACGTCATCAATTGTTAGATTGCCCAGTAATGCCATGTCATAATTCCACATAAGCAGTATTTGGTTAAAATTTTCGATTTTCATGCCACATAAGCATTATTGGTTAAAATTTTCGATTTTTCATGCCACATAAGCATTATTGATTTTATTGAAAATTTCGAATTTGCCACATAAGCATTATTGACTTTATTGAAAATTTCGAATTTAAAAATTTAATTACAATTGGCATTTGCAAGATTTGAACCTTGGCCATTTGATCCACATACGAATACTTCAACCACTGGACCAAGCATTTTTTTGTGATCTACATCAGAAAATATTTATGTCATGCTTAAAATTTTGATATTGCTAAGCTATAATTAAGGAATAGATTAATATAGTATTCCTTATAGACCGGATTGTATTTTTACAATCTAAATCCAATATACTTTTTTCCAGAACCCTAATATTAGCATAATCACATAATATACATCCCTCTTAAAAAAACACACGTATATTTTTTTACAAAAGAAAACTCTAATAATCAAAAAACCAGAAGATCTGCATGAATGGATTGCTGTTCTGGTATGCAAATCTATAATTAACAAAAAAAGTATATGACATATCACATATCTTGAAGGTAGAAACCCTAGAAGCTGGAGGAGATGCAATCCAGGGATGTGCAAGAAGTGAATACTGAATCACCTGTGTTAACTGATCATCAAGAACATTCTGGTATGTTTTGTTTTTTAACTGTTTTTTGTCCAATCATAGTTGTTGTATAACTTTTATGAATATTATGTGTGCTTACCAATCTTTGTATCACGTTTGATGGTGTTTTTTTGACAAATCACGTGTGCAGGATGTTCGCCGATCTTCTTTGTTGGTAATATGTATCCAGGTATGTTGTCAGTTCAAATCAACTGCCATGGAGCTCATTAGTCTTCTTGAACAGGTATGACCAAAAAGTAGTATTTTCATTTCTACTGCTTCAAGAATAATATTATAACTTTTAATCTCATTTTAGAAACAAAAAACTGAGGGAAGGACTAAAATTCTTCTGGAGATAGTTCCTGTGCATAAACTGGCAGATATATTTGTCGCTAGCTTCGAGATTAGCTTTGAAGAGCAGTTGGCTATGTTAGATTCTGTTGATGTAAAAGTTAGGCTTTCAAAGGCCACAGAGTTAGTTGAGCGCCATTTACAGGTAAACTTCTTCTTCTTTTTTATAACTTTAAAAATCCGGAGAGTAGTATGATGACATTATTCTGTGTACCAGTCTATTCGTGTGGCAGAGAAGATTACACAAAAGGTCGAAGGGTAATTATCAAAATCACAAAAGGAATATCTTCTTCTCCAGCAGGTAATTCTTATCTTTTGTATGAAAATATGTTTTTGGATTTCATTCGTACTTATTAAATGTTAATCAGATGATGGCTATTAAAGAAGACCTTGGTGACAATGATGATGAAAACGATGATGTTGCTGCTCTTGAAAGAAAGATGCAAGATGCTGGAATGCCTCCAAATATCTGGAAGCATGCACAGAGGGAATTAAGGTGTGTTATTTGTAAACTTTGATACGTAAACATATCTTTTTTTAGATGTGCATATACCTCTATTTAATTTATGGTAATTACTAATTAGTTGATTATATACTTTCTGGTCTGATGTGTGCATTTTCTAATTTGAAATGGAGTGCTAACTTTAGTCATTTTCACATATAGTTGCGATGATAAAATATTTTAGCTATTTTTTAACCTTGGCATAGTATTCATTTATCAGGAGACTGAAAAAAATGCAACCTCAGCAACCAGGGTATAATAGCTCACATGTGTATCTCGAGCTTCTTGCTGATTTGCCATGGGAGACAACCAGTGAGGAGGTTGAGTTAGACCTAAAAGCTGCAAAAGATCGGCTCGACAGTGACCACTATGGCTTAGTCAAAGTCAAACAAAGGATCATTGAATACTTAGCAGTTCGCAAGGTTGGCCGACTCTCTATTTAACATTATTATTTTTTTGGAAAATAATAACTGAATTCTTGGATTGCAGCTGAAACCAGATGCCAAGAGCCCGGTATTATGCTTTGTTGGCCCACCGGAGGTCGGGAAAATATCTTTGTTATCATTTATTGTTGCTGCTTTGGGTAGGAAGTTTATACGGATATCCCTTGGTGGTGTGAAGGATGAGGCTGATATTAGAGGGCACCAGAGGACATACATTGGAAGCATGCCGGGCCGCCTTATTGATGGATTAAAGGTGAATTTGAATGTCATATAAATTTCAAATATTTGTGATTATGTTGCGAAGGATTGTAACTTACTAAGTGTGAGCTAAGTGATATTTATGATTTATATAGCTATAACTTTGACTTTATGTTTATTCAGAAAGGAGGGGTTTGCAACCCCGTTATGTTGTCGGATGAGATTGATAAGACGGGTTCTGATGTTCGTGGTGACCCTGCTTCAGCACTGCTTGCGGTGCTTGACCCAGAACAAAACAAAACATTCAATGATCAGTATCCTAATGTAGAAGTCATTAAATAAGTATTTTCCCATATTATTACTTTATGTAAGTAATTAGTGTGCGTCATAGATCCCTTTACGCTTAACTTGTGGTTTCTTTTAGCTGAATTTTATTATATGCTTTTGATTATATGGCATCACTTTCCATTCTAATATGCAATTTACTTAATTTATACCTTAAAGCTATCTGACTGTTCCTTTTGATATATCGAAAGTGATATTTGTGGCCACTGCAAATAGGGCACAACCAATTCCTCCCCCACTCTTAGACAGAATGGAAGTGATTGAACTTCCTGGATATACATCTGAAGAGAAGCTTAGAATAGAAATGCGCCATTTAATTCCACGTGTTCTCAGTCAACATCGCTTGAATTCTGATTTCCTTCAATTTCCGGAGGTACGCAGTTATTTTTGTTTGTGCATGTCCAAAAACTTTTAAGCCGGCAAAAATAGACTAGTGAGCTCTTTTAATTTTAAATAATCTCCTAAACCCAGAAAATAAGGTAATCCAAACGCCCCCTAAATAGACAACATAAAAATACTACTGATCATAAGAATATTTCTTTTGTTGTTTTTAGGTGAATTAGGGTGAATTAGCGTGCCAATCGTATGTCGCCATTGGGTGAGCAACATTGAATACGTATTTTGCGGCTATTGTGATACCCTTTAATACCCTACAACTTATGAAATTACTTGGCGTTTGCTTCGCTGATGCTGTGCAGCTGTTGCAGCCAGTAGCGCCTTCACCTTACAGTAATATTTTTTTTTGGGTAAAAGGGTATACCCCGGTAAATAAAATAGTAATAATTTTTCCTTATTCACTATTATAGTTTGGGAGTTTATTATTTGTGTCTCAAAATTTTTGTTTTTTTTCCCGACAAACATTGCGTGTAGGTGTAGAGCAGGCTGTTCATTTTCGTGTTTGACAGCCATCCGACTTGAGTTTCATATTATCATTTCATTGTTACCTTTTAGTTTTATTAAATGTGGATTTTCATATCCAATTTTACCAGATAGCCATAGCGCAGAATTATAAATATTACCAGGTTGCAAATTTCTGTCGTTGTGAGGCCTTCCCAAATTGCAGACCTGTATATTAAGTGTTTGATTTTTGATTTTATGTTCACTATATACAGTGACATTGCAGTTCAGAAGGGATACACGTCAATGTTATTGTTCACCGTGACTAACATTAATAGTTCCATGACTAAACTTATGGCTTTAGGTGCAGATATGGATGGCCCTATTAAATACAAGGTCCATGGAAAGGTAATAATAATGCCCTTATACCACTCATCTGACTTCAATTGACCGCATACCATTGGAGAGCTATATCATATATTTTGTCGTGTTTTGTAGAATGTCGATATAAGTTATAAACAGTTAGTCAATGAGAATGAGCCCATTTATAACATTCAACCTCCTCTGTTTGTTATTTATAAACCAAAGGAACGCTTCTAATTCTATTGCATTGTTGACAGGTCACTGCAATGCGATGTACTGATGGTCACATGTTGGGTCTTTATGAGCCTGTTTGAAAATCCACAACCTGCACATCCTCACTTGCATCCCAAAAGGAATCACTTTTGTTTAGCTTATAGTTCAGCTTGAAAATTATTTAGGGGGTGTTTGACAGCATTATTTAGGGGGTGTTGACAAAAATGATCACGGACGAGTGTGCTTTTACAGTACAGGGGTGTTGCTGCTCACACATTACATCTGTCTAGAGGAGTTGAAAAAGCAAGCGGGAAGGGTTACATACACAGCTGAGCTTGAGGGTCTATGCAGATTGTGCGTCTTATAGCTTAATACTAAGTGGACATATTCCACTGATATGACAAAGACTGGTATGAAGGATGTGTTACTCTATTCAGTCATTTTGGTCACTCTTAGTTGTTGTGATGATTTTAACTCACAACAACCTTTGTTTGCTCACCGACTACTTTTCAGAACTCTGTATGCTCTCAAATCTGCAATTTTCACATACTCATGCTTGATTTTTTTTCTTATTAAGGGAAGAGACAGCCATGGGGACCGTTTCTGCTATATGGACCTCCAGGATCGACAAAATCCTAATTGGCTAAAGATGTGACTATGGAAGCAGATGCAACCTTTTTCAGGTAACATTACATGTTCATATCTATATCAACACCTTTCAAAAACTTATACCTTTGGTTACTTTTTGGGATACAATATTACTCAAGCATTCATTTTTGTAACTTGGATTTTGAGTATAGCCTATATTACTATAGGAGGTGCGTTCAGGGGGTGGGTTCAGGGGGTAGGTTTGGTGGGTTGGTTCGGGAGGTATGTACATGTGTAAGCTTTCCTATGGGTGATTGAGAGATTGGTTAATCAGCTTGAGAGCTATCAGTTATAGACATTGCTTAATTCAATATCCTTGGAAACTGGTTTTACACATTATCTTCTAAATATAGTACACGTTATGAAAAAATATAAGGGCTTTATAAGTGATAAAACATGGGTAAGTATACAATACTCTAACTTCAGTATTTCACATGAACCAAGTAATTAAAAAGAGCTGCACAAAGGGCTTAGGAACGAGACCAGTCTAGACCAGAGGAGAAAGTCATTTATTCTTTTTGAAATGTTGTTATAGGTATCAATGAGATGACGAAATTTTACAGGTAGTGTTGCTATTTTCTTGGTACAAGGAGCACATTTCAGAGAAAAATGGGATAAAACAAATTAACAATTTGTAGGCTTAATAAAATTGTGCCCAATGTTAAAAATGTGTAACAGTCCTACGAATTCAGATTTGATGCAACTGGGCAGCATTTCTATTTGAAATTTGATAAATGCAGTTAAGGAACAGATGTGGTAACGGTTTTTTTTACTGAAGGATCAATGATTTGAAAAAAAAAAGCTTCAACGGGAATTAAAAAACAATTTTTAAGTTAGTATATCTCATATTTTGATATAATTATGGAGCACATAGCAGAAGTGGATTATCTAGGAATGGGATAAAACAAATTAACAATTTGTAGGCTTAATAAAACTGTGCCCAATGTTAAAAATGTGTAACAGTCCCACGAATTCAGATTTGATGCAACTGGGCAGCATTTCTATTTGAAATTTGATAAATGCAGTTAAGGAACAGATGTGGTAATGGTTTTTTTACTGAAGGATCAATGATTTGAAAGAAAAAAAAAGCTTCAACGGGAATTAAAAAACAATTTTTAAGTTAGTATATCTCATATTTTGATATAATTATGGATCACATAGCAGAAGTGGATTATCTAGGAATATATTTTGTTTTCAAGGCTATAGGTTTGGTGATCTTAAGCATTTTCCTATTTTTAACTATTATTACATGAGGTTACAAGTTGGTGGAGTTGTTTTGAACTGACCCAAAACACATTTGGTTCAAATACTTAAAAGTTTATTTTGTTAGTATTTAGTTTTCTTTTAGTAAAAGATCATTATAAATCTTTTCATTAAGAAAGGGCAAAGAAGTCGGCCCGAGTAAAACTTTGTTAATTAGGCTAATGTTAGATAATATGGTTGTCCCTCAACCTGTGTAGGCTAATGTTCCAAGGTAAATGAAGTCATTAGTATTTGATTAATTGTGTTGGTTCATCAACAACGTAACCTCTCTTTTTTTGTCCCAAGGTATCAAAGACGTCAAATATCAGGTATGTAAGTTACAAATAAAGGCAGTCTTCTTTTTTTTTGCATTTCTTGAACTACTTATGAAACACTTATAAACATTTGTGGGATGAAACATCTGTAGGTAATAAAACAATAGAGGTATTGTACTCATGTCCTAATTTAACTCATGTCCTCATTTAAGTGTTTTATATGTTCCAGTTGTTAACTTTTTTTATTTCAATTCAGATATAACGGTATAATAGCTACCTAAATGATTCAAACAATGTTAAAAGGTTATACCAAAAGAAAGACATGGCTGATATTGTTATTTGGATACGTAGTTGTATGATCAGGCTGATATTGTTATTTGGATACGTGGTCGTGTTATCTGAATAATGCTATCTGAATATTGTTATTTGTATGATCAGGCTGATAATGTTGAAAGGTTATACCAAAAGAAAGACATGGCTGATATTGTTATTTGGATATGTAGTTGTATGATCAGGTTTTTCTAAAGGATATCAATATGCTTTAAAGTCGTAACACTGTAACACCTTCACGTTCATTCTTTTACTATATCCTTGGGCCTTGACATGATGTTTATGGCTTTATATTGTGTAGATACGAGTTCTACTATGCACTTATTCGTGACTTTCCCGACCTCCGTTTTACTATATTTCTTCAATCTTATCAGTATTTCATAATAGTTACTTAATTTTCTTAAAAATTATCATAAAAAGCCAAAAATAAGATAGCTTATTAGAACTGCTTAATTCTTATTCAAAGTTGCTTTTTAAAGCTTGATATAGCTAGTTATTAATCTGTCTTTCATATCCTAGCTTAATATAGTCTATTTCATTTGAAAAATCCAAGACAGACCCTTTAAAGGGCTGTTTGGCATTATTGGGTTGAATGGGTCAAATTAATTGATCACGGTTCATATGCAAGTTTCCCACTTTTAATCTTGATTATTGTAGTGTTTATTAAGTGTTAGTATAAGCCTTTAAGCTGTTTTGACCCATTTTGAAGTTTTGAGTGGACTGTGACACCCTTAGAACCTCAACTGATCAAATAAGTTTCCCATAAGCTCTAGCTCTTTTGGACCTTAACTTTGGCATTTCTGAGGTCCTTTGCACCCATTTCGTGTAATTACAATAGTGGTTAAAGGTCCTTTTGGTTTTAGCCATTTTGTGCCCTTTGCACAACTTCTGCACATCAGACCCACTTTTGCAGTCTGCACAATATTTCTAGACCATTTATTAGTCCTTGTTTGTTCTATTTAGTGCTTATTTCCTTTTGTTATAGATAGTTTGCTAGGTGATCTTGGTCTATTTCCAAAATTCAGCCCCTTACTTAGCTTATTAAAGCTTTAAAACAAGCTTAAAAGTTGATTGTTCAGCTCAGTATACACTAAGCTCAGCATACACTTATCTATCAGTATACACTTATCTGATTTAGCCACTTTTCTAGCTTATTTTTAAAGCAATTAATATGCTTTTAATGGTCTGATTTTTGGTTCTAAGTGGTCCTTGGTGGGTCAGCTTAAAGTTCCATCAGCTTTTGTGGTGTTTAGTGATTATCTAAGTGCTTAAATATAAGCTCAAAAGTAGGCCCTTGGACTGTTTCTCCCCTGCACCAAAGAGTAATCAGCAGACCTTATTCATTTTTAGATCTTATTTGCTTATTTCCTTTGCTTTTTCTAGTTATCTTAGCTTATTCCTAGTCACTTCAGTCCAGTATAACTTATTCCATTCCCTTATAGCTTATATATAGCTTATAGCTTATTAACTAAATTCCTAGTTCTAAAAAAAACTTAAAAACCTTACTGTTGAGATAAGCAGCTTAATAGCAGCTTATTTAATAAGTTCTAAAAATATTTCCTTTTTTAAAGTTGGTTAATATTAGCTTAAAAATAAGTAGCAAAAAGAAAATTAGAAAAAAAAAAGTTTTGGAAAAAGTCAGTGCTGGGATTCGAACCCTGGCCACCCAGCTCACCACACACACACACTACCACTCTGCCCTTGGGACTTTTTCGTTTAAGTTTACATTCCATAGCTATTTAACCAACTTTGTCAGTTTAAGCTTATACGATTCATTTAGCTTATTTGTAGCTTATTAAAATAAGCTGGCACCTCTTTTTTATTTTTCCTAGACTTGTTTTAGCATAAAGTAATTTCACAAAAATTTCCAGAATTTTTAGAATAGTTTTAATATTTTTTATGTATTTTTCTTTTTAAATCAGTTTTTAATTCATAATAAAAAATATAAATGTCAAAAAAATATAAATCTTTTTTCTAAAATTTTCTTTTATTATTTAGGATTTAAGAAAAATAATTTTGCACTTGTAAGATTAGATTTCCAAATATATCAGTTTTTAGCCCGTTTTTAGAATTCCAGTTTCGCGTTTTTAATATAATTTAGTTTAGATTTTAATTTTCGCGTGAGAATTTGTTTCTCATATCTTTATTAGAATTAAAAAAAAATACAAAATTCCATATTCTATCCATCAGTCACTCTAATCCAAACCTTTAACGATTGTCCATTCCATCCTCGCTGGGACACGACCCGGGTAATCACTTACCTGGTATCACACATATCACAAACGTGAGTTTTTACAAGTTAGCCTTTTTCCTAAAGGGTTAATTTGTCTTTATTCACGTGTATCCATAATATTTATACATACGTTTTTGCACGGATCAAATTTTGGCGCCGCTGCCGGAGAGGTTGTGTTGCGACAATATCGTTGAGATTTAAAACGATTAGTGACTTGAGATCCTTCTTTCAGAAGTTTCCACTTTCATAAACCATATAAAATACAAAAATATTTTCCTTTTCTTTTATATATATAATATCATATAAAAAACCCAAAAACATTTTCCTTTTTTAATAAGTAAAAAGATAAAAGCAAAATTAATATAATATTCCTCAACTTGGGTATTATCATAATGAGTTCCCAAACATCAGATTAAAACTTGCCTTTTTGTCGCTTGCGAATTCGGCTCACCTTTGATTGATAAACAAACTCTAACGGAGGTTTCAGGAGGTTTGACATTAAATTGTCGAACCGAAAGAAGCGGGTTTTTAAGGAGCATTTATTGCCCACCTTTGCTTCTCCGCCACTCTGTGCGTTTTTCAGTCAGAGAGCTACCGTACGCTTGTTGATTTAAGGTTTTAAGTTCCTTGTGTTTTGCTTCGATCTTGTTTTAATTGAATTATTTGATTTAAGGTTTAAGTTTTTTCCAAAAATCCAAAAAAAAATTGAAAAACCAAAAAACCCAAAAATATTTTTCCTCATCCTCTTAAACCGTTTGATTCTATCTTCTTAACCCTCCTTAGCATTTAATTCTCATGTCGTCACTGGGCTATCACTGTTTTGATTGTAAAGGTCCAGTGGGTGATAATCATCATTGTTCCAAGTGTAAGTGTGAGCGGTGTGGAAATCACAACCCAAAAGGATCTTGTTATTGGTGTAAAGTAGCCCTCAAAGAAAAGCTTAATTCCATCATTAATTCCCTCAAAAGTTTTTCCGAACACCCTCCACAACCCCAGCCATCTTCACTCTATCTGCAAAATTGCCTTATTTGTAGAGATCCGTTGGGGGATGATTCACTTTGTGAACGATGTTTTTGCAAAGGATGTGGGTTTACTCATGGACTTTGCACGTGTTGCACTTCTGAAATCGAAAATGCGCTTACTTATCCAGATTTTCAAAACGATTTCAACCCTCCTAAAAATTCATTTTGGCAAGAACCGTGCTATCAAAACTTCAATGACACATCATTTCAAAATATGCCAAATGATATTTGCGAGTATTGTGGAGGCCAGCACCAAAGTTTTGACTGTCAAACAAGGAACCCGCTTGTCAACGAGCAAGTTCCATGTAATCAAAACTTTGGTAATGACCAATATCCATATGATTCTCCGAGTCAGTCACAACAGTTTTACTGTTGTGAATTATGTGGAGGTCCGAATTATGAATCCGATTGTCAAATGAGGACCCCGCTTGTCTATGAGCATGGCCCTTGTGACAATTATGATCATTCTTATCACGACCAGCCTCCACAACATCAAACGATTCAAACTCAGCCTCAGCTACCTCTTGAAGAATCTTTCCAAGATGTATTCCAAAAACTTCAATATGTGCGAGATAAACTTAAAAATTTGGCTGTTAAACCTCCCCAAGAAGATCCTCATCAGAAAACTATTGGAGAACTTCTAGTTGAAGAAGAACAAACAGCTAGATTAAGTTCCAAATATCGTCAAACTTTCATTTGCGATGACGATGATGAAGATTCTATGTGGGGAGTTTGCGAGAATTCATCAGCTGCAATCACACCTGTCCAGAAAAGGCAGGAAGACAAGACTATTGCAGAATTGCTAGCAGATGAGCAAATGGAACGTGTAAAAGCCATTTATGCTAGCAATATTGATGAGGAGGAAGACGAGGAGAGTGCTATTCCTTTGAATAAATCCATTTTTCAACTCCCTCAGTCCATTGCAATCACACCCTTCTTACAGTCTATGGACTCCGAGGACTCTCTTATTATGGGGGATGAGCATATTAGCACTATTCCTAAAAAGGAATCGGACGAAGTCATAAAGTCTAGTGCTGAGAACCTTATCCCAATCCCAAGTGAGTCTGAGGATATGTCCGACAGTGAAAGTGATTGTTCTTTTCGTAGTGATAAACCTCTTGACACTACTGATTATTTTTTTGGGACGTTTTCTAACCCTCTTTTCAATTCAAACGATGATTCTTTCGGGATTTTCTCTAATCCCCTTTTCAATTCAAATGATGATTTTTCCTCTAGTGATGATGAATCACTTTCTGATGAGGAAGTTCAAAATGAAAGTTTCAAAGTCTATTCGAATTCTCTTTTTGAATTTGACGATGAGTACTTTTCTAGCAAAATAAATCCTCTCTTTGATGAAGAGTTAGAAAACGATGAGGTCAAGGACTCTATTATTCATAAACTTGATGATGTGACCTCAACTCTTTATCCCGATATTGATCTTTCTCCGACATATGTGACATTTCCCGTTGAGGATCGCCATTATATTGACTTCACATATGTCATTCGAGTTTTTCTACCTTTCTGTGCTTATAAGGTAGCTTGTCCTTTCCCTCACTCGTTTGGGAATGAAGACAAAGTTTTTGATCCCGGCATATCCATTTATCAATCTTTTGAGCCGGATATATCTCATCGGAGTGGAACTTTCAAGTACTTCAATGTTTATCCAAACATTTTGAATGAAAGTCCGATGGAGATTGTTTCTTCCACTTACTTCCCCATGAACCAATGAATTCGGGGTCGAGTCAAGCTAGTGACTCGGTTAACAAAAACATTAGCACCACATGGGTAAACGCCCATGTTTCTGTCTTCTCTCTTATTTCTAACACTAAGTGTGGGGGAATCCCACTGTGCTGTGCATTTTGTGTTGTTTGCTCTTGTTTTCAGGTTTCCCTTGGATTGTGATGATTGCCGCGCCTGTTTTCAATCCAGCCGCCCAATATCCTATCCTTTTGCTAACGATTATCTAGGGATATCTTTTTAACCCTGTTTGTGAAAATAGAGATTTCTTTCACACACTTGGCTATTTGTATTACCTTTTTACGTTCTAAGTGTCGGCATAATAGCCGGTGCTTTGAATATTGAGGGCAATATTCAATTCTAAGTGTGGGGGGGGGGGGGAAATTCTCTCGAATTTTGTCACATTTGTACCTTCTAGTGCCCTAGTACCCCCGTTTTGCCCAAAATTTTAAAATTTTTTCGTTTTTAAAATAAGAAATTGCAATAAAAAAGAAAGAAAAAAAAGAAGTGTTTAGTCTTGATTAGGTTAGAACAAAGGGAATCCCGACTCTGCCAGAGTATTGATCTGGCTGCTTCCTTAACGATTAGACTAAGGTTTTACGATATGTGCAAATGAAAATGCTAAGCGTAGAGTAGTTGGTTCTCTTTAGAGCTTATATAAGTAATCTATGGCTTTTCCTCCCAGAAGATAACTAATCTGATTAAATGCGTGCTGTTTTCAAACGTTTGAACGTTAAAATCATGTTGTTATGCAAAACGAATTTTTATACAATTTTGATATAGAGCCCGAGTTCAACTTTTTATTTTTATTTTTGAGAAAGCATATATGTATGTATATTATTAAAGTAAAAAAAAAATAAAAAAAGATGAAAAATGAAAAAAAATGAAAAAGAAAAATAAGAAAATGGAATGATATTGCAAAATGCAATAAGTTTTGATGTTGCAAAAATAAAGATGTATGTGTTAATAAATGTAGGAAAATTGTTTTCTCTTAAATTTAAATCGGAACTTGAACTTGGATTCGTCAATTTTGTATAAAAGTTAAAAGGTAATTTAGTAGATTGCTGATTTCAAAGATCCCGAAAGCTCCGGTATTATTCTCTGTGAGCTGTCAAAAACCTGGTCACCTAAAACCAACTGGTTTGGGATGTGCCGAGAAGAAAACCGTTACATGGAGTGATCTCGTCTTTGAGTCTCTAATCTCTAAATGATCGTTTGTTGTTATCTATTTAAGTATTTAATACTAGCTTTGTGGGAATATCTTAAATCTTTGATATCGAAATTCCGCTGATTCTGGTACTATTCTCTGTAAGGTGTCAAAAGCCTGGTCACCTAAAACCAACTGGTTTGGGATGTGCCGAGAAGAAAGCCGCTACATTGAAAAGGCCCTTTTTGATTCTTAGATTTTCGAGGGTCCCGGTAAATTAGTATTTGACTTAAACAAATGACAACCATAATAAATGTCGATTTTTGCGGTCAAAATTTTGAAAATTAGCACAGTCACCTAAACTTGATAAATGTGGGAGTGAAAAGTTAAGTTTCGGCTTACATAGATTATTGATATAAGTAGTGTTAGCATTTTACAAAAGCATTTGCACATTGAGTTTAAGCTTAGTTGGGAGTATCAAAAAGAGGATGACGATTACAATTCCCTGGAGACACCCAGTTTGTGTGAATCCTGTTCCGTGATACCATTTTTGGAAATCAAGCATGTTATATATTTTGTTCTAAGTTTAAATTTCTGGCATTACATAGAAAATCAAAACAGGGTATACTTGGTATTCTTTTGATCATTTCATTACTTCATATGATCGGATTGCTAGGGACTAGCAATAGCTTAGTGTGGGGGATTGATGAGTGTGTAAATACTCATCATTTTATACGCATTTTAGAACATAAAAATACCAAAAACACCCAAATAGACCATATTATACTGCAAATATTCTTGGTTTGTGTTTTTATGTGTTTCAGGTACAAAAGGATCGAAAACAGGGCAAAAACAGACAAAACCGAGCACAAGATTGGAAATGCGTGAAAAGCCGAGGACGGGGAAGGAATTTATGAGTTTGGACCGGGATATTGCTTAAATTGTCAAAGTCAACCCTCAAGAATGTCAACTTGTCAATATTAGCCCCTGAAAGTAATTTTGCAAAAATGACACAGTTGGTCCCTGGATTTTCAGATTGTACAACTATGGTCCTTTAAAGTTAAACAAAATCCAAATCTAATCCTAACTAAAAACTAAACCCAGCTCCTAAACTAACCCAGCCCACAACCAACACAAACCCAACCCAATCCCAATTAAATAACCCAAACCCGACCCACTCTCTTTATTTAAACTAATACCAGGTTTGACTTCGGTCAAACCCACCTTCTTCTTCCTTTACCGCAAAACCAAAACCACCTCAACCCACTGCCTTATCTCTGACAAACCCACCACCCCCTCCTAGCTTCTTCTATACACTTCCTAACAGTCCAACAAGCATTTAATGCTTGTTCCTATCACTAATCAGGACCAAGTGCAGTTTTACCCACTATCCACTTTTCCCGCCAAAACCCATATGGACGAACCAGATTACTTTTAGCCAAAAGGAGTGGTAGGATTTGATCAGAAGAAAGAGAAGAAGCTTTTTGGAATGCTATTTAAAGAAAAGAAGTCACAAAGAAATAATTGTCACTGCTTTAGACCAATTCGTAGTGTAATTTATCTTTAAGTCAAATTTAGCATAAGCTTTTAGTTGTAATCAATCTCATGTTATTGTAATTTCACATTTCAATTTCAATTTCAGTTTCAAAACCTTTGTACCATTTCAGTTTTAATACAAGTTCATGTTAATTTAGTGATTCGAATCAGTCGTTACTTAAAGTTTGAAAGCTTCTCTTTTTAAGTTTAAATAAGTTAACATAGGCCATGTGACAGCTTATTGTTAGTTTATTATTGCTTAATTCAGTTCCAATTTCCAAATTTCCAAAAAAGTCAAAAAGCCAACAATAAGCCAAAATAAGCAGTTGTGTGGGAATAAGCTGTTCTGGAAATCTTAATTGGGGTGATAGCTTGGTTCTGACAAGCTAAGCTTGTCTCTGATCACTTTCCTTTGTTTCATATTCCAAGTGCAGTTGTAAGCCATTTTCAAAGTTTTGCTTTATTTTCTATTTTCACTGTACTACAGCTTATTTTATCTTATTATTGTAATTTTCTGCTTATTGGTAGTCTATAATTGTATTTCTTCAATCTTATCAGTATTTCATAATAGTTACTTAATTTTCTTAAAAATCATCATAAAAAGCCAAAAATAAGATAGCTTATTAGAACTGCTTAATTTTTATTCAAAGTTACTTTTTAAAGCTTGATATAGCTAGTTATTAATCTGTCTTTCATATCCTAGCTTAATATAGTCTGTTTCATTTGAAAAATCCAAGACAGACCCTTTAAAGGGCTGTTTGGCATTATTGGGTTGAATGGGTCAAATTAGTTGATCACTGTTCATATGCAAGTTTCCCACTTTTAATCTTGATTATTGGAGTGTTTATTAAGTGTTAGTATAAGCCTTTAAGCTGTTTTGACCCATTTTGAAGTTTTGAGTGGACTGTGACACCCTTAGAACCTCAACTGATCAAATAAGTTTCCCATAAGCTCTAGCTCTTTTGGACCTTAACTTTGGCATTTCTGAGGTCCTTTGCACCCATTTCTTGTAATTACAATAGTTGGTTAAAGGTCCTTTTGGTTTTAGCCATTTTGTGCCCTCTGCACAACTTCTGCACATCAGACCCACTTTTGCAGTCTGCACAATATTTCTAGACCATTTATTAGTCCTTGTTTGTTCTATTTAGTGCTTATTTCCTTTTGTTATAGATAGTTTGCTAGGTGATCTTGGTCTATTTCCAAAATTCAACCCCTTACTTAGCTTATTAAAGCTTTAAAACAAGCTTAAAAGTTGATTGTTCAGCTCAGTATACACTAAGCTCAGCATACACTTATCTATCAGTATACACTTATCCGATTTAGCCACTTTTCTAGCTTATTTTTAAAGCAGTTAATATGCTTTTAATGGTCTGATTTTTGGTTCTAAGTGGTCCTTGGTGGGTCAGCTTAAAGTTCCATCAGCTTTTGTGGTGTTTAGTGATTATCTAAGTGCTTAAATATAAGCTCAAAAGTAGGCCCTTGGACTGTTTTCTCCCTGCACCAAAGAGTAATCAGCAGACCTTATTCATTTTTAGATCTTATTTGCTTATTTCCTTTGCTTTTTCTAGCTATCTTAGCTTATTCCTAGTCACTTCAGTCCAGTATAACTTATTCCATTCCCTTATAGCTTATATATAGCTTATAGCTTATTAACTAAATTCCTAGTTCTAAAAAAACTTAAAAACCTTACTGTTGAGATAAGCAGCTTAATAGCAGCTTATTTAATAAGTTCTAAAAATATTCCCTTTTTTAAAGTTGGTTAATATTAGCTTAAAAATAAGTAGCAAAAAGAAAATTAGAAAAAAAAAATAAGTTTTGGAAAAAGTCAGTGCTGGGATTCGAACCCTGGCCACCCAGCTCACCACACACACACACTACCACTCTGCCCTTGGGACTTTTTCATTTAAGGTTACATTCCATAGCTATTTAACCAGTTTTGTCAGTTTAAGCTTATACGATTCATTTAGCTTATTTGTAGCTTATTAAAATAAGCTGGCACCTCTTTTTTATTTTTCCTAGACTTCTTTTAGCATAAAGTAATTTCACAAAAATTTCCAGAATTTTTAGAATAGTTTTAATATTTTTTATGTATTTTTCTTTTTAAATCAGTTTTTAATTCATAATAAAAAATATAAAAGTCAAAAAAATATAAATCTTTTTTCTAAAATTTTCTTTTATTATTTAGGATTTAAGAAAAATAATTTTGCACTTGTAAGATTAGATTTCCAAATATATCAGTTTTTAGCCCGTTTTTAGAATTCCAGTTTCGCGTTTTTATTATAATTTAGTTTAGATTTTAATTTTCGCGTGAGAATTTGTTTCTCATATCTTTATTAGAATTAAAAAAAATACAAAATTCCATATTCTATCCATCAGTCACTCTAATCCAAACCTTTAACGATTGTCCATTCCATCCTCGCTGGGACACGACCCGGGTAATCACTTACCTGGTATCACACATATCACAAACGTGAGTTTTTACAAGATAGCTTTTTTCCTAAAGGGTTAATTTGTCTTTATTCACGTGTATCCGTCTGCATAATATTTATACATACGTTTTCAGACGGATCACCTTCTCAAGCCAAAACTCACATTTTTTAGAACTTGGCGTACAACTTCTTTTTCTCCAGTAATCCAAGTATCAACTTCAAATGTTCTCTATGCTCCTCCTTCGACTTAGAATAAATTAGGATGTCGTCAATGAACACAATCACGAATTTATCCAAGTAAGGCTTGCAAACGCGATTCATCAAATCCATGAATACCGCGGGTGCATTTGTCAACCCGAATGGCATAACCGTGAACTCAAAGTGTCCATAACGAGTCCTAAAAGCAGTCTTCAGAATATCCTCCTCATGCACTCTCAACTGATGATATCCTGAACGTAGATCTATCTTCGAGAAAAATCGAGAACCTTGTAGCTGATCAAAGAGATCATCGATTCGAGGAAGGGGATACCGATTCTTAACCGTTAACTTGTTCAATTCCCGATAGTCAATACACATCCGGAACGAACCATCCTTCTTCTTAACAAATAACACAGGTGCTCCCCACGGAGAATGTCTAGGTCGAATAAACCCCTTATCCTGAAGTTCTTGCAGCTGCTCTGCCAACTCCTACATCTCAGAAGGTGCCAAACGATATGGGGACTTTGCCACAGGTGCCGCTCCAGGAATCAACTCGATACGGAATTCAACTTGACGAATTGGAGGCAATCCAGACAAGTCTTCAGGAAAAACGCCTGGAAACTCACATACTACCGGAATCTCTTCTATTCTACGTTCCTTAGCCTTTGCAGTCTTAAAGGTTTTCAAGTCCTTCCTTAAGCATTCTCCATGAATTCGAAGGATACCACCATTCTCTAAAGG
The DNA here is from genome assembly GCA_021014915.2 of Artemisia tridentata subsp. tridentata. Classification (NCBI taxonomy): domain Eukaryota; kingdom Viridiplantae; phylum Streptophyta; class Magnoliopsida; order Asterales; family Asteraceae; genus Artemisia; species Artemisia tridentata. The sequence goes on along the minus strand of CP139507.1, from coordinate 104,775,046 downwards.
TATACGAACTACCTTTTCGTGGCATATAACCTCGGCCCTATGCTTAGACAACCAGCTCATCCCTATCACCACATCGAAACTCCCATGCCCAAAAGGTATCAAATCAATAGTAAATGGGATACCCTCTAACACTATTGTACACACACGAATAACCTTATCAACTTCTACTTCCCTACCGCTAGCTATTTCAATCACAATACTAGGCCTAAGCTTACTAGGTTCAACATTCAGCAACTTAGCAAATTCAGTGGACACAAAACAATAATCCGCACCCGTATCAAATAAAGTAGTAGCATAATGACCATTAAGAGAAAATGTACCAGTAACGACGTTCGGATCTTGCCGTGCCTCGTTTGCAGTCATGGTGTACATCCTTCCTCTAGCTACATCCTTGTTGTGTCCTTGCCCTTGACCTCCTTCAATAGCCAACCTATTTCCTGCCTGCCCGGGTGCCCTATTCAGCTTGGGACACACATTTCAGAGATGCTCCGTACTTCCACATTCACAACACGCCTTACGGCCATACTCTGCGCCAACCGAATTGATTGGAGTCGCTTGAGTAATCACCGCACGACACTCCTTAGCAAAATGTCCAGGTTTGTTACACCTGAAACACGTACGGCATCCAGCTTGCTCATGATGATAACCGTTACATTTCACACATTTGGGAGCAAGATTATTGTACCCCCTTCTGTCGGCATTTCCTGTCCCCACCGGTGTAACTGCCATTGCAGGACTCGCGGCCCCCATAGGATTCACCGCCACGAACCCTTTTCCATGCCTCGCTCTCTTATTATCAGTCCCAGAACTACCCTGTTTACCCGCTTCCGTTTCCTCTTTCCTTTTCTCACTCGTCTTTGCAAGTACTCCACTCCTAACCGCTTCATCAGTTAGTGCCCCAGCCTTCTGAATGGCACTCTGAAGTGTTGTGGGTTCCGTAGCCCTAACCATGCTTCGAATTTGTGGAACCAACCCACGAATGTATTTATCAATACGCTTCGATTCGGGAGTTACCAAGTGAGGGACCAACTTAGCTAACTCGTGAAACTTGTTAGTATACCCCGCGTGATTTGCCCCAACCATTGCATGATTTCAAAATTCCTCTTCCAACTTCTGCATCTCATTACTTGGGCAAAACTCCTCCATCATCAGGGCCTTGAAATCCTCCCAAGTCATGCTCATTGCAGCAATCCTACCCCTAGCTTGGATTTGCGTATTCCACCAAGTCAAGGCCTTATTGTTTAGTGAACTTGCTGCATACTTAACTTTCTAATTCTCAGCACAACCACTAATATCCATCACAGATTCCATCTTTTCTAACAATCGAGTGAGTACCAACGCACCACCTTTACCATCGTACTCCTTGGGCTTACACGCCATAAATTCTTTGTAGGAGCATCCATTGTTGCCACCCCCACTACTTCCAGCACCATTAGATTGAGCACCATCACCCCTCTGTGCGTTCACATGGTTAACAATCTCTGGCAATAAGGCTTCCAGTTGTTGATTGATCATCTGCTGAAAGATGGGGTTACTCTCTCCAGCAGTGGGCTCCGGCCTTCGCCTCTTTGGCGTCCGCTTCTTCGGCGTCCGGTAAGATCCACTCATTGGTGACTTAAATAGGCGTCTTGGTCTTTTTGGTGCCATTTCCTGGACACACAAATCATTAATACCGTTAGGTGCCATTCATGACATTCGCGAATATACATAGTCATAAGTATCCCCATCGAATGGGACAATTAACACAAATATCACAGTTAAATCAAATCCTACCACACGTAAGCATGTCATCATTGGTCAACGTAGCATTGGTCGTAAGTCCACATGTGTCGTGATACATGTATAATTATGTTGGCCACCCATAATTATAGATGTATCCTTTCACATGTGTACTCGCTTCCAATACCACACCTAACAATAATAACACCTTACAATAACACATACACAAACTTAGAATAATCACATATCACACCCATAAAATATATTCCAAAAACCGCTCAAGCTTTATTATTAAATACTTGGGTAAAATCCCAAAATCCAACGGAATCCATATTCCAACACAATACCAAACATCTAACGTTACTAGAAAACATCCCAAAACACAATACTAAATAAAACAAAACCACACACGGCTCGAGCTCCATCCTAACGTTCGTCTATCTTGAAATAATTCAACTACTCGCCGTAGACTCCAGGTCCGAATCCACTTCGTCTTCCTCACTTAGCCATCCATTTCGGTTTCCCTCGGGCTGTGGCAGTGGACGACTAGCAAAGCCACTCTCGGGATTCCTTCCTTCCTCCTCTATGCGATCCACAAACCCATACAATTCACGAGGCTCAGCCCGAACTGCTCCTCCATCTTCTATGAATTTGGGACATTTTTCCGGGTACCTAGTCGTGGAGCCATCTTTATTGGTTACCTCCGTCTCGTACACTTCTACCTCCGTTCCACCCACGTTCACTAAGGTCAGCTTCTCCTCGATCAGACATGGCCACACGCTAGCAGGAATCAAAATCCTCATGTTAGCCCGTCTCAAACTATCGATCCTCTTGCAACCAGTAGCGACAACAATTGCCCAACGAAGCATGCTACGCGCGAGAGGTGCCATGCTAAAAATGACACATAAGATACTAAGTACGAGGGTCCAATAGACGTCCAAAACTCAACACAACTACCCATAAACTCAAGAAGGATAAGCACGTAAAATACCATATTCACACATAGGCCCTAAATGCAACTATATGAGGGACTCCTAGGTTATAGTCTAGGTTCAACCACCTACTTCTCTATAACCAAGGCTCTGATACCAATCTGTCACACCTCGCCAATGGCGGAAACGCGAGTGTAACATCATGGATATCATCACAACACTTGGCGTCTAAATAGAGAAATACTACATGCAACTTAATAGAGCAAAGTACAAACACAAAGTGTCGTAACGATACCCCAAAATAAATAACCAAAACAATCTCCAAGGTATCTTCATTAAAACGTAAAGTAAAAATGAAAGACAATCAAGTATCTCAACAAATCCAACTTAATCAAATTAAAACTTAAAGGTAGTCATCCTCAAATGCAAACTAGTCCCTTCTAGTCACGCCCTTCTATCTTAGCCTTAGAATGCTCACCTGAAAATGATGCTTAAAAACGTCAACATAATGTTGGTGAGATTCATAGGTTTAAGACACACAATACACCTCGATTATCAGTTCACTGTGATTATAAAACATAGCAGGACAGCAAAAATATAGTTATTATACAACTAACATGCAATCACAGCTTACGGGACGGAACGTGCCCACCGATCCAAGTATAAATTGGGACGGAACGTGCCCACCGATCCGACCACCAAAATTGGGACGGAACGCGCCCACCGATCCAATATAATGGGTAAATTAATACCCTACGGCCGGACCACGCAGAATAATAATGAGTAGAGCCACTAGGACTTTCCCACTCAAATAATCACCACACAGAAACACCACAATAACATGTAGTATACATATAATAACCATTACAAGTCCATGCTTTTTATTAAACACATAATCACAGTAACTCAAAACATTTAAACAAGCATCATCTCCATCCCAAGTTTAAAACAAAGTAAAAATTGGGACTATGAAACTCACCTCAACCTTGCAGCTTCCAAATTATCCACACACAAGTCTAACCAAACAAAACGTTACCACATTACACGTGACCAAGCTAAAAGCTATAGTCCATGTAACACATATATGATGGATGTCTAAGGTTCATATAACCCACCATGGATTACCTAGACTCCATACTAATCACTACCAACACCTATACTCACTAAATCCCTTAAATAAAACATCTCAGAAAACGCAGATTTTTAGGGTACTTTGACCCACATAAAATCACGACCAAAAATCATCCACAAATCACACCAAAAATTCACCATCATCCTTCATAAGCATAAAAGCTTCTCCCAGAATGCCATGCACCAAAAACATACACAAGTACCCAATGAAAAATCAAACATGACAACTACCCAGATTCGGATCTGAACGCACACCAAAAAGTTTTGACCTCTTAGACATACTCGCACAACTTATTATCGTCAAATTTTCGCGTGGAAGTCAAACATAATATAGAACTCAATTCTCAAAGAAGGGCTAACCCAAAATACACTTTTTAAACCACTTTTGATCTCATTACTTCTAACCTAAATATGTCCCGGTTTAACTGTTTTGACACCTTAACTCATAAAATTCGTTTGACTGACTTCCCGACCTCGAAAACACTCGTGGTCGGACTTTTTGGAAAGCTATTTCACTGAAATACAATTTAGACATAAAATTCGTGATCTAACTCATCTTCATCTATTAAATATCATCGAATCTTTACAGCCTTAATATTCTGTCAGAATCTTAACTCATTAATTATCAAGTTTTAAACCATAATTACTTCACCAATCAACATAATATTACAAATTAATGATTCCCACATGTTTTATAATCATAATTTACAGATCTAAATATAAACCCTAATCCATCATATTATTGCTACATGAATTATATAAATTAATTAAACATAAGTATTATAAATTTACCTTGATTATTGAAAGATGAAAACCCTAAAAAATATTCTTCTTCTCTTTTCCCTTTGCTTTGGTCGAAATTCTCATTAGGGAGGAATGAGGGTTTTGGTTTTTTATTTATAGTGTACCATGGAGAATTCTAGAAAATCTTTTAATTGGTAATTAGATTTGGTATCAAATTTGGTTTCCTAATTCTACCCTAATACCCTTAAATCGCCGCCCATATATATTATATATATATATATATATATATATATATATATATATATATATATATATATATATATATATATATATATATATATATATATATATATATATATATATATATATATATATTTTTTTTAAATTAATTATTACACTTAAAACCTTATACTCTTTATATTTTATAAAAACCTTATACCGAAATTAACACCTTACGCGATAAACTTTCATTTTTACGACAACCTGGAAAAATATCATTTTCAAAATAAAGTTTCCAAAAATAGAAATCTCACACTTACTATAAATATAACTCATGAAAACGACCTCCACGTAACTTACTAACGCTTCAATTATTTGAACGAAGACTTGTTACGCAAAACCACAAAACACCAAAACTACACAAGTCATTTCTACACCACCAAGGCGATCAAAATGAACTTTTCTCAAAATTTAACACTTCTCAACATGACGAAACTCTCATACCAAGGGATTTAGTGCTAACACACGTACCTATTACCCATATACCGCACATATGCCACATATACCACATATAAGCACATAGTACACACCACATAAAAGTTAAATAGGTTGAGACTATTAGTTAAACTAACCTGCTAAAATCACGGTTGTTACAAGATGATCCTTCAACACTCCTGAAACACTTAATAATCTCCTAATGGTCGAATTTTTGAATCCCAAGTTTGGTGGATTGAGTGTGTGTGTGTGTTTTTGTGATTTTTGAAATCTTGAGTATATATATTTCACTCCATCCGATCAGTATTTGATCCAACCGATTCGGATTGAATTGTTGCAAAAACTTCACTTTTTCACTTGACAACACTGATGGTTCTTGTGAGCTCAAATGAAAATGGTTTTACTCTTCAAAAATACCTTTTCTTTTGTATAAATACTCCACCACACTAGTCTACCAACTTGTTTTTCAAGTCTATCTCTACTAGCTCTAAACAAAACTTAACTCTAAAAACTCAAAACATAACTTCATAAACTTAAAACTTAATAAAACCAAGACAATCAAAAGGTCTTAACTTAAACTCAAACTTAAATGCAAACATTAAACTACTAATAATTCATAAAAATTAAAAGGAAAACAAAAAAAATACTAGCACAAGCTTTGTGCTTTTATTCTTCAAACTCTTGTCTTTCATCCTTCAAAATACTCGTGCCTCAAGATATATTCATTTTGAAACTTCCCGGACAACTTTCGGTTAGTCATTTGCGTTTTAAACTTCCTTGCAAAGTTCCTTCCATCTGGACAAACTATATCAAACTTCACATGCCATTCTCCGTCTTCTTTTTCCTTCTTGTAAACACTAGATCCTTTGGGTCCCCATTCCAAATTCTTTAGTTGGACCGGTAAAGATCCAAGGAAATCTGTCAATTTGTTAATCACAAAAACATTCTTAAAGGGGTTATAGAAAGCCTCCATCGCTAGAGCTCTTTCCATCTCATCTTCAATATCAAAGTAACTTGGGACAACCAGCCCATATTTAGGCGTCCCTTCTTCATCTCTACCTACTTCAAAACAACCCAAGTGGTCTTCTTCTTCATCTTCATGCACTTCCTTAACAATCTTTCCTCTATGTTTAGGATAATACGTATGCTTCAAGATTCCATCACTAATAGTCATAGTACCTCTACCCATATCTATAATAGCTCCACAAGTTCTCAAAAATGTTCTTCCTAACAACAATGGTAACTCCTTATCCACCGGAATGTTAAGCACAAGAAAATCGGCCAAGAAAGCTTGATATCCTACTTGGACTCTAACATTCTTTACTTCTCCCATCGCTTTTGCTTGTGAATTATCAGCCATAGTAAGATTATATTGATTTGGTTGAGGATTACCAAGTCCTAATCTCTTATACAATGGATACGGCATTACATTCACACTTGCTCCCGTGTCAGCCAATGCATACATCGCATCTGTTCCATTCACTTTAATCGGTAACACAAAATTTCCCGGATCGCTCTCCTTTTTAGGCAACCCATTCTCAACTATCCTTTCTCTTGCAACCTCATCAAAATTCTTATCTTCTAACCTAGCCCTTGCCATCATAACTGCATCCAACTTCTTAAGATAAGTCATGTAATTATTCAACACATCAATAACCGGCTTTTCCTCCATAAGCTCCTTAAACTTCATTTCCAAATTTTCCAAAATCGCTTCCTTTTGCTCTTGGGTTAATGGTTTAACTATTTTGGGTGTTTTGGGTGGTGAACTATATGAAAAACTTTCATTCTTAGGGGTGGAGGGTTGGGTAAGTTTGTTAAGTGGTGTTTTCTTTCTATTCGCTTTTCCCATTTTAACAATCTCTCCCTTTCCTACCTTTTCTTCTACCATATCATCAACATCAATCCTCATCTCTCCCAATGCAAAATCAATCCTACACTTAGTCTTAACCATGAAATCTCTACCAAACACAACTTCCGGTTCATCAGCATTCCCATATTACAAAACAACAAAATCAACTTTGAAAACATGACCATGAATATTAACATTCACCTCTCTCACTATCTTTCTTCCATAATCCTCATAGTCAAGTCTAACAAAACCAAGCTTACCAAGCATATCTTCCGTAATGTATTTTTTTTTTGGTGCAAAGGTAAATTTATATTAATCACAACCAAACTGTACATCATAAAGATAACAGATAATGGACATGCCCAAAATCAGAAGCTCAATACAGAAACTAGAATATCAATCCAAACCTATAGCTGATGTACAAGAAACAGAGTTTCAAATCACACTCTGTTTTAAGAGATGAAACAGAGTCTAACATCCTGCTACAACAAACCAGGATTCATCATTTACCTTTATGCACCATTAGACCATCTAGCTACATTTCCTTTTCATCTCCACTCCATGATCACTCAACACACATCCACAGTAACCAAAGAATGGAGACAAAAGGCATCACTAGGCACCCATAACCCTTCCAGTCAAGAGCTCTTCCAAGAAGCCTACATTTCCTTCTCTTAAAAAAGGCTTCAGCTTCTTGGAAACACATACCTTGAGGGAAGACCAACCATTACCTCCTTTGGCAATGTATTGGGTGGACCAAGCAGGATCATCTTTCACTCCTCGCTATTCCACCCATCATACACTGCCCACCCAAACCATATACCCTTCACAATACATTGCCTTATATTATGGTACATTCTTATGAATTAGACCTCTCATTAGATCCATCAAAGCCCACACAGTTTCCTCCCAAGGCCAAACTGTGAAGGAGAATGAGGATCCAATGACTACAGCCTTACCATTAGAACTCCAAGTACTAAGACAATGCATTGTTATGGTCTGCAAAATGAAACAGTTTGCATTTCCAGGATAGAAATACCAACTGTATGTAAAGAAAAGATAAAAATCCTTAATGCCACACACCCTTAAAGAATCTTAACCCTCAATGTAGATTGCTAAGAAACCTCTAGCCACAAACCAGGATCTCAATACATCAAACCTCATACAGATTCTCATTTCAAGACATTTGCTCTTTTGCAAGTAATGCCCCATACTCTTTCCAATCTTCTAACTGCCACACTATCTTTCACTGTCAAACTCATAATCCTAGACTTCACAGTCTCCACAATACTTTTGAATACATCTTCACTGCTTCTAGTAACATCTCTAAATATTCTCCCATTTCTTTCCTTCCAAAGATTATAAACAAAAGCAGCAAGCATAAGCCTTCTTACCACACTTCTCTAAATATCTTCCGTAATGTAGTTGTCACCATATTCCATATTAAGCTGAGCATCCCAAGCTTTTATACCTTCCACACCACAAGGTGTAGCATATCTCATGAATGGTGCATCAAACTCTTTAGGTGGTGCTCGTGTAAACACAACAACTCTTTTCTCCTTAGGTAAACAAATCTCGTTTTCTCCAACTTCTTCTTTCCTTTCAAAATCAACCTTAACTTCTTCCAAAATATTTTCCAAACTCTCCAATGAATCACCCGAATCTTTCAGCATCTCTTCCAAATTTCTCAAGTATTCCGACACATTGCTTAAACTCTCCATTCTACTTAAACACTAACTATAACATAACCACACAAAAAAAAAAAATAATAAAAAAATAAAAAATAAAAAATCCAAACTATTAGCGTGAGGGTTAGTTATAATCGAAACATATTAAAATATTAAACTAAAGCAAGCAAACAAACAACTTCAAACTCTCAAAATATCAAAACAACTAAAAATTAAAAATTTCAAAAACTTTTACCGAGGCATCCATCCGATCGGTATTGAACTCCATCCGATCGGATGGTTGAATCGTTAAAATCAAATTTACCCAACCGAATCGGATGCGGGCAACATCCGATCGGTTAGATCGAAAATTTTCTAAAAAAAAACTTTAATTTAACTAAATCTAAACTTTAAAAACTTTTAATATAAAAACTAATAATTTAAAATAAACTAATTCATGAAAAATAATAAAAGTAATGGAACATTATTACCAACATTAAATTTTAATTAAACTAATTAATACTAAACATTAACTAACACTTAAACAAAAACTATTAAACTACTCATCATTAAACCTACATTAACTATATTAACTATATTTAATAAAACATTAAACACAATTAAACTATCCTAATTACCCAAATTAATCATCCTAATTAATCTATCACTAAAACAAATTAAACATAACAGTAAATAAACATTAAAACTGAAAATTAAACTAAAACAATAAAATCTAAATAGTTTTACCGAGGCCACCAACCGATCGGATGGGAATCCATTCAGTTCGGTTGGCTCCGAACCAATTTTTTTCTTTTTTTTTTACTTTTCTTTACTACAAAACTTATAAACTACCAAACCAAACTACCAAGTAAATTAACAAATTCCCAGGCAGCGGCGCCAAAAACTTGGTGTGTCGTATATCGTGCAACTTTTAAAAATTTATAAACACAATTTATCCAATTCTCTAATCAACACATACGAGCAAGTATACTCGTCCGTGGTAGTAAAGGTGGGTAAGTCGAGATCGTCCCAAGGGAATTGTTGTTTGGGTTTAGTAAAATAAGTTTTAACAAAAAGGGTTGTCAATCCAATTTGGTGCAAATTCTAAGGTAAGTAAAATCCAATCAATCAAAAACAAATATACTTGTGTGTAATTTCTTGACCAATTGTATAGAGTAATCTACCAAGTGTGATGCACAAAACTAACGATAAAGTGACTAAAAACATGTTCAATTTGAGCGTTATCACCGGTATATGATTAATCTCATCAAACATGACATGTATTCATCTAATATTTCCCTTTTCCCCTATTTTTCAATCATTTTTTCATATGTCGATGGAAAATGTTGTTATAATTTAAAAATTATTTAACAATTAAATATAGATAATCAGTTTTAGAGTAGAAGCATAAAATCTTTAAAAAAAAAAAAATAAAAAAATAAAAAAAATCCATTCCAGTGAGCTAGTTGCATGCTTATGACTAATCAAAATAAAAAACATCATATGTGTACCTTGTGATTTGGAGAGGAGATAAATCACGAACACAAAATAAAGTATTCATGTGACCAAAATCCTTACGTTTATCTTTACTAATCACGTAACGGGTTTACTCCCGTATTAGTCATCTAAGCTGAGGTCACTTTGCGTAAGCGCAATTCTCTCATTTATGGGATGTTGTCTTACCTTGAAGCAAATCACTCATCTTACTTGCATCAAGATAATTAGTGAATGATTTAATTGTGGGTTAACTAAAAATTATCAAATTTGAATACCTGAATTTGAATTCTTGAAATATAAACATCCTTTGAATATTTTTAAATATCTCACACAAACATTCTCTTACACTATTGTACTTCTTGTCCCCTATACCACAACACAATCAACTACATTCTTTTATATATCATTCATCCCTTACAATGCCGCCACACATTCTTCTTCTTCTTCCCTAAAATAAACTAATCACAATCCTTAGCCTCCAAGCTTTATCCAAAATCACCACATTCTCCATATGTGATTCTTGGATTGGTCACATCACCTTCTTACACACCTATCATCCTACTACTTCCTCACATACTCTCATTCAAATTTGAATTTGAAATCACCACTCACACACACACATCACATGCCTCACACATACAAACACACTTACTCACAACTCTTCTAATTTGAATTTGAATTCAAATAACACCTCCTTCATACAACCATTATACAACTCATCTCTTACACATTTTCTTACACACCCTACAGTATAGTTCTTCTCGAACACACTTCCCTCTCAAAATCACTAACTAATTTGAATTTGAAATTCAAATTACAACTCTTAGACAACTCATTTCTTACACACTCACTCACACACTTTAATCCTTCCTCTCCAAGTTAGAGTTTGCCAACTCACTTCTCTCATACACTTTTACAACTCTCTTACACATTCACTTACACACTCAAGCCTCTCACATCATACAACTCATCTCACTAACAACTAGTTTTAAAAATTGAAATTTGAATTTCAAATTTGGGAAGACAAGGTAATAACCAACTCTTGGGGAGCACACAAAGTTATTGCCCAACACACAATGTCTAATGGTTCTTCTCATTCTCTTTGAATTGGACTAAACCCCTAACTATCTAGTTTCACTTCACAAATGTTTTTAAACACCAAAACCTTGTCCAAATGAGTTGGTAGACCTTATCCCACTTTGAGTGTTGGAATGTTATTGGAAAGGTCAAAGGTGAAGTGCAATTAGGGGATTAACAATATATGAGTGCAAATAAACAAAACCCAAGAAAATTCTAGGGAGTACCCAGTGCGCTGGGTGACGTGCCAGCGCATGTCCAGCTGGCCAGGGTCATCTGGAATTTCTTGGGTCTTGTTTATAAATACTCACCTCTTGTCTTTTACATTCTCATCTCCTGCCAATCATTCTTTCTAAATAATTTATTTTCTCTCTACCCTCTAAGTCTATTATCTTATTGTGTTCTAACTTCTCATCTAATCATCATTTGAAATAACACCTTCTGCAAGAAAGATTCACAAAAACCTAATCCACTCTTTTGAATTGTGTCGATGATCTTCTTCTCTATACCATTTCTTATAAAATTGTGTCTCTAGGATAGGTTAGGTTGTTCATAAACAAACAACACTTATAAATCATTTGAAGTCTTACTCAGGTTGTTGATAAGCAAGGGTGTAATCAGGTCTTGTATCTTGGTGATCAAGCCTAGACCGGGGAAGGTCTAGTTGGGGTTTGATACTTTCGGTGGGGAAGTCTTTGTGGTCTTAGTGGTAAGTCAAATCACGAGATTCTTATGGGTGGTTTCTGAGGGCGTAATACCGATAGAGTAGCTCTTTGTAGTGACGTTGATCTTAGTGCATATCGGTTGAGTGAAGTTGTAATAATTTTAGTCCACCGTAAGGATTATATTTAGTAATAGTATAGATGTTGTGGATTATCAATTGGACGTACGGATGGTATAAACCCCCCATCCCGAACCAGTATATATTATGGTGTTTATCTCTCTTTACTCTATCTTTATTATGGTTGTGATTGTTGTTGTGTATAACCACTTGTTCGCTCTTTGAGACTAGAAGTTGTTAAACTTCAAATAAGTCTTAAAGACCGTATTCACCCCCCCCCCCCCTTACGGTTCTACATCATGCTCATTTAGACGAAGAAAGGAAGAAAAAAAGTTTCAGATTTGTAACCGACATCTATGACGCCGTCACGAGAAGTGCCCAAAAAGTGCAAAATTAAATCAACTTGCGATGGGTCATGTGACAAATGGTAATTTTCTGTACTATTATTTTAATAGTAAAAATATTTGTTTTATCGGAAAATGCACATTATTTATTTTCTGACACTTATTGACAATATAATTTTTAAAAATGAGAAGCTATCTGGTTTTTCCTGGAAAACGACCCCGCAAGCGTACCATCACTCAATTAGTTATGACAATAATTAATTTAACTCATGTTCGAGTCCATAAAAATGTTCTTATAATACTTATTTTAAACACCCGATACTTATACAAGATACATTTCCATAATTTTTATAACTTTATTACACTCTATTTTGTCCCACTAAAATTTATTTCTAGCTAACTTAATACCTAAATATATATAATACATTATATATACAAAATATCTGAGATATTTTAGAGACAAAATCTTACAAAATCAAATCAACCCATGCCTCCCTCCATTCCTCCCATTCTCACGCCATACACCCCATCACCACCATACATATCTTGACGTTTTACCAATCACTTGTATTTACCATTTTACCCTTTTATTAAATTACCAAAATGTCCTTTTTGGCACTATAAATAAAATATAAAAACTAGCTCATTTGGTTACTTGTAAAATTCACAAAAACACTATCTTTTCTCTCCATATATTCGGCCAAGGTGGAAAAACAAGGAAGAAATATTTGGTTTTTGCTTAAAAGTGCTTATTTAGTGCTTATTCGGGTTTATAAACTAGTTGCAAAAGGTTTTGGAGTTATACTCGGGTTCTATTGTTCTAGTTCCTATCACAAATTCATCATATTCAAGTAAGATTAAAAACCATTTTTATACTTTTACTTATGTATTTTTATACATTCCTTATGCTCATTTATGCATTTACTAGGTTTAAATATTTATTTAAACTCATTTCATCACCTATATCACCTATATACATGTTTGAGAGATCTTATCATGATTTTATTTTATTTTGGAACTATATAAATTGTTGAAGAATTGGTGGAAGAGATTAAGATAGACTTGGAGTTGATTTGAAGGGATTTTAGTTTAGAAAATGGATTATTGAAAAATATACGCGAAAGTGCTGCCCAAATTTCTAATTCTTAAAAAATAAAGTTATTTTTACAAGGATTTAGTTAAAGAAATAGAAAATAAATTTTCTAACGAAAACATGGTCGTTTGAATGGATAAAAACGGATTTATAACAAATAAAATACGAGTTTTCCAAATATATTATCGATAACTATTCTTCAGAAAAATAAATAGTTTGCTGTCCAGATTTTTATCAGGGTAAAACTAAGCTTTAAAAGATAAACCGAGTCCCCGAGTCCTTAAAATGTGTTAGCACTTTTAAATACCTTCGCGGGGATAGGTAGAACTTTAAAAACCGAGCTATAACGAAGAAGTTATGACTCAACAAAGATACCGACGAAAAATATTATTTTGACAGCTTTCTTTTAGTGAATGGTAAACTATTTTTATTTTTAGAAATGAACTTTGGACACTTTAGGTGCGGTTTTGGATAAAATGTCATAAACGAAAGTTGTGGTGTTTTGGTTACATACTTTAGTCGAGTCGGAAACTTTTCAAATATATATTACCGAAACACTCATATCGTAGTTACGATACATACCTTGTAAAACCCGAAAATTTAAAACATGCAAAAATTACCAAATTACCCCTGAAACTTTAAAATTTAATTAAAGCTTATTTAAAGTACCGAATTAATCTCGAACCTCTGGAAACGAACTACAAATCAAGCGAGATAATTTTGAGGAAAGCTTCTAATATTTCTACAATGTACAAAAGAGCATAAATTACACTTAAATACTACATGGGCCGATTATATACATATGTTATAATTTGATTTATTTAAAAACATTTAAATTACAAATTAAATTAAGAAAATCACTTAATTAAGGTAAATTGATTTGGTAAAATTAAGAGGTCCGATTCTTGAGCCTATCACTCCCCTAATATTCGGTCTTCATCCTAATATAACAACCCCATAATTTATTTCTCCCAATTAACCCTAATTATCTTATACCGAGCACACCAAAAATCCCACACACATCATCCGATTTTTCTGAAGAGAGGAGGTATTTTTCTGGAGTTCTTGGTAGTGCAAAGGAGGTGGGAAAAATAGCTACAAGTCTTGGGAGTCGCTAGTTTAGGCGAGGTGATTTTGGAGTCGAAAAACTTGGAACCGAGCAACCTAAATTCGTCCCGTGTGATTCTTTCATTCTATAATTTTTCTGGTAATTTTCTAGCCTTTTCCTAATCATATATAACGTGTAAAAATCATTGAAATCAAACCATGCGTCATATATTGATCGAACGAATAATAACGAGCATAAAACCCTAATTTTGGATAATCGGATCTTATTAATCCATACGATTTTTCCTGAGCTTGTATATAATTGTCATGGGTTCAATATACATCATATAACATGAGAAAAATAATCATTCGAATTTTTTGAGTCGAATTCGTGATTTATGGATTTAATTGTATATCGGGTTTTTAGAACATAAAATGGGAATCGTGATAAATTAATAGAACCGATTGAACTAGGGTTCTTGTGTGATGAAACCTGGAAATAAAAGTGATATAATGATGATAAAATTATGGTATAATGATTGGGATTATTGGAATCGAGTTTTGGTATAGTATGGTGTTTACCGATTGAATAATAATTAGTTAAGGGGGTGTTTTGTAATTTTATGAAACTCGTGGGTATTTTTGTAATGTGTTTTAATCAGGGACTAATCATGTAAAAATATAAAATAAGGGCCATGTGTGTTAGTTTTGTAATTAAAAAGTTTAAAAGGTAAATATATATATTTATGTGTCGAATTGTAAATAATTAAACTAGAGGGACTAAAAAGGTAAATTCTGGAAACTTGAAGTTATTTTGAGTAAATAATAATGTTAAGAGTGTTTTGTGTAATTTTGAGTATTTATGGGCTTAATGTGTAATTATTATGGAATTATGATTTAATTTATAAGTTTTGTAAACTTAAGGGACTAATTGTGTAAATTCTGAAATCTGAGGGGATGAATAGTACTATATGAATACTCTGATGTGACATTCTGAATTTTAGTAAAATAATATGCTTGTTTGGTAAATATGGATAATAGTGGGATTAAATCATGAATTATGTAAATATAAGGTTTGTTTTGTAAATATTATAACTAGAGGGGTGTAAACTGTAAAATTATGAAACTAAAGGGATTATGATGTCATTCTTAATAAAATGAGTATTAAATCAGTAACTTGAAGTATTTTCATGTTATACCTTTAACTTTGATGAATTTACATTTAAAACCCTAAAACTATGAGAACTTGTCATAATTAACCCTGAACTTGTATAACTTGTCAAAATAAACATGACTTCCATAATAAGCTAATTAAAGACTTAACTTGAATTATATCACTTGAATCTTGCTAAGTATGGAAACTTACTAAATTCTGGAAACCTACTAAAAATAGAAGTTACTTATAATGGGAAGATAACTGAAACCCCTTTCGTATTTCTGTTTTCTACTCCTTAGGTTCGAGGAGGGAGTGATTTGATTTCCTGTCAGTCTTTTCTATTTTGTGTGCTTGCATTGGAATAAGGTACGGATATTCTGCCCTTTTCAGTAAGGGGCCTTCGTTCTCTTGATTTATTAGATTCGTTTAAGATTTCCCGAACCATTGCTATGTATCCCTTGTATTGTGAACCTTGATCTGTGTACTTACTCTTGGACCCTTGTTTGAACCCTTGCCTTGATCTTTGTCTTATACCTTGTTCTGAACCTTGCCATGAACCTTGATATGAACCCTGCCATGAACCTTGACCTGAACCTTGATACACTTGATATTATAACTGGATGAGAAAATCTTTTTAATAAATTAGGAAAATGTTTTAAGAAACTATTTGTAAGACTATCTTTACAGAAATCATTTTAAAAGACCTTCTTATTGAAAACCGTTTAAAGATTACTTTTATGGAAACCAGTACTTAAGAATTATTGTAACACCTATGATATGGACTTTAAATATAAACTGTTAAAGTGAGCTTTTATTATGAACCTTTGAACAAACTGAGATTGACCTTCCTGATATTGAGCCTTCTGATATTGAACCCTCTGATATAAACCTTCTGACTTGATACTTGATACCTGATACTTGACACCTGACACTTGACACTTGATACTTGACACCTGATACTTGACACCTGACACTTGATACTTGATACTTGACCTTGACCCACAGTTTGATATTACGAGCCACCCACCAGGCATGAGGTGTTCATGTCCTTGTCATTGATGCACCGATGACTTGACTCTAGGGTAGGAGAGAGATGTCCTATCCCGTCCCTGACTTGATTATATGGCGTGTATTGGTAGACTCTGGCCACCTGGGGCGTATGGATGCATCCTAGACTTGTTCTGTTTTCTGTATATGATATATGACTTGTTATCTCTGGTGACTGATGGTGTGTGCGATGCACGTCTTTCACATCCTGGAAGCCCGCGACTCCACCCCTGAGAGTTAGCCCCTCACCCTGTATTTGGTACCGAGGTCTCCCCTCCGAACACCCTGATTACTGGACTTGATATGATTTCTGTTTTCTGGGCTCGTAGTGGATTTCTGTTACCCTTACACTTACCTGTACTACTTTCCTTAACCCTTGACATATTCACATGACTTTGACATCACTTATCTTTCATTACTGTTACATTATACTTGTACATTATTTCTGACCGGTTCGTATTTCTTTTCTTATTCATTATTCTGTATTATTGCTTGTTTCTGTTATATCTGTTCACTGAGCTCTCGTAGCTCAGCCGCATTTCTTTTCCTGCGGCAGGTACATTTAAGCTAGGAGCTGGGTTTAACTTGGGATGAGAGCAACTTGTGTGAAGTTTGGACCTTGTCATTCTAGTGTGACCATTTGGATATTATTTCTGTTATGCCATTGTTTGGGCATTTTGGATTCTGTTTTGTACTTCGTTATTTCTGTCTTGCACTTGATATAAGTCGTGTTGACTTACTTTCCTTTGGATTTTAATGTTAAGGCTTCCGCTATTTTATTTCTTGAATGCTTGTATCTGATATGAAACCATGTACTTGTGACACCTTTACCCTTGTCGGGTTGGGGTGTTACATACCTGCTAAAAATCCCAAAATGTATTATTTTGACTATTTCTAAGGATTTCGAAAGTAACGTTATTTTATAACTAAACTTGCAAACAAACATTTACGGGTGATATAACATTTTATAAATTGCACACGACACACAAGCAACATCAAACACAACCACTTGTAAACACTTAAACTTGTTTAAACACTTTGAGTCGCGAATACACAAAATTGTAAACTAAGAATTGCCATACTAATTTAGGTCGCGTGTTGGTGCCACACACTGCTTCTATTTGACTTTGCATTTCAGATGACTATTTTCTTAGGTGAGTTTATAGCCCCACATTTTAACTTTACTTAGTTTGCAAAACTTGGGGTGAGAAACATGCAAAATCTTTTATGGACCAAACTAATCTTATGCTTATTTCATTTCGTGACTACATTTTGCACGCATCATTTATTACGTGACTACATTTTGCACGCCTCATTCGTAACGTGACTACATTTTGCATATTACGTGACTACATTTTGCATGCCTCATTCGTTACGTGACTACACTTTGCACGCTTTATCTGTCGTAGCTTCGGTAACATGGAACTTAGCGCAGCGTAGTAGGTTTTCGTATAACATTATGCACATTATAATGTTAACTCGTAAACTTATTGGTCCAACTTTACTGCTTTATGTAAACCTATGAACTCACCAGCTTTTTTCTGACTTTTTAGCATGTTTTTCTTAGGTGTTTAATTGTTTGATATATGATGATGCAAGGCAGTGCTTGGCAGGGGCATAGGCACACTTTTGGAGTGTACACATAACACTCATGACCAATGTTTTGTAATATGGGACAACTTAAAACCATTATGGGCCTTGTTTTCCGCATTTCATAATTATGTAAAACTTATGTTTTGATTAATGAAACTTTAAAACGGATTAGATAATCTGTTCTCTATTACTTGTGTTGTGATCCCAATAAGTAGTACCCAGATGTCACTTCCGCTGCGATCTTATTTGGGGGTGTTACAGATTGGTACCAGAGCCAAGGTTATAGAGAACTAGGTACACATAAAACCTAGACTATAACCACTTTTTACAAAAAACTCAACCTATGACCGCCATATGCCAGCCTGCCTTACTTGCCACTTTACTTATTGTTCCAGCAAGCTTAGCATATACTTACGTGCTATTTTGATGACACACACTTACGTGCTATTTTTATGACACATGCTTACGTGTTATTTTGTTTACATATACATATGCACTTATTTGATAGCTTATACTTTCTAGCCTTACACTATATACTATAAGTATTTTCTATATACTTACACACACGTGTACCGTCCTTGTCACAGACTATGCCTTCCCTTATGAAATCTTACTATTCAACTCCGAGATTAAACACTCGCCACATTCTACATGAACTATCATTCGACTCTGAGTTTAAACACTCGTCTTATTCCTTTGAAACACTTATATTACTATCAATTGGGAACTCACCCATTTGTTTGAACGCGACTTTAACCTATCACTCTATAACATGTCTCCTCGAAACATTTACTCTTAGAGCCTATTTTCCCTATGACTTACTCTCCTTTACTTATTTTGAAGAAACATGACATCTGAGAGGCAAGACCTAAACTTAGCAACCATGGAACAACTCATAGCCCAGCGAGTCGCAGAGGCTATTGCTGCCTACGAGGCAGGAGTCCCCATGGCTTACGATTTGATGGACTGGGAAATACATTAGGAAACTAAGAGCATTAACAACAAAAGGAAGTGTGAGGACGACTCAAAGTCCAACCACCTACCAAACAAGCGACAAGAGGTCGCCAAGGTTTACTCTGCTGGACCCAGTGAGCAGAAGGTCTATGCTGGCAAATCACCACTGTGCAACCGTTGTAACCTCCATCACAACGGGTCATGCACCGTGAAATGCCGAAATTGTCAGAAGGTTGGACATCTGACCAAGAATTGCAGAACCCCTGTTCGTGCTACTGCTCAGAGGGCACCAGCGGCTAATCAGAGAGCTCCTACCACCAACAACAAAGCCTCCATTACCTGCTTCGGTTGTGGGAAAAAAGGGCATTACAAGAATAAGTGCCAAAAGAAGAGGAGCTCACCAAGACTTGGATAGTGAGAGCGGAGGAGAAGCATTGTCTACTCTACATATACATAGTGAGACCTAAGTTTAGATTCTCTTAAGTTGTATCCCTGTGAGGTTACCTTAGTACTTTCTTACGAACATTGTCGTATTGTATGAATCCAGTGTACGTTTATCTTGAGTTATAAGCTTATTTGACTCACAATTATCTGAAATCTCATATCAACTAGATGTATCAATCGTCACCCGTTGCACTCCATATTTTACCACTTATCTTATAAACTATTGTGGTCACCATTTTACAAACTATCCTATTACAATGTAATAAAACGATTTGATACCTTATCATTATTTCATAAACCAACAAACGGTTCACTAGCATCTTGTAAAACTATATTACAATTATCCCACAAGTCCTATTATGGTCTTACGAACTATTTTGTTCCCCTGCGAACTACTTTAGCCATTGTTCTATAAAACAATAAATTACGTTGCTATCACCCTGCAAACCCTTTCGCGATCGCCTTACAATCCATTTTGTCGTCATCCTACAAACTGTTTTATCACAACCAAATTGTGACTTTACTACAACCTTGCAAATAATGAATTTTTTCCTATTTTTCTAAAAACTGTTTTGCAAAGTCATTTGACAAACTACTCTGCTATCACCCTGTGAACTATTTTTACTCTTTTGCAAACAAATATGGCTACTATCTCATAAACAAAAATACCGATATGTCTTCAAACTAATCCCAGCATTGCATCATTGGACCTTGATTACACAAAGCCTGATCACCTATGTATAATCCAGGTAAGACCATACTCTGCTAGAAATGGTTACCTTAAATTTTTTATTATAGGTTAAGTTTCTATTTCCAGTTTCGAGAAATCAAAAACTCGCATGTGTGAGTACATAAACGTAGTGCAACTTATGGGCATTCAAGCTAGTAAACACCTTAACCAAGTAGATTTCTACTCAACCTTACCGCATAAATTCAGCTTTACCCCACTTCATATTCTAATCTGAGAGGACAAGCTATACCACTAGTCATCGTAAGGCAACCCATCAACAAACATAGCACCTGCAAGGATAGCACTAGCGATTACAACCTTAAGACTACTTACGGAAACCAACCTCATAGCATCACGTTTTCCCTTATTTCTTGCGGCTCCGAAAAATCTTATCGTCAATTAGACAACCTCAAAATTCGATAGCTGCCGAATGACTCAAAACATACTCTCACTTCAAGACATCCGTGTCAATCGTTACGACGATTACATCCAGTTTCTTAAATCGAAATCTTACCTTCTGCATTGGATACTAAGTGCACTACTGAGTCAACCAACTGATTGCTAGTAGCAATCGAAACCATTCTTCAAGATCATACTCTAAATCTAATAAACTGCCTATTCGATATCGACCTCATGTCAGTTTCACTTGGAAGCTTCAAGGACATCATTGATATGGAATGGTTATCCATGTACCATGCTAACATCATTTGCGACAAGAAAGAAGGACGGATCATTTCACATGTGTATCGACTATAGAGAGTTGAACGAGTTAACGGTAAAGAACCGATACCACTTCCCAAAATTGATGATCTAGTTGACTAACTTCAAGGTTGTAGTGTCTATTCAAAGATCGAACTTCGATCCGGATACCACCAACTACGAGTCCGAGAGGGGGACATCATGAAAAAAACATTTAGAACTCGTTACAAACACTACGAGTTCCAGGTAATGCCATTTGGGTTTGACAAACGCACCAACGGTATTCATGGACCTTATGAACTGGGTGTGCAAACCATACTTGGATAAGTTCGTGATAGTATTCGTAGACGACATCCTGGTATACTCCAAGAACAAGGAAGAACATGAGAAACACCTCAAGATGATTCTTGAATTGCTTAAGAAGGAGGAATTGTATGCAAAATTCTCGAAATGTGACTTCTAGATTTCCACTGTATAATTTCTCGGTCACGTGATTGACAGCCAGGGCATTCGCGTGGACCCTGTGAATATTGAATCTATTAAGGATTGGGCGACACCAACAACACCAACTGAAATACGCAAAATCTTAGGACTTGCCGGTTATTACAGGAGATTCATTGAGGGATTCTCCAAAATAGCCAAACCGTTAACCACTCTAACTCAGAAAAATGTAAAATACAACTAGGGTGAAGACAAAGAAGAGGCATTCCAGACACTCAAAGAAAAGTTGTGTAGTGCACCCATATTGGCCTTACCTGAAGGAAGCGATGACTTTGTTGTATACTGCGACGCTTCACACAAAGGTCTAGGAGCCGTCTTGATGCAGAGACAGAGTGTAACACCCCCAGAATCGGGTCCAGCGGAAGCATACATGTCGCTGGGGTGCTACCAAATTGGTACCATAACACAGAGTAAAGAGAACAAATTTTATCTCACCCATTTAAAATAGATTTCATATTTAAAAGTGATTCGTTTACAACGTTTCAAAAATGGTGCGGAAATATAAGCCCATAAAAGATTTCAAGCGGTCCCGAATATATCAGAGTCTTCTATGACCATGCCATGCCCTGCCAAAAGCCTCCAGTAGCGTGCTATTGCTTTATACCTGAAAATACATGCTAAAGTGTCAACACAAGGTTGGTGAGTTCATAGAGTTTAGTGTAAAATGTAAAACATTTGAATAAGGATTTCCCAGCAAAGGCATTGTAAATCCACCCAGTTCCAAGCCCCGCCCATACAAGACTTGCAACCTGTGTGTTTACAACCCACTGCCAAATAAGATTTGGTTTTGGGTAAAAAAAGTAATATATGGACCAAGATTTAAAATAAATTTAGTTCGTCCAGTACATTCGGTTACGTGACCAATTCATTCGGTTATGTGACCAGTTCATTTGTGACCCGCTCATTCTGTCATGTGACGCGTTCATTTGGTCACATTACCCGTACATTCGGTTATGTGACCCGTTCATTATGTCATGTATGTACATAGTGGTGGAGCCGGTTCATTCGGTTAAGCATGCATAATCGTTTAAAGTGCTTGTGTCCATGTGTAATAAGAATTAAGTATGAAACAAGTGAATATACAACGCATTCGAGTGAATAACAAAGTCGTAAGTAGAACAGATAATGGTTTGACTAAACAGGTAGCATATTCAAGTAAATCAAGTATAGCATTTAGCTAAAAACGAGCATGTATTCTCCCCTAAACAGTTGTAAAACAAGTAAAAATAGGGGCTATGAAACTCACCTGACGCGATAGTTATGATGACAAAAGTGGATACTCTGAAATGAGGCACGATCTCTAACCGCAACCTAATATGAATGATAGGATCTAATGTAAGCAATGAAATGATGCTACACATGCAAATACGTATGTTACCGATACCACTAGTGAATTTTGAAAATAACGTTTATCGTCGAAAAATATATTTTTTGACGTCTCGTTAAGTTAATAAACATTTTTCGTGTAAATACGTTGAAACGATACTCCACGTTCCTCGTTTGGTGGTCTATCGGTGAATATTCGGTTTTCGTCGTAAAAATAGAATTTTTCATTACTTGAAAATATGACCAAATGGCCTCGCAAAACAAGCCATAAAACGGTGTTCGTTAGGAGTTAGTAAATGAGCTCGGCGTTTTTAGAAACTTTGTAACATTATCTTAAGGTCTTATCATTGTCATTTTGTCCATACGCGTCTCGATCAATAAGAAAAATGGCTCTCAACATGGTGTCTCGTAAAAACTGTTTTTAACTTAAACATTTTTCTATTAGATGCTGATAAAAACATGTTGAAATCGTTGGGTTTCAAATGCGTGTATCTTGGTCGTTATAAGCTCGTTTTCTACGTTCTTTATATCCACGGTTTCGTATTAATATGAACTAACATATTTTCAGTAGGTAGGCTCTTCTAGATCACATCCAATGCCTCGTTTTATCCGTTGAAATTCGTGTAACAGCACGTAATTTTCAGAAAAATAGTTTTCGTCGTCAAACTTAAAATTAGCGTATCTTTCTCGTCGTAAGCTCGTTTTTGCTCATTCCGGCGGCCACGGTTTCGTATTTGAAAGTATTTTCTAAAAATGTAAGCCAAAATGGTCCAATGTTTACTGAGTTTTCCAGATTTCACGAAAATGGACAGACCCTTTTCTATAGTTTGCAAAAATCACTTTTCCTAGTTCAATACTTGTTCTAATCACTTCCAATCAACACCACAACTAGTCTAAGTCTACCATACACCTTCTTAGGGTGTCATGGGTTCCTAGTCTTCACCAAAAATGGTGGATCTCATGGGATTACAAATAAAAATCTATAGATCTATTTTTTAGAAAGAAAAATAAACAATAAGTGGTATGTAACGTGTATATATTTGCATGATTTGTTACTAGAATAAAAAAATACATTAAATGAAAGTATAAAAGATTGGAAAATATATGTAGACACTTACTTGAAGATTTGATGAGTTTTAAAGAAAAATGCTTAAGTAATCCTCGAGGTTTTTATCTCAAAACCTTAACTAGGATACAAATGAGACTTGAAATACTAGATCTTGTAAAATTTGGTGAACTATTGCTTGATCCTTGTTCTTGGCCGATCATATAGGAGGGGAAGAAGATGAGAAAATAGTTGCTAGTTGATTTGGTTGAATGATTGTGTAAATGAGATAATAGAAGTAAAAGATCTATTAGTGAAATTCTTGGTCAAAGATAATCAAGAGCTAAATTGGACCTAGGGGGGAATGGGGCGTCCAAATGGGGAAAGGTGGAAGAGTTTTGTGGCTATTTAATGTTCTTGTCCCCAAAATGCATGAGTTAGTTAGTTTAAGTTGTGCATTGGGTGTTACCGGGTACCGAGTTAACTAGAAATAAATCTTGACGAAATAAAATAAAGTATGACGAAGTTGTAAAAATTATAAAATTACATTCCTTGCAAGAATCGGGTGTTCAAATAGTTATCGTGTTGAAATTACGCAAATCGTCGAAGTTATAAGCTTTTAACGGAAAATATAGTAAACGTTTTGAAAACACCGGGTAAATTAATAATATAATTTTTATATCATTATAATGAGTGTGAAAATATATTATGATCACTGTCGGAAGTGTCGGGTATATTATTTGTAGTAATGACTGAGTGGTAACGTTTATTAAATAAATTACATACGTTAATTGAAATTACGCAAACCCGCGAATGACCTGACATGCAGATAATGTTACAGATGATATGTAGACTACTTTAGTCTATATGATATGTCCTAAGTGATGTTCTATGAATACGCAGCTAAACCCTTAAGGTTACGCGAATTTTGAATACCCGTAAACCTAGTTTACGCAATGATGAATGATGACCATGAATAGTGATTTCCCTCCGGAAATGAATAGTGTTTTGTGAATAGTAAATTTTTTGAAAACATCTCAAAGTCGCAAACTGACTTAAAAATGATGAATAGTGAATGATGAATAGTAACCCGTGAATACTAAATTTCAGAGTTTTGATAATGACCTGAAATTACGATTTGTCATAGTCTCCACCCGTTAAAGGAATTCAGTCCCTGAATTCAGTTCGTGTTGGTCTCTGGAGTGGATTTGGTGAAAAAGATGTGAATGTTTGAGTCGCATTGCGGTGTTAAAAGATAAAACATTCATTAGATAGGATTTCGTAGCAGTACATGAAACTCATACGATAGAACTTAAAGTGAAACGCAAAAGAAATATAACACTAGAGAGTTTAGGTTTTGGGTTTATTTTTAAAGCAGGAGTTCTCTCCTTAACCGTTGTCATTGTCGTCTTGAGGAGCTTCGCACTTCAACGAGCTCTTCCTTCATTCTAGTTTCTCAGCTCTGGGCATTCACTCTTGAAGTGTCCAATTACTCCACCCTCATGGCAGGTTACCGTGACTTTCTGATTCATTACGAGGGTGGGAGCCTTGCAATCCTTGGCTTTGTGTCCGACCTTTTGGTGGTTTCCACATTGAGTGGGGCAAGGTCCATGGTGGTGAAACTGACACTTATTGCACTTGGGTAAAGTCCCTGCGTATCCTTTCTTTTCACTTGGTCCCGCAACGTAGGCCCTAACCACTTCATATTGTTTGTGTGGCGGCTGAACTTGGTCGTTTTCTTTGTTGTCATCCCTTTTTCTTTTGTTGTCGTGGTTGTTGTTGTTGTTGTTATGGTCATTGTTGTTGACAGTAGTCCCCTTCTTCACCACTTGTGCCATAAGCTTTTGAGATATTCTGATTGCTTCGTCCAGTGTGAGTAGATCAAAAGAAGTTACATCCCCCTGGATGCTGTGTGGTAGCCCACCAATGAAGTTTTCCAACAACTTATCGTTATCCGAAACCATAGTTGGACATAATGCGGCCAACTCCTGAAACCTCCTGATGTAGGCTTCGATATCATTACCTGTGGTCACCAACTCATAAAATTCTGTTTCCAACTTCTTCACCTCGGTACGTGGATAAAACTTCTTAGTCAGTAGCTTCTTGAATTCTTCCCACGTGAGCTTGTAAGCGTTTTCCATGCCAATAGGCTGTGCATAAGAATTCCACCATGACATAGCTTCCTCAATGAGTGTACTGGTAGCAAACTTTACCTTGCAATCCTCTGGACAATTGCATAGAAGAAATACATATTCTTTCTTTTCAAACCAACGGATCATAGCAGTGGCTCCTTCAGTGCCTTTGAATTTTACAGGATCACCACTCTTAAAGTCCTTGTATGTACATTTGCGACCATTTGTACCATTAGCAGCTAGCCCTGCAGCTTCTGCTATTTCTGCCCGGGCAGCGGCTTCCGCAGCCCGTGCAGCTACGGCCTCTCTTTCAACTACTAGTGCTGCCTCTATACTCTCGGCAACAAGTTTTCGAATTTCAGCTGGTGTCATTGCTTGAGTAGTTTTCTTTGGCGGCATGATTCTTCAAAACAAGAAAAGAAGAGTGAGACGTGATAAAGACGTTTCCTAAAAGTAGGTGCCCTAAAGTGGTGGTATGTGCTTAAACACATACCTTTTCTTGACCAAAACCGGACCCAAATAGACCAAAAACACGACCAAAATGCCAAATATATTGCGTTTTTGTGTTTTTATATGTGCAGGGACGGATATCGTGAAAAAACGACAAAAGACACAAGAAAATCGGGAAAACGAGCACGAGATTTGGAAGAGTGTTCAAAGCCGAAGCCGGGATGCATAAAAGTCAAAGTCAACCCATGAATTATCAAAGCTTGTCAAGACTAGCCCTTGGATTAAGTTTACAAGAATGGCAAGATCAGTCCCTTGAGAATTCAGAATTTACATTTATGGTCCCTATAATTAAATCCCTAAATCTCTTAAAACATTCTCTACCCGGATCCTACTTAAGCATAACCCAATTCCTTAAAATTTAACCCAACCCACTACACACTCAAACCTAGCCCATCCACATAACCTAGCCCACATCCCAAAACCTTAACCCGACCCGTCCATAAACTAAACCCAGTCAACTTATATCCAACTCACGGTCCAAAAAAATAGATTAAACTCACACACACAAACGCGCCTTTTTTCCCTCTATCCCCAGAATTCACTATTTACTAGAACCCTAAAAATAACCACACCAAAAATCACCACAATTAAGGGCAATTCCGTACAATCACGAACTCCTAGAAGGGTCTGACAAGGGACTAACACAAGGGAATGATACGTGGCAGCTATCTATTGGGCAAAACACGTCATTGCACATAATCTAAGGGCTATGATATGAGGGATTGGATTGAATGGCTATGATTAGCTCTAAAGTAACACAAATTGACGCGGATCGCCAACCTGGAGTCCCCAGAAGCTTCTGAAGATGGCTATATATAGCCCACCTCACTCACGGTTTGAGGGGTTAGATTCTTAGGAGTAGGAGTAGGTAGATTAGTGGTAGTTTTAGTCGTTTTTACTATTAAAATAGCTATAGCTTATCTGTATTTCAGTTTAAAAAGCTTTGTACTTAATTCTAGTTTTAATAAAAGTTTAGTGTTGATTTAAATTTCTTGCCATTAAATTTTCAGCAAATTTATTGTTTCAATCCTGTTTAAAGCTTTCAGTTGTAGTTTTCATAAGCTCAGTCAAGCTGGTAGTGATATTAGTTTGTTATAGCTGCTGGTAAAGATACTTTTGGTTTCAGTCAACGAAAGTCAAAGGTAATTAGTGGAGATGATTATGGGTTTAATGATGGTGGTTTATGGTTGCAGTGGGTTGATTAAGCCTATCTAAAGATAGGCTATGGTTGAAATAAATCCTATTTCAGTTAGGATTCCAAATTTGTAAGTTCCATTTTATGCTCTCAAATCTCTTACTGCATACATTAGTTATCTAGTATAGATGTTTATATAATTCAAAGTGATTGTTGCTGTTACTGCTTGTGTAGATCAGTTGTTAATTTAGTATCTTTGATTTAGTTAATTGGTAGTTTATTTCATATTAATTGCATCTTATAGCTTAAATACTGTTTGATCTTGCAAATTAGTGATCTAGCTGTTATTTGTTTAATTTCTCTGTTCATTCAGTCTTAAATTCAATAAACTGAGTTAGTTGAGGCATTTGTTTGGTGTTGTTAAGCTTGAATCTCAAAATGTTAGAGTAAACTGCCAT
This sequence comes from Artemisia tridentata subsp. tridentata, assembly GCA_021014915.2. Classification (NCBI taxonomy): domain Eukaryota; kingdom Viridiplantae; phylum Streptophyta; class Magnoliopsida; order Asterales; family Asteraceae; genus Artemisia; species Artemisia tridentata. The sequence goes on along the minus strand of CP139507.1, from coordinate 104,746,721 downwards.
TGTAAGGAGTGTTTGGTTCAGCTTTAAATGTGGTGCTCTTATTGTTACAGTTTGGATTTATTGGTTCCATTAGTAAGCAGTAGTTCTATATAGCTCATTTCAAGAGTAATAGTGGTAGGTTGTTTGTAAGAAAGTCAAAGTAGCCGTAAATCTCATTTCTGCTGATGTTTAAGCAAAATTTTGAATCTGAGAATCTATAATCTGTTGCTTATGGTGTTTTTGTTTGAGATTTTCATGTTTAAACAAGTTTTATATACATTTAGGAGTAGTATTAATCTGCTTAAATTCGATTTAGTCAAACTTAATTTGCATTTAATTAGTGAAACCTTACCTGTTACAACAGATCTGATCTAGCAGCTATTTAGGTTAACAATTGAGCTTAACTTTTAGGGATTTTTAGTTTTCTAGGTAGCCAGTCATATAAGCTTTCAGAATCAACTTTTGTTTTCCTCCAATTAGCTTATTAAGTTGCTTAAAATTCAGCTAGAAGTAGTGCTTTTCAGCCTTGGTTAGTTGTCATAGCTGTTTGAATATTCAAGTTCTAATCTGCTTAAATTGTTGGGTACATCTGGTTATTTGAGTGTCATTAAGCTTTTTAGTTGCTATTTGATTATTTTTGAGAAGATGGAATCTGTTTGAGCTCATTTGCTTAATTTTTGCTTTTTGGCTTATTCCCAATAAGCTGTTTCAGCTAATTTGTGCTTATCTGGGTGTTTATTTCATTTTTCATCAAAAGTTAACCAGTTTTTAGAATTTCTATTAAAATTTTAGATTTATTGAAGTTAGTTTGCTATTTTATTTGCATTTAATTAGTTTAATCTTGTTTTTAAATAATAAAAAGAAAAGAAAACAAAAATAAGTTTCAGTTTGTCATTATTAGTCCTTGTAATTTCTGTTAAAGTTAAAAATCGGGACTGGTTAGTTTTTAGTTGTAAAGCAGTTTGGTAATTGGCTAAATTAGTCCCTGTCTTTTATAAGTTCTATAACAGTTTCAGTTTTTACCACTTTAGTCCCTCGACTTTTATAAAACTTTTATTTTCTTAAATTTCTTTTATAAAATCAGTTTTAATAAATTTCATTTTCAGTCCCTTGAGTTTTTAGCTTTGCACTGTAGGTTTATTTCTTCACTATTAGTTTTATAAATCTCGGGATTAGCCCGGGATTTGCGTTATTTTTTTTTTGTGTGCTTTTATTTGTTATCGTAGATTGCTTTTAATTTTTCATATTTTAGTTTAATCAACACCAAAATAATCTTTCACGTTCACTTATTCACTTCACAATTTCACGACACCGAATCGACTTAAACTCCGTCAAACCTTCGTTGGGAGAACGACCCGGGGAAATATTTTCGCGAATATTTCTTTGGTAAAAATCGTACTTAAAAATATTACATCAAATCAAGTGGCTTGTCATAAAATGGAAGCTTGAGGTCGAGTTATGATTGGCTGGCGCGCTTCTAGGCGGCGGTTCACGACGTGATGTAGATGTGAATGTTCTTGCAACGATTGTATACACACACAGGAATTTTTGAAACCTTTAGAAATCGAGTAGAGAATCAACCTGGACATAATTTTATTATAACTATTCTCAGTATTGCAAAATTCATCTCTGATTCGGACATAGGTGGTCAGCCTATGTCCCACTGTCCCTGGTCGAATATAGATGACTAGTCTATATTCCACCGAGGTTCAATGAATTTTGAAATACTCAGCTCAGTTATGAGGTGAGATCCATGAAAAATCATTGGTATCTAAAGAACAAATAACAACATCCCAACCATCCATTCTTCCATCATCCAACGGTAGAGATTAGATTTGATAATTACAAACAAGGTCAAAACTGTAAATCTACCTCTAACCTATAAAAGGAAATTAAATAGTCAATTGTCTCATTTATTCACATCATCAGATCTGATAATTAAAACCGACATACAACCTCGCCAGAAAATCAACCTCCGCCGGCAAAATTAACCCCCGCCATTCACATCATAAAAACCTTCATAAATCACCGAAAAACCATCATTCACACCATAAAAACCGTCATTCACATCATAAAAACTGCCGGAAAATCACAGTCGTTATTTAAAATGGATGAAAATCAAAATTTAATCGATGTTATTGATGAAAATCAGCTAATTGAAATTCCAGTAGATGCTGTAGACAAAGGAGATATTGTCGATAATCTACCAGATCTAGAAAACGATTTACCATAAGTTGAAAAAGAGATCGAAGGTAAATCACGTGTGATTTGATCTTTCTTGTTTATTATACAATTTTTTTTAATGTAGAAAATCACAAGTGAGTCTGCTATTTTATTGTTTTTCATACTGATAAATCATTAACACAAAGTGATTCAGCATGAATCCCATGGGATTCTGTGTTTTATGCATCCCTTGGGTTTATAATGAATCCCATGGGATTCTGAATAAAACCACATCAAGTGATGCATAATGAATAACTTGAGATTCAACATGAATCCCAAGTGATTCGGCATGAATCGCAAGTGATTCATAATGAATCACTTGAGATTCATTCTGAATCCCAAGTGATTCGACATGAATCACAAGTGATTCATAATGAATCACATGAGATTCAGCATGAATCCCAAGTGATTTATAATGAATCCCATGGGATTTGGCATGAATCCCAAGTGATTCATAATGAATCACATGAGATTCAGAATGAATCACATGAGATTCAGCATGAATCCCAAGTGATTCTATATGATTCCCAAGTTATTTAGGATGAATCCCATGAGATTCCATATGAATCACATGTGACTATTTGATACATCCCTTAAGATTCAGTATTATGTTATCTTAATCCATTGAGATTCTGCTTTATATATACAGATTCTGTGAAATATCAAATGCAACATTCAGGAGTAACAAGTAAGTGTTTTTTTTTATATCATTTATCTTGGATTCACAATGAAATCCCATGGGATTCATTCTGAATCCCATGGGATTCATTCTGAATCCCATGTGATTCATTTTGAATCCCATGGGATTCTGCCACTAAAACTTATATTATTTTTAGGTACAACATGGTGTTTGTACCATTCACCGGTGTTGATAATCTTAGAAAGTGTGTCACACTTGGTTCGGGAATGCTTTTAAGAGACACTACTAGAAAAAGGTCTATCCTTGACTCGCATTTTATGACGCACGCTACAAGATGACGCGCAAATAGCAAAGTCATAAAATAAGAGTCATAACGAGTAAATTTTTTATTGGGGATGACTCGTTTTCAGAAGCATCATAACATAGGGTCATAATCAGTTAAAATTTAGCCTGCTAGATGACGCTCGTTTTGCTTCGTCCTAAATAGGGGTCATCTATGTTTTTTTTTCCCTGCACGTCTTATAACCTAATTAAGGTTACCTTGTTCATTTACAACACTCACCTCACACACACATCTTCTTTAACCAAACCCTAGCCCTCCCCCTCTTATCTCAGCAGCCGCCACCCACATCTCCAGCGCCACTCCTTTTTCCGGTGACTCAATCTAACCACACCATAACCACCAACACCCCTCACTCATCCCTCTCACCTCTCTCTTGATAATACCACCATGGCCACCTCCTGCTGCCGTATTCAACATGCGCCGCCACCACCTCGCCGCGCCGTCATCATCATCATCACAAGGAGATCAAGAGACCAAGGGTTCGTGTATTTAGATCGAGTTTAGAGTGAAGTTCGATTAGGGTTTTGTTTTGTTGTGTTTGTGAAGCCGCCGTAGCAGTTAGTACATTTTTTGAAGCTTGTATTTATTCAAGTTTTTAATAAGGTGATTAGTATTTTACTTTGGCTAATTTTTTTTAATTTTTTGATTATGTAAGTACTTCAGTAAGAAAAATTGTATTGGTAACATGGGTCTGGCTGGGACAGTGTGTTTTGCTTGGTTTAAATTAAATGTTTATGTGTTGTAAGCTAAGTAGTACTCATGACTCATGATATTTCTTTAAACATTTGGTTTACTTGTTGATTTCTTTCTATATAATTATGTACCTGGTATTCTAGCTAGTTTGATAGCTAAAATATCTATCTTTAATGAAATTTGCCACTACAGGAGCCAAGTAGCCAAAATGATATTGGTATTCAAAACCTTTGAGAATGTCAATATTGGGTACAATGGGTTGAAATGAATCAAAATGGTTTTAATTACGAATTACATGTATATTTCTAAATGTTGTTAATATTTATATTTGCAGGTACAAAAGATGCAAGAAATGTTGAGGAGCACCAAACCCCAACGTGAGTTAGGAGGTGACATTGTGTTTGTTTCAGAATTCATATATTATGCTAATAAGTAAGTTGAAATTGACTCTAATTGTTGAAATGAGTTATATTATGTTGAAGCATGATCTTTTTGACTTTGCAATTGCTGGATTGGGTACGGGTGCTCTTCTAGGCAGATTGCAAGGTCAGTTACTAATCACCCATTCATCACAACGCAAAATCCTTAGTCGGTTTTGCAAGAACAAATGATATGCAATTGCTAAAATTTCAGATGTTCTGATTGCTTAGATTCGATGTCAATTATAAATTGCTGTGTGATCGCCAACAGGACGTGGCAATAACCTAATCTAAACACCCCTTTACTGATCTTTGTCATTTGTTTAGTTGTTGAATAATTGTTGCTTTTGTGCAGCTGCATACGAATGAAGAAGACCAAGCTGCACAAATGGAAGTGTCTCGGTATGTTGTAATTAGAGTGCTTACGTTTTTTATTATATGTAATTTTGTGGAACGCATTCTTTATTATGTTGCTTTTACATTTGCAGTGTCTACAAATGTCCGCAATTGACTATTTCCATCCGGCGATAAAGAAGCAACCAGACCTGATGCGAAGAAAGCAAAAACAAATTAACATCATCGTTGGATGATTGGTAGCCCCTGAAATGCAGTTAAGAATATCTATTTATTTGTTTGTGGTAATCTAGCGTACCTAATAGATGGGTATTATGTATTGTAGTATTGTAGTAACTGTTACTCCATTGTTTTTAGGTACTTAATAGATGGGTATTATGTATTGTAGTATTGTAGTAACTGTTACTCCATTGTTTTTACGTGTCAGCGTAGGCTGCTGTAAGACGAAACACCTGGGGTATCACAGATTCATGGGCATAGTTGGTTGTGCAGGTTTAAAGGTACTACCACTATCTGAGCCAAACAAATGTGATGCAGGTACAGCGAATTGACTGGGCCTGTCATGCCTCTGACCTTGCTGGCGACACAACATCAAAAACACATCCATCTACGGTACTAGAACCTGTTAAGATAGCAACAATCCTGCAAATTAATCCAGACACTCTTATGGTAAGACACAAAAACCTTAATCACTAAATTTGCCATATATTTAGCTAATAACTTTCACGAAAATGCAGCAACACCAACGGCTCACTACGGAGGTGGTGATAACTGAGATCAAAGAAAACCTTGGATGGTATATGAACAGGTGCAGCCGTTGTCATAGAAAAATCTAAGACAACCGGTCTCATTGGCATTGCCAAGAACCAGGAATGAAATTAACGCCAAACTATAGGTATGCAATGGTAAAGTAAAAGTACATGCGAATAAATGTTTGACTTCTTCATCACAATTATTGAGTATGCGTAAAATGCATTACATTTTCAGCTATTGCTTCAAGATTATCATTTCTGAGGTTACTAGAAGCGGTATAATGAGTTGCTTTAGCCCAGAGGCGCATTCACTGGTGGCGGACTGCACAGACGTCCTCAGATACATAAGTGACCCTAATCCCATTTTATTTGCATAGGCGGGGCAAATGAGTATATTTGCAGCCATCGCAGACGTTTATGCTTTCTTCACTTCCCACCCTGTCTGAGCCTTATAAAATGTATTCGGTAAGAAGTTGGTTTGGAGTGACATCACTGAGCTATTATATGCTATTTTATGAGACATAGGTACTGCTTCTTTTTTTGTGTTTTTTCAGGTTAAAAAAAATCCATGATATCACTGAGCTATTATATGCTATTTTATGAGACATAAATTTAATAAAGTATGTAATCTATGTGCCATAAAATAGCATTTAATAGCCCAGAAAAATTGTGAATTTTTCTTTACACACGTACTGTTGGAAGCTGTAACAAAGGACAAGTAAGTTGTAGAAAGCACTCCTTTTTTTTTTTTTTTTTTTCCAGTTATAAAAGCATTTTGTTACTCTTCGTTTGTCCAGGTCAGCCACATTTCCATTGACTTAGAAGATCTGTTGATAACTTCTTGCAAAAAACATCAAAGTCTTAAATATAGACGTGACGTAAGTCAGAATTTGATCAATGAGATAGTTATCTGGTCTGTTTGACATCGTTTATTGGGTATGCGTTTTACTGATGATTGTTCATCTTTGATGTAGGTTTCTTTGAAGACCGAAAGGGAGAAGAAGAAGGAGAAGTACTTCCCATTGAGGAAAGTACCCCTCGGATATCTCAGGTTACTTCTAAACTAGTTCAGTTATAATAATGATGCGTATATAGGTATACATATAAGACATTTTCTTATCTTGAAACATTATTCGTCTATCTCGCATGACATGTAAGATTAAGGGCATAAACTGTGAATCTGTTGGAAATCTGCATCTGATATATACGTATCCTATCTTTATAAACTTTAGATAATTAGATACTGGCTTTGATTCCACATCATATTTCAAATTACATTTATTATTCAGCCTAGTGTGACCCCCGTTGATGAGTATGCTGCACTGATATATTATTCAGCCTGGTGCTATTCAACCACCATCTTCTTGCTCTAATAAATTACATTTATTATTCAGCCTAGTGTGACCCCCGTTGATGAGTATGCTGCACTGATATATGCTGGAAGGTGGGGAATCCATGGTGCTTCTCTTCCAGGTAGAGCAACATTTGCATCAGGCAATGTTGGATTTGCAACTTTTGGTGCCCCGCGTCCTATGGAGGTTTGTGCAGTGTTTTTACATACTACCGAAAATTTATTTTATTTCAACCACCATCTTCTTGCTCTAATGGCTGAATGCTTGTGCTATGCAGACTCAAGTTGTCAGTGATGATACCTGGAAGCTTGTTGACAAAATTTGGGAGACAAGGGTTCAAGAAATTAGAGATAGGGCAATAAAAGAAACTGAAGCAGAAAAGGAGAAGCCACGGGTTTTGATTGCCAGCCATTTCCTGTGACCATTGTCACCTTGTTTTATGGTTAGTGTCTACTTATCTGCAAATGTAGTGTTAGTAAGAGGGTTAAACGAAACACTTTAAGTATAAATCAAAAGGACGCTTGAGAGGTTTATTTTAATTCATAGACTTCTAATTGCTAAAGCCATATAGGATATGAAAAAGGGTTGATTGCCTAAAATGGAATACAGATTCACATTCAATTTCTATTTCAGGTAATCAACTTTGTTTTTACCCATAAGACCCTGGTCCGTTTATTAGAAATAGTTTTATTCTGGCTCAGACTTCTTTTGCAACTTCTGCTCTTTAAACTGGACAATTAATTGGGTTTCTTTCTTTCTTGGTGACTGAGCAACGTCTGATGAGTTCTGGGTCATGTGGCGAAAGTTATGCGTCTGATGAGTTCTGGATATGCTGCGACATTTGTGAGAGGTGGTTTCATGGTAAGTGTGTGAAGATCACTCCAGCCAGAGCTGAACACATCAAGCAGTACAAGTGCCCAACATGCAGCTACAAAAGAGCCCGTCCTTGATGCTGTATCTGTATCGTGGTGTTCTTAGCTGTGTACTCTAGTAGTCTCTAACTGCATGTTTAGTTATGTTTAGCAACGATAAACCTGGTTTATAATTTTGTATTATCAGGTTTTTAATATATGAAATGCGTTATTTTGATATTTGTGTTTTTAATTTTGTATTATCAGGTTTTTAATTATCATTTAATAGAAAATTAGGAACTGAAAAAAATTATTTAAAAAAAAAATTAGGTTATGACTCGCAAAAAGGAGAGTCATAAAACGTGGGTCATAAATGCGCGTCATAGAGGGATGACGCACAAATGCGAGTCATGAAGCTTTATGACTGGTCCATCCTTGACTCGCATTTGTGCGTCATAAAGCCTCTTCTTGACTCGCATTTGGAGTCAAGAATAGCTGTTTTTCTAGTAGTGAGAAGACACTGAATCATACACATGGTTACTAAGGGCATTCATGACTGCTTTCCATAAAGAACCAACCATGGTGGTAACGGATCAAGATGGAGCAATGAAGAATGCCATTGAAGCCGTTTTCACTAGATCGAAACACAGACTTTGCATGTGGCATATTCACCAAAAGATTCCAGCAAAGGTAATTTATCGAGCTTAACAAAAATTTGTTTTTTTATCACATTTGAATCACATAGGATTCTGTATAAATCTCATGTGATTCATCTATATATCACATGTGACTGCTTTTTATCTGAATCACATGGAATTCTGTATGAATCTCATGGGATTCATTTTTAAATCCCATGTGATTTACATGTGTATATCTTGTTATTTATGCTGAAAATAAGCTTCTAAAACTCTATTCTATCAAAAACAGATTTGTAAAGAAATATACAAAGAAACTGATTTCAAGAAGCGTTTAAATAAGATCGTTTGGAATATGTTCATGGAACCGTTGGAATTTGAAGAGAAATGGGCTAAGTTGATTGAAGATTTTGGTTTGCAAAACCACAAATGGATGACCAAGATGTTTAAACTACGAGAAATGTGGATTCCATCTTATTTTATCGACTCGCCATTATTTGGATTGATGAGAACCACATCAAGGTCTGAGAGTGAAAACTCGTTCTTCAAAAGTTTCACAAGTCCAGGAGCAACGCTAGTTAGTTTCATGATGTCCTATGAATCAGCAATGGAAAGACAACGTTATGTTCAAGAACATCTCGACTTTAAAACACTAGACGCAGCTCCAAAATGTGAAACACAATTACCGATTGAACGTAATGCAACAAGAGTGTATACTAGAACAATATTTCTTCTTGTTCAAAAGGAAATAATTGAAGCATGCTGGACTTGTACGATACAAGATCTAAAAATGGAAGAAGGTTGTGAGATTGTCATGATTAGAGACAAAAATGCGTTGGCTTATAGAATTCTTAATAAGGAAGTTGCAAAGGAACAAGAAGAGGAAGGCGAAACAGCAACAGAAAGATTTGTAGACTATAAGGTATGTTACTTGCTGTTATATACTACTATAATATGACACGGGATGCATCAAATAGTCACATGGGATTCATAATGAATCACTTGAGATTTATAATGAATCACTTGGGATTCATGCTGAATCACTAGTGATTTATGCCGAATCCCATGTGATTCATAATGAATCCCATGGGATTCATTATGAATCACTTGTGATTCATGCAGAATCTCAAGTGATTCATTATGAATCACTTGGGATTCATTCTGAATCCCATGGGATTCACTATGAACCCCATCGGATTGATTAATGAATCCCAAGTGATTCACAATGAATCCCACGGGATTCATCATGAATCCCACGGGATTCATCATGAATCCCAAGTGATTCATTAGCCAATCCCATGCGGTTGAGGATGAATTTTAATTCTTTAATTCTTGTGTTTTAAAAGGTACTACGTACTATAGAAGATGGGTCGGTGGTATGTACTTGTAGACATTTTGCACGATACGGTTTTCTATGCCGACACATATTCTGTGTCTTCAAGAATCGTGATATTAATGTCATCCCAAAACAATATATTCTGAGGCGTTGGACAAGGGATACAATACCACCTGAATTGAGAAGAAAAAGAAACAGGTATAGGGAAAAAATGTAGAAGTTGAAAGACTTACAAACGAAGCAACTTGCCTGGTGGTCGATTGTTTATTTCGCTTGAGCAATAATGTAGAGAAGATGGGAACATTTGTAGAAAAGTTGAAGAGTTTGAAAACAGAAGTCGAGGCCGTGGTGCCAAAACATCCTTCAAGAAAAACTGGAGATGTGATTGGAGATCATTTTGCTATTTCTAAACCTGAGAACGAAACAGTTAAAAATCCAACAAAGGCAAGAAACAAAGGAAATATTACAGAAGGAGAACGGAATGAAAGGCGAAAGAGTGAAAGAGAAAAAGCACTTCAAGTTAAAAAGAAACAAATGAAGCCTTGTAGCCATTGTGGATAGAAGACCAACTTGCATACGAAAACAACTTGTCCAAAGAACCCAAAGGCAAGGCAAAAAGCGATACAAATTGATGAACAAACATAAGTTACTTTTATTCTAGTTTTTTGTTAGTTATTTTTCTTCTTAACTTGAATATTTAGATAATTTGAAAGAATATATTTTGTTTACTGTTATTCATGTTTCTTACTTATATTCTGTATGAATTACAAGTGAGTCATCTGAGAATCCCATATGATTCTGAATGAATCACTTAGGATTCTTACTTGCCAAAAATAACAAATACAAGCAATAAGGATGAATCCCATAGGATTAAGGATAAATCCCATTGGATTTTGAATAAATTCACAAAGATGTTTGTTACTTATATTCTGTATGAATTACAAGTGAATCATCTGAGAATCCCATATGATTCTGAATGAATCACTTAGGATTTTTACTTGTCAAAAATATCAAATACCAGCAACAAAGGATGAATCCTATGGGATTCAGCATGAATCCCATGGGATTCTGAATAAAAACACATACTGATGACATACTAATGAAACTAACTGAACAATCTAGCATAACGACTAACTGAAAAATTGTTTTACCATTCACATGTTTCCAACTGATCTAGCGTAACAACTAACTGAACAATTGTTTTACCATTCACATTTTTGCAAAAGATTAGTTATAACTGATACCAGCAACAAGGATGAATCCCATGGGATTCTGAATAAAAAGACATACTGATGACATACTGATGAAACTACTGAACAATCTAGCATAACGACTAACTGAAAAATTGTTTTACCATTCACATGTTTCCAACTGATCTAGCGTAATGACTAACTGAACAATTGTTTTACCATTCACATTTTTGCAAAAGATTAGTTATAACTGATCTACCATTCAAAGTTCTACCAATAAATGTTCTAGCATAATGCTTAGCTGCACTCACGTGCATCCCAATTCCTAACTGCTTTATAAATTATTGACATCTTTTCAGAAGGAGGAAGTTTATCGAACTCCTTTGCTAGTTCAAACATTTTACCTGCATGCACATTAATCTCATGCAACAAAATCTTCGTCGCATACTTGAATCTGAGTCGCCTAAGCATGTCTGACTGCTCTGTAGACTCTGCAACCAGCCCAAAATCCCATTTTGTTGCCGCTTCACCAGTGTAGCTTTTCATATGCAACATAGTGAATATGCCGCAGTCTCGGAAATTTTTCTTTGTTCTCCATTTCAGCTTTGGGATTCTTGTCTTTACTTTACAAATGGTAGAATGCCTTGGGTGACGATAAATCTTGAGATGACGGGCAAACAACTTTTTCTACAAAATCATTAAAAAAAAAGAAAAGCATAAATTACAAGAATTCTGGGGAAAATGTCAATTGTGATTCTGTATGAATCCCATGAGATTCACATGGGATTCAGATAGAATCACATGGGATTCATCTGAATGAATTCCATGGGATTCATCTCAATGAATTACTTTACAACAGAAAACTAAAATACTTGGGATTCAGCTAGAATCACATGGGATTATGTATGAATCCCATGGGATTCATCTGAATGAATTCCATAGGATTCATCTGAATGAATTACTTTACAACAGAAAACTAAACTACTCACAAGTAGTTCACAAGTATCTTCATACTTTTCAGCATATGTTGCTCCAGAATCATTGTTATCTAGAATTGTCATTGTTGTTGCTTTAGTGAGGCTGAAGACAACCACATAAAAATGGCCTTCGTTGCGAATTGGATAAAAAGCCTGTTTAAACAAAACAAAAAACATTAAAAAAAAATGATAGAAAAAAAAACACAAATAAAAATAAAAATAAAAATAAAAAAAAAAAAAAAAAAAAAAAAAAAAAAAAAAACAATAAAAAAAAATTACCAAGTCAATGCCATCGAGAGCCAAGCCACCAACATTATTTTTAAACTGAGCAGACACTTCCTTTTCAAATTCTTCAAATTTAGCATCCTCCGACGACAAGGTTCCATCAAACATGGCTTTACTCTGTATATGCGAATTGGTAAGTCAGATAAACAGATAAGCAGTTTATTAAGCAAATCAAAAAATAACTACTTACAATACATCCTGTTGGAAAAAAGTCTCGTAATGGAGAACCAGGTTCTCTAACACTATGAAAACTCTCTTCATGATTCAGAATAGCAGCCCAACAGTCGACTACATTAGCATCAATCCACAACCCAGGTGCTAATGTTTCCATATTGAGACGCACAGAATATATCTCGATCTCCCCATTTGATTCAAAAACTCTTTCACTATAAGAAGAAAAAATAAATAAATAAATAAAAATATAATCATTTAAGAATTATATGGGATTATCAGTATGAATCCCATATGATTCAGTATGAATCCCATGGGATTCATGCTGAATCCCATGTGATTCCTTCACATTGAATCAGATTATAAATTACTATGAAACTTATGAAAAAACTACACATGTAAATAAATAAAACTCTTTAAGAATCATATGGGATTCACACAATGTAAATCCCATATGATTCAGTATGAATCACTTAGGATTCATGTTGAATCCCATGTGATTCCTTCACATTGAATCAAATTATAAATTACAATGAAAAAACTACACATGTAAACTTACATCTTGTCGCCTTGCATCCCAAACAAACTATTACCAAGAATAAACTATATCCAGGTAATTTTCGGTACAACCTTTGTCTTCTTGTTTACATATGGAGACAATAGGTACGAAGATGGTTTCACCACACGCTTCTCAGGAGTAATGGTAGCTGGAGTAACAACATCCTTTCCCGCCAAACCTTCTTTGAGCTGAATAAAATAAAAAAGATTTAATTAAAAAGAAACAATTATTAGGTGAAAAAAAGAGGAAAGAATGCAAGAATATTACATAATCTTTCTCGGCAGCTACACAAACCATCAGGTCATCAACCAAATCCACATTCTCATCTAACCATTGAGTTAAACCCTCTGGTGTACTGGTGATCTCAACCTCTTCACCAGTTTCTTCACTAGATGGATCAACTTGATTCTCAGCATCATTAACAGCATCATTAGCAACTGGATTTTCGGGAACTGCATCGATTTCTTTATCAGATGCTTCGATTCCTAAATCTTCTAAACCCACTTTACTACCATCATTTCCTTTATCCTTGTCATCTTCACCCCCATTTCCTGCATTGTCATCTTCATCCACATTATCTGCCTCACTGTCACCATCCCCATTGTCATCCTCATTGTCATCATCATTTCCATCATTTACATCATTTTCATCAACTAATCCAATTGGACTCTTGAAAATTTGAGAATACTTTTCATGAAACTCAAGAAGCTTTAAATCAGAAGGGTATTCTGAAAAAGCTTTCCTCAAGTATTCCTCAAGAACATTTCTTTCATTACATATAATATCCAACTTTTCTTCAACTTTCTTAAACAAATCCTCGAATAAATAACATTGGAATAGTCATAATAAGATAAGCACATTGGATTAGGAAGTGATTCTAATAAGAATCCCATGGGATTCATTATGAATCTCTTGGGATTCTAAACAAAGTCATAAGGGATTCTGTATGAATCCCATGGGATTCAATATGAAAACCATGGTATTCTAAACATTATCATATAGGATTCTAAACATTATCATATCTGTATGAATCCCATGGGATTCTGTTTGAATCTCATGGTATTCTGTATGAATCCAATGGGATTCAGTGTGAAAACCATGGGATTCTAAACATTATCATATGTGATTAAATAACATTAAATGAAAAAAAAAAAACAAAGAATTAAACGAACCTCTTTAAAAGAAGATTGAGAAAACCCACAATCAATAAAACCTTCAGACTCATTAACCTCAAATTCGGTCCATTCTTCGTGAAGTTCTAACTTACCCATAACCTCTTCTTTAAGCTCCAAGTCCTGCCTTTGGCCCATTAATAATGACGACCAGTTTTTGATGGCCGGACGAGTGCGAGCAATAGAAAGTCTCTCAAACTTTGTTGAATCCAAATACAAAAGCTGAAAACAAAAAACAAAAAATAAAAAGTGTAAGAAAGTTGCAACAAACATGGAAACAATTTAAAATTTCGTTTAATTTAAAACTTACAACGAGGAAGGTATATGGACCCGTGTATTGGTTAAGAAGAGTTGAAGGGAGTTTGCTGTATTGAAGGCAGTTGTGAATGTAGTCACACCAATCAATACCACTTATGTCAGTATCTTCACGAATACGCCTAACAACATCCAAATTTATTTGCCCCTTCAACCCGGCAACCATACCCATTGTGTTGGTAAAAAAAGTAAGAAAGTTAACTTTAAAAAGAAAGTCAACTTCCTTAGACTCAATCAATTTAAGGGCAATATCATTCACTCTTATATCCTTTACCAACTTAGGATAAAACTGACCAACACAACGCTTCTCAAAATCATCATCAACTGGTCTATAATCTAAAGAAAAAAAATATTTACCACCAGTTGGAATACCTAACAAGTCATGAATTTTGGCATGAGTGGCCTCAATTGACTTGCCATTCTCCAAATTCAACAAGTAAGTCTGAGCATTGAACCTAGAAACCACATACCTACCCAACCTAGACGGTATGTAATCTATATTAAGCTTGTTAAACGAACTAAAACCTATCTCAGACAAAAACTTCTCCATATTAACCTGTTTGGAGTCACAGATGGCATTATATAGAGCAATAGGAGCCGTCCTAGCATGAAGAATCGGAAAAGCAGAAAGATACTTTTCATGCTCTACTTCTTGAGGCGTCAACTCCTTCTCTTTCTTCTTGCCTCTCTTCTTCGGCTTCACATCAACATCCTCATCAGACTCTTCTTTAACGACCTTTTTTTCAAAAGATTCTTCATAAGATTCTTCAGAACATTCTCAGTTATAACTTGCTTAGAATCAGAAGAATCGGAACCCAAATTGTCCCTCTTTCTCTTCGCCACAACTTTAGTCTTCAATTTATGTTTCTTCTGATCTTGAAAATCATCGGTGTCTACATAAAAAAAACACATAATATAAATAGCTTGATCACAAGGGATTATGAATGAATCCCATGGGATTCTGAATGAATCCCATGGGTTTCTGAATGAATCCCATGGGTTTCTGTATGAATCCCAAGGGATTATATAGAATCCCATGGGATTCTGTAACAATTAAATAAAAAGACAGATCCATACCTTTTTGCACCTTCACCTTCTCTTTCTTTTTCTTCTGATCTTGTTGAGGATCTTGAAAATCAACATTGTCTACATAAAAAAAACACATAATATAAACAACTTTATCACAAGGGATTCAATATGAATCCCATGGAATTCTGTATGAATCCCATGGGATTCTGTATCAATTAAATAAAAAGAAAGATCCACACCTTTTTGCACCTGCAACTTTTCTTTCTTTTTACTCTTATCAGCTTTTGATACAACCCTTTTTCCGCTTAGGTGTATCTTCCTGCTCAACCAGCTTACTCCTCAAAACAGGCGCTTCCGACAAAGGTTTAGCAGCCTTTTTCTTAACAGACTTCGGCGACTTTGGCGCCTGCTGGTCCTTAGGTTTAACCTGGAAAAGAACCGGTAATCCTTTGTCAGCCTTCGTCTTGACCTTTTCCTTTGACTTATCTGAAATAACATTTTCCTTTGGCTTCTCCTTTGTCTTCTCACTTACCAAATCAGAGACAACGTCCGAAATAACTTTATCGACATGCAACTTCTCCTTCTCCTTCTCCTTAACAACACTCGGCGCCTTATACTTGTCCTGAACATCAACAGGCGTCTTGGATGTAACCACTGTCTTCGTCGGCAAATTGTCAAAAGGATTAAACTTGGAAATTGGTGTTGGGTTCAAAACTTTCTTATTCGCCAACTTGTCATAAGGATTAAACCTCGGTAAAACAGTAGGAGTAGGTTTAACTACACCTACAAAAAAAAAAAGAAAAAAAATAAAATAAAATAAAAAATAGCATTAGTTATATAATAAAAAAAGCATTAAGAATCACATGAGATTCTGTATGAATCTCATGGGATTCAGAAGGAATCACATGGGATTCAATATAAATAACATGGAATAACATATGATTCACAGTGAATCCTATGGGAATCCTTGTGAATGCAATATGATTCACTGTGAATCCAATGGGATTCCTTGTGAATCACATGGGATTCAAATATTAATCCTATGGGATCAAATTATATGTTATAAACATGAATAAAAAACAAGCTACCAAATCACTAACTCTAATCACCTACCACGCAAACCAAATCGATCACAGAAACCGTCTCACAAAACTAAAACCAATTCACTAACTCTAATCACCTACCACGCAAACCTAGCAAAACAAAATGAAGCACAATCTTAAACAAGCTAATCGATCACATAATTAGTATCTTAACTATGACATCCAATCTTAAAACTATTAACTACATACAAAATGCAGCACAATCAAACATAGTAAACGTTTTAAAAACATAGTAAAAGTTTTAAAAACACCGGGTAAATTAATAATATAATTTTTATATCATTATAATGAGTGTAAAAATATATTATGATCACTGTCGGAAATGTCGGGTATATTATTTGTAGTAATGACTGAGTGACAACGTTTATTAAATAAATTACATACGTTAATTGAAATTACGCAAACCCGCGAATGACCTGACATGCAGATGATGTTACGGATGATATGTAGACTACTCTAGTCTATATGATATGTCCTAAGTGATGTTCTATGAATACGCAGCTAAACCCTTAAGGTTACGCGAATTTTGAATACCAGTAAACCTAGTTTACGCAATGATGAATGATGACCATGAATAGTGATTTCCCTCCGGGAATGAATAGTGTTTCGTGAATAGTAAATTCTTTGAAAACATCTCAAAGTCGCAAACTGACTTCAAAAATGATGAATAGTGAAATGATGAATAGTAACATGTGAATAGTAAATTTCGAAGTTTGGATAATGACCTGAAATTACGATTTGTCACACAAAAAGTGATTGCTTATGCATCACGTCAACTCAAGACACACGAAAAGAACTATACTACACATGAGCTAGAACTAGGAGCAGTTATGTTTGCTATTAGGATATGGAGACATTACCTGTACGACACTAAGTGTAGAGTGTATACGGACCACAAAAGCTTACAACATACCCTAGACCAAAAAGAGTTAAACATGAGACAACGTAGGTGGCTAGAATTACTCAGTGATTACGACTGTGAGATTCGTTATCACTCGGGAAAAGCCAACGTTGTGGCAAATGCTCTTAGCAGGAAAGAAAGACTCAAACCCTTGAGAGTCAGATCACTAGGAATGACGATCAGTTCACCTCTCCCATCAAAAATCCTCGAGGCTCAGGTTGAGGCACTTAAGGAAGAAAATCGACCAAGTGAAAAACTTTATGGTATGCCAGAGAATGCAAATGGATTTGTAAAGAGATCAGACGGAGTATTGTGCTTCAAGGATAGAAGCTGGGTACCACTCTATGGTGGGATACGAGAGTTAATTATGCATGAGTCGCATAAGTCCAAGTACTCTATTCATCCCGGAGCTGATAAGATGTACCTTGATCTTAAGAAACTATATTGGTGGCCTAACATGAAGGCGGATATTGCACTATATGTCGGTAAATGCTTAACTTGTTCTAAAGTTAAGCCTGAACAACAGAAACCGTCCGGATTACTAGTGCAACCTGAAATCCCTGTATGGAAATGAGAACGAATCACTATGTACTTCATAACCAAACTACCGAGAACACCCAGTGGTTATGATACGATTTGGGTGATTGTTGACAGACTCACCAAATCTGCACATTTTCTTCCCATTAAAGAAACTGACAGCATGGATCAACTCGCTTGTTTACATCTGAAAGAAGTAGTCTCCAGACATGGAGTACCAATTTCAATCATCTCCGATCGCGACAGTCACTTCACTTCAAACTTTTGGCAGTCACTCCAGAAAGCTTTGGGGACTCAACTCGACATGAGTACAGCTTATCATCCCCAAACAGACAGCCAAAGCAAAAGAACCATTCAAACTTTAGAGGACATGCTCCGAGCTTGTGTTATTGACTTCGGCAAAGGATGGGACAGACATTTGCCCCTAGTCGAATTCACGTACAACAACAGCTATCATACAAGTATAAAAGCTGCACCATTCGAGGCACTTTTTGGATGTAAGTGTCGATCACCCATTTGTTGGACCGAAGTGGGAGACAGTCAACTCACAGGTCCCGAACTCGTCCATGAGACAACCGAAAAGATTGTGCAGATTCGCAACAGGATGTAAGCTGCACAAGACAGACAAAAGAGCTATGCTGACAAGAGACGTAAACCTCTTGAGTTCCAAGTAGAGGATAGATTTATGCTAAAAGTTTCGCCATGGAAAGGCATGATACGCTTTGGCAAACGTGGAAAGCTAAATTCTCGATACATTGGACCTTTCAAAATTCTGGAAAGAATCGGACCGGTAGCTTACCAACTCGAGATACCACAAGAACTAAACAATGTGCATGATGTCTTTCATGTATGCAATCTAAAAGAATGCTTGTCCGAGAAAACTCTTGCTATTCCTCTGGAAGAAATCGAGATTGACAACCGACTACACTTTATCGAAGAACCTGTTGAAATCATGGACCGAGAGGTCAAGAGATTGAAACATAGTTGAATCCCGATTGTCAAAGTTCGTTGGAACTCCCGAAGAGGCCCTGAATTCATGTGGCAACGTGAAGACAAATTCAAGGCCAAATATCCTCATCTTTTCGCATCTTAATCTGGTAACACGAATTGAATGTCGGGACGACATTCAAATAAGGCTGGGAGGCTGTGACAAATGGTAATTTTCCGTACTATTATTTTAATAGTAAAAATATTTGTTTTATCGGAAAATGCACATTATTTATTTTCTGACACTTATTGACAATTTCATTTTTAAAAATGAGAAGCTATCTCGCTTTTCTTGGAAAACGACCCTGCACGCGTACCATCACTCAATTAGTTATGACAATAATTAATTTAACTCATGTTCGAGTCCATAAAAATGTTCTTATAATACTTATTTTAAACACCCAATACTAATACAAGATACATTTTCATAATTTTTTATAACTTTATTACACTCTATTTTGTCCCACTAAAAATTATTTCTAGCTAACTTAATACCTAAATATATATAATACATTATATATACAAAATATCTGAGATATTTTAGAGACAAAATCTTACAAAATCAAATCAACCCATGCCTTCCTCCATTCCTCCCATTCTCACGCCATACACCCCATCACCACCATACCTATCTTGACTTTTTACCAATCACTTGTATTTACCATTTTACCCTTTTATTAAATTACCAAAATGTCCTTTTTGACACTATAAATAGAAGATAAAAACTAGCTCATTTGGTTACTTGTAAAATTCACAAAAACACTCTCTTTTCTCTCCATATATTAGGCCAAGGTGGAAAAACAAGGAAGAAATATTTGGTTTTTTCTTAGAAGTGCTTATTTAGTGCTTATTCGGGTTTATAAACTAGTTACAAAAGGTTTTGGAGTTATACTCGGGTTCTATTGTTCTAGTTCCTATCACAAATCCATCATATTCAAGTAAGATTAAAAACCATTTTTATACTTTTACTTATGTATTTTTATACATTTCTTATGCTCATTTATGCATTTACTATGTTTAAATATTTATTTAAACTCATTTCATCACCTATATCACCTATATACATGTTTGTGAGATCTTATCATGATTTTATTTTATTTTGGAACTATATAAATTGTTGAAGAATTGGTGGAAGAGATTAAGATAGACTTGGAGTTGATTTGAAGGGATTTTAGTTTAGAAAATGGATTATTGAAAAATATACGCGGAAGCGCTGCCCAAATTTCTAATTCTTCAAAAATAAAGTTATTTTTACAAGGATTTAGTTAAAGAAATAGAAAATAGATTTTCTAACGAAAACATGGTCGTTTGAATGGATAAAAACGGATTTATAACAAATAAAATACGAGTTTTCTAAATATATTATCGATAACTATTCTTCAGAAAAATAAATAGTTTGCTGTCCAGATTTTTATCAGGGTAAAACTAAGCTTTAAAAGATAAACCGAGTCCCCGAGTCCTTAAAATGTGTTAGCACTTTTAAATACCTTCGCGGGGATAGGTAGAACTTTAAAAACCGAGCTATAACGAAGAAGTTATGACTCAACAAAGATACCGACGAAAAATATTATTTTGACAGCTTTCTTTTAGTGAATGGTAAACTGTTTTTATTTTTAGAAATGAACTTTGGACACTTTAGGTGCGGTTTTGGATAAAATGTCATAAACGAAAGTTGTGGTGTTTTGGTTACATACTTTAGTCGAGTCGGAAACTTTTCCAAATATATATTACCAAAACACTCATATCGTAGTTACGATGCATA
Source organism: Artemisia tridentata subsp. tridentata (assembly GCA_021014915.2). Classification (NCBI taxonomy): domain Eukaryota; kingdom Viridiplantae; phylum Streptophyta; class Magnoliopsida; order Asterales; family Asteraceae; genus Artemisia; species Artemisia tridentata. The sequence goes on along the minus strand of CP139507.1, from coordinate 104,726,156 downwards.
CCTGCTAAAAATCCCAAAATGTATTATTTTGACTATTTCTAAGGATTTCCAAAGTAACGTTATTTTATAACTAAACTTGCAAACAAACATGTACGGGTGATATAACATTTTATAAATTGCATACACGACACACAAGCAACATCAAACACAACCACTTGTAAACACTTAAACTTGTTTAAACACTTTGAGTCGCGAATACACAAAATTGTAAACTAAGAATTGCCATACTAATTTAGGTCGCGTGTTGGTGCCACACACTGCTACTATTTGACTTTGCATTTCAGAGGACTATTTTCTGAGGTGAGTTTATAGCCCCACATTTTAACTTTACTTTGCTTTGCAAAACTTGAGGTGAGAAACATGCAAACTCTTTTATGGACCAAACTAAACTTATGCTTATTTCATTTCGTGACTACATTTTGCACGCATCATTTATTACGTGACTACATTTTGCACGCATCATTTGTTACGTGACTACATTTTGCACGCCTCATTCGTAACGTGACTACATTTTGCATATTACGTGACTACATTTTGCACGCCTCATTCATTTCATGACTACATTTTGCATATTACGTGACTACATTTTGCACGCCTCATTCGTTACGTGACTACACTTTGCACGCTTTATCTGTCGTAGCTTCGGTAACATGGAACTTAGCGCAGCGTAGTAGACTTTCGTATAACATTATGCACATTATAATGTTAACTCGTAAACTTATTGGTCCAACTTTACTGCTTTATGTAAACCTATGAACTCACCAGCTTTTTGCTGACTTTTTAGCATGTTTTTCTCATGACCAATGTTTTGTAATATGGGACAACTTAAAACCATTATGGGCCTTGTTTTCCGCATTTCATAACTATGTAAAACTTATGGTTTGATTAATGAAACTTTAAAACGGATTAGATAATCCGTTCTCTATTACTTGTGTTGTGATCCCAATAAGTAGCACCCCGATATCTTTTCCGCCGCATTCTGATTTGGGGGTGTTATAAGTCAGTGTATGGAGACGTCCATCGTGACGTTGTCACAAACCCATCGTGACGCCGTCACACTTAGGTTGTGGAAATAAACCCTAATTCGATCGATGGGCTGACAACGTCATAACTATAAGGTGACGCTGTCACAAACATAAAAACTATATATACTCTTGCTTTGTGTTTTTTTATATATTTTATTATTATTATTATTATTATTATTATTATTATTATTATTATTATTATTATTATTATTATTATTATTATTATTATTATTATTATTATTATTATTATTATTATTATTATAAAACATCACTTTATTAGAAACTCATAGGATTTACAAGAAATTAGAGGGGAGCCGAGATACTAACTGGGCTCCCACTCCTCTAGCTATTGCAAAGCTAATCCTACTAAAAATATGAGTAGCGCCACCCGCGCCGATGTCTTGAGTTACGGAGAACTTTCGGATCCATTTCAGTAAGGCCACCGCGTCTTTCCCAAGTTCCCCTAAGGAGGAGAACGAGAAGGGGAGAAACCCATATCCAATATCAGCACACTTGGTCTCATACTTGACACGCTTGCGTTGTGCTGCATCAAACACCACCCGCCCTGGCTCAAAGTCAACCATACCAGTCTGCGTCAAAGGAGACGACCCTGTTAAATCGACACAAACATCCTGTCCACCGTCCCAAGAATAGAGCAATATATCGGCTGGGCGTAAGCTTTTGTCCCTTTCACCACAAAGGCCGATGTCAACCTCTTTACGAACTGAAATCCCAGACCGAGAACAAATATCAGCGAGAGTGTCGCGTACCACGTTGTGTCGGTGCTTAATACCAATAATACCGGCACACGACACAGCATGGTCCCCATAAATGTCCCCCGCAAATAACCTGGAGCAGGCTAAGCACGGCATCTGGACTGAAAATAGGGGAACACCTAGGCGGTAACATAAAACACATCGGTAAGTTCTAGCATTCATAGTCTGTCCCAGCCCAGAAATCGGGACCACCCTAAGCCAATCGGAGGTGTAATCTTCCTTTTGCGACCTCCAAAGCGCCATCTGTCGAGCGGATAAGCCAAAAGTGGATTCAACCATTTTAGTAACACGTGTGAAATATATATCTGCCAATTTCTTCATAAGTTTGGGGGCAGCGATCTCATCCGGATTACTTAAAAGGTCGAACTCCATTTTCGCATTAAAGGTACACAGAGCATCATTGAAGGAAGATCCATAGTTTGCTATGCCAGACTGTCGGAGGAGCTTAGCCTGTAAGTTAGCATATTGGAGTCTAGACGCAAGGAAAGCATAATTCAAGATATCACCTGCAAAGTATACGCCAAGCCCCCCAAACTCAAACGGTAGCGTGGCCAGTCTCCATTGCCAATCCCCAAACCCCGGTCCAGAAGCAGTGACAATACGCTCCATAGAGGAACGAAGCGCCGCATCAAAAGAAATCTGGGCACCCTCAAAGATCCGAGAAGAACATGTGCGCATAGAGAAGTATAACTTTGAAATGCCGGCACAGGCACGAAGGAGGAGCAACTCACATTGAGGATCATTAAGCTTAGCAACGGCATCCATAAGCTCAATGGTTTTGGCAACCCTTTTCATAGCAAGCCCACAGCTAAACTCAAAGTCCACATTAGCCGGGCCACCCAGGAATTTAACGCCATGTAAAGGGCGAGCAATATTAGGCGGGAAGACACCCGCGAGCTTGCTTCTGGGATCTTCGGTTGGCCAAAAAACCTCGGTTTTATCCACGTTAAGGTGAAAGCCACAACTAGGTCCATCTGACATGATAAGTTCTAAAACATTCCCCACGACCAGAGTGTCACCAATAATAGTGCCATCATCCAGGTACCACGCTTGAAGGGCCAGATTAAAAGAATCTCTAATCTTGCGTACCAGGGGGTGTAACACTAGGGCAAAATGTAGAGGTCCGAGTGGGTCACCTTGTTGCACACCTTGGTGTGACCATAAGGTGTGTTCCCCATAATATAGTCTAGCTGGGCTGGAGTAACATAATTCCACCCAACGTGAAATAACAGGGCAACGAAGGCGAACCTCCTGTAGCATAACCTCACGATCCACCAAGTTAAAAGCATTTTTGAAATCTACAAGCAACATTGAAAGGCCAACCTTATCCCCACAGTCTTCGAGGAACTGATTCACAGCATGAAGAATAGCCTCCCCTCCCCCTGACACTCCAACGCCGAACAGTAGATCATTCAAATAACCATCTAGAGAATGACCAATCAAGGAAGCACCAATCTTGGAGACTAAGCGCCTCCAAATGGTCCCCACAGCAACGGGACGGATACCACCTCCAGGCTTAACCAACGGTGTGAGGGGAGCACTAGCAATGTATTCGCCTAACGTCTTGGGGCATTGGCCACCAAGAAACAGGTTCACTACTTGGGTGATAGAGGCTATTAACTCATCCGAAACAGCCACAGCAGCACCACTCAAACAGTCCAAAAGGTGTTGGGCTCGCAACCCATCCCGACCACAAGATGTACCACGAGGGAAACTCTTAATCATGTCAAGAGTCACAGTAGGGGAAGCAAAAAGGGTGTGATGTTCGAGGGATACACTCGGCAGAGACGGAGCCGAATTGAAAGGGTGCTTAGCCTTTAGGTCTTCAAGAGTAACATCATTATAAGGAGCAACACCAGACGATGAGATAACTCTGACAGCCGCGGTGTAATGGCCGTCACAAATTTTCCTCTTACACTGCTTGACATTACGCTCTCCCACGTCCAATTTCTCCTCATCGACTTGAGACCATGATGTGGGGGGTTTAGCTAAAATCTCTTTAACAAGCTCCGAAATACCACCAGGCATGCCCCAGAAACGAATGGCGTTAGTGATATATTCTTCTTGTCGCTGACGTTTAACAGCCGACCTACACTCAGTATTACTCCGTGGACAAAAGGTCTTAAGGAGACAAAGAGGCAGGACTAACAACCTAACCCAGCAAGAGATGTCATCAGGTGTGCAGATCACCTTATCAAGAGCCCCTTTTAACAAGCGAGAGAACCCTAAGCGACACTTGGGGGGATGGATTTGACAGTGTACAACCCTTTAGAGAGCAAGGTATCAAGTAGGGTTAAATCAAAACCAAAGTGCTCCCCTCAAACCAAATCATCACCCCGAGCCAGTTGAATAGAAGAGGGAACGTGAGGCTTGGCGAGATCAAACAACACGAACCTCTTGACGATTTTAAGTTATTTTCTAGAGCGTTCAGCTCAAGAACTCATATGTATTGAAGAGTTAAGTTATTTGATTATACTTTCAAGTATGTTTATCATTGTTTGTTTAATTACGTCTTTTGCTTGTTCTTCAATTGTCATGTTAGGCTAGAACACTTAGTATTTACTTAGGGTTTGCATGAAACTTATTTAGTTTATAATTCTTCCTTCCCATTTATTTGTTGATTAAATGTGTGTTTGTGACTCATGCAATTAATTACGAAACCTGATTAATATTTGTCCCTCTAATTAATCGATCATAATAGATTGTCTACAAAACCTAATTAACATCCCGGTCTCTAGATAACCACCCGAGAACAAGGGCTAGATACCTGGATAACTTGAGTCTTTAGTTCCCACGTCCCTCTAGTTAGCAATATAGTAACTAGCTATAATGCCTTTGTCTAATGCCCGTCCCTCTAGCCATTAAGCTACGAAACCTGGCCATCACATGCTATTCGTTAGAACTGTTACATAGGAATCTTAAGCATTCGGTTAATCAAAAAGTGACAATCAATAAGTAGAATTAGATAGCTAGCAAGGAGCAATGCACCCTAGGTAAATACATCTTTACCTCCCATTGGTTTACACCAATTTACTTTTTCTCGTTATTTTACTTTTCTTGCATTGAGGTTAATTATTAGTTTAAAACAAGCTATCTTAAAACCTGAATTTTACTTGCTTTCTAATAAACATAAAATACTAAAAGCAATCTTCCTCAGTATTTAAATTAACCGTCATACATCTCGAACCTACATCACTATTCTCGTAGAGAACTATCTTCCCCTACTTTTACCTATTCTACACTATAACAGTTATGTACACTGCCTAGGGGGTTGTAAAACTTCGATGTTGCAACCGCCGCATCAAGTTTTTGGCGCCGCTGCCGGGGAATATTCTAGGTTTCGTTATCTATTTCGTTTTAGTCTAACTCACTAGATTCATATCAAGTGAGTATTTTCTTTTTCTTTTTATATATTTATTTAGACTATATTATTTATTCGTCTTTTTGTTCGTAAACCTTTCCATTCGCCATCATGGGGGATGAAAATCCACCGATTCCACCAATTCCACCCTCATACCACATAGGGCCCGCACTTTAGGTGAGTATTCCCGACCTAACAACGCGGACTACTGTAACACAATTGAGCTGCCTGAAGCAACCAATGTTTCCTACCTTCGATTCGACACCATCCGATTGGTGTAAAACGAATGCGTATTCCACCGACTTCGGTCCGAAGACCCAAATCAACACCTTAAGGATTTCCTTCAAATCGTAGATTCTATCAACCTTAATGGTGCTTTTAGAAAGACGACACGTCTGCGTTTATTTCAATTCTCTCTTCGTGATCAAGCTAGCAATTGGCTTGAGCGTCTACCCACGGGATCCATCTCGCATTGAGATGATCTCACAACTCGTTTCCTCGCTCAGTTTTTCCCACCGGGAAGAACTACTAAACTTTGAAATGACATCTATTGTTCCAACAACATCATGATTAATCTCTCTATGATGTGTGGACTCGTTTCAAGGACTTACTTAAAAATTCCCTCCTCACGGTATTGATCTTTGGCTTTCAAATCCAAATCTTTTACGATCATGTCAGTTATTTGACTTAGCAAGCCATTGACCACACGGCTGGTGGTAAGTTTCGTGATAAGAATGACGAGGAATCGTGGGCCACAACAAAGGACCTAGCCCTCTATGACAACGAAAGTTGGAATGACTCACGTGAACTCCTTGGAAAGTCGGTCAAAGCAATCTCTAACGTTTCTAACATTTCCGGTCGTGGCTCATTGATCGAACTTAGGGTTTCTAAACCCTCTGTTGATCTATCGACTTCCTAGTCGTTTACCTGTGGTCTGTACTCTCCAAACTTGCATAGGTTCGTAGCCCTAGTTCTACATGTGCAGTACTGTTGGATACCTGACGCAGTCCAAGTAGTGATTCTCCCTAAGAGACCCTAAAGTGTTCATGTAGCATCAAGACAAAAGAAGGTGTTCCGTGCAGTTCAAGAAAGTCAATAAACTTGCGTTATTGCAGATTTGTAGGATCAAGTAAGTAATTATATAAACACCCTTCGTACATGTTATTTAGGTTATATCACTGATTATGAGATCTCTCTATCAGGGTTTTGGTTGCATGACCTTTACTTGTTTTATTTTCTGCTGATGCATGTTTTACAGGCCATGCGAGTGACCACCAATACCATATAGTGCGGTGATTGATGTGACACAACGTAAACGTGTCAAGTATGATGGTAAGTATGACTATTGGATATAGTTTTCTCCCCTTTTCATTCTCTTCTTTGGGGGAATTAGAGAATGATGTGGTTGCCTTGTTGAATAGGATACGAAATTTCTCCATGGCTCGAGATATTGGGGCATGAGCTTTTGTTCACATATTTAATATGATTAGTTTTGCTATGGCTAAAAGAGTGGGGGCTCAAATATTATCACGGATTCTTACTAATTTTTTTGTAATTTTGTTAAGTTTTTAGTAAAGTGATTTATAAAATAATAATATTAATAATAATAATAATAACTACAAATACATCTCTGTTACAAGCAGAAAGACGAAAACACCTCTTATGCTAGACCCATGTTAGCAGATAACCGGAATTGCATCGTTCATCTTTAAAGATGTATATTGTCTAACGTTTGCTCACGATAAAGATGTATTTAGGGGTTTACTCTGAGTTTTACGTCATAAATTAAAAAAAGAAAAAAATACTAATATATTTGGCTTATTTAATTCGGTTATCATATTACATTTTCATTTTTAACTAAAGTTTTTACATAAATGTATTGCTATTAGCCTATTCGTTTATATAAACCAAACGAACTTTAAATATGGTTTGATCAGTTCAGTCTTGGTTCAAAAATTTTAAAAGATTCAAATCCAACAACCGAAATGAAAAACTATGTTCCTGTATCAACAAGAATGTCTTTGTGACATTTTATCAAATACCAGGCGGGTGTTATTTATACAAAAGTAGTTGTATAATAGTGAGAAAACGAGCTGGGAAACCCGCGCGTTGCAGCGGGAGTGCTTTGCGGGGTTTTTTTTTTTTTTTTTTTTTTTTTAATGTTGTTTTGGCTGTTGTTGGTATATGTAAAAAGTGGCTAAATTTTTTGTGTTGATGTTGGTTTGTTAGATTGTATGAATAAATAGTTATATGAAGATTTTGAATGGGCCTATTGGTTTCGAGAAAGTATTGCATATTTATACTCTTTTTTGTTGGAAAAATTATTTCGTGAACAATGGCGCAAGTTTCATAATTTTTCGAGTCTGTTTGGTACATCGAATGGGTCCTACAGTGTTTATTGCAAAAGTTTAGCCATTTTGTCAGAAATGGTCCTTCCACCCAAAGGTTTTATTTCCACCCTTTCAGTTTTGTCTTTGCCCAAGTTTGGTCCCTCCTGAAAATATAGAAACCCAAAATTATTTATTTATTTCATTTTAACACACACACACAAACACACTCCTCCCCTTTCTCTCTCTACCTTCGCCGGCGACAACCTCCGTCCGGCCACCGCCGTCACTTCCGGCCAACCATCGTCGCCGGAATATTTTCCGGTGAGATCTTTTAATTGTCAAATCAATAGATCGGTTTATCCCGATCATTTCTGAAGCTTCTTGGCTCATATCTCACACCGCAACACCACCCACGCGCCACCACCACAGCCCGTCTCACCTTATTTTCATGCGCCTCTATCCCCTTTGTATTTAAATATTTTTGAAACCCTAATTTCTATATTTTATTAAATCCGATTTATATAAACTTTTTCTAATAAAAACCTATTGTTTTTTATGAAAACCGTGTGGAACTCGTGTTTTGACCCTGACTCGGTCGCGACTCGTTCGTGAGTTGGCTGCGACTCGGACTCACCGAGTCAACTCGTGTTGACTCGGGGTGAGTTGTTTGTTTATTCGGTTTCTTTTATTCTCCTTTATCTCTTGATGCGTTGTAGGTCGTTTGGTTTGGTCTCGGGTTTGTTTGAGGTCTCGACAGCCGGCGTAGGGTGAAGCCAAGCCGTGACTCGTGGTGAGTCACGGCGAGGCGAGGTGTAGTTGTTTAGGGTTAGGGTTCGGATTGTTGGATTGTGGAGTTGTGAGGTTTGTGTTGGATTTGTTTGCGGTTTGGATTTTGTTTGGGTTGATTTTGATATAGAGTTGGATTTGTTGCGAATTAGTGTAATATCATATCGATTTGATTATACATGGTTTTGTAATAGCAGGGATTTTTTTTTTTTTTTTTTTTTTTTTTTAGTGCTACAGTGCAGCACACGTTTCACTGTTGTGCACAACTTGTTTAAGCACATGTTACTGTAGAAACAACAGTGCCAACAACTGTTTTGTACATGTTTTTGAAGCAGCAAAAATCCTGCCTTTTAGTATATATAGATAATACCCCCGAGTTTTTTTATATGATAAAAATAGGTTGTTGAAAAATAGGAAATATATAAACGTTGAAAAATATACACAAGTGTTAGACTCAAATACAAAATCGAGTCATTTTACTTGGTCATATATATTGGATAATTTTTTTAAGAGTACTGATGAGAATTTGTTTTTAACAATTTGTTGGTCTTAAATTTCATCACCACAACATTTCATCTTATTAATCAATTCGGGTATGTATTTATAAAAGAAATCTCGAGTTCAAGTCTTGTCTAAAATATTTATAATATTAGATTGTATAAAGTGTGTGAGAAATTAATTTTATAAAAATAAGATAATGAATAAAGGGAAATATAAAGTAAAATGATGGTGCACATAATATTGTTCATTCGAAAAGTTTTGGAACCTTTAGATTTTTTTTTTTTTCCTTTTCTTTTGTGCTGTTGTTGTATAAAAATATGTTTTAGGCATATATATTTTTTGGGCAATTTCATATCTCCCCTCCTTTTAGTTGGAAATTTCATATATACCCAAACATGCATTAAAAATATTGTACATTATGCATTTAATATTTGCACTTTGAATTTATATGAAATTAATCTTATATGTAGTGTGATATATGAAATTAATCTTATATTTTTAAGTGCAAATGACACATGGAGTGAGTGTTTGGTTGAGTGGTAAAAGTTGTTGTATGGTCATCCAAATGGTGATGGGTTCCATTCTATGCTTGTCCCACCTAGTCAAGTCCTTCTCTTTTTATATCATAATTTCATTTTTCTTATAATATTATTAAAATTTATTTTTTTATTTGATGTTTTCAGATTGATGATAGAGACAACTTATATTTGATAAACAAAGCCTACAATGAACAATTTATTTTTATTGATTACTAACAGCAACTTTTTTGTGTTTATGAACAACGTATACGACGAAAAACTCTTTTATTGACTATTTTAATTGATAAACAACGTCTATAATTAACATTCTTTTTAAGGATTTTGTATATAGAGGCCACCCAAGTTTTAACATTTTTTCGTTAAGGCCGCTCATATATGAAAAATATCTTATAGGCCGTTCAAGTATATTTCTATTTTCGTTTATACCAAATCCCGCAATATGAAGTGTTTATTGACTAAAATATCATTGATATATCAAAAAGACGAAAGTACCCTTGACCATATTGTTACAGTTCCATACAAATCTTAATATCAAATTTTCTTATGTTCATTTCATTAACGGTTTCTTAAGCCACATAAAAACATTAAAATGATCTGTGTTACAGCCATGGAAAGTCATGAGCTCATGGTTGTAGCCAACGGTAGATCGACCCATCTTTTGTGAGTAACGGCCAAAAGAAACTAATCTCCCATTTCAGTCTATCTCACAAACGATTTTCTATCCATGAAAAACTAGAGCTAAAGTTGTTCTTATTCTTGTAAACAAACTATCATAGGAGTATTAAACAGTACACGACAGTATGCAAGTTTTCATACGTGCATAGCGTGATTGTATAATTCTTAATTTTGTTGTAGAAGCTATTACTAAATGTTTACATACTAAAAGAAAACAAAACTATTGATGCACGAACGAAAATTGTTGATTGGTGAAAATGGATTACCTTAAATCAAATTGGCAAAATACTGTTAACAGTATGCATAAATATAAAACTATAAGCAAGAGGTGGCTTAAGAAAGAATTTTCACATTCAGTATGCATAATTGGTATAATAGCATGCACAAAATACGGTATTTCTTTTTCCAAATATGGTATAACTTCTTTTTCATGAATCTTCACATTCAGTTACAGATCTTCATTAGTAATTCATTTCAGATTTTGTTATGTTATTGGTAACTTATGATAATGATAAATAAGAATCTCAGATTTTGTTATGTTGTAAGTATTAAGTGGATGAAGAGAAAGAATGAATTTGATTACGGGATAAGTGGATAATCAATATCGTTGGTATTGTTTTTTCTTATTAAAGGGTATATTAGACTTTACATATTTATGATATAATTTTCAATTTTTTAGATGGGGCATTTTCGTCAACATACAATTTTCCAGTTTAATTTTGGGCGGATTTGGTATAAATGAAAAGGAAATATACTTGAACGGTCTATAAGTTAGTTTTCATAGATGGACGGCCTCATTGAAAGAAAATTAAAACTTGGTTGGCCTCCACATACAAAACTCAGATTTTGTTATGTTGTAAGTATTAAGTGGATGAAGAGAAAAAATGAATTTGATTACGGGATAAGTGGATAATCAATATCATTGGTATTGTTTTTTCTTATTAAAGGGTATATTAGACTTTACATATTTATGATATAATTTTCAATTTTTTAGATGGGGCATTTTCGTCAACATACAATTTTCCAGTTTAATTTTGGACGGATTTGGTATAAATGAAAAGGAAATATACTTGAACGGCCTATAAGTTAGTTTTCATAGATAGACGGCCTCATTGAAAGAAAATTAAAACTTGGGTGGCCTCCACTAGGGGTGATGAAGCGAAAAGTGTACCGCTTTTAGGGGGTCATTTAAGCCTTAAATCGTATTTATTTGATCAAATATTGCCCTAAATCGTTCCTTTTGTCATTTTAGGTACTTTGGAGAAGAAATCTGGAAAAGGAAGCATTTTGGACGTTTTTGGAGCATAAAAGTGAAGAAAACGACAAAGTCTCAAAATCGGCTGGAAAAGTACCTTTGACGGCGTCAAGTATTGCTCTTGACGGCGTCATGGCTTGGCAAAAGTGGTGGATATGAAAAATACACATGATAAGCCAGAGAATTTTACAATGGCAAGTCTGACGGCGTCACCCTTTAAGGTGATCAAGGCCATCACGGTTTAACTTAATGAGAGACGGCGTCAAGCCCATTTCTGACGGCGTCAACCTTTGATAAGCCAGAGCGGATTTTGGAGGACTAAAGAGGGACGGCGTCAAGAAGGCCATCCGGGAACCCTAGACACGGCGAGGTGACGGCGTCAAGATCTACAACGTGACGCCGTCAGCCACTAAGTTCTATATATAGTTTTGCAATTTTTTGTCATTAGTGTGCAACTTTGTGAGGAGAAACCCTAAGACGAATTTCTGCCATTTTTAAGGGTTTTCATACCCTTGGATCTCCCATGTTTAATTAAAGATAAGTATTCATTTAATCAATCAATATGTCTATGTGTTGTTTGATTATATCTTGTTCTTGTCTTTTAATTAACATGCTAGGTTAGATTTATCTTGTGTTTGCTTAGATCTAATGAAACCTAACTATTGATTATTGGTTATTAGTGTGTTATTTATTGTATTGGATGATTGTTTATCGATGTTAGGCTTAAGAAAACTGGCTAACCTCCTATTCGGTAACTTGCTTGAACGTCTTAAGAAACATGAACCAATGCGTACTAGGTTTTTATGGTTGTATTTAATGCATGAGCGAATTCTAGTGATCCCATGTTAGGAGCTTCTTAGCCGGCTCGACATAGGAGTGAAGTAAGAGCTTGTAGAGTTGGGGAAGTACGTACGCCACCCCACGATTGGTATTAAGGAATACACCCGTCATCCACGCAATTAATACACACTAATCAACTGGTAAAAGATAGTTAGGAAGTAAGGAAATCTAAGTAAACACATTTCTCTCCACATAAGTTTCACAACCTTTTCATTTTCAGTTATTTTATTTTATTTGCATTTGTAGTTATTTGGGTTAGTTGACTAGCAACTAATTCCGCCCACTCCTTCAAACCCGAGATTTTACTTGCTTTCAAAAAAATATAAAAATACAAAAAGAATCTTCCTTCACCCTTAGACCTATTAGAGTAGTTTTTCAATCCTAACGACACTATTCCCTGTGGAGAACGATCAATCCCCCGTACTTACCACTACACTATACTACATCGGTCAGGTACACTGCCTGGTGGGGTTGTAAGCCTCTTGAGATCCCTCGAGAGGTAAAACCTGTTGTAAGGTCGCAAAACCACGCATCAAGTTTTTGGCGCCGTTGCCGGGGAATAGTTATTGTTTAGGTTGAATTTTTATTTTATTAGGTCTACTCACTAGATTCCTTTCTAGTGAGATTTTTATTTTCTTTTTCTAGGTTTTCTTTAGTCTATCTTTTTTCTTCGTTTCCTTGTTCGTAACCATTACCATCCGACATCATGGAAGGTGGTAATATCCTTGATCCTAACAACCCACCACCACAACAACACCCACCTCCTAGAGCCCGTACCTTAGGAGACTACTCTCGTCCTAGCCACCATGGCTATCGAAACACCATTGAGCTCACTCAAGGAGCCAATGTCACACCCTTGCGATCCGACACCATCCGGTTAGTGCAAAGCGAATGCGCATTCCATGGACTTCGTTCTGAAGATCCTAATCAACATCTCAAGGACTTTCTCAAAATCGTTGATTCTATAGACCTTGATGTTGCCACTCGAGAGACGACCCGACTGCGTCTCTTTCAATTCTCTCTGCGGGACCAAGCTAGTCAATGGCTAGAGCTTCTACCCGCAGGATCCATCACCTCTTGGGATGATCTCACCACTCGTTTCCTTGCTCAGTTTTTCCCACCAGGAAGAACTACCAAGCTAAGGAATGATATCTTGATGTTTCAACAACGTCAAGGCGAAACCCTCTACGAGGCATGGACTCGATTCAAGGACTTACTCCAAAAAGTCCCTCACCATGGCATAGAACTTTGGCTCCAAGTCCAAATCTTCTATGACCATATCAATTCTCTCCACGAGGCAAACCATTGACCAATCGGCTGGTGGTAAGCTACGTGATCTAAGTGCGGAACAATCATGGGCTCTCCTAGAAGATCTTGCTCTTTATGACAACGAAAGTTGGAGTGATCCCCGTGATTTGAATAAAACGGTCAAGGCAATATCTTTGCCTTCGAACAATTCAAGCACTTCCGACCGTAGGATCATAGAACTTGAAGACCAAGTCAAGTTTCTTATGAAATCCTACGAGGCTCCTAAACCTTCAAGCCAAGTAAACAAAATCACTTCTTCATGTGAATTATTTAGTGGTCCCCACGACACTCGTGATTGCATGGAACTCCCCGAACAAGCTTTTGCGGACTATGCATCCTCGCGTACCGACGGAGCGGGAGACAAGTGGTACACTTTCAAACCCGAGCCAAACCCCTACGGTGATTCATACAACCCCTCATGGAGAAATCACCCAAACCTTAGGTGGAAACAAAACCAAAACGTACAACAAACCAATTCTTCCAACCCACCTAATCGTTTCCAATCAAGCGGTTCCAACTCAAACCGTACTTTCAATAACAATACTTCCGACAATTATGGTAGTACCAATAATCTTGAAGGATTGATGTCTAAATTTATGGCATCTCAAGAAGCTCGGATAGCTAGATTCGAATCCGAATTCAATCAACAACAAACGGAGATGACCAATAAAATTGACAACTTATTGAAAGCCCTAAATAACCAAGTGCTATCACCTCCACATAAGGACGCTAGGAACACAAATAGCGGACCCCAAGTAAAAGACCCCTCTTCATCCAAACACGTCCACTTCGTCAACATTGTCACTATCAAACCAATTGATAGAAATGAGGATAATAGTGAACCCGAGGATGAGGTTAAGAAAGTCGAGGTTGATAAAGAAGTTAGGAAAAGTGAGATTGAAGAAGTAGATGATGATGAGGACTACTTCAATAGGCTACCCACTAAGGAAGAGCGCGCATATCATACAGACTTATTCGATGATCCCGAGACACCATACTTCCTAGGTAGACCAATTATAAAAATAGGCGATCCTTCTAATCTCAACATACCATGCAACATCGGACATTTGCATGTGTGGAAGGCTTACATCGACCTTAGATCGCCCATAAACATCATGACTAGAGCCCACTACAACTTAATAATGAAAAATCAACTTGGGTATAGGATGTTCCCTGATAAGGGTTGGATGAGTAACTTCACAAGGAAGAGTTAAGGGATTACCGGTTTATGTAGGAAACTTCACCTATGTCACCAACTTTGTAATTGTAGAAGATATCCGCTCAATAGTCGATGCATCCTTAACTCAAGTAGTTTTTGGAAAACCATTTGTTGAGGTCTCTAGAATGACTTATGAACCTTCCTTAGGGATTGTTAGATTTAAGGATGAGACAGATGAGGTAAACTACCAAATGCCATATAAGATAGAACAATTCCAACACTTGTCAAATGTTGAGAAGGAGCTTAAGCAAGCGGTCTACTATAGGAATGATGAGGATAGAAATAAAGGAGTAGACTATGTTATGGAAAGGATATCCGGTTTCTACAAGGATTGTATGAAATTAGGACCGGAATATAAAACCGGAAATGAGAATGGCCTAGGAACCGTGACCAATGATGGAATCACGTAATGTACGGTGACTTTGAGTTTAGCTACAAGACTCGTTAATAAAGAAAAGCGCTTCTTGGGAGGCAACCCAAGCTTTATTTGCTTTGTGTGTTTATTTATTTGTTTGTTTGATTTTATTTGTTTCCGTATGTATGTTTAATTTTTATTATTATTGATTCATGTTCAAAACTAAATTGTGAAAATGCTTTATCTTGTTTTTAACTTCGTCTTAACTACATATAAAGGTATTTTGCAAAAAGATAAGTGTAAGGGAAATCCAAATCGGTTTATTAGAACACAAATGAACATGAATCGTAACAATAATAAATTAACATACATATTAGTTATTGTTTGAGTCAAATGCTTGTATCGAGTCATAGTGATGTTTTGCAGGATTTCCAGGAAGTAAGGTAAAGGTTTTTCCAGAAATTTTCCGGAAACTTAACATGAGAATTCTGTCAGATTATTTCTGACGGCGTCAGGATTTACAACCTGACGGCGTCAGGTGTTAATTTTCTGAAATTTTTGAAAATTTTGTTTTCATAAAAAGTTTTTATTAAATCTCTAACTTATAATCTCCAGGAATCTGCAAAATTATCATTCCACAAGCATTATATCCTTATATATAGAATTTATCCCGCCGATGTTATGCAGGTTTTCGTGTTTGTTTTCTCAGGTTTAATAGGTTATTTTGGACAAGGAAATGTATGTGGAATCAAGTTTTTGGCGATGCATTAGTCTTGGAGCTTCTACATTCTCTTGGAAGAAGATCTAACCATGTTGCCACATTATCCACCGAGCGAATCAGGGGAGTATTTGATTTCATTCTTTTACCTTTTCACTTTTACATCTTGTTATTTGAACATTGGGGACAATGTTCATCTTAAGTGTAAGGGGGTAGAGTACGATACTTCAAAGAATACAATTGCACTTGATTCTTGTTTGTTTAATGGTAGATGTGTAATAAAACTGAGAGAAATACCTGTTAAGGCAATTTTAGTGCCAAATTTAAAATTTTTTACAACATTTAGGAGTGAAACTTTGATCTTAATGAGCGTCTCACGGATAGGAGTTATATGACTAGCACAAAACCGTACCACTAAAAAAAAATTTCACCCCCAAATATGTGAGGTTCGCCCCTAGAATTGGTAGGAAAAGCATTTATGCTATGATGTGTGTACCGGTAGCACTTAGATTCTAGAACTTGCGTTAGGACCATTCCGAGGCCACAAGTGAGACTACATTCGTGTAGTTAGATTTACTACATGATAAGAGGCATTAGGATTAACCCATTGTTTTACACCTGTGTTTTTGTTATAATTACATTGGCTACATTGGTCAAGTAATTCTCCCACACCCTTTGCGTTGTACTCATTTTTAGTACACGATACCCCTAGTACACCCCTCAGAGCCTATCTTTTCGTTTCGACCTTTAAGCATTTTACTTAAAGGAAGAATTTGTTTACACCCCACTTAAATGTACACCCAAATCGCCTTAGCCTACCTTGTATGCACTCATTTTTAGTGCATTATTGTGACAACATTTGTTTAAACCACAAGTTAATTATCTAATTGATTACATGGTTGCTAAGTCGAGTCATATCCTAGTACATATTGTTTTGGGACGATTGGGACTCATGGGTAAAGTACTAGTGTAATGGAGTAATGGGGAAGAACAACATTATTACCCCCATATGTGCTAAATATTTTAAAAGTACTCCAAGTGTTTCGATTATCTTAATTCGAGTCATTAGAATAGTTAATTGTAAAGTTATGTGATGAGTGTCTAAATACTCATCATTTTTGTCTTATCTGAACTGCCAAAACATTCAAAAACACTCAGAAATGCATCAAAATACTGAAAATATCCCAGGGATTGTGTTTTATATGTTTTAAATGCAAAATGTTTAAAAACAGTTGAAAAACGAACAAAGTTTGCAAAATTGGCAGTTTCAGTCCCTCAAGTTTCAAAACTTGTCAAAATTAGTCCCTAAGCTTTTGTTTTGTCAGAAAAATCACCAAAGGTCCTTTTTTAAATCATAAATTATCATATTTAGTCCTTTGGTGAAAAGTTTGAATAAATTACATCTTTGGTCCCTCAAGTTTGAAATCTGTCAAAAATAGTCCCTGGGAATTTTTAAAAAAATAGAAAAGTGCAATTTTGGTTCTTGGATTATGGAAACATGGCAGGATTTACCCTTGGTGTATTTTGGAAGATGTGCAAGTTCGGTCCTCATAATTTCAGGAATTACAAAAATGGTCCTTGTGATTTAACTATAACAACCGGACCCAAAAATAAAATAAACAAACCAACCCATCTTATCTAAACCCAACCCATCCCATCCTTATTTAACCCAAGCCCAACATCCCAAAGCCCAACCAAATCCTTACCCGACCCACCTTTTTAGCTAAACCGGGGTCAAACCCCTTTCTTCCCAGTCAAACCCACTTCACCTTCCTTTACCACTTCACGTGCAAAACCACCATCTCCAAAACCAGCCACACGTGCTCTGCCAAGCCACCCTACACCCTTCATCATCACCTATAATCACTGATAACCCACTTACCCTCACCCCAATCCAAGATAATCCCACTTACACAAGCAAAATCAGTACTTTGCTATAATTAGCATTTTGGCGCCAAAATTGAAGAACGGCCAAGATTGAATTCCCTTCATCCAAAGGCTCAGAATTCAAGTGGGAAAGAGTCAGAAGACTTTCTAAACCCTAATTATCAGCTATAAGAAGAAAGAGAAGCAAGGAAGAAAATATCTAGTGTAACTTAGTTTTAATTTAGTCGAATAGTAATTTTTATCATTTCTGTTGTATTTTCAAGCTTTCCAGTATTTGTTTAAGTTATTTCAGTGTATTGTACAACTTTTCAAGTAATCAATTTAAGCATTCAGTTTCATTTTCAGTTTGTGCAATTTTTACTCAAAAATCTCATGTTGGCTTAAAGTAGTTTGTAGTTGATGTTATGGACTGAAGTAGGACATATAAGCTCCCAGAAAGCTTGTAAAAGCTTTTAGTAACTTTAAAATTCAGAGTAAGTAAAAAATTCAAAAATACCAAAAAAAAAATTACAAAAATCAATGAAGATGATGAAGAAGGCTGGAGCATGGTAGATTTTGGATGGCCATGGGTTAGAGGTTCTGTGGAGAACCTATAGGATTGATCTTGGGTCCTTGTTCTAAGTTTTCAGCTGGAATGCATGTTGTAAGCTTAATCTCTTCAATCTTGCATTTTACTGTATGAGTAGTTTATGGTTTGAATCTTTGTGTTTTCTATGTTTCTGTGGTATTGCTAAATCATAATAAAGTTTAAAATAGGTGCTTGTTCATTAGTTTGTATGGATGTTCATTTCTAGAATTTCACAGTCAATTTAGCTTTCTTATTGATTCCTGGTGTTTGTTGTTAACAGTGATCATTTTGTGCTTTAAATAGTTTCTTTTATCCTTATAACTTCTTATAATTCAGTATCATGGACTAAATCTCATTGTTGCTTTGAAATTCATGATTTTACTGTCTTAAAGGGGTGTTTGGATTTGCATGTGTTACTGAGTTCTTGTTAGTCTTTGTTGTTAATATTGGTTGAGACATTCTTCATTAGGTATAAGTAGCTCATTTAGGTCATAAAATCAGCACTGCTTCCATAAAAAAGTCAAAATCACATGTATAACCCATTTGTGCTTAACAGTTAGGTACTTTTAGTTACATAATCATTCATATCTTTGCATAAGTAGTTAAAGTAACTTAATTCAGTTTCATTTTAGCTTGTAACAACATAATCAGTAAGTAGATTAAACCCAAAACTCACAAAAGTCAAATCTTCAATAGCTGCAAAAAAGTCAAAAATTCAGGTTTGAACCCAGTTCTGATTGCTGATCTAGGGCAAAATTAGGGTTCAATTGGGAAGTTTGTGATGGGGCTTTTAGGTTTTTTAGATAGTTCATAGTTCAGGCTACCTTTTGCCCCCATAATATTGCATCTCAGTGCTTATTTAGACTGCTTAATTTGCCTTGAAAGTTTGCCTTTTTCTGCATTTTCTGTCTTAATTTTGCAACAGTCAAAGTGCTTAATTGGCTTATCTGTGGGATTATTTGTTTGAAATGAGTTGATTTGTGCTTATTTAAGTTGGTTTAATCTGTTCTGAGCATTTGGTGAACTTTTGTGCTTATTTGCTTATTTTTGGGCTTATTGCAAAATGCTTATCTGCCCAAATCTACTTATTTGGCTTAGTCAACTTTTCATTTTAATTTTCCTAGCTTTATAATATTATTTTAGATTTACCTGTAAATTTTCATAATTTTCTGAATAGTTTTAATATTTTTAATTTTTTTATTAGTTTAAAATAGTAATTAAATCATAATAAATAGAAAAATAATCAGAAAAATATAAATCCAATTTTCATAATTTTATTTTATCATTTTTAATCTAGGAAAAATATAATTTCATTTTTAGTCCTTAAGAAAATCAAAAATAGAAAAATAGTGATAGCTTCTATTTAATAGAATTTATCTTTTTAAATTTTAATTAAGTAAATTTCAATTTTATAATTTTATTAGCTTCTATTTACTTAATAATATTTTTAGAAAATTTTTTAGATTTTTCTTAGCTCATTTAGTATTTTTTATAATTTAAATTAGTTTAATTAGTAATTAAATAATTAATAATTAGAAATAATTAAATAAAAAGTGTAAAAAAATATAATTTAAGTTTTAAAATAAGTTGTTAGTAATTTTACATTTTTAGGTTTTAAATTTCATAAATTTTACTTTTTAGTCCTTTTTAGATTTTTCGTTGCACGTTTTTAAGTTAATTAATTCGCGTTTAGTTTTGTTGTGCATATCTGATTTAAATTTGTTATTTAGAATTGTTAAACAAAGCAAAATCAAAAGCAATCTAAATCATCAATCACTCTAATCCAAAGCTTTCCACAATGGCCCATTCACATCTCGTTGGGACACGACCCGGGTGATCACTTGCCCGGTATCACACACATCACATTCACGGGTTTTGAAAGTTTGACTTTTCCTAAGGTTTGACTTGTTATTTCCCAAGGTATCACGTGTGCACGATACTATATTTATTTATATATACTCACACACGGATCAAATTTTGGCACCGCTGCCGGGGAGGTGTGCTGCGACTTTTGTGTTAAGTTCAAGCGATTAGTGATTCGAGATCCTTCTTTCAAGAAGTTCCTATTTCCCAAAAACAATATAAAAAACAAAAATATTTTTCTTTTCTTTTCTATATATATTATCATATAAAAAATTAAAAACCCAAAAACATTTTCCGTTTTCTTTGTTAATAATAAATAACAATAAAAAATTACCATCGAGAACCAAGACAGAGTACTACCTAACTGGGGGTACGACCATAATAAGTTCCCAAACCAAAGATTAAAACTTGCCTTTGTATCCTTGTGAGTGGTGTACCTTTTTCAAAGAAGCCATTCATCTTGTGATTATTGGTTTAAGTTAACTTGTGTTTTCTCTCGATCTTGTTTTAATTGGATTTGTTTTCATCTTCACTTTTCAAAAACAAAAAGAATCTTCCTTCCTTTTTCATAATTCTCTCGACTCTGAGGCTTCTTAGAGTTGTGTTCTAGTGCATGCGCACGCGTTCTTCTAGGTCTACGAGCCCGTTACGTGAGCTTGGCAACATTCCTCGAAGACGAGGTCGTAGACGTAGACGTTCTTCTTCAATAGTCGAACCCGAGGTTCGTGCTATTCCTGTTCTCATGGCGGCTAAGCCGACTATGAATGAGCTTCTCCAAGCACCCATCAAGGGTTACGGAGACGCTATCGTTGTTCCGGCCATCGTGGCCGAGAATTTTGAACTCAAGACGGGGTTAATAAATCTTGTAACCTCGCGTCAATTCTATGGTTTTGAAAGGGACGATCCTCAAGATCACATTCGATGGTTTAACAAAATCACGTCTACCATCAAATGCAAAAACGTCCCTGAAGAGGCAATCAAACTTCTTCTTTTCCCATTTTCCATCGATGGGGCTGCCCGGATTTGGCTTGATAAACAACCCCCTCGATCGATTGTAACATAGGAAG
Source organism: Artemisia tridentata subsp. tridentata (assembly GCA_021014915.2). Classification (NCBI taxonomy): domain Eukaryota; kingdom Viridiplantae; phylum Streptophyta; class Magnoliopsida; order Asterales; family Asteraceae; genus Artemisia; species Artemisia tridentata. Next base: position 104,705,083 of record CP139507.1, on the reverse strand, counting down.
ATTTGGTTAAGAAGTTCGTGAATGAATTTTTCCCTCCTTCCAAAACCACGAGTCTTAAAAACGAAATCATGAAATTTACACAAAAATTCGATGAATCATTTAGTGAGGCATGGGATCGTTATAAAGAAATGCTTCGCAAATGTCCTCATCATGGTTTCTCTGAGTTGATGCAACTCGACACTTTCTACAATGGTGTGAACTCAGCTGATCAAGAATCTCTCAATTCCTCCGCTGGAGGAAATTTCTTGAATCGAACCACGAAGGATGCTTTAGCAATCATTAAGAACAAGTCTAAGGTCCGCACTCCACGAAGCAAACCGGTTGTTTCCCAAATGAGTGTTGGTCCTTCTACCTCTTCATCCGTGAGTCAGTCTAGCACCGATGCTAGACTTGACGAACTCACGAAGGTTATAAAATCCTTGGTTCTCACCACACAAAAAGTTTCCTCTCCCTCTTCTCCGCAAACTTCTCAACCTACCGAAATCAAAAAGGTAGAAGTTTGTGTCACTTGTGGTGGCCCACATGCATATTATAATTGTACTGCCACCGATGGTACATTTGAAATTAATGCAGTAGCCAGTAGTTCCAACCAAGGAGGTAACCAATACCGTCCTCAAGTGGATCCAAACTACCGTCCTCAAAATGGACCACCCGGATTTCCTCAACCCAACAATCCAAATAGGTTTAATCCTAATCAGCAAAGAGGGCAAAACATGCAAAATCAATTTCATGCCCCGATCAATCAATACCCACCCCCAAGGGGTAATCAAGGGTATTCAGCTCCTCATTACCAAGAACCGCCTTCAAGTGAACTCAATAACTATATCAAGGTTAATGATTCCAAACTGAAGGCAATGCAAAATCAAATCTTCACTTTGAGGAATGATTTACAATCTTCAATAACCAAGCAAAGTAATGAGCTGAAAGAGTGAGCTTATGGCTACAAACAACAAAATGGAACATTCTCAAAACAACATCGAGAATATGCTTTCTAGTATCATAAGCCATCTCACTCCACCTTCTACCTCGGGAGGTCTCCCGGGTAATACTGTGGTCAACCCAAAGGGTGAACTTAAAGCTATCACCACACGCAGTGGCAAAGCTTATGATGGACCCGAGATTCCTACTACCACTTCTTCTCTTCCCAAGGTAGTAGAACGTGAACCTGAGGTGACCAAGGATAATGTACTTCCTACTAATAACGGAGGTACCAAAAACGTCCAACCTCAGGATATCCCAAAAACCAAACTCAAACCTGGAGTTGTCTTTGAAACTGCTGAAACTCCCGTTGAGATCCCTAAATCCAAACCTTCAATACCTTATCCATCACGACTCAATGAGCAAAAGCTCCGTGAAAAGGCTAGTCACCAAATGGACAAGTTCTATCAAATCTTTCAAGATTTGCACTTTGACATAAGCCTTGCGGATGCTATCATCATGATGCCCAAATTTGCATCAATGATCAAGAACTTGTTAAGTAACAAGGAAAAATTGTACGAAATGGAAAAAACTCCTTTAAACGAGAATTGCTCTGCAGCAATTTTAAAGAAGCTTCCCGAGAAGCTTGGAGATCCTGGAAAATTTCTCATTCCGTGTGTTTTTCCAGGAATGGGTGAATGCTTCGCCTTGGCCGATCTTGGCGCTAGCATTAACCTGATGCCTAATTCAGTATGGAAGAAACTTTCTCTTCCTGGACTTACTCCTACCTGCATGACTCTTGAACTTGCAGATCGTTCTATCACTCGTCCACTCGGCATTGCCGAAGATGTATTCGTGAAAGTAGGAAAATTCCATTTTCCGGCTGACTTCGTTGTTGTTGAATTCGATGCTGATCCAAGGGTTCCTCTCATTCTTGGAAGAGGATTCCTAAGGACGGGCCGTGCTCTAATTGATGTTTTCGAAGAGAAAATAACTCTTCGTGTGGATAATGAAGCAGTCACTTTTAACCTCGATCAAACTTCGAGGTACTCCTCAAATTATGACTCTGAATCGGTTAACCGAATAGATGTCATTGATGTTGCTTCAGAGGAGTACTCTCAAGAAGTTCTTGGTTATATTCATAATTCTTCGAGTGGTGATCCCACTCCATCTTCTGAACCTATAATCGCCAATTCTTCTCCTTCTCTCACTCCGTTTGAGGGAAGTGACTTCATCTTAGAGGAAATAGAGGCCTTTCTCAAAAGTGATTCGGTTCCCGATGGAATTGATAACCAAGAGATTGACCTGGAAGGGGATATTCTTCTCATTGAGAAGATGTTAAATGAAGATCCCTCTTTTCCTCCTGTTCTTCCACAAAAACTTCATAAAGAGGAAATCAAATCAGTTGAGAAAACCGATGAATTTCCTGAGGTCGAACTCAAAGACTTACCGCCTCATCTCGAGTATGCATTTTTGGAGGGTGATGATAAATTACCAGTCATAATTGCTAAGGATTTGAGTGAGGATGAAAAGACTGCTCTCATAAAAGTTTTGAAGTCACACAAGCAAGCAATTGCTTGGAAGCTCTCCGACATCAAGGGTATTAACCCTGAATTTTGTACTCACAAGATTTTAATGGAGGATGACTTTAAACCGGCAGTTCAACATCAAAGAAGGGTGAATCCAAAAATTCATGAGGTTATCAAACAAGAGGTTCTCAAACTTCTTGATGCCGGATTGATTTATCCTATCTCGGATAGTCCTTGGGTTAGTCCCATTCATTGCGTTCCTAAAAAGGGTGGCATTACTGTTGTCACAAATGAAGAAAATGAGTTGATTCCAACTCGATTGGTTACGGGGTGGCGTGTCTGCATTGACTATCGCAAGTTAAATGATGCCACCCGTAAAGACCATTTTCCTCTACCCTTCATGGACCAGATGCTTGAGAGATTAGCGGGAAACGAGTACTATTGTTTCCTTGATGGTTTCTCGGGTTACTTTCAAATTCCCATTGATCCGCAAGATCAAGAAAAGACTACCTTTACATGCCCTTATGGAACTTTTGCCTATAAACGTATGCCTTTTGGCTTATGTAATGCTCCAGGCACGTTCCAAAGGTGCATGATGGCCATATTCACCGACATGATCGGTAAAACAATGGAGGTCTTTATGGATGACTTCTCAGTCATTGGGGATTCTTTCCAAGCATGTCTCTCCAATTTAGAAAACATGTTGAAAAGGTGTAAAGACACCAATCTTTGTCTAAATTGGGAGAAGAGTCACTTTATGGTTAAAGAGGGCATTGTCCTCGGCCATAAGATTTCCAAGAGTGGGATTGAGGTTGACAGATCTAAAGTTGATGTCATCAGTAAATTACCTCATCCCACTACCGTCAAAGGAATTCGGAGTTTTTTGGGTCATGCCGGTTTCTATCGTAGATTCATACAAGATTTTTCTAAAATCGCCCGGCCTATGACTCATCTCCTTGAAAAGGATGCTCCTTTTATCTTCTCTCCTGAGTGCGTTGAAGCTTTTCAAACTCTAAAGAAAAAGCTTACTGAAGCACCCATTTTAGTTGCCCCCGACTGGGACTTGCCGTTTGAACTCATGTGCGATGCAAGTGATTTTGCTATCGGTGCAGTCCTGGGGCAACGTAAAGCCAAACATTTTCAGCCTATCCACTACGCTAGTAAAACTATGACTGAAGCTCAAACTCATTACACCACTACAGAAAAAGAATTGTTGGCTGTGGTGTATGCCTTTGAGAAGTTTCGACCATACTTAATCTTAACCAAATGCGTAGTGTATACGGATCACTCGGCTCTCAAATATCTCTTCGCAAAACAAGATGCAAAGCCGAGATTGCTCCGTTGGGTTCTCCTCCTGCAAGAATTTGATATCACTATACGTGATAAAAAAGGAGCTGAGAACCTAGCTGCTGATCATCTATCCCGATTAGAGAACCCACACCAAGATGTTTTCGAGAAAAAGGAAATAAATGAAACATTTCCTCTCGAGACACTCAGTGCGGTTGCTTTTCGTGGAGATTCTACTACCCCATGGTTTGCCGACTTTGCAAACTACCATGCGGGTAACTTTGTTGTGAAAGGGATGTCGTCCCAACAGAAGAATAAGTTCTTCAAGGATGTCAAACATTATTTCTGGGACGACCCCTACTTGTTTAAAATCTGTGCGGATCAAGTCATCCGGCGGTGTGTTTATGGTTAGGAAGCCATCGATATTCTCAAGGCTTGCCATTCTGGACCTACTGGGGGACATCATAATCCCAACTACACCGCCAAAAAGGTGTTTGATTCCGGTTTCTATTGGCCCACAATTTACAAGGATGCCCAGGAAATAGTCAAAGCTTGTGACGATTGTCAACGTTACGGAAATATTTCACAAAGAAATGAAATGCCACAAAATGTCATTCAAGTTTGTGAAATCTTTGACATATGGGGCATTGATTTTATGGGGCCATTTCCATCATCTCGAGGAAACAAATACATACTCGTGGCTGTTGACTATTTGTCAAAATGGGTTGAAGCAAAAGCTTTACCCACAAATGATGCCCGAGTTGTTGTGAAATTTTTGAAATCTCTTTTTGCTCGTTTTGGAACTCCACGTGCTATAATCAGTGATCGTGGTACGCATTTCTGCAATGACAAGTTTGACAAAGTCATGCAAAAGTATGGTGTTACACACCGTCTTTCTACCGCGTATCACCCCCAAACAAGTGGGCAAGTGGAAGTTACCAATCGAGGGATTAAAAGAATCTTAGAAAGGACCGTAGGAGAAAATCGTGCATCTTGGTCGGATAAGCTAGATGACGCACTCTGGGCCTTTCGTACAGCTTACAAAACACCCATCGGGTGTACTCCATACAAGCTTGTGTACGGAAAGGCGTGTCATCTGCCGATTGAGCTTGAGCACAAAGCCTACTGGGCCCTCAAGCATGCAAACTTTGACCTTCAGACAGCGGGCGATCACCGGAAAGTTCAAATAAATGAATTGAATGAACTTCGTGATCAAGCCTATGAAAACTCTTTGATCTACAAGGAAAAAACAAAGAAGCTCCATGACTCAAAAATTAAGAACCGCGTTTTTAATGTTGGGGATCGAGTCCTTCTTTTCAATTCAAGATTGAAGATTTTCTCGGGTAAACTCAAATCCCGTTGGTCTGGTCCATTCACTATCACAAAAGTTTATCCATATGGTACCGTTGAGTTATCTCAAGCTGACGGACCTAACTTTAAAGTGAATGGCCATCAGTTGAAACATTACTTTGGAGAGGACATACCACCCATGGTTGTCCCGGATCTTCAAACTTTCCCCAAGAACCAATGAATGCGGGGATCGAGTCAAGCTAGTGACTCGGTGATCAAAAACTCAAGCACCATATGGGTTTTCACCCATATTTCTGACTTCTTTCTATTTTCTACCACCCTAGTGTGGGGGAGATGCCCCACATGTTGTATATATGGAAATTTAAAAAAAATAAAATAAAAAAATGCGTGTATATAAAATAAATGGCTATTAGTATTTCCCTTTCACGTTCTAAGTGTTGGTTTAACAACCGGTACTTTGAATATTGAGGGCAATATTCAGTTCTAAGTGTGAGGGGGAATTCTAGCGAATTTAATTAAATGTACCATCTAGTACCCCCATTTTAGCCAAAATTTAAATTTTTTTTCTCTCACTTAGAACGCAATAAATGGTTATCAGTCCGCCATGTCTAACCCACAAAAGGATTGGCTAATCCGAGAGCAAACGGCTCTTGGTAAAGATGTCTCAAATCCGTTGATGGCTTGCAATTTGCCAAAAATTGTATGGTTTTCGACTCGCCATATCTTTAAAAGTGAAGAGTTGGCTAGCCCGCAAGGTTGTGGCTTGTGGTAAAGGCAGTGAAAATCCATAATTGGTATTCAGCTCACCAAAGATAATATTGATAATTTATCTAAGAGTTGGCTAGTCCAGAAGCAAACGGCTTCTGGTAAAGACAAATCAAAACCGTTGACAGCTGATGGTTTGCTCAAAATCATTTGGTTATCATTGTACCAAGGTTCTTACTTGAACTAAAACAATTGGCTACTCCAGAAGTAATGGCTTTTGGTAAAGAGACTTCAAATCCATTAAAACTTCATAAAAGATTGCTAGGTACTAGCAATAGTTTAGTGTGGGGGATTGATGAGTGTCTAAATACTCATCATTTTTGTCTTATCTGAACTGCCAAAACATTCAAAAACACTCAGAAATGCATCAAAATACTAAAAATATCCCAGGGATTGTGTTTTATATGTTTTAAATGCAAAATGTTTAAAAACAGTTGAAAAACGAACAAAGTTTGCAAAATTGGCAGTTTCAGTCCCTCAAGTTTCAAAACTTGTCAAAATTAGTCCCTAAGCATTTGTTTTGTCAGAAAAATCACCAAAGGTCCTTTTTTAAATCATAAATTATCATATTTAGTCCTTTGGTGAAAAGTTTGAATAAATTACATCTTTGGTCCCTCAAGTTTGAAATCTGTCAAAAATAGTCCCTGGGAATTTTAAAAAAAATAGAAAAGTGCAATTTTGGTTCTTGGATTATGGAAACATGGCAGGATTTACCCTTGGTGTATTTTGGAAGATGTGCAAGTTCGGTCCTCATAATTTCAGGAATTACAAAAATGGTCCTTGTGATTTAACTATAACAACCGGACCCAAAAATAAAATAAACAAACCAACCCATCTTATCTAAACCCAACCCATCCCATCCTTATTTAACCCAAGCCCAACATCCCAAAGCCCAACCAAATCCTTACCCGACCCCACCTTTTTAGCTAAACCGGGGTCAAACCCCTTTCTTCCCAGTCAAACCCACTCCACCTTCCTTTACCACTTCACGTGCAAAACCACCATCTCCAAAACCAGCCACACGTGCTCTGCCAAGCCACCTTACACCCTTCATCATCACCTATAATCACTGATAACCCACTTACCCTCACCCCAATCCAAGATAATCCCACTTACACAAGCAAAATCAGTACTTTGCTATAATTAGCATTTTGGTGCCAAAATTGAAGAACGGCCAAGATTGAATTCCCTTCATCCAAAGGCTCAGAATTCAAGTGGGAAAGAGTCAGAAGACTTTCTAAACCCTAATTATCAGCTATAAGAAGAAAGAGAAGCAAGGAAGAAAATATCTAGTGTAACTTAGTTTTAATTTAGTCGAATAGTAATTTTTATCATTTCTGTTGTATTTTCAAGCTTTCCAGTATTTGTTTAAGTTATTTCAGTGTATTGTACAACTTTTCAAGTAATCAATTTAAGCATTCAGTTTCATTTTCAGTTTGTGCAATTTTTACTCAAAAATCTCATGTTGGCTTAAAGTAGTTTGTAGTTGATGTTATGGACTGAAGTAGGACATATAAGCTCCCAGAAAGCTTGTAAAAGCTTTTAGTAACTTTAAAATTCAGAGTAAGTAAAAAATTCAAAAATACCAAAAAAAAAAATTACAAAAATCAATGAAGATGATGAAGAAGGCTGGAGCATGGAAGATTTTGGATGGCTATGGGTTAGAGGTTCTGTGGAGAACCTATAGGATTGATCTTGGGTCCTTGTTCTAAGTTTTCAGCTGGAATGCATGTTGTAAGCTTAATCTCTTCAATCTTGCATTTTACTGCATGAGTAGTTTATGGTTTGAATCTTTGTGTTTTCTATGTTTCTGTGGTATTGCTAAATCATAATAAAGTTTAAAATAGGTGCTTGTTCATTAGTTTGTATGGATGTTCATTTCTAGAATTTCACAGTCAATTTAGCTTTCTTATTGATTCCTGGTGTTTGTTGTTAACAGTGATCATTTTGTGCTTTAAATAGTTTCTTTTATCCTTATAACTTCTTATAATTCAGTATCATGGACTAAATCTCATTATTGCTTTGAAATTCATGATTTTACTGTCTTAAAGGGGTGTTTGGATTTGCATGTGTTACTGAGTTCTTGTTAGTCTTTGTTGTTAATATTGGTTGAGACATGCTTCATTAGGTATAAGTAGCTCATTTAGGTCATAAAATCAGCACTGCTTCCATAAAAAAGTCAAAATCACATGTATAATCCATTTGTGCTTAACAGTTAGGTATTTTTAGTTACATAATCATTCATATCTTTGCATAAGTAGTTAAAGTAACTTAATTCAGTTTCATTTTAGCTTGTAACAACATAATCAGTAAGTAGATTAAACCCAAAACTCACAAAAGTCAAATCTTCAATAGCTGCAAAAAAGTCAAAAATTCAGGTTTGAACCCAGTTCTGATTGCTGATCTAGGGCAAAATTAGGGTTCAATTGGGAAGTTTGTGATGGGGCTTTTAGGTTTTTTAGATAGTTCATAGTTCAGGCTACCTTTTGCCCCCATAATATTGCATCTCAGTGCTTATTTAGACTGCTTAATTTGCCTTGAAAGTTTGCCTTTTTCTGCATTTTCTGTCTTAATTTTGCAACAGTCAAAGTGCTTAATTGGCTTATCTGTGGGATTAGCTGTTTGAAATGAGTTGATTTGTGCTTATTTAAGTTGGTTTAATCTGTTCTGAGCATTTGGTGAACTTTTGTGCTTATTTGCTTATTTTTGGGCTTATTGCAAACTGCTTATCTGCCCAAATCTGCTTATTTGGCTTAGTCAGCTTTCCATTTTATTTTTCCTAGCTTTTTAATAATATTTTAGATTTACCTGTAAATTTTCATAATTTTCTGAATAGTTTTAATATTTTTAATTTTTTTTATTAGTTTAAAATAGTAATTAAATCATAATAAATAGAAAAATAATCAGAAAAATATAAATCCAATTTTCATAATTTTATTTTATCATTTTTAATCTAGGAAAAATATAATTTCATTTTTAGTCCTTAAGAAAATCAAAAATAGAAAAATAGTGATAGCTTCTATTTAATAGAATTTATCTTTTTAAATTTTAATTAAGTAAATTTCAATTTTATAATTTTCTTAGCTTCTATTTACTTAATAATATTTTTAGAAAAAGTTTTAGATTTTTCTTAGCTCATTTAGTATTTTTTATAATTTAAATTAGTTTAATTAGTAATTAAATAATTAATAATTAGAAATAATTAAATAAAAAGTGTAAAAAAATATAATTTAAGTTTTAAAATAAGTTGTTAGTAATTTTACATTTTTAGGTTTTAAATTTCATAAATTTTACTTTTTAGTCCTTTTTAGATTTTTCGTTGCACGTTTTTAAGTTAATTAATTCGCGTTTAGTTTTGTTGTGCATATCTGATTTAAATTTGTTATTTAGAATTGTTAAACAAAGCAAAATCAAAAGCAATCTAAATCATCAATCACTCTAATCCAAAGCTTTCCACAATGGCCCATTCACATCTCGTTGGGACACGACCCGGGTGATCACTTGCCCGGTATCACACACATTACATTCACGGGTTTTGCAAGTTTGACTTTTCCTAAGGTTTGACTTGTTATTTCCCAAGGTATCACGTGTGCACGATACTATATTTATTTATATATACTCACACACGGATCATTATGTAAAAGTGCAAGTGTAAGGGGAATGCAACGCCCCTACGATGTATTATTTTGGATGGTAGGGCAAAAGTGTAGGAAAAAAAAAAAAAAAAAAAAAAAAAAAGCGAAAAAATCAAGAAAAATACAAAAAAATGAGAAAAAGAAAAATAGAAAAAACATACGGACTACCATCCCGTTTCATTTTATGTTTATTTTATGTTTTTGTTATTTTATTTTTAGCTTAAGTCGAGTCTAGTCTTGGCTTAGCAACGCCATATTGTTCATGTAATTAATCAAGATCTTTAACTCGCCACCAGTAAAATATCCTTTATCCAACAAAACCGTGTTTATCATATCCCTACACCTCACGCTATAACCCATGTAAAAGCCCTCTTTGATAGTTTATCTTAGGTGCTTACGCCTAGTGGAGAAGGTTTTCGATCCTTTCCCAAGCCTATGGTAATCTATTTGCTATGACAGGTAGTGAGATATATTATCCGTTTTCATTTATGAGATTTATTTTGATGACACCTGAGAGATGTGAGTATCTAAACACTACTTGTGAGGTGCTAGTTTGTAATCTCCGTGCTTATTATGATTAAAGTGGAACGACTATTTGTTGTAATTACTTTTATATTAGCGTTAAATGTTAAATGACCCCTAACTTGTATTTTGATTAGAATAAAAGCGCATTTGCTTGAGGACAAGCAAATCTCAAGTGTAAGGGTATTTGATGAAGCGAAAAGTGTACCGCTTTTAGGGGGTCATTTAAGCCCTAAATCGTATTTATTTGATCAAATATTGCCATAAATCGTTCCTTTTGTCATTTTAGGTACTTTGGAGAAGAAATCTGGAAAAGGAAGCATTTTGGACGTTTTTGGAGCATAAAAGTGAAGAAAACGACAAAGTCTCAAAATCGGCTGGAAAAGTACCTTTGACGGCGTCAAGTATTGCTCTTGACGGCGTCATGGCTTGGCAAAAGTGGTGGATATGAAAAATACACATGATAAGCCAGAGAATTTTACAATGGAAAGTCTGACGACAAGTCTGACGGCGTCACCCTTTAAGGTGATCAAGGCCATCACGGTTTAACTTAATGAGAGATGGCGTCAAGCCCATTTCTGACGGCGTCAACCTTTGATAAGCCAGAGCGGATTTTGGAGGACTAAAGAGGGACGGCGTCAAGAAGGCCATCCGGGAACCCTAGACACGGCGAGGTGACGGCGTCAAGATCTACAACGTGACGCCGTCAGCCACTAAGTTCTATATATAGTTTTGCAATTTTTTGTCATTAGTGTGCAACTTTGTGAGGAGAAACCCTAAGACGAATTTCTGCCATTTTTAAGGGTTTTCATACCCTTGGATCTCCCATGTTTAATTAAAGATAAGTATTCATTTAATCAATCAATATGTCTATGTGTTGTTTGATTATATCTTGTTCTTGTCTTTTAATTAACATGCTAGGTTAGATTTATCTTGTGTTTGCTTAGATCTAATGAAACCTAACTATTGATTATTGGTTATTAGTGTGTTATTTATTGTATTGGATGATTGTTTATCGATGTTAGGCTTAAGAAAACTGGCTAACCTCCTATTCGGTAACTTGCTTGAACGTCTTAAGAAACATGAACCAATGCGTACTAGGTTTTTATGGTTGTATTTAATGCATGAGCGAATTCTAGTGATCCCATGTTAGGAGCTTCTTAGCCGGCTCGACATAGGAGTGAAGTAGGAGCTTGTAGAGTTGGGGAAGTACGTACGCCACCCCACGATTGGTATTAAGGAATACACCCGTCATCCACGCAATTAATACACACTAATCAACCGGTAAAAGATAGTTAGGGAGTAAGGAAATCTAAGTAAACACATTTCTCTCCACATAAGTTTCACAACCTTTTCATTTTCAGTTATTTTATTTTATTTGCATTTGTAGTTATTTGGGTTAGTTGACTAGCAACTAATTCCGCCCACTCCTTCAAACCCGAGATTTTACTTGCTTTCAAAAAAATATAAAAATACAAAAAGAATCTTCCTTCACCCTTAGACCTATTAGAGTAGTTTTTCAATCCTAACGACACTATTCCCTGTGGAGAACTGTAACATCCCGCCTACTCAGACCACAATATTGTCCGCTTTGCCCGCAGGCTCACGGCTTTGTTTTTGTGGCCTCATTTGAAGACTTCCCGGCAGGTCACCCAAGCCAGTACTACTCTCACATGAGCATGCTTAACTGCCAGTTCCTAAGAACTCCACCTGCAGTAGACCACAAAACGCGTTGTGTCATTGTAAGGCGAATGTAATCTTATGAACCCAGCATCTCTCCAGGCCACAGCCGATGTAGGATTTGCCTAGGTGTTACAATCACCCCCCCCCCTTAGGGACTCATCGTCCTCGATGAGGTTTGCCCTACCATCCCGAACGGCTCAGGAGTGGCTTTGATACCACTTGTAACATCCCGCCTACTCAGACCACAATATTGTCTGCTTTGCCCGCAGGCTCACGGCTTTGTTTTTGTGGCCTCATTTGAAGACTTCCCGGCAGGTCACCCAAGCCAGTACTACTCTCACATGAGCACGCTTAACTGCCAGTTCCTAAGAACTCCACCTGCAGTAGACAACAAAACGCGTTGTGTCATTGTAAGGCGAATGTAATCTTATGAACCCAGCATCTCTCCAGGCCACAGCCGATGTAGGATTTGCCTAGGGTGTTACAAGAACGATCAATCCCCCGTACTTACCACTACACTATACTACATCGGTCAGGTACACTGCCTGGTGGGGTTGTAAGCCTCTTGAGATCCCTCGAGAGGTAAAACCTGTTGTAAGGTCGCAAAACCACGCATCAGTGGCCTCCACATACAAAATCCCTTCTTTTTATTAATGAACAAATTTTTTTGTTGATAAATAACTCTTTTTATTGACGAACAACTTTTTTTATTGATTGACAACGCCTATGACGAACACTTTTTTTTATTCATGAACAACTCTTTTATTGATGAAAAATGTATATAATGAACAACTATTTTTATTGATGAACAACTTTTTTACCGATGAATAATTATTTTTATTAATGAACATTGCATATAATGAACAACTCTTTATATCGATGTACAACGCCTATCACAAACACTCTTTTGTTGATAATCAACTTTTTTTTATTACTCGTAATAAACAACGTTTATGATGAACAACATTTTCATTTATGAACAATGCCTATGATAAACAACTATTTTCATAAATGAACAATATATATAATTAACAACTTTTTTGTTGATAAACAACGTCTATAATAAACGCTCTTTCTTATGAATAACGTTTTTATTAATAAACGACAATTTTTTATTATTATTTTTTTTTATTAATGATTAGCGCATATTATAAATTAAAAAAAAAAAAAAAAAAAACTAATCCTTTCTCTTCTAACAACAACCTCACATTTTGCTTTTTATTTATTTATTTATTTATTTCTCTAAACTTTAAGTATCACAACATAACTAGTATTTTCAACACAAAATTAATGCACCAAATTCACATCAATAAAACCCACGTGGAGTGATGAAACAAAAGAAAATAAAATCACTGCAACTTTTGAATTTTTAAATAAATTCAAAAGTTGTAGTGATATGACTTTATTACTAAAAGTCAAAACATGTCAAAAAAAGGTGCCCCCGGATCTATGAACACCCTATGAAGTTGAATAGTAGGCTGAAGGGAGTGGGGCTACCCAGAGAAGGGGCGATTCGCGCCATGTGACGCCTAGTCAGCAGGTTGGGTAGTCTCAAAAAAAAGAAGGAGTGGTGTTCCCGGCGACCTAGCTTATATAATAAGAGATGGTCCGTATTTCAATAGAAGAGATTCTTCTCTTTCCTATATAATAACAATTATGATAGGTAAGTAGTATTATTTAATGAGTATTATTCGATTCTTTCACTTGCACAGTACAAATGAGCAGGCGACTCAAATATATCGCCCGGATGGTGTATCGCCTAGAAGGGTCAGTGTTTCCGGCGACTTAGAGGCGTTCCAGCCTTGGTTCGCCTGTTTAGACGCCTCACTCAACATAGTGTAAATGTCCTCAACGTTCGCCCTTATGGCAACCAAAAATTATGACAGTACCTTTTATGTATGTTAGTCAAGACAAAAAGTGTTGTATAAACACGTACGTCAACTTATGGTTAAATGCGAAAAATAACAAGTTCGGGATAGGATTGGTTAAACGCTTGAACGAGTCGACCCGTTTGTGAAAAGCTCGAGATTGGATTGTTAAAAAACTCAAACGAACTGAGCCTAAACGAGCTCAAACATAAATTTGGGCACTTGAAGCCGGGTTACTGCCATGTAATAATCAAGATCGAGCCTGAGCTTTATATATAAAGATCGAGTTGGCTCACGAGCCTTAGAAATATATGCATATATATATTTTCTATATGTATAACCATGTATAAAAGAGCTTTAAAAAAATAAACAAGTTTGAGCCTAATGTGATTAACAAGCCGAGTTTAATTTTAGCTTTATTTCATTTTAACAAGTCATATAAATTATTCGAGCCCGAGCCAACTTAAGCTTGTGAAAATTTTCACGGGCCGAGCTCGAGCTTAAAATATGAGGCCCGAAACAAGCTCGAGCTTTACATATATAAACGAGCCGAGCTTAAGATCTGGCAGGCTCGAGCTCGGCTCTGCTCGTTTTCACCCCTATAAACAACCATGCAAATCAAATGAATTGGTGATTAACAACTACATAATCATGGCTTGTAAAGTTGTAATTAGGGAAAGAAAGCATCGTTACTTTCTGTATTTGCTCGTTCGAATAGTAGGTGCAATATGTGTTTGAATTGTAAAGCCGCATATACACAATAAGGGCACGTTTGGTACAGAGAATTTCAGAGAATAGAAATGAAGTAGAGAATAGAATTCAGAGAATAGAAATGGGTAGAGAAATTTAAAGTCAATTCTAGTGTTTGGTAACATGAGAAATAAACTCGAGAATTGAAAAAAAAAAAAAAAAAAAAAAAAAAAAAAAAAACTTTTTATTGAAAGAATTAGAACTTTTGTTTGTTTTTTAAAAAAAACTTATTTTAAAAAATATATATTTAAAAAAAAATATTTTTTTTATTTATTTTTTTATTTTTTAAAAAAACTTATTTTAAAAAAAAATTATTTTTTTTAATTTATTTTAAAATTTATTTTTTATAAAATTAATTAAAAAATTATTTAAAAAAAATTATTTTTTATAAATAACAATTCAATAAAAAATATATTTAAAAAAAAATATATTTTTTTAAATTATTTTTTATAAAAAATTTATTTATTTATTTTTTTTAAAACTTATTTTATAAAAAATATATTTTAAAAAAATTATTAATTTTTTTATAAAAAATACTTTACGTAAATCGGTTTGCAACTAAAAAAAAAAAAAAAACTTACAAAGTTCCCCTCATTTCTCCCATTTCCTCACTAAAAGTAGTGGAAATGAAACTCATAAAATTGCACTACCAATTCTCCACCAATTCCCCACAATTCTCCACCTTTTTATTTCTCTGACATACCAAACAGATTCTCGAGAATTAGCCCGAGAATTAAGCCCATTTCCCTTTCCATTTCTTTGTCAAACCAAACATGGGAAATGAGCCCATTTCTATTTCTTTGGGCCCAATTCCCTGTACCAAACATGCCCTAAAGGAATAAGATTTTCTCTGTTCAGATTACATGTGAATGACTAGTCTAGTCAAGAGACACATCAATTACAGTATTTGCTTTATTCACAAACCACTGGCACTAGCCTAGACAACACGCCAAAAGGAAAGAAAAGAATCAATGACCATGTTTAATTGGTATCGGAAATGAAAACATTGTTTAAAATATGATTTTCTAGCTCACTCTTCAAAAAGAAACAAGGCACAATGTATCCAGCCGATTATTTAATGTTTTCAGTAAATGTCGTTTATATATTGAAAGTTGAAGCCTAAACTTAAGCATGTATCATGGTTTGTTTATACAAAATCCAATACAAAACATGTTGAATGACAGAAAATGCATTTCTTCTAAAGAGTATTTATTTTACAAATGGTTTTTTTTTTATAACGAGTGGTGCAAAGGTGAAATATATATATTAATCTCCAAAGAAATACATCATAAGAAAATGAAATAAGATTTGGACATCTCCCAAATCTAAAGCAAACTCAACAAAAATACACAAGAAAATTCTCTTCCAAATATACACAACCACTCAATTCACCTTTTTAATGCACCTACCATCTAGCTACAATTCACCTTACAAATGGTTTGGTTTGTATAACGAGTGACCTCAGGGTAATGTTTAACGTAATTATAAAAGAAAATAATGAGTTTATTAAATTAAAAATCAGAGTTACTTATGGTAATTTATAAGTTGAATTAATATGTATTAAATATAATTTTATAATTTAAAGGAAAATATATATTTAATGAATGTTGTTTAATCTGTGGCACTTATTAGACCAACCAAACCACGGTTGTCTAACAGTGACCCTTACGGTACCGGTTATAATATATTAATTAAACACAACTTTCCTTTTTGATTAGTAAATGACTAAATGTATTTAATACATATTAATTGAACTTGAAAATTAGCTTAATTAGTTGTAATTTTTAATTTAGTGAACATTAAGTTTCCTTATTTAAACGTACAAAACAATGACCCAACGGCACTTGTTAGACAAAACCAAATAGTAAAGGAAACCAACGAACACGGAAATTTTAGCAGCAACATCGGTCATGCCATGTTTCTTTAAAGGTATTTGTATACATGAAGCCGGTTACTGCCATTTAAAGTACTCCTTAGTTTTGATGTATGAGGACTCTCGGTGAAAAGAAGTATCAGAGAAAACAAACATGCTTCTCGGTTTAGATTTATATATCACTAAGAATCTAATCACGTCTGTTACACATAATATACAAATTTGAACCTGTAGTTAAGACAAAGCAATTTGATAGTGGTTTGACAGCAAGTCGAATCACTGAGTTCTGTTACACAAACAAGACTAAATTCTGTAGCTTGATTAACGAATAACGTACAAAGTATATTCATTGCTGTACACGCTTTTATTCTTTCCGGATTTTTGAATTCACTACCTTTCTACCATTGCTTTTGTTACAACCGTTTTGAGCCAACGTGACAATGCAATCAAGAACGGTGTGTAGGCGAAATAACAAGTGAGAGTCCATGTTACTAATCCCTGGATTAACAAAAAAAAAATAACCGGCTCGTCAGATAGAACCATAGGTGGTTAATTATTTATGTTTCTTAAGTTATACCTGACCCATAATCTCAATGTTCGCCTGGGGATAGTACCATAGGTGGAATAGTCTGAAAACAACAACAACGACTTCATCAATGTTAGCAAAAAAACACTACAGATTTTGTAAATGAGTTATTTACTCCGTATCATTTTTGGCCTATAAGTCATTTTCCTTGTTATAGATATTGATTCTTGAAACGAATTGGTAAAGAAGATATTGCTTACTTCATTACAGGAATCTCAGCAAGTGGGCAGGCAAGACCAACCACGCAGGCCAACGCAAACCCGAGTTTAGTCCTGTCTAGGGTTAACCACATCAACTCGGCACAAGCAAACAATATGTAAGCTTCCACGTTGTCTTCAACTCCAGCTTTGTATAATTCAGCACTCAAACTCAAAAACACCACCAACGCTCTAGGTGCAGGATGGACAGTCACAGCAAGTCAGTAACATAGACATATAACAAAACAAGCAACAAAGATAGATAGATACTGACATAAGGGACGCAAGAACTTTGTTGAAACCATTCTCAGTAGGCGTGGGTAAGAATTTGTGATCCAGATAAAGTTGCAGCAAACCAACAGTGGCATAAAACAACCCAAGCAATGGGGGAACCTAAGCATGTCAAGTAGGTAACAAGCTTAAAACTTGAAAGAAAGAATGAAAGAAGAGATATAATAAGTAATACACACCCAGATGTTAGTGTGAAGAGGGCCAATATCTATGGAGCCAGTTTGATATACGACAAGATTCACTCTCGAGTGGATGCCGTCGAGAAGGGGACCCATGGAAACCACACCCAAAGAGGCCGAGAGAAACTGACGGCCATATTGGTTTTGGGGTCTGTTTAGTCTGAATGCTTAGTGGTTTGCATGTAATTGGTCGTTGGCTATGGCGTACGGGTGTGGGAATGGGTTTGAATCGGGTAGGGAAGCCAAGAAAAGCATTCATGGCCAGCATCCTTGATTTTGTTTTCGTCAATTGGGCATGGTTTCTGAAGCTTTTTTGGCCATACAATGCATATCCTGACACTTGGACCACAAGCAGTAACGGTGTGTAATTGTGTACATCTGCTTCATACACCTCTTCATTTTATAAAGTTCAAAGTATAAATATTGAACTTCCAACCAACCTTATTATAGACGGATATGAATCAATGGAGATAAGGGTGAGCGTTCGGTTTGGCTCGGTTATAAATACTAAACTTCCAACCAACCTTTTTTCTAACAGCAAACAAAAAAGGGCAGATATGAATCAATGGATATAAATACTGAACTTCCAACCAACCTTTTTTGTTTGCTGTTAGAAAAACAGGTGTGAAAAAAAATCACCCCCTTTTTTCTGTAAGCCCAAAACAAATAGCGATGATAGTAGCCTCGATACGAATTAGATTAATTTAGCATCTAACACAAAAAAACTTACATCGAATCATAAAACCCCACAGAAAGATGTCTTAAAATCACTGGAGATTACATGACACAACATTCTTGTATTTACATTAAATATCTCATGTTTGGCATTTGACAACTTCAGGCGAGCAAAAAACTACCGATGCCACATGGCATCTCTTACAGAATGTTAAGATTGCAGATTCCACGCTTCCATGTATAACAGTATAAACCAGATATATTCTGCTTTCCTCCACACGCCATTTGGGACCTTTTCCCATGAAGATGAACAGAAAGACAGTCAATACTGGTTACCTTTTTCTTGATGGCCAGTAAGAAGTAAAATCAATCCCATTACTAGCATTTATATCTGCATAAGAAGATGGTAATAAGTTTATTAAATATAAACACTATATACCGATTCCATGAAGATACAAGATACTTCGATTGAGCAAAGTAAAAGTCTAAAAGAGATGTCTTTCTTTCCAATCAAGAGTCTTTTTTATAAAAGGCCCAATCAAGAGTCTTAAACTTGTTTCTAAAGGCAACACAAAAAACTACAGCTACTTATCCAGGGGTGCATTGTATTTGTACCTGCCATATTAACTATCTGTAGCCTTCAGCTTCCGAGGTCTCTTATTAGAATGAGCTGGTGAAGACGGTGCTTCTCTTCCGGGTCCCTTTAAACAAAAGATACCATTATTAATGTGGAACTGTTTTTTTTTTTTGGGTAAAGGGTTGTACCCGGTGAATAAATAGGTAAACTGATATGGAGATGTATGCAGAGTCAGCAAGAGAGTCGAGACTCGAGAGTATACTGCATACCTTGCGTTTCTGGTCCTTTTTAACAACTCTTTCTGCTGATATTGCTGGAAAGTAAATGTAGATTAAATTAGAACCCCAAAAACAAAAAAAATACGAAATCCGAGGAAAGTAATTACCTCCATAGCTTACTGAGTCAGGAACAAATGTTCGGTCCTGATCCATGCCACGCTGTAAGATCAAATAAAGCATATGAAAACATATGATATAGCCGGAACATAAATTGCAAAGAAGAAAATACAACTAAAAAGATTCCAAATTCTTTAAAGGGTTTAGTAACCTTTGGTGCGTCTGGTGTTTCGGTATATGAACTTTCGCGATAAGAGGAGCCTTCCTCCTTATTTTGCAACTTAAAACAATAACAGGAGAAACTAATTAGTAAGTGGAGGATAATGAGCATAGACTAATTAAACAGATAAACATAACGCAAAACAATACCAGTTTCTGAAGATTTAAGAGAGTCAGTATTTCTTTTCGCAATTCCAGATGCTCTGCACAAACAGCCTTAGTCGGGACTTTGGGTTTCGAATTCACCTGTACAAAATGACACACATTTAGTTTACTGCAACAAAGCCAATACCTCAAAGAGTATGAATAAGATAATAATACATTAGCTATTATAAGATAGTAAGAAACCTTAAGCTCTTGAAAGAATTGTTCAACATGCTTAATAGTTCGCAATCCTGCTGATGAGCTTGCAGCTTGCACCATTTGATCCAAGGCGTAAGTTCTTAAATATACCTTAAGCTGCAAACAAAGAAAATCAGTAAAAAATACAGATGCAACTTCACATAGAGGACGTATTCGAAGGATTAAAAAACACCAAAGGCTTGTTATACCATGCGAAGAGAAGCAGCAGCAGCAGCAGCATTCTCTGCCATTGACGTCAAAGGTGCAACACCTGAAGTACCCTGCATATTAGAAGGCGATGCGATATCAACAGGAGCACTAGTTTTTTCCATGCGTTCTGGACTAGCATTCAGTGTGGCAGCCAACTCTGCATCTTGAGCAGCCTGAAGAACAGAAGATGAGACAACTAATGAGTGTTATATATACATATATGCACCAGCATATTTGCATATGATGTTAGAAAACATGATTCAACAAGTTCATTCAGTCCTTGTTACAACCGGTTCAATATATGCTACAAAGCAGTTCGTTAAAACTAGCATGCAAAAATACAATGATAGAAAAGAGAACACAGTATGTGGAAAAAATGCACAAAATATAATGATCATCACATCAAAGTCATATACCAAAAATGAATCAGATAAGATTGAAAACTTGCCTTCGCAGCCATACGAGACTCCATTATCTTCTTAGCTTCAGAAAGAATCTGTGAGCAAAGAATTTACCGAACCAAAAACCATTATTAATTTAAACTTCAAAAGAAAAAAACCTAGATTATTTGAACTAGAAAAATGCATACCTCAGCATCTTTACGCTCTTGGTGCTTTGTCTGTGAGAGGACCATGGACAAAGCACGCTTACGATCAATCTCGTGAGAGATGTTGTATGGTTCCTACATCAAATATAAATGTACACATGATTTAAAACTTGGCCTAAAAGCTA
Source organism: Artemisia tridentata subsp. tridentata (assembly GCA_021014915.2). Taxonomy (NCBI): domain Eukaryota; kingdom Viridiplantae; phylum Streptophyta; class Magnoliopsida; order Asterales; family Asteraceae; genus Artemisia; species Artemisia tridentata. The sequence goes on along the minus strand of CP139507.1, from coordinate 104,684,599 downwards.
CATAGCAAAACTCTAATATGCTATACAAAATTTAAATATAGAAAAACAATGCTGCATATGTACGAGAGTCCATACCTTCACAAGAGGGTGGCCAGAAACATCAGCAGGAGATGGAGCCCTTGCAATCAATATCGTACGAGACACTGCAGAATTAATGGACACAGCAACGGCAACAAACAAAGGTTAAGTTATAAAGAATTGCCCATTTGTGACTTCTTAAAATGAAACTGATATCAGAATATCAGATATTATAAGACAACAATGAGTTAATTACCACTATAGTAACGGTTCTTCAGTTCTTCCACTGTTCGGGATGTAGGAAATCTATCAGCAATTACAACAAACCGGAGATCGAAGCGTTCACACAAATCAAAGAGTTGATCCGTCTCTTCTTTGGTCCATGTCTGGCAAAAACAATCGGATTGCCAAGGTTAAAGATTGACCAAATATGATTTGTCTTTTATTTTCAACTTAACTTACGAGAGTTTGAAGGGTTCTTATCAAACTTTTTTGTAAAAAGTTAGAAAAATATCTCAAAAACTGGACAAAAAAAGATCTGACAGCATAATTTGGTAATTTGTACTCACTGAATCCGTCAGATGCTTCTCATACTCTTCATCTGTGTACTTAATCACATCAACAGACTGCAGGATTTCATGTCAAAGTCAACATCACAGCTAATGAGAAAGCTAAGAAGGTACAAATTTGAAAGCCAACAATGCCGGTGAGGAGCCATCAGGTAAAGTAAGTATATCTTAATTCTGAAGTCCATTCAGTGCACTTCTATTACAGTGTTTCCATAATTGCAACTACCACTAACAACCATATTATTGATATTAACGAGGATAAAAAAGACCCCGGTGAATACAAAGAATAGTTATTACAAGCAAAGTGCTGAACTCAAGGACTAAGAACTAGTAGCATCTTTTTTATACCGTTACTGTTATGAAAAGAGATAAATAAACTTATGAAAAACATGTACCTTGTTGTACTTTGCAAAGGAATAGTCTCCTGTTGGTGGAGTTCCATTTACAACTCTGACCTATACAAGTTTAAACAAACAAGATACTTCATAATTAGACCGAACTAATAATCTTAATTGTATATCAAGAAAAAGAAGGATAACATACCCAATGGTAAAGCTCCAAGTTATCTTTCCGAGCAGAATTTGTGAAACTAAGCCATTCCCATGTTATCTGGATGGAAAATTCCAAAATTATAAGCAATAAAATGAATGTGAACTCATATGAAAGCATTGTCATAGATACTACAAAAGTGAAGCACGTGATAAGCAAAAAAGAAAGGACTCCGTCGAAACCATGGTATCTTAAGGAAATGGCCAATAAAATGGGATGTCTAGTGCAAGAAAAGCTGCAAATAAAAACATTCTACTTTAGCCACACCCAAACAAAATTGTACGTTAACCTCTTTGAGGTGGTTGGTTATGATTAATGCACAACTTGTTGTGTCTTAAACATTGCCCTTACGGATATGTTCATCAAATCCCAGAAAATAAATGTGCACTGTGTACTCATATATTTAAGGTCAAAACTAAAAAAGGCACACTCAAACTTAAATAGCCAAGATAAAGGCCTTACAAGACATATTGAAACCAGGAAGATAGAACGTAAGGGAGACATTCAGAGGACCATTGTGGTAAACTTAACAGGAGAAAACAATATCAAAGAATGAGTTAAATAGTCAAAAGTCACCTGAGATCAATAGGAACACTAGGTCGGCAAAAATGAAACCAACAATGCAAAGAATGTATATAGCCAAAATGCAGCCTTTGCAAGTCGTCATTGTATTTAACACAATACGTTACTTACGATACACAATGTCATACAAATTACAGAGTCTAAGTAAAGTTCATCCCTTGACGCTATAATTGCAAGGTAATTCAATAACCCAAATACATCAATCAAGAAGCGTAGAACTCAGCCCAGGCGGCCGATTACTCAGGCGAGGTGCCAAGGCAATTAGGAGCTAGTCGTCCAAACTCGGTCAAAACTCGGCCAAATTACTCGGATTTTAAGTAGGTATTATATTTATGGAAGCAGGGTTGGATCAGTTGGAAAAAACCCTCTCCGTGCAAAAAGGCACCAGGTCCTCGGAAGCGGCCTCTCTACCTTCGGGTAGGGGTAAGGGTGTCTACATCTCTACCTTCAAACTAGTTAAAGTGAGAGCTACTGAAATATTATGTATTTATGTTTACGTCATACATATAATTTCGAAGAAAAAAATAAAAATCCAATCCAAGTACTCAACGCCTAGGCCAGTTGAGTACTTCCTAGCGAGTAATGAATAAGTAACTAATAATGTACTAGTCCATCATCTCAGCTAAATAAGGAGCAAAATTAACATAGAGAGTTGACATGTAGTAAACTAACCTTGTCATTATTAGTAGGTTGAGGACGTTTCTTGGGGTGAAGAAGAGTATTAACATCAACAGCAGGCATAAGTGGAGCCACACCACCAGTAAGTGCATAAACCTACATTCAAAAAAAAAAAAAAAAAAAAAACTTTTAATTACTATAACAAAATTTATATAAATTTATATTATAAGTGTAGTGTAGTTACTAAACAAACCTCACGCGAAATGCCATCGGGTTTCCGTTGAGACTCTTTCGGAGGCTTTGATTTCTTTTCCACTGGTAGGGACGATGAATTTGCTTTTGGAATCCCTAATATGTCCTTTGCATCCATTTTTTCAAATTAGGGTTTTTTATTTTAATTTATCAGATCAATCAAATTGTGATTCTTCAATTCAAATATTAGGGCTTGTAAGTAACTGATTTTTAACTGAATTTGGATTTTCTGATCAACAACAGTTATCGAGTTACTGTACTGTAGATTTAAAAAAAAAAGTTATATGTAATTGATTTTGGGGTCATAAACGATCCATATTTTCGGCCCGTACTTTTCTCTTTGGCCCAATTCGTGTTTTGGTGAAATATTCAACTTTTTATACCAGCAAATTCGAGGTTGTGCTTTCAGTCGATCATAAGTCATAACGATTTCACTTTCGCTCAAAGTTAAACTTACATATTTTTGGATGGTATTGAAATTGAGATTTTGATGTGATTTATTAATTTAAAAAAAAAAAAAAAATACTAATAGGCTTTTCCTATACGACTATACGAGTATTGATTTACATGCATAAGTAGTATGCCTAAACCTATGTGTTAGCATCTTGTTGGTGCCAGCAGAGGGACACGCTTCTTCACAAAACAATAAATTATTGCCACATCTATTTAGCCATATAACTAGGTTATTGACCCGTGAAATTCACGGGTTTAAATTGAGAACCGTGGAATATTAGTTTTGAATATGTTATGAAAAGAAATTAGTTTATAGAAGAGAACAATTTTTTATATTATGTGAAAAAGTGATATGTTAGTTAGACGTATGAATAGAAAATATTAATGCTACATAAAAATAAAATAAATTATATAAACGATATAAAAGGCACCTAATGTTTTTTGCTAATTAAGTTTGAGAACATTTCTCGTAGAAAAAGAGTAAAAATAAGGTAACAAATAAATAAATAAAATATGTAACAACAAACAAAAATAACATTTTATGGATTTTTATAAAGATTTGATTAAAAAAATAACTTTTTAAATTAACACTTATAAAATTGGAAAATATGTTGCAAAAAATATGAAAATAAATATATAAATAAGTTAAGTCTTATTTTTGTAACATTCAAGAGATAAATGATCAATTGTTAAGAATATTTGAGTAAATAATATGTTAGATCGGAGTAGTAAAATAATGTAAGTATTATATACTTGATAGATATAAAAAATAATATGTACACTTTCCATATAGCATTATATGATTTACCAAAAACCCATATCAATAAACACACGGTTCGTATGCCTCACATATCCCAAAAACACAACAAATTACACTAAGCCAACCATTTTCTTTCTTGTTCTTGGTTAAAAACGGCACAATCCTTTCAAAAGCTAAGAATTTCATCCAATGCGGTAGCTGGGATTCATTAGCACATGATTCTTCTTGGAGTGTTTTTTAGCTTGATACGACCTTTCAATGATTAAGCTATATCGAAATCCCTAAATAGTAAACATGATATAATGGATGCAATTTAGGCGAAAAAGTAAGTAAGAAGTGATGCATTATACTGAACTGTGAAGTACTTTAGGAAGAAGTGAAAAAATTCTTAAAGCAGTTGCTGCACTTTCTAATGACACATAATAATGAGTTAAAATCACCAAAAAGTCATTCTGTGTACATGTTACTAATGGAAACTGATGGTCTTGTGTTGCTGAATCTAGATGGGGAATATGGCGTTCTTTTACACTGAGGTAGGGCTAATGGATTTTACACGGTTATCATAAGCAGTAACCCTTCAAAGCTGGCCGCTTCAGTTGTGTATGCTGCTCGGTGCACTCTTAAGAAGACCCTGCATGGATAGAGACCCCAAAATTAAAATATAGTTATTAAACACTTTGAGTAAAACCGAAGAACATGAGGTATAATGATACCTTGATTACAAATGCAATTTGACCCAAACACTTTTTAAGCCATTTGCAACTGCTATCAGCCACCTTAAAAGAATAAAATTGAAAAAAAAATTAGTAAAAACCCACCTTCAATCAAAATGTTGTGCCAAAGTCCCAATACACCTAAATATTGTATACCAGTATATAGAAAAGACAAATTGGATTATGAGAAAGCTGTAGCAAACCTGACACGTCAAAGGTGAATATATGCAATCTCAAACACCGTACCGAAGTCCCAACAACTTCTTATATGTGCATCAAAAATTAAAAATAGATAAGCAAGTTCAATAAGCAATCCGAAACACACATATACATATTTCAGGTAAAACAAACTGCGTCTTATTTCCGATTGGTAACAGTACATATCACCAAGTATCGGAATTACAAACTCTGTATTTTCACATACTTAAAGCAGAAGTGTAGCAGTACATATCACCAAGTATTAGTGGTATCGATTTAGGACCAGAAGTGTAGCAAGCACGTAAAGACGGGAACATCAAAATACCATTTGCAATGAAAACAACAAATAAAGCCAACAATCTATGCATATTTAAAAACCTTAAACAAACATAATCCAACATTTTTTGAAACATAGCATGCATAATGTATGGTTATGGGGGGTTTGGGATTACTCACTGTAATTTTTTACTGTAGTTTGGTTCTTTCTTAAATAACTGTCATGTTATTTATGCTTACAAAATGAATACTAACCGATTGCTGACACTTTATTGCAACCCATTGTTCTTCACAACACCAGTAGATAGTACACCATCATAGGCACGGTTAACTATCCACCTATTCCTTGATAGCCTGGACCTTTTGTATCTTGTAGGCGTTAAGTGAGGAATCTGGAAAATAAGACAGAAGATTCACTTAGCAATTAAATCCTTGTGCAACAGATCGTCAACATCAATAGCATAATCATAGTATAACTAACACAAACAAAAATCAAGGAATGATTGGGAATTACAACTTTTACTACACCATTCTACTATTTAATCTCAAAAAGTATACACATTTGATAACCAAAAGCAAGCATGATTCGGCATCACAACTATCAATTGATACATGTACCCTACTAAGTCTGATTCGGCATGAATACTATCATCTCATCTATATACTTTTCTACAAAATACTAACACCGCCATGACAAAACAACCAATCAGTAAGCATATTTTCTATCATACTTAACGTCAATGTTGAAAACCAAAGTATTAAGAATGACTACATTTTTTAACATGGCTATATTTAGAGTTTGGTTCATCTGAATGTTTCATCAACCTGTACTCAAAGATGATAAATTACTAACTACTTATAATAAGCATGATTCTGAAAATATTCATGCTTGGATTATTAATTTTCTTCTCACATTTCAATCCAACAAAGCAAACTGGTTGGATTTTATCTTTTTATTATATGCCTAAGTTTCCTTTTCAATATTGTTTATTCCACTTAGAAAATAAGCTGATATTGTATCGATCAAATCACATAAGGTTTTTAATAAGCAAATACCTTAAAGACGATCGCCATTTTGGCCAATCTGTCATGCAACCTGGTATCCTTATCCTAACATTACTGTTATGTTAAGTTTATGTTTCATATAGCAACCTAGTATACATGTCGCTATTGGTCAGTGGTCATAGCGTATACACATTGGGCAGCAAGTAAGGTTGTATCAGCCTGCATACGGATAAGTGCCATATGACATTGGTCTCAAATATTCATTGTTTCTTAATAAAAGGTTTTCATCTGATTATTGAATGTGCAAGCATGAAATACAGAATCTAACTTATGAAAAAGTAATGTTCCATACCTCGGCAATTCCACACAATTTGCAAAATCAAGATCTGCTATCATCTCGTCGGCATTTTGAGCCCTTAATTTTACAGCAACTCGAACGATGGCCGAGACTACACTGCCAACCCGCGACCACCACTCCAACCTGTAACAAATTGAAATTTATATCGTAGTATGTAGAAAAGTGAATATAGTAATAGGTAAATTTATGACAGATATAAAACTAATTTGCACCTCCATGTGACATATTGCAAGCTGATTTGCATAATCATCAGCCATGTACTCTCCATGGCGCTCACAATTGATGAATGCTTCTATGTTAAGTTTATGTTAAGGCAACTTACTGTTATGTTAAGTTCATGTTTCATATAGCAACCTGGTATACATGTCGCTATTGGTCAGTGGTCATAGCGCATACACATTGGGCAGCAAGTAAGGTTGCATCAGCGTGCATACAGAAAGTGAAATTTGAATTGAGTAATAATTTTGCTTCTGAATTCGTTTCAGAAAATTATGTAAATAGGCAAACTACCTGTATTTACTTATGCTTTGCGGGAATCAAAGTGGAAGAAAATCAGGGGCAGCTCAAATGTTAACGTGGGTCGAGACACTATAACGCAAGCTTAATGTGCTTTCTTTCTTCAAAACCTGAAAGTATCAGCAGCCACATAAAAACAGATGAGAGTGAAATCTTTGACATGCCAGAATGGTTCACATTTTTACGCATACCTGATGTCGAATTAGCATGAATCGATGCCATCCCTAGAAGTATCTGCCAACGAAAACAATCAACATTCAATAGTGATAACAGAAAATTATTGAAATTGGAAGCTACACACCTGTCAAAAGGATTTAAATGCGTGTATGATTCCTAGAAACTTAGTGACTTCGTTTACAAATAATTCTACCAACAAAGAAGTTGGGTAACCTTGCTCCACTGAATTTCGCAACCAAAACCAAAATTTTAGATCTTATACTTGCATTCATTGGCACCATATAATTTTTTTAATTTTCTCGTAGCTCTCGAAACTCTTTAAATAATCAAACTGACAACAGAAGTTGGAAAAGAATGTAAACATTAAAAAGTTCACGTACCTTAGAATCTAGAAGAATGTAATTGCTTTGTCATCTTCATTATCGCCATCATCTTCAATCAATGGTTCATCATGCTGCAAAAAAAATTCTTTAAACGTCAGACACATTACCCATATAGCCATCATCATTACTGCTTGTGTTATTTGCGTCTACAATTCCCAGAGAAAAAAAAAATCCAAGAATAAAGTAATTATCGTAAGCAAACTACTCAATGGATAATCATTTGCACGAAACAGACTAATTACATTTGCCAAAGTCCGTTCTAAAAAAAGGCTCTCAACCTACTAAGAAAAACGCAAATAATCACTACGTGCCAATGAATTTCCAAAGACTATTTTCTGTTTAGGGTGTTTCTGTTGGCTTATTTTTCTGGCATATGGGCTTATTAAACTATGTTTATTTAGCCTTATTAGCCCACAAATTAAGCTTATAAGCTTTGCAAAAGTTGAATGACCCCATAACTTGGAAGCATAAGCTAAAACAAACACCCCCTTATTTGTATTTCCCTATCGCAATAATCAAATATTCACTCTCAAAATGCAATACCCAAAACTCTCTTAGCAACCCATCAACAATATAACCATATTCAAAAGACTATACCAAACACCCCCATAAATCTTTATAAACTCAGTAAGAATCACCAACATTCAACATAAATATACCAATTTCATATGATCACACACTTTTTTACAGACACAAAACATGTTTGTGGATCTTTTGTTAGAGAGTTTTAGGCCTCCTTTTCTAAATGCACAGCTGCGACCCAAAGTACATTGCTTGCAGCCACATTTTCCGCTTATGCAGCATCAACGGATAAATAAGTAAGCAAATTTCTTCAATTCCCATATCCATGATAGGTTGTGTCTGCTTTGTGATAATATCAAATAAATTTAAAGAAATAGATTATTGAACTTACTTCGGATATAATCATGAAACATAGCTCGATTTCCGGATGAATATGTTTGGGAGGGAGGGTGGTTGTCGGCGGCTGGATGATTTTATTGTTAGGGTTTCATTTGGGAGGGATGGTGGTTTGTGTCTGCTTTGTTTTGGTTCGTGAGTTACAATGGGTGAGGAAAATATGGGTTGTCACCGAAAAATGGGTGGTTTCCCTTGTACATTTTTCCTTTTTTTATTTGTTTCCATAATTTTAGATTGAAAATATGGGTTGTCACCCAAAAATGGGTGGCTTCCCTTGTACATTTTTCCTTTTTTTATTTGTTTCCATAATTTTAGATTTAAAATGTATAATTTGATTTTAAATGTGTTGGTAAAATTACTAATTTAGACACTCTAAAATTTGAGTATTGCTTTTTTAGAGGGGCATTCATTGTCTTTTTCAACTGCTGTATATTAGAATTTATAGATAGATAGATAGATATAGATTAGTCACACATTTAGGTCTCTCAATCATTTTCTTATATCAAACCAAACCAAACCTTTCCCAACACTACAACCCCTACTAAATATAGTCAACATAATACAATAGTAACCAATAAAATAGCTAGGTGCCTCTAAGAGCACTCCCAACGGTTAACTCAGCTTTAACTTTTAACACACTGTCACGTCAGCTTTAACACACTCACCTTTAACTCAGCTTTAACACACCCAACAATAGCTCAGCTTTAACACACCTTAACTCACCTTTATATCAAATATTTTCAAATTCAACCCCTAAACTTATAAATACTTCATTTTTTAAAAACATAACATTCATTAAAAAACATAACATTACATACTTAATAAAAAAAATTAAAACGAAATTAAAAAAAATAGAATAATAACAACTAAAAAAAAAAAAAACTACAACATAAAAATAAACACAATCCTAAATCTACTGAGGACGTTGGAGGTTGTATTTTTTCTTGATTCGAGCTTTTTCTTCGTTGATCCAATACACCACGTCTGGATCCTTCCCGTCAGTATCAACCATAAAAAATTTCATTTCCTCTAACCTTGTTACCGTCTTCTCTTTTATTTGGGTCGCCCGATACGCGGCTTCGGCCGCTTCCCTTTTCGAACGATACTCGGATGTCATATACTCCACGAATTGGCTAGACGAGGTCGTTCCTCCCGTACTCGCTCCCGTGCTCGTTCCTCCCGTGCTCTCGGATCGAGCTTTCTTTGAAGCACGCTTTGTTCCCATTGGCCTTGGTTGTTCATCACGACCAAACAATGGCTCATTTGTTTCGCTTGGGACATCGCTGGTTAAATCAATCCCTTCCGGCGCGTCCCATTTCATATGACCCCGTAAAACCTCCCAAGCCTCCTCGTTACTAAAAGGAGCGGTTCTGTGCTCGTCCCGATACATTTGTCTGGCACGTTTCAGGATATCCAATTCACTTTCCTCACTTTTTTCTTGGCGTTGGGAACGTTTGTAGTAGGCGTTGAACTTTGAGCAATCACGGTTCAACGTTTTTCATTTACTTTGGATCATATCCTTGTTTCTCTTTTGATAATTGAGTCTATTAAACTCATTTTTCACCTGTTGCCAAAATGTATCCTTGCTTTGATTTTGACCCACTTCTGAATCCTACGTCGCGGCAACATAACACGACGCAAGTAATTTTTCCTCTTGTAGGTTCCAACGTTTGATGATGTTGGTGTTTTCTTCATCATCATCCAAAGGTTCGGGGTTTTTTGTTTTTCTAGCCTTTCGTTTGATACGCGAGGACTTGTTTGGCTTTAGAGGAGACGTTGGAGTATCGGGAACATCATGGGTTGTGGTTTGAGATTAGAGAAATTGGTGTTTAGGTTCGTTTGTTGTTGTTGTTCGTAAAATAGCATTGCTTGATGTTGTTCGTAAACTTGTTGGCTCGACATACCAAGCGGGTTCGGGTATGACCCGGCATTTGGGTTTGAAGATGACCCAGCGTTTGGGCTATTCCACCCGGTGTTTAAGAGATTAAAGAAGGTATCGTCGTCATCGTTTAGGTTGAACCCGGACTTTTTTTCTTTTTTTTTTTTTTTTTTTTGTGAAAGGTTGAAGATGAAAGTATATTGATTTGTGGAAGTGTGAAAAAAATGTGGTGTTAAATGGGTATTTATAGGAGAGTGAAAATGGTTTTGAATTTATTTTATTTTTTTTTATTTATTTATTATTATTATTATTATTATTTTTACAAGTAGCTGTTGGTTTAAACGGTAATAAACACAAGGGCCGAAAATGTAACTTTTTTTTTGAATTTAATGGCTAGTTCAGCCGTTGTAGGGGGCAATAATGATTTTTTTATTTATTTTTATTTTTTTTTTTTTTTACACAACACACCCTTAACGCAGCGTTAAGGGTTTAATGTGGTCCGTTAACGCTGCGATAACGTAGGGACCTCACAACGCTTAACGCACGTTAACTTGGCCTTAACGCACCCTTTCAACCCCTTAACGCGAGTTTAACGCCTCCCGTTAGGAGTGCTCTAAGTTCTTAAAGAACTACTTATGTAAGGGTGGAGGGTGTGGTTGCCTCCTTTCCCTTGCCACATCAGTATCAAACTCAGCAATTTCTCTCACCTCAACTCTTTCCCTCAACATTCCCTCAAACTCTACAGCACCTTCTCTCTCATCCTCTCAAATTTTACTATTTTTTATTATTTAAAATATTACTTAATTTAAACAACACAATATATAAAATTAAACATTCATTCATTAATTTAAAATAACACATTACAACTTAATAAATATTCATCCTGAGCATAAAAAATACTTCCCAGTGCCAATTGACGAATTACCGATGTGCATTTTTGTAACGCCGAAAACGCCAACTTACCCCTAGCATCTTGCTTTTGTTGAAAATATTTCGAACGACTTTCGATATCGTGAACAATTCGTAAGAATAATCGTCTACTCATTCGGAATCTTCTTCTAAAAGCGTGTTCATCATAAACGGGATTTTCGGAAAAGTAGGCGGCAACAAGACGATCGTGTGCACCATAACGATCACGTTTTTTTGGATGGTTTCTAGATTTTTTTCGAGGTCTCGAGCAACCGGCTAATTGTAGCTCGAATCTTGTTTTAATAAACAACGCCGCTTGTTTTATTGTTTCAGATATAATAAATTTTCGATCATCGGAAGATGAAGAAATTATTGAAGAAGGTGTAGATGATGAAGAAGATCATGACATTTTTTGAATTTTTTGAGTGGTGAAAGTTTTTGTTAAAAAGTATGAATTTTATTGTATAAATGTTGTGTATTTATAAAGATAAAGTGAGATATTAAAAAAAAAATAAAAAAATTACTTGCCATGCAACAGTTTGACTTTTTGGAATTTTGTGATAAAATGAGGCTCGGGACTTAAGTCCCGCTAATGAAGAAAATTGCAATTTCCCGCATGGGGAGGTGTGGAATTTTATCCTTTCCCGCATGATAAATGTCTTTTCCCGCTAGTATTATCACACCCTAGGCCCTAAAGAACTTATAATTGGTTAAAATTTGGAAAAAAGTGGCATAGATCTAAAGTATAATAAGTCCAAAACAAGATACGATACAATGCATTCTTAATACTTGTAAATTGTTGCTACAATGTATACTTAATACTTGTCTGAGTTGTCTCACTCTTTTAATATAGAGATATTTTTGTCAACCATGGTATATATATGTCACACGTTATATGCATTTGTTTATATTAATCTATTATTGGATGATGGAATTAGAAATGAGACATAAAGAAGGAGGTTACTTGGAATGATGATCCATATATATATATGGTTGTCCAACGCCACTTGACTAGAGACAGATTAATTATAAAGTTGGCCAACTATATTTGTTTGCACCATAAATTTCCCAACCTCTAAAATGGCTTTCAAAGTTGCAAATTAATTTCAACTTAAATTAGTATAGACTATTGACAGCTCTATATATATCCATACTTGCCATCTTTTCAGATTACTTGCACTTATCCTGTGGTTTCATGGCTTCATTGGTGTTGCTGTTGACAGCTCTCGTGAGCCGACACCATCATGTTTCCGTCCCTCCAGTCCAAGATGTCTGCCGCAGCAAAGCCGGAAGAACCAAGTTTTCATGTCACAATGTCTCTCCTACTCAATCAGACCAACACTTCCTGTTGAAGAATATTGATCATGATTGTATCTGGCCATCACAGTAAAAGTCCGCTCGTATGTATGTCACTGATGGTGATGGAGGCCTATTTCGAGCATTTATAAGGCTCAGTGTCATAAAATAGCAACAAACTAATATCAATGTTCCACATTGGTAATTGTACAAGTTGTCGTGTCAATTTAGTCGTTAAACTTAATGCTCATGGCATTAAACTTGTACAGCTCATCAAAAACGATGAAATGATGTACTAACTCCTTTTGTAACATTAATAAAAACGCCTACTTGTCGATCATTTTCTACGATACTTGCATCCTTATACATCTTCTCGTAGTATAAGACATGTGCCTGCATGCAACTAGATCCTGAACTGGTGCCCATCCACACATGTTCCCTTGTCATTTTCTTAAATGAATCTATTTATATAAAAAGACCAACTTGATAATATAATTCCCTTAATGATGGTCAATCACATGTTCTTCTTAGTAGATAAATATTCTATTACATGTTGACACACCTTTTAAATATAAGACGCGGTATATCGAATCAAAAGTGAATTAGTAGATACTATTGGAAATGAAGGCGGTAAATGTACTATTCGGGCTTCTATGGGTTTGGATAATGCTCGTTGGTATCTCTGCAACTAGGCGGGCCCAACCTATGCTTATCAACTTTGGTGACTCAAATTCCGATACTGGAGGTGTGCTGGCTGGTGCAGGACTTCCCATTGGCCTACCACATGGCATTACATTCTTTCACAAAGGCACGGGTCGTTTTGGCGATGGACGACTCATCATTGACTTTTTCTGTAAGTCAACGTTCTCTTCCTCAAATTTTGCTACTTGTCTAAAAAGTTTTCAACTTTTCATGCAAATTTTGGTCAATATGATTGTTGGAACAGGTGAACATCTGAACCTGAGTTATTTGAGCCCATATCTGGAATCACTGGCACCAAATTTCACAAGTGGAGTAAACTTTGCAGTAGCTGGAGCCATGACTTTACCACAATTTGTTCCATTTCAGCTCGATGTTCAAGTTCGCCAATTCGTTCATTTCAAGAATCGCTCACTTGAACTCCTCTCACTTGGTATGTTCATAACGCCTTTAGCTTTGTGTTCTTACTAAAGTTGGCAATTTCGATCCTTCTATGAGCTGTCAATTCAGGTTATGTTTTGGTCCAACTAGTAAGCCGAAAAGGATATTTTAAAAGTAGACGGGTCAGAAGTCCCCAAAACTGTATTTCTAATGCAAATATCATCCTAACTCAGTCTGTTGTTAATTAGGATCAGATTCTTTTTGAAACAATATAAATTTAGTAATCATATTTGACACAGAATTTATGTATTAAAGAAGTAAACTTTTGGGTTAACCAAAGGCGACCCGTTTCCATAGTTATCCGTTTTGATATGTTACAAAACCTGTTCCAAGCGTCTTTTTGCTCTTTAGTTTCTAAAATTTCTGCAAAATTTCTAAATCTTTGATATACAGGTTCTTCAGGGAACTTTATCAATGAAAATGGATTCCGTAACGCGCTTTACATGATAGATATTGGACAAAATGATCTCCTAGTTGCACTATATGCAGCAAATCTTACTTATGCACCAGTTGCAGCGAAAATTCCATCTTTTATAGCAGAAATTAAACTAGCTATTCAAGTAAGCATCTCTTGGTTTCATTTCAGCTTTTCTTAACTGCTATCTAATTCCATATGGACACACTCATATTTTTTTCCTTTTGTAGAATTTATATCAGTACGGTGGGAGAAAATTTTGGATACACAGCACGGGCCCACTAGGTTGTGCTGCTAAAGAGCTTGCCTTACATCCACACAACACTACTGACCTTGACAAAATTGGATGTTTTCGTATCCACAATGACTTAGCCAAACTTTTCAACAAATGGTTACGTAAAATGTGCAAAGAGTTGAGATTAGTACTAAAAGATGCAGCTATCGTATATGTTGATATCTACACCTTCAAATACAATATTTTCGCCAACCCCTCAAAATATGGTAACAACATGTTCAAATTCACCTAACCTTTATTGATATATAATGACCTGATAGACTGATAGTTTGTTTGTGTTTGCAGGATTTGTGAAACCGTTTAAGGCATGTTGTGGGTCTGGAGGTGATCCAAATAACTATAATGTGAAAGCAACTTGTGGGCAACCGGGGTATAGCATGTGTAATAATGTGACATCGGCTATTGTATGGGATGGTGTTCATTATACAGAAGCTGCAAATAAAGCAGTTGCTGCTATGATCCTCTCGACGCCATCACTAAAGCTAGATCGTTTTTGGTCGCACTGATTATCACAATCATGCCATCATGAATAAGTTGTTGAAACAATAGAGTATATTTAGTGAAGCTTTGTGTAATGAAATTGAAATAATGCAGATTTAAGTTGGAAATTAAATTTATGTAGTAACTGATATCTTCTTGATATAATATTTTATTTTTTTTCTAACAAACAATACATTATCATGCTGGACTTTAGTTATGTGTGAATATGACCGTAGGGTCAGCCTATGTCATAAGTCGTTCAACAGCTCATAGATCGATATATTTTAGTATATATTAAGTAATAGACTACTTAAAAATTTGTTTATTTATTGACCTTATAATTAATAATTCTCTAAAGTCTCAAAGATAACATTTTGTATATCAGTGTACAAATACAAGGAGACATAGGTGATGTTGATGCTATACATTTAAGTTAAATTGTTGATTTGAAATTAAAAGTTTACAATATGTTAATGAACTTTACATATCACTCCCTGCACTTCAGGTAGGGGCAGGGGTAAGGTTGTCTACATCTCACCTCCTCCATACCTCATGGAAGACGGGATTGGGTACCGTTGAATGACCTTAATAAGCTACATATATTTATTCGTTATGTTATAAGAACATAAGGAGGCGGTAGTCATTTGTAGATTTGACCCTGCATATCCTGCTCCAGCGAAGGTGTTAGAAGTGTAAACTCAAGCTTGGTGATTGATTGAGTAGTGAAAATGACTAAATCATCTAAAACATGGACCTGGTGTGATCACTGATAATGTACTTTCATTGGTAGTTTAGTACGTGAGTACCACTATGTCACGAGAAAGTGCGACGTGTAAGAAAAGCAAGAAGAATCTTGCTAAGAACGACCTTGTTATATTTGTATTGTGTTACAGTTTTTGGCTGGTAATAAAAAGATGCCAAAAAGGCATAAACAATAGACAATTAGACCTTAAGATGTGACCATTTTCTTATTAGTAATACAACTTGATTTATAAATTTTATAAAATAGGCATCATTTACAGTATTCTTATGATTTTTTAAAGACTAAAAACAGATGTTCCTGCAACTTGATATTAAAATTCAATCATCCACATGTTTCTCGTATTAGTTGTTGTATATTCGCTTTTTTCACGTTCAAGCATCCTTTAAATAAGACCAAGATTAAGATTTCAGTAGACTGAATTTAGTGAACAAGTATGAAAAGTCTAAATGCATTATGGGGACTTATATGTTTTTGTATGCTTTTTGGTATCTCAATGTCGAGTCCCAAAAGCAGACCTTTGATTATTAACTTCGGTGATGCAAATTCCGACACCGGAAATGTTCTGGCTGGTGTCGGACTTCCCATTGGCCTGCCGCATGGCATCACATTCTTTCACAAAGGAACGGGTCGTTTTGGCAATGGTCGACTCATACTTGACTTTATCTGTAAGTCAATTTCTCTTCTTTCATTTCTTGTTATATGTCCTAAATATCTCACGTAAGTTTCATGGATAAATTTTCAATCTGTCCCGTTTCAATTTTCAAATGTTAACTTTGTTCACAACTGATTTTTGGAACAGGTGAACATCTGAAGCTGGGCTATCTAAGCCCATATCTAGAAGCCCTGGCTCCAAATTTCACAAGTGGTGTAAACTTTGCAGTAGCAGGTGGCATGATTCTACCACAATTTATTCCTTTTCATCTTAATATTCAAGTTCGCCAATTCGTCCATTTCAAGAATCGCTCACTTGACCTCCTCTCACATGGTATGTTTATCTCTAGTTTTTTAGATCCGTCATTATCTTGTGCTTGTATCTGTTTGTTTTGAAGAGAGAATTGAGCTTTTACTATAAACAGGTACTCCAGGGAACTATATCAATGAAGATGGATTTCGTAACGCCCTTTATATGATAGATATGGGACAAAATGATATCCTTGAAGCACTATATGCTTCAAATCTTACTTATGCACCAGTTGCAGCGCAAGTTCCATCTTTTGTAGCAGAAACTAAACTAAATATTCAAGTAAGCATCATATATCTTGATGTCATTTTGTGTTTTCTTTTTTTTTTACATGTATCAACCTAGTGAACCTACATGCTTAACTTTTATACTTGAAATGTAGAACTTATACCAGTATGGGGCGAGAAAGTTTTGGATATTTGGCACCGGGCCGCAAGGTTGTGTTCCCAAAGAGCTTGCATTACACAAGCATACTAATAGCGACCTTGACAAAATTGGATGCTATCGTGTTCACAATGATCTATCCAAACTTTTTAACAAAGGCTTACGCAGCATGTGCAGCGAGTTGAAATCAGTGCTAAAAGATGCAACCATCGTGTTTGTGGATGTGTACCCCATCAAATATGATCTCTTCGCCAACCCCTCAAAATATGGTAACAACAACATTTTCAAATTCACTATCACTTAAGTAAATGATGTCACTAATGGTCTGCTTGTTTTGACAGGATTTGTACTACCTTTTAAGGCGTGTTGTGGGTATGGAGGGTTACCGAATAATTACAATACGACAGCCACATGTGGGCAACCAGGATACAATATGTGCAGTAATGTAACATCCGCAATAGTATGGGATGGTGTTCACTACACAGAAGCTTCAAACAGGATCGTCGCTTCCAAAATTCTCTCCATGCCATCAATAACAGCTACCATCATGTGACAGTAGTTTGACATCCCAATAATAAATTGTTGAAATTTGAATAAGATGGATGGATATTAATTTCGACTTCAATAAAAACAATAACTTGAAGTTATAAGTTAGTTTTTTACTTAATCGAAATCAAATTTCCTCTTTTAAATTTATTTACTTATTGAACTAGATTCAGTTTTTTCAGCTGATACACAATATTAAATGGATTAGCCTCACTCTGGTCAATACCATTTCATGCTTTAACTTGTTTGATTGTTCAAAATAATGACAGAAGTGAAGTGTTAAGTTTTTTTCTTACTTTCTGTTTTATACTAATTCAATGGTCGGTTTAGGTATTCAAACATACTAGTCAAATTATAATTATTTAGAAGCAAAGTATTCAAACCAACACTAAGTATATGATCTTGACCATTTGGACAATGTCTATAAGATTCCAACTAAGGTATATACTATGTCAAAGCTTCATTTGTTATATTACAAGACACGTTAAAAAGAAGTAAACAACCACAAAATTCTTTGAACAAGCCCATGGTACAGCTTTGCCATTCCTAATTATAACTGTGATGTGCTGTATCGTCCATCTTAAGTTATTCACTTATCTGCTTATGTGACTTGCATCAATGATTTACGATGGTCTATGCGACTTACACATGTACACTGGATGAGATGAAGTAAATGCGCAATGTTAGTCTCACTTTTATCAGATTCAAGAGCGACAATTTCTGAGTATGAATCAATCTAAAATCACAAAAACACAACTTTTGTGAACTGTCGTAATGCTGTAAACCAGTTCTACCAAAGTTGTAAAGCAGTTTCTTTTTTCACACTTCTCATGAATATTTATTGATGATCTATACGTATATGCACATGTATGCATGTCTACATGTGAGTGTAGAGAGTGAGAGTTTTTGCACTTAATATAAGGTTTTACATTTACGTATTCCATTTCACAAGGGTAATCGTATTCATATGGGATAACAATTAGGCTGTTCTGGTTTTACTTCTAGGCAATACACACACTACTACAAGGAACAAATGAACAAACAGAATTTCCTTCTCTTCTTAAATTCACAAACCAAGGAATGCGCAATGCTTTTTAGCATGCTCTGGGACCAACTTCGTAAGCATCTCCGTGGGCACCCCTTTAAGCTCTATAAAAAGAACACCAGAAATACAATTTCATTTTCAGTATAGATAGCATAGACTTAACAAAATGCACACAGCCAATTTCCGTTTCATTACCATGAGCCTTGAAGTTGAAAAGTGGTGGAAGGAATCGCCCGTTTGGTAGCCTAGTTGCTGGATCACGTAGCTCATCAAAGAATGGATGAACCATTGCCTCCAACTGTACACAAATACATATTTAGTATGCAAATATATTCAAATACCGAGTTACAAAATTGCTACTTTTTATACTCACAGCGGTGCTTCGAAGATTTGGGGAGTATTGTAGGAGCCTTGAAACAAGATCAGTTGCCTCTGGAGGCATGCGCTTGTGGAATATCTGAAAACAAGAAGTATTCCTTTAGGTTGCGGGAATCCACATGTAATTATGAAAGTCTTGATCAGATCCTGATTATTACCTTATGCCACGGGTGAGCTTTAATCTGGGGAAACTTGTATTCTGTGTAGTTGGGGTTCATGCACTTGATCTCTTCCCTTGTTGGGGTACCCAAAACCTATAAAAACCAAGTAGCCACATTATAACTAAATTCAAGCTCATAGTAGAAAAAGAACAAACGCATTTGTTCAGAATCTATGGCAATAACTTTTGATAAAAAGCACAACTAAATCAGCAACATTTTGAGGTGAAAATCACAAGTACCTTTATGATCTCTACTAGCTGGTCAACTCCACTCTCACCAGGGAAAAGAGGCTGAAATAATAGTAGAAACATTCATCAGATCCTATAAACACGCGGTTTAAATCCAATATATTCAAACAAGATAAGAGTTGAAAAAAGTAAACTTGTAGGGATAGTTAAGAATAATAAAAAAATAAGAAAAGATGTAAAAGTGTTTTACCTGTCCAAGTAGCAATTCTGCCAAAACACATCCACCAGACCAGATATCTATCGCTGTGGTGTACTCAGTTGCCCCAAAAATCAGTTCAGGTGCCCGGTAATACCTTGAACAAATGTAAGAAATGTTTGGTTCTCCTTTTACCTATCAAAATGAAGAGAGCGGAAGTAAGATAATGCAACACAATATCAACATATGATACAAGAAACGACTAAATAAGGATTGGCACTGACCAAAACTTTTGCACTTCCAAAGTCACATAGCTTAACCTGATGTGTATGCGGGTTTACCTGTTATACAGAAACATAGACACTTCAATTATCTACCAAAGTACTACTGCTACAAAAGACAAAAAATATATATGCACAACACGTTGAATCACATGTGTCTGACAGTCATTTACAAAAGCTTGACCAAACTGCTATTATCATACTACATAAAAATGCACCAAACATGTAGAGAAGCCTACCAGTAAATTTTGAGGCTTGATATCCCTGTGACACACTCCAATACTATTATGAATGTACTCAAGTGCACTAAAGATCTGCGGAATACCCAAAGCAAGTGATTCAGATATATAATAAACCAATTTAGTAATATAGTTTCCAATTTTCTACTAATATTAGTAAAACGTTCTTACCTGGTAACTGTATAGTTTGACATAGATCATTGGCATCCTTTGATTCATCTTGTTGTAGTGTTTGATGACTCTATGAACAGTCTCGGGAACATATTCTAATACAAGATTAAGATAAAGTTCTTCCTTCTCCGTTGTCGAAAAGAAACAATGCTTCAAGGCAACAACATTTGGGTAGTCCAATACACGCATCGTTTGTAGCTCTTAGTTCTTGTACCTCTTGTCCTGAAGAACCTTCTTGATAGCCACAACTTCACCGGTTTCTAAACACTTGGCTTGAAACACAACTCCGAACGATCCATGCCCAACGACGCGCTCGGCCATGTAACTAATCGTCTGAAACAATTAAAAAGCAATTGCATCACTAATAATACACAACTACTAAATACTAATATAACCTGTCCAAACAATCAAAAAAGTTACTTGTTTTGGTTGGCCATTTTTACCACCAATGGTTGTCACAATTATATGTCCCGTTTCTGTCCCATTTCCATCAACTATTGCGGGCTCCATTTCCTAAAAGTAAGAAATAATAAGTTAGACTAAAATCAACATAATCACGAAAAAAATAGAATTTATATGACTACGTCGCTAACTAACCCTGTCATCCCTAATTCTCATGTCGTTCATTTCTTCAGGTAACCTTTCAGCAGCATGTGTAGTTCCACTAGGTTCTCTTACTCCTGACGGAGGTACAACACTTACCGAAGCCATCAGTACTCGTCGCCAAAATTAGGCCAAATTTTTCTTAACTTTTACGTTCACGTCTGCAAAGAAAAATAGCTCAAAAAACTTATCCTCGCGAAACTAAACGTACGAATCATCGAATCTAACACACTACAATATGCAAATGTAAAACAAAACAAATAAAACAAGTAACAACCAAGCCATTCAAAAATCAAGAGTATCTAAGTACATGCCAATATACAAGCAATTGTTCTCGCTTTGATGCGGTGTTTGGCATTGTGTTACATAGTGATTATCTATCGCGATTTCAAGTAGCAGATAATCAGTTTCTAAAATTTGCTTAAAATCAAACTAAATCTGATTACCTAACTATTCAGGGTCAAAAAAGCTACTTTTGGTCAAACAAGACAACAAGAATATTTATTACTAGCAATTTTGGTCAAACAAGCTCTAACAAAACCAATTCTAACTATGAAATTATTTACAAATAATCTAAACTAACAACTAACTCAAACAAATCATCTCATCAAAGTTCAATAATTCAAACCTTAAAACAGATCTCACATACAAAATAATTACTGTAACTCCTTAAAACAAGTCAAACCAAACACCTAATAAAAATAAAAAGATCTGTAACATAATCACAACAACCTTAACAACAGATGTACTTAAACTAAACTCAAGTACATAAAAATTTACCAAATATTTTTCTGAAAACAGTAGCTATGTGTGTGTGGTTATTATTGTGATGATGAATAATGGTGTATGTACTAGTAGTAGTAATGATTCATAGCATATGCATAGTAGTACTCTATTTTGGAAGATGAGTCTATTTTTCTCTCTCATCTGTCACTTTTGACCATTCAAACTTTTTTCTTGTATTGATTAATGGGAGTGTGAGTAATTATAGTAGTATTGGTCAAAATTGATGGTTCACATGCATTCAAACACTTTTTTCACTTCTTGAGTTGTTCAACTTTCACATGTCTTTTTTTTTTTTTTTTTTCATTTGTTGAATAAAATAGTAGGTCTAAGTAAATGAAATCAACGTTGTCGATTGATTAATTATAAGGGGGTGGCGGTCATGATTCGATGTCTCTCTCATAATTCGTCACTAATTAATCATATCAAGATACCACATTCCATGAATCAATCATACCTCATCATACTTTTTTAGTGGCAACCATGATTCAAATAAAAACTAATTTTATTTTTTATTTTTTATATTCATAATTATATTAAACAATTTAATAAAAACATAATATTTCATTAATAATTAAAAGAAAATTACATAATACTTAGAAAAAAAAAACCATAATTATATCTAAAAATTGCAAGGTCATCCATATTTCGCCACGTACTCACGTTTTTTGGCAAGAGTGATCTCTCGCATAGCCGTATCAGCTATGTGATCGTGCGGGTCGTTGTAGAACTTCATCGCCCGTAAAAAAGCCTTTTCTTATTATAATCGGCCACAGCATTTTTCATCAAGTCAATATCGCCACACCCGCTCTCACGAACACGGTTCTACAATTATAAAAGTAACTAGTATAAATTAATACAACTATATCAAATACAAAGTATAAAAAGTATAGAGTTTAAAAATTACTTGTTGGATGAATAGCCCGTTAAAAGTATTCATGGCGGTATTCATATTTTGCCACTTTGTGTTCAAGCTATGATAAGTTCGAGTAGTATCTTTCACGTTTTCTTTGAAATGCTCTAGAATTCTTTTCCAAAAACTTTCTGCCTTTTGTTGATTCCCGACTTTTGGACATGTCGAGATATGAACCCACGCTTTTGCCAAAGCCACCTCTTCGTCCGACGACCAATTTTTTTCCCGATTTAGTCAAATTTTTTCTTTCTTGAACTTCTTGAACATCATCATCATTTTCTTCTTCACCTAATAAATAATATAACAAATAACAAGTGTATTAAAAAAAAATTAACGATTATAAAAAAATATATATATATACTGATTTAAAAAAAAATTACCGATTATATTTTGAAATTGAGTTTCGGGAACAAAATCAATTTCATCATCCTCGTAATCATATAGCGGTAGTTCTCGTTCGACACTTGGTTCACGTCGCGATGGACCGTCACGGAAGTCATTGAACGGGTCGAACTCACTTGTCATTGCTATATTATATTGGCTTGGATTCATCGGTGGAGGTTGGTGATAATATTGGCGTTGATGTGATGGTGGAGGTTGGGGATAGTAGGGTTGAGATGGAAGTTGAGGATAGTAGGCCGATTGAACTTGAGGACGAACGGGTTGTGATCGAGAGCCCCGTCCACGACCTTTGGATGAGTTTGAACCATGTTTTGAAAGTGTATATTTAAAGGGAAATTTTTAAAATGAATATGTATATATAAAGGGAATTAATTGTCAAAATTTAATCTGGTAATTTTTTTTTAAATGTTCCAACGTTCGACAATTAATTCCCTTTCCTCCATGATTCATCGGTATAGATTACCGATTCTCTTGCCGATTTGTTCATGCCGAACCACTGGCATTGCTCATGCCGAGCTTCAAACCGCAACGACAGCCACCCCCTAACCCATGTCTGGTTGGAATGATATATTTATTCGAGTTAATTTTAAAAATGGTCCTTACATTCGACCGGGTTTAACATTTTTAGTCCCCATATTTTTTTTAACGGATCTGCTCTCCAAATTTGCGACCCATAACGGGTTTAGTCCCCATACTTTTTTTCTTGGTTAAGTTAGTAAAGCTTGAGGGGTAATTAGATCATTCACTTCGATCACTTGACCAAATACTCTTTCTTTCTCTCTATAATAATTGTGACCCAAAAATCCAAACCAGTAGAAGAAAAACCATATTTCATTCCTTTCTTGAACTCGAACATCATCAATCAATCACCTACACACATCAAAATCAACCATATTTCATTTCTTGAACTCGATCACCTACACACATCAAAAGTTATATGTTCCATTCAACATCAAAACCATATTTCATTTCTTGAACTCGAACATCATCAATCACCTACACACATCAAAATCAACCACAACATCAAAACCTTTAGATTTGTAGGTTTTTTAATGGTGGATGAGAGGAGTAGGTTGAATAAAAGGGTTGAATAAAGGGGAGTCGTACAATAATTTTTTAGAAAACTTAAAGTTTTTATAAGAAAGGTTTATGGTCGACGGTGGGGACCGGGTTGGGTTATGGATTTACAGAAAATGGGGTGGTTTATGGAAGGTGAGAGAAAGGGTTATGGATTTACAGAAATGGATTATTGGGTTGTTTGTGAAGAGATAGATGTTTCATGATGTTCTTGTTCTTTAATCATGTTGGTTGATTATAAATATGCAAGTGCACTTAAATTTAGTTGTGGAAAAATATGGGTATAATATGTGTTCTTAATGTTCTTGATGGTGGTGTTGATAGATGGCGTTGATATCAAGTGGTGGTGTTGATGGTGGTGTTGATGGATGGCGTTGGATTCGATGGTGGTGTTGATGGTGGTATTGATGGATGGCTTTTTGGATTCGATGGTGGTGTTTGCCGGAGGTGATGGTGGGATGGTGGAGGTGTTTGCTGGAGGTGATGGTGGGATGGCGTTGATATCAACTTCAGTGCTTGTTAATATTGATGTTACCAAAATAAGTGGCAGTAAGGTGCTTGTCATGGTGAGGATATGTATTCATGATGATGGTATAATAATAATAATAGTGGTGTGATTTTATAATAATAATAGTGGTGTGATTTTATACCATGTCATCTTCTGGTTGTCAACATCTACTTCTTTTGCAGGTAAGGAAAAGACCAGCAGAAGATGACATAGTATTGGCCCTTTTGCTTGGACATTGGTTTTGTACTTTATACTCTTCATTTGTACAAGGGTCTGGTCGGCTGTATGTATCTACGAGGTATTAGAATGTAGAGTTAATAGAGAAAGTATATAGACATTGAAAAGTATGGTTTTTTGAGTTTAATCAAAAAGGAGAATAATTGAGCAGTCTTGATTTGACTTTGTTTTTGTCTATCTGCATTTAAAAGGACAAGATGATTGGGTTTTTTTATTTATAAGATGGCCCTTGATTCATGAAGGGCGACCAATTGTCAAGGGGAGGGGGAGGGGGGAGGGCGGACGGCGGAGGAAGTGTTCATGATGATGAGTTAATTACTTGAATTTGGATCTTGAAATCTGGATAAATGAATGTGGATCTTTAAAAACCTGGTTAAATGAATCTGGTTGTGTTTGTGATTTTGTAGGTAATTATATTTATGTTGTGGTCAAATGATATATTGCTAAATTGATAGATATTGTGACTTCTTTATGTTCTTTTTGCCTAATTAGACATGACTTCTTTATGTTCTTACTGCATTTCGTTTATTGGTAGAGAAAGAAAGAAAGAGGAAGAAGATAAAATACACGAAATGACTAAAATACCCTTCAAGTTAATAGTCAACAAACGGATTTATTGGTCAAGGGACCAAATTCGTTATGGGTCGCAAGTTTGGGGACCAAATTCGTTATGAGTCGCAAGTTTGGGGAGCAGATCCGTTAAAAAAAGGTATGCGGACTAAAAGTGTTAAACCCGGTCGAGTATATGGACCATTTTTGAAATTAACTCTATTCATTCCTATCAAATATGGTATCTTTTACAAATAAAAACAATAATGGGCTTAACATGCATTTATATCTTCACTCACAATCTACATATAAATTAATGATTAAAAAATAAAACTACCCCACTTTCTTTTCAATAAATTATTTATCAATTATTAAAATAAAATTTTTAATAAAATATTATTTTTTTCTCTTACCTCATTTTCTTTCATTCAAATCCGATTCCAAACCCTTTTGCAAACCAAACGAGCCCTATAATGATGTAACTGTTAACATGGACGTAACCGGGGTGGGGTAACACGATGCTCATGATTTATTCTGACATAGTTCTAACATCATGAAAAAATCTTCGATTTTTATTAGAGATGGTTCATAAAATTGTAACACTTTTATACTTGGTCAATTAGTGTCTTGGTTCCGACCATATTGTAATAAACTTATTTTTTAAACAAAAAGAGATACTTTAAACTAGTAATAGCCATCTCCATAACAATTGCACATCATTTTCTTCTTATCACTCATCATTCAAACCAGTATCCTATTCAAGTTCTTGTCCACACAAACACACAAAATGAAGCCTCACTTACGGCCAGGTAGATCACCCAAGTGATCCAAAATATGCGTGAGAGAGAAAGAGAGAGAGACATATAGGGGGTGGTGCCACTCACCCACTTAGGCGCCACATGAGCACGATTGCGTGTGACCAGTGATCGACTACATCTAAGCCAGCTTAGTATAATCTTTAACAAAACTAAAGACCTACAAATGATAGACAAAAACCTAAAATAAGTTATTTCACCGTTTACCACGGCAAATTTCAGATAACTAAAATGAGTTTATTGAAGGCCGCGCTTTGCAGCAGGTTTAAACTAACATTATATTTTTTAAGCTAAAATTTTATAACATTTAACAATATCGTTTATTTGGTTTAAACATTATTCATAAGATAATTAGTATATAAGTATCTTGTGATCAAAAGCTAAAAATCAAACAATACACTGAAAATGACTCATTTGATTGTCGTATTAGATTGAATGAACATGAATTCGCATTCGTTAGCCGTATGTTAAAAATATAAAGTTTAATAGCTTTAAAAGTAAATTTGTTATTTTGTCAAACCTCAAGTGCAGTGAAATATAAAATTACATAAGTTTAGGTGCTAAATTACATTTCCTTAAATATAAGGGGTATTTTGAAGTTTCTTGAAAATCTACTGTAAATGAACAGTATATTTGAAGATGTAAAATGGTATTATTCTATTTTTCTGTGACTTTTGGGCACATGTTAAAGAGTGTCTAACAGTTCAGGTGTCACTCTTTCAATAATCAGTTAGTAATTGTAGAGCCTAACGATGGAGGATAATGGGGACCACTCAGCAGCTGCTAGTCATTCAGAAGGTGACGTCTAAGTTGTGAGACCCTCTTTAACATGTGCCCCTAGGGCACAAGTTAAAAAAACCATATTAAAAAAATACGAAGAAAATAAGTTAAGATAATATATACTAGTATCAATATTGTATTCACTTTGATAGTATTTATTTTATTTTTTATTTTTTTAGAATGGCAATTTTTAATTATCTCATAATATTTACACCACAAACCTATCTCACATGTTCTAAGCAGGACTTGAACCCTCAATTATTTGGTTGGAGAGCTTTTCACACAACATTTACATCACAAATCTATCTCACATGTCCTAAACAGGACTTGAACCAATAACCATTTGGTTGGGGAGCTTCTCACACAACATAGAATATCATTGAGACACAAACCCTTTGGTATTTGATAGTCTTTGATAGTAGAGTAAACTGAAAAAAATGTCCATAAACTTTTTGAAAAATGCAAAAAAATGTTCTCGAAAAACAAAACTGCAAAATTTGTCCCTAACGTTTCATTTTTATGCAAGTTATGCCCTTGAAGGGTTACTGTAGTTGCACAAATTTTTTTTTGGCTAACGCTCGTTAACTTTTTCACATTAGTGGCGTCTGAAATGGCTAATTTACCCTACTCTTCATCCCACAAATACTTTTCTTTTAATTTTCAATTAATGTCCCTCCACCAACTCCATCACCACCACCCTCTACCATCACACCACCAGCACCACCTCCCTCCTCTACCACCACACAACCACCACTGTACATGGATCTTGAATACAAGACACACTAGTACTTAGCATATGCTCAAACAGGACATGTGTATCAGAGAAATATATCAGCTGTCTCTTAAGGGTTATAGGTTATCTACTTTTCTCATATTTAGAAGATATTGGATATGAAAGAAAATTAACCTGTATATTCCTTTGGGGAATGTAAAGATGCTCATTTTGTCTATCCTAGAACTTTTTTCCCATCTGTTCTAGTTGGTAGGAACTAATATTCTCACATGTCAAAGGTGACTTACAGGGCATTCATCTTTAGTTTATGTTGCTTCTATTTTGATATCATCATTTGTTTAACCGACATATAATGGTGTAACATGAACTCTTGGGAACTTTTTATTTGCAGATCTGGAATGGAAACTTATCTACGTTGGATCTGCAGAGGACGATTCATTTGACCAACTGTTAGAAAGCGTACTTGTTGGTCCTGTCAATGTGGGAAACTACCATTTCGTTTTTCAAGTTAACTTTACTACCGACATTAAATTTTCTGAATTAATGGTATTGGTTATTCACAACTGACATTAATCCCAACACAAATCTTTAACAATGTTAAGCGGACCCTCCGGACCCATCAAAGATTCATGAAGAAGATATAATTGGTGTTATTGTGCTTTTGCTAACCTGCTCTTACGTGGGTAAGGAATTTATGTGAGTGGGTTATTATTTGAAGAATGATTATGACGAGGAGAAGCTAAAAGAGGAACCCCCCACAAAAGGTGATCATCGATAAGGTCCAAAGAAACATATTGACAGACAAACCCAGGGTAACAAAGTTCCCGATCAATTTTCACCCTGAAAACAGTGAAAGCCGAAACAAGTAAACAACCACCCACCAAATTCACCTGGTACTAATTCGTTAGACAATGCGGAATCCTAATTCATGATGTTAATTTTTTGTCTAAGCAAAACGTTAGTCGTTGGTTAAAAGTTGTGGTGATGTTTTAATGCTTTCTGCAAGTTATGTCCTTGAACAGTGGTGGTTGTATGGTGGTAGAGGAGGGTGGTGGTGTAACAATTCACAATTTTGGGATCATTATTTAGTTATTTAATTTTAGTTAATATTTTATTTTAAGTAAATTTACTTTTGCGGGTAACTGGATAAGTTATCCCGCGTACGTCGTTAAATGTACATTTAACTCAAACCAACACCTAACACTACTCAGTATAATTATTTTATACATTTTGGTTTCTTACAATCATAAAATTAAATATCCCATTTTTAGTTAAATTTTACACATTTTGCGTATTACGTGTTTATAACTTACACTTTTAAGTTTTAAAAACGTTTAACCACTCCGTTAAACTTGTGTCTCATTTAATATATTAAAATTAGTTATTTTGATAAGTTATAACATTTTTATATATTTTAGACTTTTATATTAGGGTTAATATACAAAGATGTTACTAAAGTTTACCCAAATGTTCACCTAAGTTACTAAAGTTTCAAATGTTACAAAGAGGTTACCCATGTATACGGGTTTGTTAAATATGTTACTGAACTTTGTAAACGTTAACATTTGTTAGATTTTAAATAAAAAACGGTCCTTGTCGTTAGTCGGGCGTCACGGAA
This sequence comes from Artemisia tridentata subsp. tridentata, assembly GCA_021014915.2. Classification (NCBI taxonomy): domain Eukaryota; kingdom Viridiplantae; phylum Streptophyta; class Magnoliopsida; order Asterales; family Asteraceae; genus Artemisia; species Artemisia tridentata. The sequence continues at coordinate 104,655,509 of CP139507.1, read as the reverse complement.
TTAGTCCCTAGACCACTATTTCGGTTAGTTTGACCATTTTTCGTCACGGAATTAGTCCCTAGACCACTATTTCGGTTAGTTTGACCGTTTTTCATACGTTTTCGCCTTTTTCTTAACTTTTCACACATTAAACGACCTTTTTCGAAATTAATTTTTTTAGAAAAAATTGTTTTTTTCGAAATTAATTTTTTTAGAAAAAATATTTTTTTTTTCGAAATTAATTTTTTTAGAAAAAATATTTAAAAAAAAATATATTTTCAAAAAAAAAATTAATTTCGAAAAAAAAATTTTTTCTAAAAAAAAATTATTTTCTAAAAAAATTATTTTTCTAAAAATTATTCGAAAAAAAAATTAATTTCGAAAAAAAAAATGGTCAAACTAACCGAAATAGTGGTCTAGGGACTAATTCCGTGACGAAAAATGGTCAAACTAACCGAAATAGTGGTCTAGGGACTAATTCCGTGACACCCGACTAACGACAAGGACCGTTTTGTATTTAAAATCTAACAAATGTCAACGTTTACAAAGTTCAGTAACATATTTGACAAACCCGTATACATGGATAACCTCTTTGTAACATTTGAAACTTTAGTAACTTAGGTGAACATTTGGGTAAACTTTAGTAACATCTTTGTATATTAACCCTTTATATTAACTAGTTTTACAAAACGTTGCAAGTTTTACACTTCTAGCTCAAACTAGTACCACTTTAGCCCTAAATATACCCACTAAACACCCAAAAATACAAAATAAACATCAAATACCCTTCCCACTATCCCAACCCATGAAATTCAAGTGGTGACTAACCACTTTGATGAGTCATTTATGTGGTGTGTCATCCTTTTTGTTGTGGTGTCAAATTTTGGGACAAGTGAGGGACACTTGTGCTCTCAACCTTGCATGTCTTGTAATCTTCACCAAGTACATGCAACTTATATCTCATTCACTCTCCAAAACAAGACACAACTCCCTTTTCTCCTCCAAAATTCGTCCATCATCACCAACCCCATCAAAACACCACCAAAGTCATGATAATTCAAGATTTTCACAACTCTGGATTTATCCTTTTGATCATCACAACAAACCACCATCATTTTACCATCAAAACACATCATTTTCTTGGTTATAGGGCAGATTTCTACAAGAGTTTTTGGGTCTCTTTATCTTGTGTTCACAAAACTTTGGTGACAAGATTTGGAGGCTTGTTGATTTGGTGATTTCATTTTGGTGCTCTTGATTATTGATTCTTGATTTCCTTGTGTTCCATTTGCACTTGTGTAAGAAAACACATAATATTTTCCATTTCACTACTGATGTACATTTCATTATTTGTATTTTTCATGGTTCATATAATTGTTGTACTAGTTTATGCATTGTACATAGCTTAAAATGCTTAAAACTATGATTGAGACTAAGTTTGCAAAGACCATATGGACCAAGGACTGTTCTCATAATTAATGCATTTAATCAGTAGACTTTGAGGCTTAGGTAAAAATATAAGACTGTAGATCTATCTCGTAGCTTCGATTTGCCGGGTGGAGGGTCGCGTGGTGATACCCGATGATTTAACTAGAAAATAAACGGTAAAAACTAGTCGGAAAACGCACACCAGAATTTTAAACTTAAAAAGCTCATAGATCTAACCATTTCTGAGACGCGGTCCAGTTTTACGAAATGATGGTAACACTTTAACTTGAACATAGCCGAAAACCCCGCGTAAAACGGAGTTACGGAACTCAACTTATCGCAAAAATGGTGGGACTGTTTAGAGCTGTCCCGGATCAGACTTGACATATAAGGATAAAATGGTAATTTCACTTAGGCTATGCAATTTTAAGAGCAATAAGACCCACAAATATGATTATCACACTTAAATACCTTTCCGAAAATATAAAATTTATAGTATAACTCCTTACGGTTTAGGAGAAACGGAATTTCTAAATAACAAATATCGACTTTTTATCAAAACCCGCACTCAACCTAAAACTTTTATAACTTATCAAATTTACTTAAAAATAGTAAAATATATTTTATAATATCTATAAACATTATAAGATAATAATAATATTGATGTAACTATTTTATAAACATAAAATTTGGTAAACTATGATTTTATTTAACCACTTGATAAATTTTGCACTACCCAAAGTGGTAGGACCCACTTTCGGGAGTAGACCCGATAAATCATCTTTTAGACCAATTGACCACATATCGACACAATAGGATACTTGAATTGTAGAAAAATATTGAGATTTTTTAATAAGATAAATAGTGTTTAATATAATGAATAATGTTGCACCATCGTTGGTACATTTTGCTTGCAGGTGTTCATTGCACTACTAAAATAGTGTTAATTTAGTGCTAACACTAGTTATAATACCCGTGCACGTACGGGGTTTTTTCTAAAATTTTTAGTTATGTATTATTATCGATTAAAAACAAACATCTTAATGTGTTCTAACTTCTAAAGATGCAAATTAATATTAGTGTAAACCAAGATGACAAAATTTATAATTAACTCTTTATACTACGACGTCTATCCAAACTGATGCGTAAACATCCACATATCTTATCACAATTTAAAAGCGGATGAAAATAGCCATTTTTCTACAAGTTTTTGGTATACAAAAGGAAGTATTTTCTAATATAAAAAAGTATGATTTAAGATCATTTGAGGACCAAACTTTTTTTACATACAAGAGATTAATCACCACCCTCCATCTTTATTTGATCTAATGGATGAAATTAATCCCAATAAATTAAAAAACACACTTTCATCCTTTTTTTTTCAAATATTAATATATTTCAAACCGTTAATCGTTAAGCGAAAAAAGATATACCGTTACGACGAACATTTAATTATCTTTCTATAGATAGGCACTTCGATATACTTTTGACAAAAAAAACTTTTTTCGTTTTCTTCACGTTTTTTTTTTTTTTTTTTTTTTTTTTTTTACGTTTTTTTTTTTTGTTACTGAAATTTGCAAGAAAATATCATATGTGATTTAACACTAATATCACATGTGATATTATATATCATATGGGATTTAACACTAATATCACATGTGATATTATATATCATATGTGATTTAACACTAATATAACATGTGATTTTTCATGCAAATTTCTATAATGAAAAAAAAAACGAATAAAAGACGAAAAAATGAGGAAAAAAAGGTGAAAAAAAAGGAAAAAAAAAATTGTCGAAAGTATATCAAAGTGCCCGTCTATAGAAAGATAATTAAATGCTCGTCGCGATGGTGTAATTATTTTCGCTTAACGATTAACGGTTTAAGAGATATTTAAATTATTAAAAATAGGTGAAATATTAAAATGTTTTTAATCTCAACCATTGATTTCATTATAAATAGATGGTAGGGATGAGTCTTTTGGTATGTAAAATACGTTTGGTATGTAAAATAACTCTCATAAAAAAAGTATTGTGTATAACAAATTCCTAAATTTCCATATCCAAAAAGACCACACGTTTTAAAAAAGCACATCCATATATGCTAATGTCAAGGATGCTTAGAATTGTGCCAAAATATGTATATTCTTTGAACCAAAAATGAAACTAACTACATGAGTTTAGCATCCAACTATAAACCCACTTCCATGCATGACATAGAAAGTTAGAAACCCATGCTGCAATCTATGTATACATTATACACACCATCTTTATGAATAGCATCAACTAAAAATATGTAAAACTGAAGGAAGAAAACAACTTAAGAATGTTGGCTTTATAAACAAAGATATATAAATTTTAATTTTTGAAACTTAACAATTTTGTTCCAGTACGTACATTCATGATGTTTTTAAACCGGCCCAACTTTTGAAAGCAATAAGCTCTTCCATTTTCTTAATACTTATCTTTCTTAATTTCCGCGATATGATCTTCTTATGAGTCTCCATGAGCACTTGTTTATACTCTCATTTATCCACAAATGTCTTCATTTACTAAGACGTTTCCACAACTTGCATCACAACATCAAAGAAACCGACTTTCACTAAAGCATAATGAAATGCATCAACCAAACCATGATAACCCTTTCTCTTATACTTATCGGCTTGAAAGATAAGCAGAATTATGTCAACTTATATACTGTGAAAAACAACCCTTTCCAAATCAAATTCCATAATGGCTGTAGCATTATGTTTACCTCGATTTTCTCCTCTACTTCTATTTACGTTTAACGAAAACATACAGTTCACCACATCTTACATTATATATAAAACATGGAAGACCTTATAAAATAGTGACACTTCCTTTCATCCTCTTCTTGTTGTTTCAAGATTCGGTCTTCAAGACCTAACATAAGAACATAATGAACCAAAGAGGTTAGAAGTAGACAGTTAATCAACGTGAAACAATTAATAAGTTAGATGGTCAAGTTGAGTAACGGGTCAAAATGGGTAGGTTTTCATATTCCAGATATGGGATTCTTTGCCCAAATTCGTCAATTGTTATAAATGATTAGTATACAGAATATAATTAGAAAATTATGTTATATCAATAATAATATAAATTTTTTAATAAAATGATTTCTTCTTAAGTGTACCCGTTAATTTTAATTGAAAATTGTACCCGTGAAATGTACCGGCCGGTAGAAAAATCCTTCAGTGACACGCGATCGCATAAAAAAATCTTCCTCACTGAATAATCGATAAAGCCCATAAATGTAAGGTAATATTGCTACAGGGGGTGTTTGGCACTGACTCCTTTACATCCTACCAAGAGGCATGAAATAATCATCATTCTACAGGTTGTAGTTGACATGTATTAAAGTTCTAGAAAGACAGGAAAACCACACCTTTTGACCGACACGACGAAGTATAATGTAACTAATATTATTTTTTGTAGTCTTGACAACCCTCTTAATTCAAACTTTTATATGTTATGGACAACTTTAGAAGTACTCAAAGTTGAGGCTACTTATGTTGTCAATGTAATTTGAATGGTAATTTTAGTGTGTGTTATTAATGCACATCTTATCATCTAAAACGGCTGTATGAATTAGACTCGGTTTATATATTTTCTTTAGAACTGCTAATCAAGATTCTTTGTTGGAGAATGAGCTATTTTGACTTAGTATCCTTGACTTTTATGATTCTAAAAGTTTATTAATTCTAAGATTTAAGAATATAATTATAATAACGATGGTTTTTAATCGTCATTAATGCATTAACTATTCATACAAAATAAACATAAAACGATGAAAAGTGTATACATGTCAACCCAACCCGCCCCACCCATTTTGACCCGCACTAAAAATGACATGCTTCAACTTTCTTGTGTTGAGTCTATCGATGTAAAGGAGCAGGGGTTAATAAAAACCTATTTACCTTTTGGTAAAATAAAATAATGTAACCACACACAAATTGAACCTGCAAAAATACCACTAAACTCTTAGCACAAAATATAAATCCTATATTATAACTCTGCACACTTTACGCATAACATATTTCACCTTATACACTCCTTTTGCGCATATTTCTACAAAGGAGATTGTTCAACCCATTTGACCCGTACCGAGTCACCCAACTTAACAAAGATGCATAGGTCTAGCCCACAAACACACACATTTACATATGATAATCCTTTTACTTTTTGAATATATGTCAATTCTTTATTACTTCCTACTAATGGGATACCAATCAGAAATTACTTTTGCGTATTCATGGTATTTTCCTCTCACTGTTAATTCTGCACTTACTCTCGGTATCTCAAGTCTTTATCATCCTATCATTTATTCATTAATCCTTACTACAACAATGTCGATCAAAATCCTCACTCCTTACTTAATAGTATATCTATTAATAATTATCTATTACTTTCCCAATGTGGATTTGATAGCATCTACATCTACCACAACACAAAGTTGATAATACGCCGAGTTAAAACCAAACTACACACATAAGCATCTATCAAGGCAACACTCTACTAACATTCGAAACATTGTCTCAAGCAATCTGTAATGAACATCCACACTATTTAGTATTTATTTTTCTTAGCACTTGTCCATTAATAAACATTGTCCCAGCCAAAACATCAGCTAAAAACGTAGAAGCAACAACTTGGTCAAATATTTTCACCAAGTCCATGTAATCTAATAATCTATACAATCTTCCATCTACTACTAACCCAATTCACAAGCCTTAGCTAACTGTAAGCAGAACATTAAAAAATGTTGGTTATAAACATCCGGTAACATAGATCTACATGAACGGGTTTATCAGTTTAACTTTTCATTAGGATGTTTGAATATGAATTCTGAAACACCTTTTCACAAACAGCGTAAGTTTGGTTCCCGACATATTTTTATCTCGCAACACATCAAATTTGTTACCCGCTTAAACACTATAACAACTTTAGACAACAAAATCCAACCAAAACAACTAACTATCTGTTTCTGATTTTAAATATCACGTAGTCACTTTCAAAATGCACATCCAAACAACCCGTAGTTACATAAATGAGCCTAGATCTAAGAGAGTGAAGATATAGTGTACCTCTGATTTTGCATTTTCTATTGCCAAAGGAATTGCTTCAAATGCTACTTCTCCATCTGTGAACCATTGAGCTTGACTACCATCTGATAAACCCCTTTTTCGAGCAAATGAACCATACGGGTGGGAATTGCACCAACCTTCAATTGGCTTTTGACTTGCAATAAATGGAAGATATCCAATCTTTGGTTTTTGCACAACTTGTATGCATAATGCAGGGGGCTTATTTCCTTTACTTCTTCTGCGAAAAGTACTTGATCCTCTTTTCCACCCATAGGTATCATACCTTGAAATTAGCCATCGAGTCGACGCCAAGATTTTTCAAGTAGCCTAGATTGGAATAAGATAATTCTATAACTATGTTACAGTATCACGTCTGCAAATATTATTGATGTATTTATCATGAAAATAGCTCCAATGCAACCCAACACGTTAGCACAAATAAACTATTTTCATGTTGGTTCATAGTTACCAATTCCATTGCTAGGATTCAAGAACCAAAAACACCAGATGAAGATAAATTAACTGTTTTTAGGTACACTGATTTGTTACATGCTTAATAGGTAATTGAAAAGAGGCATTATTCTTGTTAACTATAACTGGACCTGTTAAAAGAGTTTTAACTAATTAATAATATTTAAAAAAGTGCATTAATCTCTGTGGTAGAACTTCATTATGTTATTTCCTTCGAGTCTGCATTTTTATATGATTTCCTAAATCACTTTCATTATAATACAACATGTCCGCCTTTGACTGATATTAAGCTTTATTCAACCATTCCTGAAAGTGTTGTGATCATAACTAATGCATAGATTAATATAAAATCTCAGAACACATAAGCACATAAGGTAATATTTGATACAGGGGGTGTTTGGCACTGACTCCTTTCCATCCTACCAAGAGGCATGAAATAATCATCATTCTATAGGTTGTAGTTGACATGTATTAAAGTGAAATTATGTAATTCATATGTATAAAAACTCAGGGGTAGCTGGCTTTGGTTTCATCATTATTGGCCTGCAGAGCCTAAGTATGTAATTCATTTCAGTTTTGGTTCCTCGAGTATGTAGCTAATTTCATTTCTGGACTCTAAAGGGTGGGGGTGGGGGAGGGATTAAGACTAAAATAATGCAGTAGAATTCAGGACCATATGCCAAAATTAGCTCGTTATCACTATTTTACAAACTTCAATGTTATATATGCCTTTTAGTTGGGGATATCCATGCTGTTTATAAGGGAGTATAGATAAATTGATATGCATGCTGTTTCTATAGTAAAATTAGAGATGAATAGCTAATCAAGCATATTAGCACATAACTATTATATAAAACAATTAATACACATTTTCACACCTGAGTTATGTTTTACATACTGAACTTGAAAGCCTGCAAATGAAATATGACATAAATAAGTGGGATAAAAAGAATCACTAAGCTGTGGTTTCTTTATCTTGTGTATCAAATCGCAATAGACAAATAAGCAGTTTTGTTAAGTCCTCTTGGAAACACCTCATAGTTTTCCACCACCAATGTTTAGGACATTTCTTTGACGTGTTAGTGACATTAGGATTGAAACAGGGTATTTCTTGTCAAGACCCGTTACTAACGGGGCAAGTAGACTGACAAACTACTCTTGCATTCCTGTTTGATCCTTTTTAAAAATCTTTGTTTTTTTCCTTTAAATTAAAATCGCCGATAAGGCCATTGAAGCAGCATCAACATCTTCGATATCCTATACGTAGGAATTCAAAATTAATTAACTTGTCGAACTATGCTACTAAGCGAAACAAAATAGTTTCAATATCATTTGAAAAGCGAAGCCTAAAAGAAGGAAAAAATATTAAAACAAATCGTATGAAGGTTGGGAATTGGGACGCATAATAAGTTAATATATATGTGATCAGAATATGATATTACGTGTTGGAGTTGATGAAACGTTCTGTGATATCTCAGGGCTGACCTTGCTACTCGTCTGCTTGTTCCCAGAGTACGCTACCATTGGGTCCGTGTAATAACATATATTTACCGGTGTCACTCAGATTTTGGGACCCTTAAACTGAAAATACAATGCAACGTGCTCACTTGCGGCCCATTTCTGTGGTCGTCTTGATCAGTTGACCAACCCCTTTTTGGTCAAGAACCTATGAGCAATGCACTATAATAATGTGTGTCAATAACATTTGTCAAATATATCTATGTGAATACGTATATGTACAATAACTCATGCTACTTACCTCAAAGGGATCCTGCTGTAAAAGTCCATGCGCCAAATAAACCGGGAGAAATTTGCCAACATCATCTAGACTGTACCCAAATGTCATTTGTGTGAGATCGTTTGTTCCGAACGAAAAAAACTCGGCATCTGTTGCAATCTGCAAGTTCAAGATATGAGATTCTGCATGAAGTGGAAGTGATGACAGATATTAAAGGTTATATACCTCATCAGAAATTAGACGATCCCAAGGATTCTCGGTCATGTTGCCCACTTTGTACTCTAATGAAAACCCCATCTCAGAGAAGATTCTGCATGAAAGAAACCAAAACAACAAACAAAGCTTACCCACAAGTTTTTTAAATTTTTCTTGCTGTTGTAGAGTAGTTCTCAGTTCTTGAATATCCTAAAGCATATACATGTGTAATTTGTTCCACGAAAATGATATGCACCTTTGAGTATGAAATTTGTAAAGCATATACTTTCTTATGTCCTACTGTATTGTAACCCAAAATTCCTAAGGGGAAATAGTATTATTGTGACAGACTTAAGTCATTTTGAGCTTCGAAGTAAGCTATGTCAATACTCTAAATAATAGCACGCAAATAACATATGACTTCAAATCATTCTATAATTCAATATGTTCATTAAGCTTAAAGATGGAGAGTACTACTGGACATGAATACGACTTGGGTATTGTACCTGCCCACGGCTAAGCATCTTTGATTTCTTCAGCTTCTTCATTGCAAAGACTTGTCCAGTGATTTGTTGTGAGCTCTCTTACCATGTAAGCATTGCTCATGGTCACATGTAAATCCTCGCCAATAATCATATTTAGGCAAGGAGGGTGATACCTGCAAATATACGAAAGAATAATATAGCTTAGCAACAAAACTGAATATTAGTTTACCTAATTTGTAGCACAAATCGGTGCTACCAGCTCATTTTGATACGCAACCCACTTTATGTATATAATTTAATTATAGGATTACAATTGCATAATTGCTTCTCACTTATCTGAACTGAATGTGGAGCCAAAAAAAAAATCGCAGCCTATAATACTACATATATATGACTTCTATATATCATCAACAATAAAAGATCAAATCTTGTATCTTAGAAACAAACTGACCAGATTTTAGCGGGTATAAAGAAGTACCTGAAGAGCAAGTTGTTCCACATAGCTTTAGTTAACGGGTTTCTGCAAGATCACCAAATTTAGATTAATTGTACTGCCTAATTAAGCTGTCTCTTCATTAAATAACTATATCATTCTAATAATCCAAATCTCGAAGTGAAAAAATCAACAAATCATTAAAACTCATAACAAACACCAAAAGATCAACAAAGCATTAAAAAGTCATAACAACCACTAAACCCTAAATAATACTTTAACATATAAAAATCATCTAAACCCTATTTTATAAAATCATCGATCTAAACCCTATTTTATATTTTAAGATAATCCATGTTACATACCTTATTCTTATTCTTGAAAGACTGAATCAAAGTTAGGTCTAGGTGTATGTTTTGTTTTTTTAACACCATTAACTAAACCGATTCAATTTAGTCAATGATGTCGTTCAGGGCAATTAGCTAGGGTTACAATTGATGTCTTTCAGGGGTTTGTAAGTTTTGTTTCAAAGGCTCGATATGTTTGTTCCAGTTTTCGTTTTAACCCCTAGGGTTTTTGTGGATTGACTCCGCTTAGTTTAAAGTCTTTTTTATTATACTTTTGACACATATATTTTTGAACGTAATTTTTATGAAAAACACGTAAAAAAACGAATTTTAATAAATTATGGCCAAATAAAGAAATATTTGAGTTTTTTTTATTAAACATGTTAAAAAGAATTAAAATAAAATAAATAGATTATTACTAAATAAGGTATGATTTGATTTTTTTGAAATGGAAAAGTCCCCACTAGGGGTCTTGCTTTATTATATAAAAGATTGGAAGATATATTTCTTAATTTTGACACTAAATTAATGCAAAAAACACATTTAGTACTAACATTAAAAATGCTTTCATAAGTGTGTCACTAAAACAATCTTAAATAAAAAATAATAATTTAGAAGCTATTAAAAACATAACACATTGTCGAAGTTGGTTTTATCATAGGATTATAAGACTATCAAAGCAAAGACTTTGTGCTACACATTATTGCCTCCCTCGAAGTTACGTATACCGTGCCAGTTTCGAACGGAGGTAAGCCAAGAACCACTATTAGAAAAGGCAAATAGTAATTTATATGTGTCTTGATGTTTTCTTACTATAAATTTTCTTTTAGTCCCACATAGATCCTAGAGAAGAAAAGTTGATAAGTTATAATATGAGGTCTATGTTGGTCATTGACTTAAGATTAGTGCTATGTTGTACTATGTGGTGAGAGATTGTAGAACAACATGTATGATTTGTTGGCTTTTTGTTATCTAAACTAAAAAGCCTTGTCAAGAAAATTTAAAGCTTTTACTTTTACGTGTATATTTTGAACGTTAATCTGTTACTTCCGTAAAGTAAAAGATCAGTATGACAATATGCTAATTTAGTGGATAATAATGCTATTTAGGAAAATAATGTGGATAACAATGGAATGGCACAACATGCCTTAAAAAATCTGATCATTTTCATATCACTAGAGAAATACTTATACATAACATCGTTGTATACTGACAAATAAATATATTTGTGAATTTGTAATTTTGGTGCGACTCTTGATGTAATATTTAAGAGTTCAATTTATAGTCACTGTGAAAAGAAAAAAAACGTATGTTTATAAGCGAAAATTGATAAAAGCTGGAGTATTTAAACTATTAATATATTGATACATTTTTAATTAAAATTTTATTAGTATTTTTTTTTGAACAGAATTTTATTAGTAATTGAACTTCTATTTTTTAAGTTTTTAATAGTAGAGATAAGCCCAAAACAGTTAAGCCCTTTTGCCCTAAATGATCCATTAAACCATTCTTAAAACTTTAAAAGAGAAACTAAAACGTAGAAACGTCATTCCCTTCAACTTGCAGAATTTCAAACCCTTCGAACTATTATATGAAAACTAGCAGAGTATTCGCGCATTGCGATGAATGGTACTATGTAATTAAAATTTTTGGCAAACAATATTTTATGATCACATGTTTTTCGTGATAATAATTTCACGCATAACGATAATTTTAAGGAATAACTTTATTACACACTATATCATATTAAAATGCCAAGTTCATGTGCATCATGATGTAATGACGATATCAAAACGGTAATAAGTAGCATTACGAGGTTGTGATGATTGGCGATGAAATGTACCTGCTAGTCACTAGATGTTGTGTAATATTCGTCACAATAGTATAAAACGTGTAAACATATAGAATCTTCGTACTTTATATGTTTACACTTTTTCATACTTTATAAATCTAAAAATTTTCGTACTTTGACATGTACGATTATTTTCAATCAATTTCTTTTGCAAAATGGTTATGATTTCACCATATTTAAGCTTTGTCGTTCCTTTGGATATCAAACACGAGCTCCTGTGCAATTGTTTTTGGGTAATCATGGTTTTTGACTTTTTGCCCAACTAATCTGCCGAATTTGAGCCTACCACCACACAGACTCAAACTGGTAAAGCTCCCCATTTTCAGAAAGGTTGGTGTCGCCACTTAGAGTCGTTTGCACCTAGTAAGAATTAAACTTAAGACCTCTCAATAGTTACTCAAGCTTCTTACCACTAGGCCACCCCTAAGTGGTTGCGAGCTCCTTGCAATTACGTTTGTGATAGGTAGATCCAAGCTCCTTCGGTTTCCATATCGAGATCTCATCTGGGTTGGTTGGGGGTTGGATAGATCTTGTTGAGCATATAATATTTTGTTCTTTGTTGTTGTTTGTTTTTTTTGGCTTGGGTTGGTTCCCGTGTATTTGGTGTTTTGCTTCATGTTTATTGCGGGTCAAATTACAAAAGAAAATATAAAAAGAAAAGTTGAAAAGGTATAAATTACATCATCATTTTGTATCTATGATACATATTGATGCATATGATTGCAACACCGAAGTTTTTCAATCCTTCTATTCAATGTACCTAACCGTTGTAGTGTAGTATATGCAAGTCTTGTTGGTTTTAAATAATTTGACATTCAAATAAATAAATAACCATAAACATCAAAGCACACAAAACGCGGAAGCAAGGATCATAATTAACATGTAATAAGTAATACCGAAAAATAAATAGGCAACGTACCTTTTTGATCTTAGCTAAACAAAGATCAAAACTTGAACTTCTCTTCTCTTGAACAACCAATAAGGATTAACGTGGAACCCCTTACATTTTTGTTCCACAATCCAAGATCAATATCTAAAGTAAGATATTAACGAGTTCTCGAACACACGTACTATTACTCGACTAACGAATGATGCTAGTGATTGAACACGAATTAAACCAAAACAATTTTTGTTTAATAATAGAATACAACGATTGAATTGTACAATCAAGTCAATGACCCACTTGTAAAAGTGGTGATTGATAGATTGATAAATAGTCGACTGTGTTCAAAATAAAAGGGAGACAAGAAACTTTAATGGTTGCAGTGAATTGCACTTCCAAAGTCAAGCAACTAAAGTACAATATATTGTATTTATATAGTGAATAAAATCTTGGAGCAAAAGCTAACCGAATGGGCTTGGAATACCCATAGGCCGATCAGCCTTAACCCCAAAAAGGGTTATCCGGAATCTTCCAATCTTCTATTTTCACCAATAGTCCTTCCACTATTTACTTAACGACCGTTAGTCAATTCGGTTAATTACTTAACGTCCGTTATCTTTCATTTCGTGTCCAAATAATTAAAATACATAACTATTATATATATATATATATATATATATATATATATATTAATTATTTACGTTAGTCATTCATGCGTAAAGTGTGCAATCCCTCGCTCCCGAGTTCGAATCTAGTCATACACGATAATATTTTTCCATTAAAACTCTAACAGCTCCCACTTGGAAATCTATTAAAAGTGTAATGACATTGGTTAGCGTCTAGCAACACGCCAATGCCCCCAGAACAACTCGGGTGGTGGTTCTCCTGGAAAAAACCATTCGATGATAAATCATCATAGGCATCCTTTTGTTTCTAATACCACATTAATAAAGATATGGATCTAAGTCATTCTTTATTAATAATTATGTTTCTCGTTGTTTATGATTAAATAAGATTACCAAATCTTCTGAACTATTCAGGGGAGATCTTAGGTGTGGCCACACATACATCTTACCAATCCTACGAGGGGCCCAGTAGTATTAAACTCCAAACAGTTTGAAGGAACAAATTCTTTCTTGACTACGAGCATAACACATGCACTTCGCAACGCTTCCCAAAACAATCCGTATAGCTACCCGTTACGTATAGCGTTAGATTGAATCAAAGAAATGCACTACATGCATGACAGTTATCTGGCATCTCAAGTCTGAGGATAACTATATACTCATGATTTACTTAATGACAAGATCCATAAAGCAAACTCATGTGGCGGGATTTAGTCCTATATTCAAACAATTTGAATATCATGTGAAATCGGTATGACAACGCATCAATATACTTTCAAGTATATTATACCAATATTCAGATTTACCTTCATTTAATGATATTCCCATATCATTAACCGGCAACGGACAGTTTAGAATATATGTAACACCCCAACCCGGCAAGGGCAAAGGTACAAGTATAATGTAACAGTAATGAAAGATAAGTAATATCAAGGTCATGTAAATATGTCAAGGGTTAAGGAAAGTAGTACAGGTAAGTGTAAGGGTAACAGAAATCCACTACGAGCCCAGAAATCAGAGATATCATAATCATGTAGCCATATCAGAAATCCAGAGGGGATGCCTCTCAAGTAACCAGATAATATGAGGGGTGTCCTCATGTATCAGATATAACAGGGTGAGGGGTTACCTCATAGGGTTGGAGTCATGAGCTCCCAGAGGTTGTGAAAGACGTGCATCGCACACACCATCAGTCACCAGATATAACAAGTAATATAAACAGAGCAGGTCAAGTCTAGGATGCATCCATACGCCCCAGGTGGCCAGAGTCTACCAATACACACCATATAATCAAGTCAGGGACGGGATAGGACATCTCTCTCCTACCCTAGAGTCAAGTCATCGGTGCATCAATGACAAGGACATGAACACCTCATGCCTGGTGGGTGGCTCGTAATATCAAACTGTGGGTCAGGGTCAAGTATCAAGTGTCAAGTGTCAAGTATCAGGTGTCAAGTATCAAGTATCAGGTTGTTCAGAATCAAGTTCCATATCAGGGTTCAAGACAGGATATCAGAAGGTTCATATCAGAGGGTTCCATATCAGGTAGTCCAAAGGTTCAATATCAGGGAGGTCAATATCAGGAAGGTCGATATCAGTTTGTTTAAAAGTTCATTTTAACAGTTTATATTACAAGTCCATATCATAGGTGTTGAAAAGAAATCCTTTAATAATGACTTTCATAAAAGTGATCTTTAAAACAGTTTCATAAAGAAGGTCTTTTAAAAATGGTTTCTATAAAGATAGCCTTACGAATAGTTTCTTAAAACATTTCCATAAATCATTTAAAAAGGTTTTCTCATCCAGTTATAATATCACAAGTATCAAGGTTCAAGTCAAGGTTTTATGGCAGGGTTCGTATCAAGGTTCATGGCAGGGTTCATATCAAGGTTCATGGCAGGGTTCAGAACAAGGTATAAAACAAAGATCAAGGCAAGGGTTCAAACAAGGGTCCAAGAGTAAGTACACAGATCAAGGTTCACAATACAAGGGATACATAGCAATGGTTCAGGAAATCTTAAACGAATCTAATAAATCAAGAGAACGAAGGCCCCTTACTGAAAAGGGCAGAATATCCGTACCTTATTTCAATGCAAGCACACAAAATAGAAAAGGCTGACAGGAAATCAAATCACTCCCTCCTCGAACCTAAGGAGTAGAAAACAGAAATACGAAAGGGGTTTAAGTTATCTTCTCATTATAAGTAACTTCTATTTTTAGTAGGTTTCCAGAATTTAGTAAGTTTCCATAATTATCAGGTTTCTAGAATTAACAGATATTATCATTTCAGATTAGGTTGAACCTTTATTCAAAGATTATTATGGAGTACAGTACATTTTATCAAGTTACAGAAGTTTAGGGTTAATTATGACAATTATACAATGTTTAGGGTTTTAAATGTAACTTCATTAATTTCCAAGGTCATTAGTGAAAATTACTTTAAGTTACAGAATTATACACTCACTTTATTCAGAATTACATTTTATACCCTTAAGTTTCACAATTTACAGATTACACCCCTTTAGTTACATAATTTACAAAACCAACCTTATAATTACATATTTTACAAATTAAACCCTACAATATCCATAATTACCAACCAAGCATATTATATTTCAAATTTACAGAATATACCATCAGAATTTAGTACTTTACAAATTAGACCCCTCAGAATTCAGAATTTACATATTTAGTCTTTTAAGTTTACAAAACATATATATTAAGTCATAATTCATAACAATTACATAATTAGCCCATAAATCCTCAAAATTACACAACAACCTTTTTATACCAGTATTAACTCAAAACAACCTCAATATTTCAGATTTACACTTTTGGTCCCTCACTTTTAATTAATTTCAAATCGAAACCCTAATATGCCATTAATTCATTATATTGCAATATTTACACTTAGGACCCCAAAGTTATATTTTTCCCACATTCCTACAAATGTATATGATCTTACAAAAATATCCCAGAATTTTCAAAGTTGACAAAACAGGTCCTTATACTTTTTATGTTTAATCGGCTAGACTTTTTACAAACAATTACAAACCCTACTATTTACCAATCATTGCACCATCATTAATTCATCCTTAAAACACATTTAATGACCAGAATTTCATCCAAGAACCCAAACCCTAGTAACCCCGATTTTTATTTTATTTGCTTTCTTTATTTTCATGAAATCCGGTTTTAACAATAATTCACCACGTTAAATCTAGGCTTCCAAAAATCAAACTCATATTTTTCCCAGATCATAAGACTTATAAAGAACCCACGAAAAATAATTAGCATGCCCAGAAAAATCGTTTAACATATATTTGATATTTACGTACGTTTTAGACATCAAAATTACCACGACTTGATTTAGGCTACCATAATTAGATCTATCATTTTTCCCAGGTCTATTACATCATATGAGGTCTAAATAAAATAGCCATAGCACCCAGAAAATTCGTAACACATATTTTGGAATTTACGTGTGTTTAAACCCATAAAATTCAAAGCGACATAAAAACTATGCATGATTCGATTCATATAATTTTCCTGAGTCTTATATGTTATAAAGATCATAAGAAAAATATTGGATTAATTTTAGAACGTATGGAATCAAGGATCACGAATTATACCTATCGTATGGAATAAAGGAGGAAAATTCGACACCACCTAGACCAGGCCTTTATAAATCGAATGGCTATTTTTATAGTCTTCCTAGCACTAGAATGAACTCCAGAAAAATGTTTCTTGGCTGCAGAAAATTCGGATTGAATGTGTGTGTATTTTTGTGTTTGTCGGCTAAGGTTTTTAGGGTTAAATCAAGGAGAAAATCATGGGAGGCTATATGAATGATATAGACCGAGTATGGGGAGGGTATTAAGGCTAAAGAATTGGTATAAACCTGGACAAAATCAATCTTCCCTTAATTTGAATGATTTCCTAATTTATTTTGTATTTTAAGTGTTTTTAAATTAATTAAATTATAACTTATGTACAAATTTCGGCCCAAGTGTTTTTTTTTGTGTAATAATACATTTTTGTACTTGTAAAAATATTAGAAACTTGTATCAAAATTATCTCACTTGATTTGTGGTTCGTTTCCAGAGATTCGGGATTAATTCGGTACTTTAAATTAAGCTTTAACTAAATTTTAAAGTTTCAGGGGTAATTTGGTAATTTTTGCATGTTTTAAATTTTCGGGTTTTACAATATATAAATATATTCAAGGATATAAACATGCAAATATAGGATATATTATTAAGAAAATGATAAATAAACATAACCATTATTTTATTTCATTAAAATAATAACTGTTCAATAACATCTCATTATCCAAACACTAAAATAGATCAGTGCATGATAATTCCCATTAATGAATTATGCCTCAAGTCATGTCAAACATACTTGTTGACAAGGCATAAATCAACTAATTTTGATTTATGTGAATTTTGAGAATACTTATTTTAAGAATTCAATTAATGAAGTTCTTGTATGTGTGCTATCAATTATCTTGATAAAGCCACATAATATTTCACAAATACGTGACATCCTCAACCACGAATTTATGACAAGCAAACTATCAAACCTTTTATAGTTTAAAGTATTCTAATTCTTTAATGTAAAATGCATCTATGCTTACAGTTAAGCATAACTAGTACACATGGCATATAACTAGGATGAAATCCTACCACGGCTAGTATTGAGTGTCATCTCAATCTTATCAGCATCATTGTATGCAAACAACAATATGCTCTTTAAAATCCCGTAAACTTTAATATCCAATGTGTAATGTTTGATATCTTCCAATCTTTCAAGATTTGTCGGCTATATCAATTACGCAACAATTGCTATATGGTTCTTATTTAGAATTCAGGAGCTATTCCAGGATGAGGATGATAGTTCTAAATCTAACCATATCCATTACATTTAGTTATCTAATAACTTTCACTTAGATATTAATGTTGTCAAATCATCTTTCATCAAGCATGATACAACATACAACATGATGTACATGAAAAATCCTTGCGTCAAACTCAGATTTATTCATGTCATATCTTTTCAAAGATATGTATCTATCTAGACTTTCTAATAGTATAATCATGTTTATTAGAATCAATAATTTTACCGCTTATGTTTATAACAATAAACATATATTCCAAGGTCGTATGTTTATTTTCTAAATTTCCATAATGAAGTTTCATTCCAAACTAAGACTTAACATTTAATGCTTAATGGAATTTTACTTCCTATATGTTATACAACATATGAAATAAGAAAATAAATATAACACTCCCACTAGCTTTTAGGAATATCAAGAGATTATCTTATTTTAATAATAAATCAAAACTAGGATTTAATAATTAAACATAAGTGTATCTCCAAGATGCATGCATTAATCCATTCATAAATGATTGCATTTTGTATACTTCCAAAGATTATTTGAACTCAAATACTCCTTTCAATTTACTTATCGTCCTCGCACAAGTAATTATCCAAGAAAGAGTTTTGATATTCCATTGTTAATTTCATATAAATGAAACTAAGAATGATAATCATAATCTTTATACATTTAACGTGCCTACAAAGAATTTCAATCACAGTTAATTGCTTAAGTGTGTTTGATAATCTTTTAATACATTAAATATGTATACATAATAGTCCATTATGATTTCTACACAGGAATTTAAATCTCTAGGATTTTCATTTCCTTTGTAGAAACTCATCATCATTCTATAGTGTAACTATAGAGTTCAAGATTAGCTAAGTTTCCAAAACTAGTTATCTTCCTGGACTGCATCTAAGCATTCATAGTATGAGTAATTTTCCAAATTCAACATTTGCAATTTATCAACAGGTTTACTAAAATCCTGTAACTCATAATCCTCAACATATTATACAAATATTTGAGATATCCTTGCGGATCTATGAATGAGAATTCCTTCATCTTGAGATTTAACATTTACATGTTAATCTTCAGCATGACAATTGCTAGTGTTTTTTAGAAGATCATGTATCTAGTAATTTTATCTTTTCAAGATAAAACTCCCACTTGCCTTTTGAAATTTATAGACTATCTATAAATACTTAACAAGTAGAGCAACACAGAATTGTTCTCCTTTGGGACATTACAAATACATATTGATAGTTCCTTACATTAAATTTGTTAATAACCTTCTCAAAAGCAGTTTAACAAATTCAGAACTTCAATTTTAAGACTTAATGTGATTCATCACATTCCATAATAAATGGTGTCTTATTAATCTTCTAGGTTGGAGTCTAATTGAGTATATTCAATGCATACTCAATTTCCTAACATTGATAACAATTTGGAAGAAAAGAAGATATAGTTATCTTTAATCAAACAATATAATAAGAGTTTGATTTTCCTAACTGAACATACCATAACCATTATGTATTTCATTTAGGATTAATATTGTAAGACAATCTTACAATATGTAAGATAAATATATTTTGTTTGGTTTATCTATTTACCAACTAAATCAGCTTAATGGTATAATAGAATTTCCAAGCCAATTGCATGCTATATAACATAAGTACTTTTAACCAAGTCACTTCATGTCCATGTCTTAATAAGAAGACATAAACTGTTATAATCTCAATTCACGTTATAAATCATTGATCAACTCAATGACTTCTTGTATATGTCTTAATTAAAAACATAACACGTTAACGTCTTACTTTATTATAAGTCTTGTAACAATTAAAAGACTTCATATTTATATCTTTACAATAAAATATAAATATACAAAACTAAAGTAATCATGAACACCACAATATGGTTTCAATAGTATTTCCAGTTAATTTATTACTTCACATATTTATGACATTCCAAGAATACATAAACATCCAATTTTGAAGTAGTATTGGATTACTTCATTTATTTATGTCATTTCAATAATACATAAATATTTAGTTTGAAGTAATCTCATTATCATATTGACACTTGTTCTAATAAGGATCTAATTTAGAACTTGCAAATAAACATAGTTTCATTACATCAGTTGATCTGTTAGTAATAAAAGTATGTAATTTACCTTGTCATTAATATCTATGTCAAGGTCTCACTTACGCTAGATATTAATTCCAAGTGTTCTATTCATTAGATGTGAATAAATCACATTAGAACATTAATTCTCTTACCTTGCAGTCAAGAGAATCCTTTAAATCATATTCTTTTGTGTTGTTGCTTGCACACAATTAAGATTTCTCCCACTTGTGCATGGAACAACATCATGTATCAGATAAACAACTCGTCAATCGTTTGTTTATGTGATCAATATGATTGTGTCATAGATATTAGTAGATACAGAACCACCTTGTCTAGTAAGGAAACGCACATGACTATCCTTAAACCACAAGTGTCTACAATTGGAAAGTAATTATCTCAAGACATTCTAGAGATAATCTGGGTTACTACCAAGATAACAAGCTTGCAGCTCCCACTGAATTACAGATCATTACATTAATATATGTTATTCAGTAATTACAACACAATGCTCCCACTGGATTTGACAACATTATAAGTGTTTCATAACCAGTAAAAGCAAATAGTGTGCTATTTACTTTCCTACACCTTTAAGTAATCCCATACGTAACAATTACTTAGGTACTAAAGAATGTATTCTACTTTGTAAATGATGGACTATCCATCAATTCAATTAACTTGAAAATAATTGGGCATGCAATTTCTTCCTTAATTTGACTACCATCCTCACAATGGTATGTAGCATCCAAAAGTGGTCAAAGCACAACAACTAGACAAAGTGTGCTAGTTTGTCTTTTACCAATTTTGCGGTAACTAGTCTAGCTTCTAATTTAATAACTCATAAAATGTGCAATTTTCTTAACTATTAAAATTTTGCTATGAGTTATTTCTTAGAATTTAGACAATTCTAATTTTTCCATTATACCCTTCTCATACATGAAAAGGTATATGGTTTAAGTCTCACTCTTCTCAAAGAAAGTAGACTTGGTTTGTTCTTTTAGTAAAGTTGACTCTAGCCTAAACCCCTACGGGTGTAGATCAATTTTCCACTAAAAGAATGCCCCACATTTACGGTTTTTAACGTTGCATTAATACATTAAATGAATTTACAAAATTCAACTTTAGTATTTTCGATAATAATTTTTCAAGAAAAGAAAACTACCCAGGAATTTTAAAACATCCATTTAATTTTCTTGAAAAACTAGGATCCAACTTTTCATAGTTCCACCACATCAGTTGATCTGCTAGCAGTGAAAGTACAAAAGATGGTAACTTGTCGTACAATAATCGCGAAACAATTTTCCGACTCCTAAATTTATGGGAATTACATTTGCCAAACAATTTGCAATGTAAGCATGTTTCTTCCCATCTCATGCTTTAAGTCTCAAGGTCTCACTTATAACTTAATTAAGTCGTCTAATTTAGAAACATGTAAATTCACATAATTTTATTACACTCAGTTGATCTGCTGGCAATAAAAGCATGTAATTTACCTTGTCATTAATATCCGTGTCAAGGTCTCACTTACGCCAGATATTAACTTCAAGTGTCTCTTATAATTAGATAGCATGTGACTTAAATTTTATAGGGTATTTATTTTGATGTGACAATCAAAATATGTACAAAGAAGCATGCACTCATCTTTGTATCATAAGGTTTTCAAAACGATTTTAATTACCAATTCATAAGCTTAAATCAACCAAATTTTAATCGATGGCGTTGAGAAACTTACAACATTGCCTTAAGATGCTTCGTACATATAAATGGTGTACTTGGTAAGTCTAATTTTGACGCACAGGCGAGCGGAGAGACAGAATGGAGTCTCTTTAAGGCCACAATTTAATGCGAAACCAACCTTATACCCACTTTATAGTTTGTCAAAAAATTAGGTCCGCCGCTTCGACCATTATGTACAGTTGCATCAATCAATTAACAATTTATGATTTTAAAGCTTAAAATAATGTAGTAAATTATTAAATTGCTAGTCTCGCCTGGGAGCAAATTACCGTGCGAAGCGAACCACTATCGGCACATAAGACTTGGCAATAAATAATTTACCACAATTAAGGTTTCATAGTTATTAGGTCCATTTATTTTATTCCAAAAAACTACCCTCTTTTTGCTTACAATTCAATAATAATTTAAACAAATAAGAACAAGTAATTTTTTAACAAAAAATAAATAAACACAAATAACGCATATAATCTTAACTATTAAATCATATAGCCACATGCAAACCTTTTGATAAATCCTATTAATAATCTATATGTGTAATTATTATGTATATAATTAAGAAAACTCCCATTGGTTTTCGAGCGCATTGTACCCAATGGACCACAGACGCCAACAATTGGCCGCGTAAGTTTTAATAATTAAATACCACATAGCACATAACTGATTCATTAATTTAGTATATTAGGTCTTCCCTAATTTTAGATCTATCTAAAACATGTAGCACATAAACAAACCCTAATCCATGATTTCTTTGCATGAAAAAATCATGGATCAAACAGGAACGTAACCCTTTATTCAAATAATCACATAAACACATGTTCCTAATTTAGGGTTACAAAACTAGCTTTTTATTAAAGAGGGTCGAACCCCCCCCCCCTAAATTATGATCGAATTTATTATTTTATTTTAGATCTAGTTATAAAACCCTAAAAAAAAAATATATAATTCGACATATGAACATGTAAATCCAAACAAGATTTGATTTTAATTATGTGTTTCGATAATTACAATTACATGTTAAACGGCTCGTGATGCCACTGTTGGTTTTAAATAATTTGACATTCAAATAAATAAATAACCATAAACATCAAAGCACACAAAACGCGGAAGCAAGGATCATAATTAACATGTAATAAGTAATACCGAAAAATAAATAGGCAACGTACCTTTTTGATCTTAGCTAAACAAAGATCAAAACTTGAACTTCTCTTCTCTTGAACAACCAATAAGGATTAACGTGGAACCCCTTACCTTTTTATTCCACAATCCAAGATCAATATCTAAAGTAAGATATTAACGAGTTCTCGAACACACGTACTATTACTCGGCTAACGAATGATGCTAGTGATTGAACACGAATTAAACCAAAACTATTTTTGTTTAATACTCCCTCCGTCTCAATTTAATTGTCCATATTTCCTTTTATAGATGTCTCAAATTAATTGTCCACTTTCCTTATTTAGTAAAAACTAGAGAATCTAGTGGAAGAATATTCCATTTTAGTGGTTGAAAATTAAAGTGGCCCCACTTTTATTAAACTTTGTGTTTTCTCTCTCCTGACAAATAAATTGAGACGGAGGGAGTAATAGAATACAGCGATTGAATTGTACAATCAAGTCAATGACCCACTTGTAAAAGTGGTGATTGATAGATTGATAAATAGTCGACTGTGTTCAAAATAAAAGGGAGACAAGAAACTTTAATGGTTGCAGTGAATTGCACTTCCAAAGTCAAGCAACTAAAGTACAATATAATCTATTTATATAGTGAATAAAATCTTGGAGCAAAAGCTAACCGAATGGGCTTGGAATACCCATAGGCCGATCGGCCTTAACCCCAAAAAGGGTTATCCGGAATCTTCCAATCTTCTATTTTCACCAATAGTCCTTCCACTATTTACTTAACGACCGTTAGTCAATTCGGTTAATTACTTAACGTCCGTTATCTTTCATTTCGTGTCCAAATAATTAAAATACATAACTATTATATATATTAATTATTTACGTTAGTCATTCATACGTAAAGTGTGCAATCCCTCGCTCCCGAGTTCGAATCTAGTCATACACGATAATATTTTTCCATTAAAACTCTAATATATGCAAGTCCGGGGTATTGATCATTCTTTAAGGGAATAGTGAGGTACGCTCGAATTGTATTTCGGGATAAGTCTAAGGGTTGAAAGGAAGAGTCTTTTTTGGTATTTTATGTATTTTATTAAAGTAGTGAAAATCCGGGTTTTGAGGAAATTTGTATTTTAACTACTAATTAAACTAAATGCAAGAAAAATATATCATAAGAAAAGTAAATTGGTGGAAACTTCTTATATGATTAAAGGCGTATTTACTTAGGTTTACACTACTTCCTATTCGTTTCTCACGTTGTCTACTGAATTGTCACTATCTTGTTTAATGCAATGTAGAGTATTCTTTATTACCTATTGCGGGTTGGTCAGTCCCACGACTATGAACTAGCCTAAGTGAGCAATGCCTATCTGAATGTCAATAACCCACCGAATAACTAATTCACGCAATAAATGCCCATCATAGTTAATAACCTAAGACATAAGCATTAACTAGAGGTGTTTTAGTGGAGTTTTTCAACTCCAAACACACACATCATTAATAAGAGGCAATAGATAAGTGCTTAACAACTAGGTTACATGCATTCCTAAGTAAATACTAATTAATTTAGCCTAGTACAGAAAATGGAGAAAAAAGTAACACACATAATCAAAGAATTAAAGGTAAACATAATCGATTGATTGATATATGAACTTATCTCAACAATACATGAAGTCTTCAGTGGCCAAAAAGGCCTAAATAAGCTAATAAAAACACTTAGGGTTTGGACTCCAAGTTACACCAAAAGTTTCACACCCAGTAATGAAAAAAATGCGATTGTATATATAGATTTATGATCGTGACGCCATCGGGTTATACTTGTAACGTCGTCAGCTTGCCATCCAGTTAAGGTTTCGTTTGTCCACCGCCTTATGTGACGGCGTCACCCTTTGGTTGTGACGCTGTCAGGATGCCGTCATAGGAGGCCGTCTGTACACACTGACCCGTCACAAATAATCTCAAAATTGCACTTTCTAGGAAGAATTGGTGACCACGTTAAAGATGCCGGTCGCGTTGCTGAATTTGTCGTTTTTCTTCGTTCTTCGTCCAATCGAGCCCAAAACATGTACATTTCCATCAATTGTTCTCTCAAGTACCTAAAACTCAAATAGAAGCAATTTAAGGCAATATATGATAAAAAATACACGAGTCTAAAGGCTAAATGACCCTTAAAAATGTATGAAATTACAACTCATCACATATAAAGCACGAACACCATTGTTGAATATTTAACACAGGTAAATTACATAAATAGCATTGTTGAGTTGTTGAAAATTCAACACAAGTAAATTACTTAAATATTATATAAATCACACTTCATATTTGGCATTCGATGTTCTAAATTTATCATTACATAATTAATATATTTCAGAAACAATTTTCCAACCTGCATCAATTTAAAATAATTAAGTGTAGAATTACATACATAATACAAAGTAGTGAATTACATATATGTTACGAGTAACAATTTGGGGGGAAAAAAAAGAAATATACTTTTTAAGCAAAAGCATAATATGTATCATGTAAATAAAGTGAATCTACAAGAATTTAATAAAATAACAAAATGAATGGTTGCGTATGGTCAAATGGTGATGGTCGTTAGTGTTGACGTACGGTTTTGAAAGGCGTGTTGAGTCATAATAAGGGTGGTTGTTGTTGGCTTGCTAATGGCTAGGGTTCGTGGTAGTCATAAAGGTGGTTATGGAATTTACGTGGTTTGATAAAGGATTATATACTGAGTTTCATAAAGATGTAAGCAAAGTTAAAATAAAACCCTAACCTATTAGTATATACGAACATATGAAATGAATATCTCCAATCCAACAAGATTATTTTGCATACTTTTCGTAAGCTTAGCCAACAAAAAAGTATTTGTCACATTATCAAAAGTTAAAACCCTTGTAATAATAATATTTATAAATTTTACCATTAAAAATGTACATTATCCTATGTTAATTACTTAAACTGCATTAGGCAGTATTACATATTATATATAATAAAACTACATATTTATTTTTAGTGGTAACTAAAACTAAAATGAGTAAACTCCAGCCACAAACATCTTTATTTAAATACAAGTATCTCTGCCTGTAATTGAATGATAACATTGTTAAAAAATTAAGCATGAGAAAAATATTAAATTATCCTTTTAAAACTGATTCACGTTATTTAGGCAACAATATAAAACAATTGTGAAATCCTTTCTAAACATATTTACTAATCCATTAATTTGTCATGATTTATTTATAGATTTTCTTTAATTATATATGGAAATAAACACACAAAATAAGAGGCTAACTAAAAAAATAACTATGGAAAAAAATACAACTATAAAATAAATTACTCAATTAATTTTTTACATGTTAAATAATTAACATGTGAATAAGTTTTAAAGGTAATTTAGTAATTTATTTGTAATTAATTATTCAATAACATCATCCCTCCAAAACTAATTTTTAAAGTTATTTCAATCGAAAATCTTCACCATCCTTAAAGTTATCGTCTAGCAAAGTATGTAAACGAGAAAATTTGTCGCCGGAGAATGTGTTGTTGAAAGACATTTACTAAAACATGGTATCTGCCGCCGCAACATATGAGACCCGGCTAGTTTTGTTACATAGTCAAACTTGAATGTTATTAGTAGAGGAGTTTGAGAAAATGAGAATTGAATATTCACCTACTATTGTAACGAAATTCAAAAGGCAAGTTGTTTAAAATGTATACGCATATGTATGGTTTTGATTACGAAAGCAAGCCATTGGTATTTATTATAAACGTAAAACCCATAGTTGTTAAGATCCCGATCCTGATCATGATCTTAGGATTTTACGATGCTACGTAGCAAAAACGATCCCGATCCTACTAGGATCTTTGCTAGTATAAGATCTCATAAGATCCTGATATTGACCATATGATTTTAAGATCTAATATGATCCGATCTTACTTTTTTCGAACAACAAACAAAAAAACTACAAAGTTATGAATTATTTTATATAAACTATAAAAAACAACATGTTAATCTTCTGTTAAAAATCCATATTAATTTGTATAATTTAGGACAACATTTTCATGAAATATTTCTATAATTTTGTGTTTATGATATATATTAATTTGTAGATTTATATAATATTAAGAAGGTTATTAAGAAAATGACATTATATTAGGATCATAAGATGCTGATCCGATTTTACGATCACTATCTTACAAAGATGAAAACGATCATGGATAGGATCCCGATCTTAAAAACCTTGATTAAAACCCGAAGGATGCATATAGCTGAGAATGGCCTTTTCCAAGTGTGCAAAAGCCATATTTAGCCTTTTTTTCATGTGACAATAGGTTACTCACTCTCGTATTATCTATATATATTAAAACACATTGTCGGAGGCGAATAAAAAAGGGAAACGGGGTATAAAATATTATTTAAGTTGGGCCGGTATTACGCAACCCATTTTAGGCGTCATTTAAGCCCAACTTTTTCGACCCGTATATTAAATGTTAATATATTACTATAAACTTTTTGCCGACTTCATAACCCCCTAGAAGATTCCCAGATACTCTCAATTCGCTGCCATCATTTGCACCGCCTCACCAGAAAGAATGAAAGAATTGTTGGGAGCAAAAAAGTTTAAGGTTAACTCTGAAATTCGACCATCAATTTCCCGTCTCTTTAGCTTAAAATCTGTTCTATTTTGTTACATCTAACGTTATTTTTAACTGTAAATTTGTAACCGTATGTCGATTTCGAGAGTTATCGTCATCAAGAGCAACAACAACCTAACTTTTTTTTTTTATCTTTGATTATGTTCACTAAAACACGGTGAAATCAAATAGGTATGCAAATTTGTTATTGGGTTCCTTGATTATTAAATATTTATATGTATTATGCCTTTTTTTCCCCTTAAATTCAAATCGAGTTTTAAATTCAGGTTTGTCAAAGGTTGTTGTTGTTGTTTTTTTGTTTTTTTTGTCTTTTGTTTTTTGTTAAAGATGTTGGGTGTTATTGATTGGTGTGACTTTCAAGATGTTTGAAGTGCAATTCATTCATGGGTTAATTGCAGGTTTAATGTGACGATTTAAGAATGTTGTAACTGTGAAATTGAAATTAAAGGGTAAGGCGTTCGATGTTAAAGTTGCTGACAGCAGGAAAAAGAGAAAGAAGAAGGGTAGAATTTTGTTAGGAGAAGCTGTTAAAACAATGGGTCTTGAAAATTTTGAAGGTATATATTTTTTATTGATGATTTATTGATGACTGTGTGATTGTTTTGGTATCAAATGTATTGTTTGCATAATGAATGTTGTGTTTCGATGAGATTTACGACTTGGGATGTGTGTCTAAAAGGCTTTTTCAATATGCTGACAAGATTGTTAATCAGAGTAGGACGGTTGTGACTTTCAAATGACATGGTAGGTACCGTGGATCGACAGTACTTGATTTTACTACAGGCGTTATTTGTGATCGTACAGCTCTTTGCGCACAGCCTGGTATGACTTACGTGTAACGTATTTATGCTATGAAAAGGAGGTTCGACGAGACACGTACAGGTTCTTTCAAGTGCTAACATACAACATTTCTAAAATTTTGGTTTCTTTCTGTTTATGTAAGCATAAATTTTGTACGGGGTATAGTGTGTTTTAGTTTAATGTAATTAATTGGAATAAATTGTTGTGTCACAGGGATGATTTTAGGAAGGAGTTCAAGGAAGCATACCCAGATAACAAAAAATTTTCTTTCGTAAGCTTATTTGAAAACTTAACCAGTTGTTGTATTGTGTTGATATTTGGTTATTTGGTGGTTAATGTTTTGTTTAAATTGAAAATGTAGGCTGTGAAAGAAGCCGAGCAGACGCGTCAGAAGCCGTGCACGGCAAGTGAGAAACTATGGTTTCGGACAAAATGTTGACGCTCATGACAGAATGCCGACCGGCTATAGGCGCCTACGACAACTAACAAGCGACAACGGGAAACAACCACTACAAGGTAACAGGAAATTGATATTTGCAATCACCTTCCGATAACTCCAGCTGTTAATGCACACGATACGTAAAAAGCCAATACGCGCCATTAATTGTCTGTTTTTGTTCATGCAGATACAGCATCTGGGATTCACCCTTCCATGAACATTTACATGTTGCTCACGCTTTTTCAATAACAGCAGCTTAGCATGATGGCCCCGATGTTGGTTAAAGGAGAACTCGCCCGACTTGCGCAGCCGGTAACTAATCTAAACACGTATCTGCTTAATGAATGTAATACTTTGTTGGTCATATCCTTATTAAATAACTTACGGTAGTGTCATTTTAGGTGCACCTGATTTGGCTTCAGCGGGTGAAGCAGCAGCCGATGGATTGCATTATTAAATTATTTCATATATATGTTTTGTAAGTGTATAACTTCACTCAGTTTTATAATAAGAATAAAATCATTAAGCCAGATATCCACCGCCTAAAATTACGTGTCTTATGCATAATGAATCCACCGCACAAAATGATATCAATCCATTGCGCGAATCGTTCTTCTCCGGGTGCTGTTACTATTCTCCAGCCGAACTTTCTTTTTCCAGGCGATTTCGTCAAGAAGTTTTGTATGTTTCCGTTTAGAGAGATGGTGCGGCTGTGTTCTTGATTGACAGTTAATGTTTTTATAAAAAGTTTATATATATATATTTTTTGTTTAGTTACAGTTTTCAACTCCAATTCACGGGTGGAATTGCTTGAAGATACTAAGCAAGATCCTATTTTATGTAGGAGGTAAATTATTCTTAGCGGGTGTTTGGGATATCTTAGTTTATACGGTTTGCGATGTACGTCATGGTTGTTGTTTTTTAGAATATGTGGAGATGTGTTTATTGTTTACATGCACTCAAATCAATTTTGAAAGTGTTATAATTTCGGATAGCTTTGAGGTTTTGGTGTGTTTGTTGTACTGATTTCGATTTGGGTTTGATTTCTTTCTTTCAGGTAAGATAATGTTTCTACTCCTGTTTCGGCTTCAAGGTAAGTACCCTAATTTCTAAGTATGATATAAAGGCTATTGGTTTTGTGGCTTCTTTGTTTTGGTTCAAGTATTCAAAACAAAAAGTGGATGCCCATATAAAAATAAGCAACCAAAAAAATACTTGAGTGTTTGGATTCTTGAGATTTTTTTTTGTTAGGTACGGAATTGGTTACAAGCCCAAAAAGTGCTCAACAGCTGCTGATTTCAGTGAAAGGGTATACACCTCTGTTTTGGTTATCAAAAAACATTTTTATGTGACTAGACAACAACGACTATCAGTTGCAACTGCTTTTGGCATCATTGGAACATTGATTTTTAACTATTATTTATAAATGTTGCAGGCCAATAAAAAGATTGAAGATGCGACAAAGTTTCGGGAAGTTATTCAAAAAATTACTACTCCAGTGTACATAAAGGCTCGCTGAGGAGACTGATAGAAATAAGCCGGTAGCTGGGAACGCCAACGTACACGAATCAACTAGCCGTTTATCGTCATCGCAACTGATTTTGGTTTACGAATTTATAGTACTCTAATTTCGACCTTATCAGGTTAACATGAAAGATCATTCAATAGGGTTGTGTCTTTTAGGTTGTTGGATTGTAGGTAAACCAAGTAACTTAATGTTACTAAAATTTCTATGTTTCAGATTTTCCTTATTATTTGTGATGGTAATGTTCACTTTGTTTAATGTAGAAACGTAACGAAAGTTCATCCAGATGGCGCATGTGAGCTCTGAAGAAGAGTGACGCTTTCAAAAATGGTGGGGTGAGGCGACGGATGTCAGCTAACGGGTCAAAAAGGGTCATTTTTAGTATAATTGGCATTTAAGGTATGTGGACCACTTTTGTCACACCCCGAAAATTGGGTCGCAGCGGAAGATGATGTCGCTGGGGTGATACTCAATTGGTATCACAACACAAGGTACAAAGAACGGTTTTACCTCAACCGTTTAGAAGAAAATTTATTATCCAAAATGTTAAATTTACATTATTCAAAAGTAATGCGGAAATAGGCCCATAAAATAGGTAAAGCGGTCCCCAAACGAATATCAGAGTGTCTTGATCCTATAACCATGCCATGCCATGCCAAAAGCCGCCAAATGTGTGCTTAACACTTTAAGAACCTAAAAATACATGCTAAAACGGGTCAACACGAGGTTGGTGAGGTCATAGGTTTTAGTTTGAAACAATATGGTTGAACCAAAAGGTTTCCGAGTTCAAACATCATTCACAACAAGTCAAGTTCAACATAGGCTCACACTGCCTAAATCACAGTTCCAAAACCAATCCGCAAACAATATCATAATTCAAAACATCTCGAACCAAAATTCAATCATACAGATACCACACTCATATAGTGACGCGCCAACTGAACCTATGGTGTGCATCATACTCATAACTAATATCACGTGGGGAGCTACCCTGATAGATCTATCAACATGTGGGCTCTCAACAGAGAGTTAACAGTTGCACCAACTGAACCTAGCAACTTGTGGGCCCTCAGCAGAGGGTTAACAGTGGCGCCTCCATGTACTCACAAAACAAACATGTCACAGCATATAATCGCATCATCACACGTATATGTCCAAAATCATGTAACATAGTATTTTACAGCAGAAAAACGTTTGTAAAGCATTGAGTTTAGTGAAAAACAACGAGCATGTATTCTCCCCCAAAATAGTTTAAAAACTAGTAAAAGTAGGGGCCATGAACTCACCTGGAACAACTGATACGATAACAAAAGAAAATTGTACGGAATTGAGGCTCGAAAAGCTACTCGCCACCTAATACGAATGATATGATTTAGGTCATGGAATGATGTCGTGCATCCAAGTTCATATACTATTATATCACTTGTACATGTTTGTTACAATATTTATCGTCAAAAATGTATTTGCGTCAACGTGATCTTTGATGCGTGGTTTTGCGACCTTACAACAGGTTTTACCTCTCGAGGGATCTCGAGAAGCTTGCAATCCCCACCAAGCAGTGTACCTGACCGATGTAGTATAGTGAAGTGGCAAGTACCGGGGGATTGATCGTTCAACTCAAAGAATAGTGTTCGTTAGGATTGAAATTTATCTACTAGGTCTAGAGGTGAGGGATGATTTTTTTTGTATTTTTATATTTTATGGAAAGCAAGTAAAAATCTCGGGTTTTGGAAGGAGAGGCGGAATTAGTTGCTAATCAACTAACCCAAAAACTAATACTTAAACTAATGTGAAGGAAAGTAAACTAGGGTTCTACAAGGGAAGTGAAGCATGTCTACCTATGATATATTACTCCTTGCTAGCTATCCAATTCTACCTATTGAATTGTCACACCTTGTTTTAATTGACGGGTTGTATTCCTTAATACCAATCGTGGGGGTGTGTACGATCTTCCCCAACTCTATAAGCTCCTACTTCACTCCTATGTCGAGCCGGCTAAGAAGCTCCTAACATGGGATCACTAGAATTCGCTTATGCATTAAATACAACCAATTAACCTTAGTACAACTTGGTTCATGTTTCTTAAGACGTTCAAGCAAGTTACCGTATAGGAGGTTAGCCAGTTTTCTTAAGCCTAACATCAATATCATCCAATCATACAAGAGACAATAGGAAACAAGAATTATAAGCTAAACCAATTAGATCTATTGAAGTTGTCACGCCCTAATTGATGGAGATGGACACACACATCAACAAGAAATCAATAAGATCTAATTAGTTATACACAAGTTTCACACAATCATAGGTAAACACTAGGTGATTTAGTAAAACATAATCAATGAAGAACAAGCAACAATAATAATGGAAGACATAATTAAGATAGAATCAACACACCATTACAAGATGTTTATGGAGTGATTAAGACCTTCTAAGTTGCTGGAAAAACACCTACCTAAACCCTAGAATCGGACTTAGGGTTTAGGGCTTACAAAAAGTGAAGTTGTGATGTTGTATTTATAGCTGATTTTCTGTCCGCATCTATCTGACGGCGTCAGCCTTCACAAGTGACGGCGTCAGCTCCCCTTTTTCACCAAATTGTAGATTTTTTCGTCCCGATTCCGTGGCCTCTTGAATCACCTAAATCCGAGTTCGTATGAAGATTTTATGGCCAAAACAGTGACAGCTACTCCGCGCGCGAGTTGTGATTGTCTTGATTAACTTGTGGCGGTTTCACTAAGGTTCCTTCTCGTGTAAGAATACTTTGACGCCGTCACTCTATATCATCTGACGTCGTCAGGTCTATGATCCTGACGCCGTCACCTTCAAAAATCCTCTGGGCCGTCTCTCTTTAACTTAACACTTGACGGCCTACATCCATTAACACGTGACGCCGTCAGAATTCCTATGTAAAACTTTCTGGCGCGTCACGTGTATAATTCCACCACTTTCATCTTCAAGTGACGGCGTCAGCATCCAAAGCCTGACACCGTCAGGTGTAAAATCCCGACTTTCCTTGGTCTTTTTGTTTTCTTCATTCTTGAGCATAAAAACGTCCAAAAAGCTCCAAAATGCTTCATATTCCAGAAATCACGTCCCAAGTACCTAAAATGAGAAAAGAAACGATTTAGGGCAATATTTGATCATATAATCGCGGATTAGGGCTTAAATGACCCCCTAAAAGTGGTACACTTTTCGCTTCATCAAATATCCCTACACTTGGGATTTGCTTGTCCTCAAGCAAATGAGCTTTTTCACCAATTGAAATACAAGTTAGGGGTCATTTAACATTAATATAAAAGTATTTACAACAAATGATCATTCCACCTTGGTCAAAATAAGCACGGAAATTATACACTAGCACCTCACAATAAGTGTTTGGATACTCTCATCCCTCGGGTGTTGTAAATTTATATATCATAAATGGAAATGGAAGAATATCGCTCACTACCTGTCATAGAAAATAGATTACCATAGGCTTGGGAAAGGATCACGCCTCTACCACTTTTGGCGTAAGCACCTAGGATAAACTATCAAAGAGGTCTTTACAAAGGGTTATAACGTTAGGTGTAGGGATAAGGAAAACACGGTTTGTTGGATAAGGATATTTTTACTGGTGGCAAGTCAATCATCTTGGTCAATTACATGTAGAATGAGGCGTTGCTAAGCTAAGACTCGACTCAACTTAAACTAATCACGAACTAATAAACATAGAACAAAACAAAACATAAATAAAAGATAGAGGCGGATGGTAGTCCGTATGCTTTTTCTTCACATTTTTTTTTTTTTTTTTTTTTTTTTTTCATACACTCTTGCCCTACCATCCAAAACAATACGTCACTAGGGATTCTTTGTACCATCCCTACACTTGAACTTTTACATACTTTACATAAAATTATTCTAATGACTCGAATCAAGATAATCGAAACATTTGGAGTACTTTAAAATATTAACGTACATATGGGGGTAATAAATGATGTTCTTCCCCATTACTCCAT
This sequence comes from Artemisia tridentata subsp. tridentata, assembly GCA_021014915.2. Taxonomy (NCBI): domain Eukaryota; kingdom Viridiplantae; phylum Streptophyta; class Magnoliopsida; order Asterales; family Asteraceae; genus Artemisia; species Artemisia tridentata. The sequence continues at coordinate 104,620,683 of CP139507.1, read as the reverse complement.
TACACTAGTACTTTACCCATAAGTCCCAATCGTCCCAAAATAATATGTACAAGGATATGACTCGACTTAGCAACCATGTAATCAATTAGATAATTAACTAAGGGTTTAAACAAATGTTGTCACAATAATGCACTAAAGATGAGTGCACACAAGGTTGGCTAAGGCGATTTGGGTGTACATTTAAGTGGGGTGTAAACAAATTCTTCCTTTAAGTAAAATGCTTAAAGTTAAAAACGAAAAGATAGGCTCTGAGGGGTGTACTAGGGGTATCGTGTACTAAAAATGAGTACAACGCAAAGGGTGTGGGAGAATTACTTGACCAATGTAGCCAATGTAATTATAACAAAAACACAGGTGTAAAACAATGGGTTAATCCTAATGCCTCTTATCATGTAGTCAATCCTAACTACACGAATGTAGTCTCACTAGCGGTCTCGGTATGCATCACAAACGCAAGTTCTAGAATCTATAAACTACCGGTACACTCATAAGCACCAACAATGAATGCTTTTTCCTAAAGATCTAAAGGCGAACCTCACATATTTGGGGTGTAAATTTTTGAGTGGTATGGTTTTTTTGCTAGTCATACAATTCCCTATCCATGAGACGCTTATTAAAATCAAAGTTTCACTCCTATATGTTGTAAAAAATTTTAAATTTGGTGCTAAAATTGCCCTAACCAATATTTCTCTTGGCTTTATTACACATTCACTATTAAACAAAACAAAAATCAAGCGAAGTTGTAGTTTCTAAGGCATCCTAATTTACCCTCCCTACACTTAATCCGAACATTGTCCCCAATGTTCTAGACAAAAGATGTAAAAGTAAAAATAAATGAGAATGGAAGAAACTAATACTCCCCTGATTCGCTCGGTATGGATGATGTGATAATATGGTTAAATCTCCCTCCAAGAGAATGGACATGATAAGCTTCACCCCAGAAATATAATCATCCTCTTGATGTGTTGCTCGTACATCTTCTTATCCAATAATACCTGTAACCAACAAACACAAAAACCAAAGCATCAAACCGAACAAAGAAAAACCACAACTAGATGTATTTCCAGACTTAGAAATAAAAACAAAACAAAGCAATAAAAGGATAGGATACTTGCGGGATGACTTACAAATAGGAACTCATAAATCATGTCCACAAGTATTGACACATAAACAAGATAGAATACATGCTAATCATGAATTGTGAATTTTCCATGTTCGAATTTTGTTCTTTTTAACAAAATATAAACTTTTCTACACTTATCTTTTTAAAAAAATACCTTTATATGCAATTAAGACGAGGTTAAAAACAAAATAAAGCATTTTCACAAATTATTCGAAACATGAAAATTTAACAATTATGATTAAGCATATATGACACAAACAAACAAATAAAATAAAAACATCAAACAATTAAAAACATGGGTTGCCTCCCAAGAAGCGCTTGTTTTTGTTCGAGTCACGAGCCTGACTCTGCCCTTATTTAACGGATAAAGGAGAGGTTTTCCCTACACTTAGGGTTAAGTGCGGGTGAAAGTAGCGATACACACCCTTAGGGTGGAAATATGCCACGTGAGGTGAAGGGGGTGAGTGAATGGCTTCCTTCATCCTAAAACTACCCGGATAATAAGGGTTGATGGGTGGGTCGGTTCCTCTTTTGTCTCCTAGATGTAAATCTAAGGATGAAAAGTTGTGTAAAGGTTGAGGTTCCGGCTCATCAACACTAGGAAATTCCCTAGAACTAAGAGTAAGGTCATCACTAAAAGTGTTCAAACCTATATCCTCTAGTTGTGCTTGGTCCAAGGGTTCTACCTCCATCGGGATTCCTAAAGTCTCTTCTACTTCTTCCGGGTAAGTCACGGGCGGTGTGGGTGCCTCAAATGATGGTTGAGTATTTTGTGGGCTTATGGTGTTTACCTCATCATTCCACGTGTCAAGATCACCTATATCCTCATCAATTGTTTTCTTAGGTAGTGATGATAACAAACCTAGCGCTTCATCCAACTTATGGTTTATTGCTTCGGCTCAATCCACAATTCCTTGCCAAACTAGGTCGCTTTTCCTATTGGCCTCACTAAGATGAGATCCTAAACATGGAGGTTGTTCATAAGAATCTATCCTAGGTGAAGGCTCATATGATTCATAGGTGTCTCTAAATGAGGTATTTTGAACTCCTTGGTGTTCTAGCCACTCAACCATATCTTGCAATCTTAGAAGTCTAAGTGAAAAGTCCATTTGAAGCAAATTACAAACAAAATCACAAAGAAAAGATAGACTACAAGAAAGCTACAAAACAAAAAGAAAAAATCTCACTTGATAGGAATCTTGTGAGTAGACCTAATAAAAATAAAATTTCAACCTAAGCAATAACTACTCCCCGGGCTGCGGCGCCAAAAACTTGATGCGTGATTTTGCGACCTTACAACAGGTTTTACCTCTCGAGGGATCTCGAGAAGCTTGCAATCCCCACCAGGCAGTGTACCTGACCGATGTAGTATAGTGAAGTGGCAAGTACCGGGGGATTGATCGTTCAACTCAAAGAATAGTGTTTGTTAGGATTGAAATTTATCTACTAGGTCTAGAGGTGAGGGATGATTCTTTTTGTATTTTTATATTTTATGGAAAGCAAGTAAAAATCTCGGGTTTTGGAAGGAGAGGCGGAATTAGTTGCTAATCAACTAACCCAAAAACTACTACTTAAACTAATGTGAAGGAAAGTAAACTAGGGTTCTACAAGGGAAGTGAAGCATGTCTACCTATGATATATTACTCCTTGCTAGCTATCCAATTCTACCTATTGAATTGTCACACCTTGTTTTAATTGACGGGTTGTATTCCTTAATACCAATCGTGGGGGTGTGTACGATCTTCCCCAACTCTATAAGCTCCTACTTCACTCCTATGTCGAGCCGGCTAAGAAGCTCCTAACATGGGATCACTAGAATTCGCTTATGCATTAAATACAACCAATTAACCTTAGTACACCTTGGTTCATGTTTCTTAAGACGTTCAAGCAAGTTACCGTATAGGAGGTTAGCCAGTTTTCTTACGCCTAACATCGATATCATCCAATCATACAAGAGACAATAGGAAACAAGAATTATAAGCTAAACCAATTAGATCTATTGAAGTTGTCACGCCCTAATTGATGGAGATGGACACACACATCAACAAGAAATCAATAAGATCTAATTAGTTATACACAAGTTTCACACAATCATAGGTAAACACTAGGTGATTTAGTAAAACATAATCAATGAAGAACAAGCAACAATAATAATGGAAGACATAATTAAGATAGAATCAACACACCATTACAAGATGTTTATGGAGTGATTAAGACCTTCTAAGTTGCTGGAAAAACACCTACCTAAACCCTAGAATCGGACTTAGGGTTTAGGGCTTACAAAAAGTGAAGTTGTGATGTTGTATTTATAGCTGATTTTCTGTCCGCATCGATCTGACGGCGTCAGCCTTCACAAGTGACGGCGTCAGCTCCCCTTTTTCACCAAATTGTAGATTTTTTCGTCCCGATTCCGTGGCCTCTTGAATCACCTAAATCCGAGTTCGTATGAAGATTTTATTGCCAAAACAGTGACAGCTACTCCGCGCGCGAGTTGTGATTGTCTTGATTAACTTGTGGCGGTTTCACTAAGGTTCCTTCTCGTGTAAGAATAATTTGACGCCGTCACTCTATATCATCTGACGTCGTCAGGTCTATGATCCTGACGCCGTCACCTTCAAAAATCCTCTGGGCCGTCTCTCTTTAACTTAACACTTGACGGCCTACATCCATTAACACGTGACGCCGTCAGAATTCCTATGTAAAACTTTCTGGCGCGTCACGTGTATAATTCCACCACTTTCATCTTCAAGTGACGGCGTCAGCATCCAAAGCCTGACGCCGTCAGGTGTAAAATCCTGACTTTCCTTGGTCTTTTTGTTTTCTTCATTCTTGAGCATAAAAACGTCCAAAAAGCTCCAAAATGCTTCATATTCCAGAAATCACGTCCCAAGTACCTAAAATGAGAAAAGAAACGATTTAGGTCAATATTTGATCATATAATCGCGGATTAGGGCTTAAATGACCCCCTAAAATCGGTACACTTTTCGCTTCATCAATCTTTAATTTAGAAAATCACCTTTTTTAGAAAACGTAACTTATCAATCTCGTGTTCAAATTTTTAGTCGCCATGTTAATAGATATTTCAAAAATCTCTAACGCGCCTAACAAGTGTATATAATGTTCTACCATTTTTGTTTACGTCATTTTAGCCAAAATACACTCTAAAGGGTCCAAAATCCACTTCAAATAATTCTAACAGCTTTTCTAATAGCAAAAATATGCTGTCCAACGTATATGTCGTCGTAAACTTTCGTTAGGCCATAACTTTTGCATCGTAGCTCTGTTTCTTAAGTTTTACCTATCCCCGCGAAGGTATTTAAGTATACTATCGGATTTCTAAGGTCTCGGCTAGTCTAGTTACCATTTAACATCAGTTTTCATCTCTCAAAATTCTTAACAGCTTCAACAATTTTTCTGAAAATTTAGTTTTCGTCGTATAAATTGAAACTAGCGTATCTTTTTCGTTATAAGCCCGTTTTAACTCATTCAAGCGGCTACGTTTTCGTTATTGAGTCTATTTTCTATATTTCTAGCCTAAACTTGTCACTACACTACTGATTTTTCTGTATTAATCAAAACGGGACAGATTTATTATCAAATGTGTCAAACTATTTTTCCTAATCTTCTAGTTATTATAACCACTTAACAACAACTCCAAATCTAGTCCTAGTTCATCCACCAACTTCTCAAAAGTGATCTAACAATAACTTAACAATATTCAAGAGTTCTTGTAAATGATCATCAAGGTTGGTAAAAATTACAAGTTCACTAACATGTATATATATAATGTTTATCATCACTTTCTTGTGGAGATTTTCACTAACTAGTTTTCTTGTAATAAAAACTTGTTTAAAACATAGACTTTTGTTAAAAGATCATTGTGAATATAAAGCTTTGTCAACATGTACAAAGTGATAAATAAGTATAGGTAACTTGAAACTAGATCTCATGATATAAAGAGGGTGAAAATGAGATGTGAGCAAGAACAATAGGACCCCAATGGTTACTCCAAATCGATTTATAGTTAATGCAAGGCTCGTGAATGATCGTTAAATACTTGAAATAATCGGAAACCGGATCTCCTTCTTCTTTTAAGATTTGGCCGAACCACAAGGAGAGCAAGAGAGGATTTTCTAGGTGAAATTTGCCAAAGGAAATGAGCTAAATCTCATTCCTATTTATAGTGCAAGGAGGGGCGATTTGGTAATTTAATTAAAAGGGTATTTTGGTAATTCAATACTTGGTCAATGGTCTTGGTCAATGGTCCTTGGGGTAGGCCGGCTAGGGGGGGGGGGAAAGCTTGTTCAAGCCTCCATGATGTTTTGGCAACTCCATGTCTTAAGGTAGATTGTAGGCTAATTAATGTGGCATACATTTTGTCTAGTAATTAATTATAGGATATGAAAGGGGGGGGCGAGGGGGGCACATGTGATGTTTTTGGAGTAAAAGAGTTATCTTGATTACAAAAGTGCATATGTTGTATGCATTGGGTGTTCAAAATAGGTATTGGTTGTTGATTCGGTAACCAACGAAAGTTGTACGTAATTAAACGGAAAATATAATGAATTTACCTTAGGCGTAAGAAAATATTTTTTGGAACTTTGGTAATCATTTAGGAAGTATGAAAATACGTTAGAAATAATCGTTGGGAGAATTGGGTATAACGGGTGTTAAATTTTAAATTACGAATAGCGTCTGTTGAATTGACAACTGTAAGTAATTAAAGAAAATGGGAATTGTTTTAGGGTTTTAAAATTGTGAACCGGAGTAGGAGTAATGTACTGGAGCGTTGTGGACTAAATATATCATATAGCCCTAGTGTAGAAGAGGGACATTTCCTGTTTTACGTTTATTTAATTAAAGAGTTATACGTGATAAGTGCTCTTGTTAAATTTCAAGGTCATAAATTGGAGTTTGAAAATAAATGTTGACGTGAAAAATTACGGGTTGTCACAGTCTCACCTCCTTAAACGGAATCGCGACCTCGCGATTCAATTCAAGAGGTTTACGTCATTTGTTAGCATAACTCTTCTGACAATTCGTGAGCAGCTTGCAACTCGATTCTGATCTGAGCGATCTTCTCGGTAGTCTCATGAACAAGTTCAGGGTTAGTAAGTTGGGTATTTCCAATTTCTACTTAACAATTCGGCGATCGACCACAAAACACCTCACACGGTGCCGTTGAAATACTGGAGTCGTAGGTATTGTTATAAAAAGATTTGGCCAACGGGAGGTGTCTATCCCAACCATTGCCACACTCGATTACTTTGGTAGAGGTGCGGTATTCACTCCTGAGGTCTAGCTTCTGATATAGTAGCAAAAACGGTGCATCTACTTACAAAATGATTTGTGAAAAGATTTGTGAAACGGCTTATAGGATAATAGGAAAACAATTCATTGTATATAAAATTCGTAGCAAGTCAAAATTTTGGTTTTCAGTTTGATTTATAACATCGTAGCTCGGCAACAAAACGTTTTATGAAATCGTTTTGCTAAACGATTCGTAGAACAGTTTACGGGGTAACAGGAAAGCAATTCGCCATTTATAAAATAGTATTAAGATCAAAATTTTGATTTTCGTGAAACAGCAGTAAAACATTTTGTAGGATGACCGCAAATGGTTGGTAGAAAAATCAAAGACAATTTGTAAATTAATGGCAAAACAGTTTATTATCCTATAAGAGGTTAGCAAAGATAACTGGTGTTCCCGAGGGACGAGAGTGGAATTAGGTGATTGTCCCAAGGAACGCGGTTCAGGTTACTCCTTAACGTCTTAAAATTTCCGTTGGGCACGAAATCTCTATTGAACGGGGAGTTTTAGCAAGTTCAGAGTACAATTCTGTAAGAGGATGTTGATTGCTATTAGCAATCAGTCGGTTGAATCAGTGATGTACATAGTACTTAAAGCGGAAGGTACAACATTGATTGAACAACTTCGACTGAACAACATCGGTTGAGCACAAGGCTTAGGGTAGAAGCGACTGTAACCAGACCACAACGAAAACAGGGCCGAATAACAAATCCAAATCCAGGATGACGTCCAAAATCACAAAATCAAACAATCCAAATTCAATCAGAATCAGAACCAATCCAAACATAGTCAATATCGAATCCAAACGTAGCCAAAATCAAATCCAAACACTCCAATAAGCTTAGACGGGCTTATTACGCTCTTAAGGGGTTACGAATAAGTAACTCGGATTCAAACGGTGCTAATCAGGTCTAACCCGACCCGATGCAAACCACGGCCAGACGGCGACAAACAGGAATTCCATATAATGGAGAAGTATAGCGATGCCAGGAGCATTATGGTTCATGCGGTGTTGTGATGTCAGTGTGTTGTGTGTGTGGAAGTAATATTCCATGTCTGTGTACACACGCAAAACTTTACCATTTCTAAAATCAAAAACCAACCCGAACATAATTCCATTATAACCACTCTCAGTATTGCAAAATTCACCTCTGAGTCGGACATAGGTGATCAGGCTATGTCCCACTGTCCCTGATCGAATATAGGTGATCAGTCTATATTCCACCGAGGTTCAATGAATTTTGAAATACTCAGCTCAGTTATACTAATAATATGTCCCTCACATTTAAAAGTCGTTTTGAAAGACTAAGACAAGTGACCAAACTCGAGGTCGAATGATGAGATTACGTAAGGAAAGGCGTAACACTGTGACAAGTACGATACGTAAGCATACTTATATGGAAGATAATTATAGTAATCAACGAAAATGTAACACCCGTTTCCCAGGTGTTGGGACCCCACCCTAGATGAAAATGATAAAAGCCTTATGTGATTGGCCAGTCAACGAAAGTTGCATAATGGTCAAAACTGATAGCCAATTAATAGTCAAAGTATGACTATTATAGTTTTAAAATATGATGTATAACTAAAGGGACCTAAGTTGCCATTGTGGAAAGTATGTTATTATAAGTATTGTGGCCAAAGTAAGAAGAATGGGACTTGAGGGGCCATTCTTGCCTTAAGTCCAAACTTGTGATTTAGCTAAATAAATCCAGGAGATTCTAGAGATCTCCACATTATTAGTGAATGGTGTAGAAGGCCGATTCTAGAGAGGAAAAAGGAGGGAAAATAGCTAAGTGATGATCCAAGAAGAAGAAAGTAAAGATCAAGTGTCCATAACCTTCCCTTAGTAATGATCATCATTAAGTAAGTTATCTATTGCCTTTATTTAGTAAAGTTATAGATGAGAAGGAAAGTGGAAAATCATCATATGATATGGGTATGATCATATGATGATTTGGTTAGCAAGATGAGTATGTTAAACCCTTGTTTATTTATTTGATTATTATGTGATTAGGTTTTGATTATTGTAAGGATGATGATGATGATGGATGATAGTGGTGATGATGATGACTTTGATGTTGTTAGCTTGGACCAAGGTAAGTAACTCTCCCTAAAACATGTGTTATGTATGTATTTATCATATATGTGTTATGATTGTGTAAGAATAGGATACTTGGATTTGGAATGGTTATGAGTTGGAAATAGGTGGCTAGTGACTTTGGCTAAGAGTAAGTTAGCTTATTAGCTTGGACTAATTAAGGTATGTAGTTGGTTATGGTTATGGTGAATTGGTATTGGTTTATATTCTGAAGTTGTGTATGATATGAGTGGTATGATGTAGCTAGAGGCTTTTATGTGATTATGATGCTTATGTGGAAATATGTGTATGAGATATGTTTTATGTTGGGTTACTTACTAAGCATAAGCTTATTCTTTTAGTTGTCAATGTTTTGTAGGCTTATGCGCGACGGAAGGAAGTTTCATGGATTATAGCATAAGAATTTGGAAGTGAATTTGGAAGATAATAAGTAGTAGGAGCTAGGTAGAATACCGAGCTCGAGACAAGGCTGTACCCCCGAGAGTCTTTCTTTTAGTTTGTATGATGTGTGTCGAGGTCGTCGTAAAGTTTGGGAGTCTAACTATGAGTCAAAGTGTAGTTTATGTGTTTATGTATAAAGTTAAAAAGGGGCGTTTGGTAAAGGTAAGAATGTACCCATTTTGGGATGTGAACGGGTCAAGTACCCTTGAAACATGTTTGTTATGTTAATGTAATGCTTTTGGTAAAGTTTGGTGTAAAACGGAAGTCGTATGGGTTGTTTGTGGTGAAAACGGGTCAAAACGGGTTATTTGCATAACCCGTCTAAATTGTAAAGTACTATTTCCGGAAGTCGTTCGGTAAATGTTTTTGTATGAAAATGAGCTCATTGATAGGCTAAGTAAATCTGAAAAGTTTGGTTGGATAACGAGTTCGGGAGGTCGGGTTTCCAAGCGGAGATAGCGAAAATGGATTTTTGGTACAGAAGGGGTATACGGCCGTATGGTGTTTTTACCATACAGCAGTATGGTGGTTTCCTCATAAGGCTCAGGTGGCCATACGGCTGTATGGTATTTTCCCATACAGCCGTATGGTACCTTTCCAGATTTTGTCAGTTTTAGTCGATTTTCGAAAAATCATATCTTTTAATCCGTAAGTCGAAACGGGTCGTGCCACCTATCGTTTCGAAGGTAATTAAATTTATTTTCATTCAAAAATAGCCTCAAGGGCTGAATGTTTATGGATTTTTGTCAGATGTCGAAAGAGTAACAGTATGTCCGTAAAAGTTAAACGTTTCCGCGTCAAAGTTCAAAGTTTTTGGTCTAAGCGGGCGCGGGGTGTAACAACTTGGTATCAGAGATTCGGTTTAAGTGAATTAGGTTTTCCTTAGGATTGCCTAGACTTAAACCACTCGTAGACGTGTTAAATTTAAGTTTAAGAAATGCGGGCAAATATTATGTAAGCTATAGGATGTGAATGTTGAGTTTTGAAATGAATTATGTGATTGCTATATGAGTAGAATGATGAGGACTTATGGATGTGTTTTATGTGATATATGACTTGATGTATTAGTGATAGGATTACCGTGCACCTCGGGTTGTGTCGGTAATTATTATGTGATGTGGATGTAGTTGAATATAGAAGTAATGAGTTAGAAATGGGTTATGGATTGTTTAGATTATGAGACGAAATCCATGTTATGTATATGTATGCTACGTAAGTGAATGATAGTTTTGTATAGTATAGACTCAAGATTTAGTTATGTGCTTGCGTACTATAGGAAGATAATAATGGCAAGGCGTGAAAGGGACTAATGAGGTATTAGAGATGGGTTAGTGAAAAGTCAAGATATTAGGAGCATAAGTATGAACGCGTGGTAATGTTGAATGAGTGTTATAGCATAGTGTGGTGAAGAAATGATATAAATATATACATAATGAGTCCGTGATGAACTTAGTAAAGTTACAAAATGAGAAAAGGGCATAGGGATTGAGTAAATGATGAAATAGAGCGAAATTTCTTAAGTACTAATAGCTATAATGAGATGGGCATGTATGAGGTTAAGGTATTGCCATGAAATAATTACATTTATTAATAATGAATGAATGTGTTATAGTTGACGATCTATGTAAGGTCTACATGTAAAGGAAGCGAGTGAGACTAATAGAAGAGAGATAAGATACGAGAATAAGAATGTGGTGGATTAAAAACGTAAGAAAGAATGCAAGAGGAAAAGTAAAGATGTGAAAATAACTAACGCGGATTAAGAATGTAGGATGGTAAAACACATAGAGGTGTGTAATTATAATAAGCAGGCTCATATGCTCTATGCGCTTGCGTTCACTAAAATAAACGAATGTAATAATGTGTGTGTGGTGCTTATGACTTGGATCCATTGTTAAGGTGATAAAGTGTGAATGTAATGATCCTTCGGGATGAATGTTAAATGTGGTATCCCTCGGGATGACCAAGTAAATGAATGATAAGGAATCCTTCGGGATGAATGTTAAAGATCCCTCGGGATGAAAACGTGTTGCCTTTATCGGCAAATGGGGTTGCCTACATCCTTGGCAATAGAAATATCCCCAAAATGAACGTGTTAATGATATGGATCCAAGTCTAAAAAGAAAATATGAAGTATAAACAGGATGAAATAATAAAAGTTAAATTGGGAAATAGGAGTAGTAGTGTTATGTCGGGAGTACATAACCATGAGTTTATATTTCTTGATTTACATCGATTGGGACGCCTCTCCATGTAAATGAGGAAATATAAATGAGTGGGCTTATGTGTTGCCGACACGACACGAGTAGGGTTAGAGAAGTAGAAGCGGGAGTTTAGAATTAGTTAGAAATTATAAGGACTAAGATAGGAGGGTTAGAATTTGACCAAGGCTTTTAGTTGAGACTTAGGAGAAACATTGAGGGGATGGAGAAGTTGTAACGATGATATGATGTGCCTTGCGGCGTGGTATGAATATGATGAATGAAAATAATAGAATGGGAACGTATTAGTCGAGTGTGATTATGCAAAGTCAAATGGTACGAGTTTCTTGAGTATCAAGTAGTCAAAGAATGAGAGTAGAGGATAAGGCGATTGAGATGGTGATGTAACGGTAATGGGGCGGATTAGAATGAGGACTAGTGATAATAAGCAAGTCTTGTATTATGTAAAATCTAAGCAAGAGTTGTGTGGTATAGAAGTAAGCGGGGGTAATGTGGATTAGGGCATGTGATATGTTATAGTATGCATAGAGTTGCAAGATCACTTAGATCGTTGCACTAAACAAACTAGGAATTAAGGTGCTAGAAATGAGATGAGTTATGAGAATAAGTTTTGGTTAGAAATAGACGAAAGATTTCGGGGACGAAATCTAAATAAGGGGGATAGAATTGTAACACCCGTTTCCCAGGTGTTGGGACCCCACCCTAGATGAAAATGATAAAAGCCTTATGTGATTGGCCAGTCAACGAAAGTTGCATAATGGTCAAAACCGATAGCCAATTAATAGTCAAAGTCTGACTATTATAGTTATAAAATATGATGTATAACTAAAGGGACCTAAGTTGCCATTGTGAAAAGTATGTTATTATAAGTATTGTGGCCAAAGTAAGAAGAATGGGACTTGAGGGGCCATTCTTGCCTTAAGTCCAAACTTATGATTTAACTAAATAAATCCAGGAGATTCTAGAGATCTCCACATTATTAGTGAAGGGTGTAGAAGGCCGGTTCTAGAGAGGAAAAAGGAGGGAAAATAGCTAAGTGATGATCCAAGAAGAAGAAAGTAAAGATCAAGTGTCCATAACCTTCCCTTAGTAATGATCATCATTAAGTAAGTTATCTATTGCCTTTATTTAGTAAAGTTATAGATGAGAAGGAAAGTGGGAAATCATCATATGATATGGGTATGATCATATGATGATTTGTTTAGCAAGATGAGTATGTTTATGGGTTATTTTAAACCCTTGTTTATGTATTTGATTATTATGTGATTAGGTTTTGATTATTGTAAGGATGATGATGATGATGGATGATAGTGGTGATGATGATGACTTTGATGTTGTTAGCTTGGACCAAGGTAAGTAACTCTCCCTAAAACATGTGTTATGTATGTATTTATCATATATGTGTTATGATTGTGTAAGAATAGGAGACTTGGATTTGGAATGGTTATGAGTTGAAAATAGGTGGCTAGTGACTTTGGCTAAGAGTAAGTTAGCTTATTAGCTTGGACTAATTAAGGTATGTAGTGGGTTATGGTTATGGTGAATTGGTATTGGTTTATATTATGAAGTTGTGTATGATATGAGTGGTATGATGTAGCTGGAGGCTTTTATGTGATTATGATGCTTATGTGGAAATATGTGTATGAGATATGTTTTATGTTGGGTTACTTACTAAGCGTAAGCTTATTCTTTTAGTTGTCAATGTTTTGTAGGCTTATGCACGACGGAAGGAAGTTTCATGGATTATAGCATAAGGATTTGGAAGTGAATTCGGAAGATAATAAGTAGTAGGAGCTAGGTAGAATACCGAGCTCGAGACAAGGTTGTACCCCCGAGAGTCTTTCTTTTAGTTTGCATAATGTGTGTCGAGGTCGTCGTAAAGTTTGGGAGTCTAACTATGAGTCAAAGTGTAGTTTATGTGTTTATGTATAAAGTTAAAAAGGGGCGTTTGGTAAAGGTGAGAATGTACCCATTTTGGGATGTGAACGGGTCAAGTACCCTTGAAACATGTTTGTTATGTTAATGTAATGCTTTTGGTAAAGTTTGGTGTAAAACGGAAGTCGTATGGGTTGTTTGTGGTGAAAACGGGTCAAAACGGGTTATTTGCATAACCCGTCTAAATTGTAAAGTACTATTTTCGGAAGTCGTTCGGTAAATGTTTTTGTATGAAAATGAGCTCATTGATAGGCTAAGTAAATCTGGAAAGTTTGGTTGGATAACGAGTTCGGGAGGTCGGGTTTCCAAGCGGAGATAGCGAAAATGGATTTTTGGTACAGAAGGGGTATACGGCCGTATGGTGTTTTTACCATACAGCCGTATGGTGGTTTCCTCATAAGGCTCAGGTGGCCATACGGCCGTATGGTATTTTCCCATACAGCCGTATGGTACCTTTCCAGATTTTGTCGGTTTTAGTCGATTTTCGAAAAATCATATCTTTTAATCCGTAAGTCGAAACGGGTCGTGCCACCTATCGTTTCGAAGGTAATTGAATGTAATTTCATTTAAAAATAGCCTCAAGGGCTGAATGTTTATGGATTTTTTTCAGATGTCGAAAGAGTAACAGTATGTCCGTAAAAGTTAAACGTTTCCGCGTCAAAGTTCAAAGTTTTTGGTCTAAGCGGGCACGGGGTGTAACAGAAAATGAGTGTGTATATTTGATCCGATAATAAGACACAAATCTCATCAAATATGTCAGCAAACAAATCACAAGTGAGGCATCAGCTTGGCAGGCAGGCACGTGGCGGTCATAGGGTTAAGTTTTCGTAAAAGTAGTTATAGTCTAGGTTTTAAAAATACCCAGTTCTCTATAACCAAGGCTCTGATACCAATCTGTCACACCCCGAAAATCGGGTCGCAGCGAAAGATGATGTCGCTGGGGTGCTACTCAATTGGTATCACAACACAAGGTACAAAGAATGGTTTTACCTCAACCGTTTAGAAGAAAATTTATTATCAAAAATGTTAAATTTACATTATTCAAAAGTAATGCGGAAATAGGCCCATAAAATAGGTAAAGCGGTCTCCAAACGAATATCAGAGTGTCTTGATCCTATAACCGTGCCATGCCATGCCAAAAGCCACCAAATGTGTGCTTAACACTTTAAGAACCTAAAAATACATGCTAAAACGGGTCAACACGAGGTTGGTGAGTTCATAGGTTTTAGTTTGAAACAATATGGTTGAACCAAAAGGTTTCCGAGTTCAAACATCATTCACAACAAGTCAAGTTCAACATAGGCTCACACTGCCTAAATCACAGTTCCAAAACCAATCCGCAAACAATATCATAATTCAAAACATCTCGAACCAAAATTCAATCATACAGATACCACACTCATATAGTGACGCGCCAACTGAACCTATGGTGTGCATCATACTCATAACTAATATCACGTGGGGAGCTACCCCGATAGATCTATCAACATGTGGGCTCTCAACAGAGAGTTAACAGTTGCACCAACTGAACCTAGCAACTTGTGGGCCCTCAGCAGAGGGTTAACAGTGGCGCCTCCATGTACTCACAAAACAAACATGTCACAGCATATAATCGCATCATCACACGTATATGTCCAAAATCATGTAACACAGTATTTTACAGCATAAAAACGTTTGTAAAGCATTGAGTTTAGTGAAAAACAACGAGCATGTATTCTCCCCCAAAATAGTTTAAAAACCAGTAAAAGTAGGGGCCATGAACTCACCTAGAACAACTGATACGATAACAAAAGAAAAGTGTACGGAATTGAGGCTCGGAAAGCTACTCGCCACCTAATATGAATGATATGATTTAGGTCATGGAATGATGTCGTGCATGCAAGTTCATATACTATTATATCACTTGTACATGTTTGTTACAATATTTATCGTCAAAAATGTATTTGCGTCAACGTGATCTTTTATTTAGAAAATCATCCTTTTTAGAAAACGTAACTTATCAATCCCGTGTTCAAATTTTAGTCGCCATGTTAATAGATATTTCAAAAATCTCTAACGCGCCTAACAAGTGTATATAATGTTTTACCATTCTTGTTTACGTCATTTTAGCCAAAATACACTCTAAATGGTCCAAAATCCACTTCAAATAATTCTAACAACTTTTCTAATAGCAAAAATATGCTGTCAAACGTATATGTCGTCGTAAACTTTCGTTAGGCCATAACTTTTGCATCGTAGCTCTGTTTCTTAAGTTTTACCTATCCCAGCGAAGGTATTTAAGTATACTATCGGATTTCTAAGGTCTCGGCTAGTCTAGTTACCATTTAACCTCAGTTTTCATCTCTCAAAATTCTTAACAGCTTCAACAATTTTTCTGAAAATTTAGTTTTCGCCGTATAAATTGAAACTAGCGTATCTTTTTCGTTATAAGCCCGTTTTAACTCATTCAAGCGGATACGTTTTCGTTATTGAGTCTATTTTCTATATTTCTAGCCTAAACTTGTCACCACACTACTGATTTTTCTGTATTAATCAAAACGGGACAGATTTATTATCAAATGTGTCAAACTATTTTTCCTAATCTTCTAGTTATTATAACCACTTAACAACAACTCCAAATCTAGTCCTAGTTCATCCACCAACTTCTCAAAAGTGATCTAACAATAACTTAACAATATTCAAGAGTTCTTGTAAATGATCAACAAGGTTGGTAAAAATTACAAGTTCACTAACATGTATATATATAATGTTTATCATCACTTTCTTGTGGAGATTTTCACTAACTAGTTTTCTTGTAATAAAAACTTGTTTAAAACATAGACTTTTGTTAAAAGATCATTGTGAATATAAAGCTTTGTCAACATGTACAAAGTGATAAATAAGTATAGGTAACTTGAAACTAGATCTCATGATATAAAGAGGGTGAAAATAGTTTTTGGGCTTACTTGAAGAGGATGAAAATGAGATGTGAGCAAGAACAATAGGACCCCAATGGTTACTCCAAATCGATTTATAGTTAATGCAAGGCTCGTGAATGATCGTTAAATACTTGAAATAATCGGAAACCAGATCTCCTTCTTCTTTTTAAGATTTGGCCAAACCACAAGGAGAGCAAGAGAGGATTTTCTAGGTGAAATTTGCCAAAGGAAATGAGCTAAATCTCATTCATATTTATAGTGCAAGGAGGGGCGATTTGGTAATTTAATTAGAAGGGTATTTTGGTAATTTAATACTTGGTCAAAGGTCTTGGTCAATGGTCCTTGGGGTAGGCCGGCTAGGAGGGGGGGGGGACAAAAGCTTGTTCAAGCCTCCATGATGTTTTGGCAACTCCGTGTCTTAAGGTAGATTGTAGGCTAATTAATGTGGCATACATTTTGTCTAGTAATTAATTATAGGATATGAGAGGGGGGGGGGGAGGGCGGCATATGTGATGTTTTTGGAGTAAAAGAGTTATTTTGATTACAAGAGTGCATATGTTGTATGCATTGGGTGTTCAAAATAGGTATTGGTTGTTGATTCGGTAATTAACGACGTAATTAAACGCAAGATATAAAGAATTTACCTTAGGCGTAAGGAAATATTTTTTGGAACTTTGGTAATCATTTAGGAAGTATGAAAATACATTAGAAATAATCGTTGGGAGAATTGGGTATAACGGGTGTTAAATTTTAAATTACGAATAGCTGATGAGGCGAAAAGTGTACCGCTTTTAAGGGGTCATTTAAGCCCGAAATCGTATTTATTTGATCAAATATTGCCCTAAATCGTTCCTTTTGTCATTTTAGGTACTTTTGAGGAGAAATCTGGAAAAGGAGGCATTTTGGACGTTTTTGGAGCATTAAAGTGAAGAAAACGGCAAAGTCTCAAGAATCGGCTAAAAGTTACTCTTGACGGCGTCACAATTAACATGGGACGGCGTCATGCCTTGGCAAGAAAAGTTGGATGTGAAATTTACTCATGACGGGCCAGTGAAAATAGCATGTGAATTCTGACGGCGTCACGCTTTAACTTGATCGAGGGCGTCACGACTTAAATCATAAGGGGACGGCGTCACGTTCATGGTTAGACGGCGTCAAGCCTTGATAAGCCAGAATGGATTTTTGAAGAGCTAAAGAGGGACGGCGTCAAGAAGGTCATCCGGGAACCCTAAAAGCGGCGAGGTGACGGCGTCACACTCCATAAGGTGACGCCGTCAGATCCAAAAATCTATATATAGTTTTCTAATTTTTTGTCATTGGAGAGAGCTTAGTGTGTGGAATTTTGGGATAAAACCCTAAGACGATTTTAGCTACTTTTTCAGGGCTTTTTGCCTTGAGATCTTCCATGTTTCATTGAAAGATAAGTTATCAATTAATCATTCAATATGTCTATGTGTTGTTTGATTCTATCTTATTCTTGTCTTTTGTTTAACATGTTAGGCTAAATTTATCTTGTGTTTGCTTAGATCTAATGAAACCTAGCTATTGATTATTGGTTGTTAGTGTGTTATTAGTTGTATTGGATGATTGTTTATCTATGTTAGGCTTAAGAAAACTGGCTAACTTCCTATTCGGTAACTTGCTTGAACGTCTTAAGAAACATGAACCAAACGCGTACTAAAGGTTTTTATGGTTGTATTTAATGCACAAGCGAATTCTAGTGATCCCATGTTAGGAGCTTCCTAGCCGGCTCGACATAGGAGTGAAGTAGGAGCTTGTAGAGTTGGGGAAGTAAGTACGCCACCCCACGAATGGTATTAAGGAATACACCCTTCATCCACGCGACTAATACACACTAATTAACCGGTAAAAGATAGTTAGGGAGTAAGGAAATCTAAGTAAACACATTTCTCTACACATAAGTTTCTCACCACATTTCATTTTTGTTATTTTATTTTATTTGCATTCGTAGTAATTTGGGTTAGTTGACTAGCAACTAATTCCGCCCACTCCTTCAAACCCGAGATTTTACTTGCTTTCATAAAAACTATAAAAACATAAAAAAAGAATCTTCCTCAACCCTTAGACCTAATTAGAGTAGCCTTTCATACCTAACGAACACTATTCCCTGTGGAGAACGATCAATCCCCCGTACTTACCACTACACTATACTACATCGGTCAGGTACACTGCCTGGTGGGGTTGTAAGCCTCTTGAGATCCCTCGAGAGGTAAAACCTGTTGTAAGGTTACAAAACCACGCAATCAAGTTTTTGGCGCCGCTGCCGGGGAATAGTTATTGTTTAGGTTGAATTTTTATTTCTATTAGGTCTACTCACTAGATTCCTTTCTAGTGAGATTTTTATTTTATTTTTCTAGGTTTTCTTTAGTCTATCTATTTTCTTCGTGTCTTTGTTCGTAACCATTACCGTCCGACATCATGGAAGATGGTAATATCCTTAACCACAACAACCCACCACCACAACAACCACAACCACCTCCTAGAGCCCGCACTTTAGGAGGATATTCCCTAATTTTGGATGATGACCCCCCTAATCTTAGAATCACTAGGAGCCGAAGCTCGATAAAGACTCTTGCCACACCCTATGCTGAACCCGAAAGGGAAATGCATAAATTAAGGCGACTCCACCAAGCGGCTGAACCATCCACGATCAATTTTGATGATGCCCTCTCCGAGGAAGAATCCAATCATCATTCTACACCTCCTAGCCCTTAACCCAATCACGATATGGAAGTTCCCGAAATCCCAATCCCCAAATGTCTCAAGGACTACTCTTCTCCCACCCCTCGTGGTTTTTCCAATGCTATCGTTTTTCCAAATGAACACACGGATGGGGTCTTGCGTGCAACTGATATTTGGCTGGTCCAAAGTGTATGCAAGTTTCACGGATTGAAAACTGAAGATCCAATCCAACACATCAAGGACTTCCTGAAAATAATGGATACCCTCCATACGGACGGAGCCACTAGAGATACCTCCCGGTTGCGATTCTTTCCCTTCACCCTTCATGAAAGAGCCGGAGACTGGTATAACCAACTTCCTTCCGAATCCATCTTCACATGGGAACAGCTTATCTCAAAATTCTATGAGAAATTCTTTCCCATAGGAAGAACTTCAAAGTTGAGAGACGAAATCCTCCGCTTCCAAGTTGGACCAGCAGAACCTATTCACAAATCTTGGGTTAGATTCAAGGATCTAATTAGACAGGTCCCTCATCATGGCATTGAACTCTGGCTTCTTGTCCAAATCTTTTATGACAGTGTCTCAAAAAATGACCAATTGGGCATTAATAATTCATCAAAAGGAAAAATAGCCAAACTAAGCGTTGAGGAAGGATGGAATAGAATTGAGGAATACGCGAATGATCAAGACGATACCTGGGATGAACCCGATTCGATCATGAGCGTTTCCAAGATCATGAAAGAGCCTCCTTTTGCTAGCCGGGTGAGTAGATTGAATGATCAGGTATCTTATCTAGACAAGTCGCAACCAACTAAGCGGTTATCAAACCCATACTTGATCTGTGATCAATGTGGCGGCCCGCATGAAGTGGAGGAATGCGAGGATGATACCACCACCGAACAAGCATGCTTGTCAAGCCACGACATCTTCGATGATCCTTCGCTCTTAACTTTCTACCAAAACAATGATTTCACCCCTTGGGGAAATCTTGTGAGAGAAGAGGGAGGAGGAGAATATCCTGACTATAAGGTTAGGAGCACTTTTGAGGATGATCTCGGGCATTTCACGTTTGAAAAGAATCTGCAACTAAATGGTCTTGACGACTTTATCAATAGCCAACAAACCAACGTAAAGGCCAAATTCGCAGAACTCAACGCCACTCTCGACGGCCTTGGCGAGCCGCAAAGAGATCCTTTACTCGCCATCACCACTCGTGCTGGAACAACTACTAAGGATCCACCCTACCCAGCTCAACCATCTAACGCCATGAAACCCAACACCCCTCATGAGGAGAACGATAATGTGAACGACGAAAATCCCGAGCAAACCCCTCCGGTAACTCCATCCCCACCTACTCCTGCCAAACAGCCCCTTAAAGTCCCATACCCATCTCGCCTCAAGAATAAAAAGGTCGAAAGTGATAATAAAAGATTCCTGTCATATTTGAAGAATTCGGTCGTCACCATACCCCTTCTTGATGCATGTTATCATATGCCCAAATATAGTACATACTTCAAGAGGCTGCTCACCAACAGGAAAGGACTCGAGGGTCTTGTAACCTTAGGAGAAGAATGTTCTGTGGTGACCCAACGAGGGCTACCAAAGAAGGTGGACGACCCAGGTAGTTTCACCTTGCCCTGTTCAATTGGATCTCTTTCAGTCAAAAATGCTTTAGCCGACTTAGGAGCAAGCATCAATCTTATGCCGCATTCCCTGTTCCTCAAGCTAGGGTATTCTGGGCTGAAACCAACCCGTATGAGCATCCAACTGGCCGATAGATCAGTCAAATACCCCTTAGGAATATGCGAGAATGTGCTGGTTAAGGTAGGGAAGTTTAAATTTCCAGTTGACTTCGTCATCCTAAAAATGGAAGAAGATGATCTTGTGCCCATCATTCTAGGAAGACCCTTCCTTGCAACTTCTCGTGCTGTTATTGATGTTCATGACGGCAAACTAACCTTACGAGTGGGGGCCGATAGCTTAACCTTCGACATCAAGGACACAATGAATCTTTCTCTCGAAGCAGATAATCAACTGTATTTCATCGAAGAAATCGATGAACTATCCGACGAGATTGATAATTGTGTAGATGAACAGGTGGAAGCTGGTTGGTTGTGAGATGAAGCTTTCTTACCCATCTTAGAGGAAGAGAAGGCTATGGATGTGAATGCAGTCTCCTTCTATCCCAGACAAGAAATCGAACAGCTTGAGCTTCGTAAGCCCGAGAACAAACTTAAACCTTCCATCATCGAGCCACCTGCGGTAGAACTCAAGGAACTCCCAACCAACCTTGAATATGCTTTCCTCCAAGGGAAAGATCAACTTCCGGTAATCATAAGCTCTTCTTTGAAAAGTGAACAAAAGGATAAACTCTTAGGAGTTTTAAAAAAATATAAAGGAGTTATAGCATGGAGTGTAGCCGATATCAAGGGTATTGACTCTACCTTTTGTACGCATAAAATCCTCATGGAGGAGGATTATAAACCCAGCGTGCAACCTCAAAGGCGAGTAAATCCCAACATAAAGGAAGTCGTAAAGAAGGAAGTCATTAAGCTCCTAGAGGCAGGACTAATTTACCCGATTTCGGACAGTCCATGGGTAAGTCCTGTACAGGTTGTACCAAAAAAGGGAGGAATGACGGTGGTGAAGAACGATAAGGATGAGTTAGTACCTCAACGAACAGTAACTGGATGGCGTGTGTGCATCGATTATAGGAAGTTGAATGATGCAACCCGAAAAGATCATTTCCCTCTCCCATTTATCGACCAAATGTTGGAAAGGTTAGCAGGGCATGAGTACTATTGCTTCCTAGATGGGTTCTCAGGGTATTTCCAAATCCCTATCGCTCCTGAGGACCAAGAAAAGACCACGTTTACATGCCCGTATGGCACCTTCGCCTACAAGCGAATGCCCTTTGGACTATGTAACGCCCCCGCCACTTTCCAGCGCTGCATGACGGCAATCTTCCATGAGTTAATGGAAGACAGCATGGAGGTCTTTATGGATGATTTTTCAGTCTTTGGGAACTCTTTTGATCGCTGTCTTGCTAACCTTGAGAAAATGCTCAAACGTTGTGAGGAGACCAACTTGGTACTAAACTGGGAAAAGTGCCACTTTATGGTAAAAGAAGGGATTGTGCTGGGGCACAAAATTTCAGGAAGTGGAATCGAAGTAGACCGGGCAAAAATTGAAGCTATATCCAAACTTCCCTATCCAACAACTGTCAAGGCAATCCGTAGTTTTTTGGGTCATGCTGGCTTCTATAGGAGATTCATTAAGGATTTCTCAAAGGTAGCTAAACCAATGACTCAGTTACTCATGAAGGATGCCCCGTTCGACTTCTCTCAAGAGTGCAAGGACGCATTCGATCTATTGAAGCAGGAACTTACCCAAGCTCCAATTATGGTTACCCCTAACTGGGAGTTACCCTTTGAAATCATGTGCGATGCTAGTGATTATGCTGTTGGAGCAGTATTAGGCCAAAGGCTTAACAAACACTTTCAGCCAATATACTACGCTAGCAAAACCATGAATCCTGCTCAAGAAAACTACACTACCACTGAAAAGGAATTACTAGCCGTGGTATTCGCTTTTGATAAATTTCGCCAGTATCTTGTCCTTTCTAAAACGGTTGTTTTTACGGATCATTCAGCTATTCGATATCTTTTCGCTAAACAGGATGCTAAACCACGGTTACTTCGTTGGATCCTACTATTGCAAGAGTTCGATGTTGAAATTCGTGATAAGAAAGGAGCAGAGAATCTTACGGTTGATCATCTCTCTCGTCTCGAAAACCCCAGCCTCGCTGAATCTGACAAGAGTGAGATTCGGGAAACATTTCCTGAAGAGCAGCTCATGTTAATAAATGATTCTGAACCTTGGTATGCGGATTATGCTAACTACCTGGCAAGTAGAGTCATCCCTGAGCATATGAGCAGGCATGAAAAAAGGAGGTTCTTTAATCAATTAAAGTACTACTTTTGGGATGAACCCTTCTTATTTCGAAGATGTCCAGATCAGGTAATCAGGCGTTGTGTTTCGGAAAGAGAGGCTATCAGAATTATGAAAGAGTGTCATGCAGGTCCGTCTGGAGGACATCACGGAATAAGCACTACTGCACGAAAGGTCTTCGACGCGGGATTCTATTGGCCTACAATATTTCGTGATGTGAAGGGAACGATACAAACTTGTGACGCATGTCAAAGAGCTGGGAATATCTCTAGGAGGGATGAAGCCCCACAGAATTATATACAAGTTTGTGAGGTTTTTGATGTCTGGGGAATTGATTTCATGGGACCATTCCCATCTTCTGGAGGGAATGAATACATCTTGGTGGCCATTGATTATGTTTCGAAATGGGTGGAAGCACAAGCCCTTAGGACTAACGACGCTAGGGTAGTCATTCATTTCTTAAAGAAATTGTTCGCTAGGTTCGGAATTCCGAAGGCTCTTATTAGTGACAGGGGAACCCATTTTTGCAATTCACAAATGGAGAAAGTCATGAAAAGATATGGAGTCTCTCACCGATTCTCCACCGCTTACCATCCTCAAACAAACGGTCAAGTCGAGAACACTAATAGAGCCATAAAGAGAATTTTAGAGAAAACGGTTAATCAAAACAGAAAAGATTGGTCTTTTAAGCTCGACGAGGCTTTGTGGGCATTTCGAACCGCCTATAAGACACCAATCGGGACAACCCCGTTTCGTATGGTATATGGCAAGGCATGCCACCTTCCGGTAGAACTGGAACACAAAGCATATTGGGCACTTAAGGCTTGTAATTTGGATTATACAGTTGCGGGAACAAATAGATTCTTACAGCTCCAAGAGCTTGATGAATTGAGATTAGAGGCTTATGAATCTTCCATCACATACAAAGAGAGGGCGAAAAGATGGCATGACCAACGGATTAAGAGACCCAAGGAGTTTTCAGAAGGAGACAAGGTCTTATTATATAATTCTCGCTTAAGGCTATTTCCTGGGAAACTTAAATCTAGATGGTATGGACCTTTTACCGTAAGGAGCTCCTCTAAAACCGGAGCCGTTGTATTAATTGACGACGAGGATAGAGAATTCACTGTGAATATTCAACGAGTCAAGCATTATCAAGAGAATGGTAATGAAATGATCAATGAGGAAGACATAACTTTCGATGAAGAAGTCACGTAATGTACGTGACTTTGAGTCTAGCTACAAGACTCGTTAATAAAGAAAAGCGCTTCTTGGGAGGCAACCCAAGCTTTATTTGTTTTATTTGCTTTGTGTGTTTATTTATTTGTTTGTTTGTTTTTATTTGTTTCCGTATGTGTGTTTAATTTTTATTATTATTGATTCATGTTCAAAAGTAATTTGTGAAAATGCTTTATTTTGTTTTTAACTTCGTCTTAACTACATATAAAGGTATTTTGCAAAAGATAAGTGTAAGGGAAATCTAAATTGGTTTATTAGAACACATATGAACATGAATCGTAATAATAATAAATTAACATACATATTCGTATTTGTTTGAGTCAAATGCTTGTATCGAGTCATAATGATGTTTTGCAGGATTTCCAGGAAGTAAGGTAAAGGTTTTTCCAGAAATTTTCCAGAAACTTAAAATGAAAATTTTTGTCAGGTCATTTCTGACGGCGTCAGGGTTTATAACCTGACGGCGTCAGATTTAATTTCCAGAAATTTTTGAAAGTTTTGTTTTCATAAAAAGTTTTTATAAAAATCTCCAACTTATAATCTCCAGGAATCTGCAAAGTTATCATTCCACAAGCATTATATCCTTATATATAGATTTTATCCCGCCGATGTTATGCAGATTTTCGTGTTTGTTTTCTCAGGTTTAACAGGTTATTTTGGACAAGGAGATGTTTATGGAATCAAGCTTATGGCGATGCATTAGTCATGGAGCTTCAACATTCTCTTTGGAGGAAGATTTAACCGTGTAATTTCATTATCCACCGAGCGAATCAGGGGAGTATTTGATTTCATTCTTTTACTTTATGCTTTTACATCTTGTTATTTGAACATTGGGGACAATGTTCATCTTAAGTGTAAGGGAGAGGTAAAAGTACGATTTTAGAGAATGCTATTACGCTTGATTTTTGTTTGTTTAATAATAGATGTGTAATAAAACTGAGAGAAATACTTGTTAAGGTAATTTTAGTGCCAAATTTAAAATTTTTTACAACATATAGGAGTGAAACTTTGATCTTAATGAGCGTCTCACGGATAGGAGTTATATGACTAGCACAAAAACCGTACCACTAAAATTTTTTTTCCACCCCCAAATATGTGAGGTTCGCCCCTAGAATTGGTAGGAAAAGCATTTATGCTATGATGTGTGTACCGGTAGCACTTAGATTCTAGAACTTGCGTTAGGACCATTCCAAGGCCACAAGTGAGACTACATTCGTGTAGTTAGATTTACTACATGATAAGAGGCATTAGGATTAACCCATTGTTTTACACCTGTGTTTTTGTTATAATTACATTGGCTACATTGGTCAAGTAATTCTCCCACACCCTTTGCGTTGTACTCATTTTTAGTACACGATACCCCTAGTACACCCCTCAGAGCCTATCTTTTCGTTTCGACCTTTAAGCATTTTACTTAAAGGAAGAATTTGTTTACACCCCACTTAAATGTACACCCAAATCGCCTTAGCCTACCTTGTATGCACTCATTTTTAGTGCATTATTGTTACAACATTTGTTTAAACCCAAGTTAATTATCTAGTTGATTACATGGTTGCTAAGTCGAGTCATATCCTTGTACATATTGTTTTGGGACGATTGGGACTCATGGGTAAAGTACTAGTATAATGGAGTAATGGGGAAGAACATCATTTATTACCCCCATATGTGCTAAATATTTTAAAAGTACTCCAAGTTTTTCAATTATCTTAATTCGAGTCATTAGATTAGTATTTGTAAAGTTATGTAAAAATTCAAGTGTAAGGGGAATGCAATGCCCCTATGATGTATTATTTTGGATGGTAGGGCAAGAGTGTATGAAAAAAAAAAAATCAAGAAAAACACAAAAAAAATGAGAAAATGAAAAATAGAAAAAACATACGGACTACCATCCCGTTTCATTTTATGTTTGTTTTATGTTTTTGTTATTTTGTTATTTCGTTTCTAGCTTAAGATCGAGTCTAGTCTTGGCTTAGCAACATTGTATAGTACATGTAATTGATCAAGATCTTTAACTCGCCACCAGTAAAATATCCCTTATCCAACAAAACCGTGTTTTCCTTTTCCCTACACCTAACGTTATAACCCATTTAAAAGCCCTCTTTGATAGTTTATCTTAGGTGCTTACGCCTAGTGGAGGAGGTTTTCGATCCTTTCCCAAGCCTATGGTAATCTATTTGCTATGACAGGTAGTGAGAGATATTTTCCGTTTTCATTTATGAGATTTATTTTGATGACACTTGAGAGATGTGAGTATCTAAACACTACTTGTGAGGTGCTAGTGTGTAATCTCCGTGCTTATTATGATTGAAGTGGAACGATTATTTGTTGTAATTACTTTTATGTTTGCATTAAATGACCCCTATCTTGTATTTTGATTAGAATAAAAGCGCATTTGCTTGAGGACAAGCAAATCTCAAGTGTAAGGGTATTTGATGAGGCGAAAAGTGTACCGCTTTTAAGGGGTCATTTAAGCCCGAAATCGTATTTATTTGATCAAATATTGCCCTAAATCGTTCCTTTTGTCATTTTAGGTACTTTTGAGGAGAAATCTGGAAAAGGAGGCATTTTGGACGTTTTTGGAGCATTAAAGTGAAGAAAACGGCAAAGTCTCAAGAATCGGCTAAAAGTTACTCTTGACGGCGTCACAATTAACATGGGACGGCGTCATGCCTTGGCAAGAAAAGTTGGATGTGAAATTTACTCATGACGGGCCAGTGAAAATAGCATGTGAATTCTGACGGCGTCACGCTTTAACTTGATCGAGGGCGTCACGGCTTAAATCATAAGGGGACGGCGTCACGTTCATGGTTAGACGGCGTCAAGCCTTGATAAGCCAGAATGGATTTTTGAAGAGCTAAAGAGGGACGGCGTCAAGAAGGTCATCCGGGAACCCTAAAAGCGGCGAGGTGACGGCGTCACACTCCATAAGGTGACGCCGTCAGATCCAAAAATCTATATATAGTTTTCTAATTTTTTGTCATTGGAGAGAGCTTAGTGTGTGGAATTTTGGGATAAAACCCTAAGACGATTTTAGCTACTTTTTCAGGGCTTTTTGCCTTGAGATCTTCCATGTTTCATTGAAAGATAAGTTATCAATTAATCATTCAATATGTCTATGTGTTGTTTGATTCTATCTTATTCTTGTCTTTTGTTTAACATGTTAGGCTAAATTTATCTTGTGTTTGCTTAGATCTAATGAAACCTAGCTATTGATTATTGGTTGTTAGTGTGTTATTAGTTGTATTGGATGATTGTTTATCTATGTTAGGCTTAAGAAAACTGGCTAACTTCCTATTCGGTAACTTGCTTGAACGTCTTAAGAAACATGAACCAAACGCGTACTAAAGGTTTTTATGGTTGTATTTAATGCACAAGCGAATTCTAGTGATCCCATGTTAGGAGCTTCCTAGCCGGCTCGACATAGGAGTGAAGTAGGAGCTTGTAGAGTTGGGGAAGTAAGTACGCCACCCCACGAATGGTATTAAGGAATACACCCTTCATCCACGCGACTAATACACACTAATTAACCGGTAAAAGATAGTTAGGGAGTAAGGAAATCTAAGTAAACACATTTCTCTACACATAAGTTTCTCACCACATTTCATTTTTGTTATTTTATTTTATTTGCATTCGTAGTAATTTGGGTTAGTTGACTAGCAACTAATTCCGCCCACTCCTTCAAACCCGAGATTTTACTTGCTTTCATAAAAACTATAAAAACATAAAAAAGAATCTTCCTCAACCCTTAGACCTAATTAGAGTAGCCTTTCATACCTAACGAACACTATTCCCTGTGGAGAACGATCAATCCCCCGTACTTACCACTACACTATACTACATCGGTCAGGTACACTGCCTGGTGGGGTTGTAAGCCTCTTGAGATCCCTCGAGAGGTAAAACCTGTTGTAAGGTTACAAAACCACGCAATCAATAGCGTCTGTTGAATTGACAACCGTAAGTAATTAAAGAAAATGAGAATTGTTTTAGGGTTTTAAAATTGTGAAGTGGAGTAGGAGCAAGGTACTGGAGCGTTGTGGACTAAATATATCCTATAGCCCTAGTGCAGAAGAGGGACATTTCTTGTTTTACGCTTATTTAATTAAAGAGTTATACGTGATAAGTGCTCTTGTTAAATTTCAAGGTCGTAAATTGGAGTTTGAAAATAAATGTTGACGTGAAAAATTACGGGTTGTCACAACTTTCTGTGTCAATTAGTGACTGTTATTAATCTGAAAAACTATGACGTTACTAAAGATCCCTGAATTTTATTCTTAGTATGTTTGACGAGACTTAAAATACGTCATTTAATTGTAAAGATATTGTAACAACCGACAAGTTTCCAAAACTTATTCTACTAGCCAAAATAATTATTTTTGATTTCCTTTAACTTTTAAATCTCTATGAACTTGTTTGGGCTTGAAAAACAGTGGTTATCTTGTTAAAACGTGAGCATTATCCCTTTATCAAGCCGACACAACCTAAAAAATGTGAAACGAATCGAATTTGCCAAATAAATTGATTTCAGGAAAGTTATGCATATTTATACTCGTTTTTATCAGAAAAATTATTTCGGAAACAATGGCGCAAGTTTCATAAATTTTCGAGTCCGTTAGGTACCTCGAATGGGCCCTACAGTGTTTAAGGCAAAAGTATTACCCAATTGGCAGTTTATACCCCCGACCAGATTTTTACCCCGCACCCCCTAAACTTTGCTATTGTCCAGGTTTAACCCCTGTAGGGGTATAAAAGGCCCGATTTTTATTATTTTAATCATAACACACACACACACACACACACACACACACACACATACACACTCTTATACTTCTCTCTCTCCCTCTCCTACTCTTCCGGCCACATCTCCGGCGACCACCGTCACCGAAAATTTTTCCGGCGAAACCCCAACTTACACCATTCGATAGATCAAGGGAAGGAGATCATTTTTGGAAAGTTTTAAACCAAGAGGAGCACTTCTGCTCGTGTTTTTGAAGACCACCGCCACGACCACCATACCACCACCACACGCCGCCACCTTCCCCCACCCTTCTCTTTTGACTGGTAAGGATCACGCGCCTTCATTCTTTTATTTCGTTCAATTTATTTAAACCCTAATCGAGTTATTAAAAACTAATATGATTCGCGGATAAATTTAATAAACAAATGTTTTTATTAAAACAACTCGTGCGGATCTAACTTGTTTTGCCGTGAAACCCTTAACTCAGTCTGAGTTAGGGTGACTCACCGAGTCAACTCGCGTTGACTCGGGTTGAGTTGTTTATTCTTACTTATTTCATTTATTTCTAATTTATTACTCCCTCCGTCCCAAAATTAGTGTCCCCTATTGACTTTTCCGGTCTTTCTTTCTCAACTTTGACTATAAATATTTTTGTTTGTGTTATACAAATTTTTATAAAAATTATACCAAATGAAAATACATTTAAAACTCAATCCGTTCATATATTTTGTATCAAGTATTATGTAATATAAACAAAAATACTTAAGGTCAAAATTAAAAAGTAAAGACCAAAAAAGTCATAAGGTGACAATAATTTTGGGACGGAAGGAGTAATCATTTTGTAGCTTGGATTTGGAGTTTGATTGTCCCAAGTTGGTCCTGGTGGTTGAAGTAGAGGAGCCCCAAGCTCGTATGACGCTTTGACCGTGATTCAGTGAGTCACGTCAGTACTGGGTTTAGGATTAGGCAGTTGTAGTTTTAGTTTTTTTTCTTTTTTTTTTATATATATAATTCGATTTGGTTATGATTATTTTTTATTCGATTGGGTTGTAATTTAATTTATTTGTTGTATTGTGTTGGATTTTGGTTAAGTATGGTTGTGTTGCGTTTGGATTAGGGTTAGGATAGTTGATGCAGTATTGATGTTAAGGTTTGGATGTTGGATTATTGATCTGGTTGTATTGTGATGATTGAAACCGAGAGCCTATGGCTCTAGTAAGGTTCGAACCGTGACTCAAAAGAGTCACGACGAGGCCCCATGGTTATGCCGTGTTGATATTTGGAGTGGATTTGGATTTGTGGTTGTGCTGTTGATCATCCGAAGCCTATTGGCTTAGATTGGCTCGAGCTGTGACTCAAATGAGTCACGGCATAACCTCGATATTCTTGACGTATAGGATTTGGACTTGGTTTGTAATCGAAATTATTAAACTTGATCCAAGAGCCTATTGTCGCGGATTGGCTCAAGCCGTGACTCAAATGAGTCACGACATAGCCATAATTTTCATAATGTGTCGAGAAATTTGGTTTGATTTGGAATTGTGTTATATGATTTGGCCAAAAGCCTTTGGTTCGAATAGACTCGAGCCGTGACTCAATGAGTCACGGCCAAGGTCTAATGTTTAAATTAGCTCAAATGTGATTAAGCCATGACCCAAAAGGGCCACGACAAGTTGAAATGAGTCTAGTCGAGACTCAAGTGAGTCTCGGCCGTGTAAGACTCGAGGTTTGAAAACCTCGGGTTAGTATCGAGTCGGTTTAGACTCGGATGACTCTTAAAAAGGTTAAGTGTTAATAACTTGGGCCCGGAAGCCCAATGAAAGCCAATAAGTATGAGTTAAGCCCAATACTCTTGGGCCACTATATCTTTTAATTTTTTATTTTGTTATTTACTTATTTTCGTTATTCAATATGGTGTTTCGGTTATTAATTTGGAAAACATAAACAAAATAGTCGATAAACTTAATAACTAATACATACACAAATGATAGTGTCCAATTGTATATATTAATTTGTAAAATGAGGTAATAAAACTTGTGTTCAAAAGTCGTAACGACTTGGAAATGTTTTATAAACGGGCACATCATGCCCAAATTTTGATAAAACCTTTTATAATTTAATCATTTACGATTACTCAAATAACATAAAAACCTTTTCGATACTTATATAATTTCTCCCAAAACTTCGATATTTCATCAATTATTTGGGGAAAAGGGTAAAACAACGAAACAATCTATCGATGTTTTCTGTTTGTCTTTCCTTATTATTCATTTCTTAATTTTAATTGCTCTTTTCTCTTCGTTAATCTTTCTTCATACCCGTTCGTATTTGCCGACTTTTATTATTTTAACATCTCGGATCCATACGAGTCTTAAACTTTATTTAACTCAAAACGCCATTGAAATAAAACATTTTCATTTCAAATACGAGTATTGTTTTATAAATCCCTTTAAGGTTATTGCTGAGATATATTAGTCATATACTAGGTTGTGCCGATCCAGTGCCGTTGTGCTCTACTTTTGATATCATCGTGCCTTTACTACTTGATGCCAGTTGTGATATTTTTGATATTTTGCATTGCTGCATACTCAGGTGAGTTCATAGCCTCACCTTTTTTTACTTGCTTAAATAGTTTTATAAGCTACTTGGGGTGAGATACATGCTACTGTTTTGACTATGATCACAATTGTTTGAAAACTGTACTTGAACTAAAAGCTATGCTTTCTGCTTTCTGAAACTTTATTTGTGCTGGAACGACACTTATACTTTCTCGGTACTGTGAGTGAAGCAGTAGCCATTTCTACTTTTCTGGTACTGTGAGTGAAGTAGTAGCCACTTTGCGAAAGATCTGATAAGCACTAAGTACCGCCCCTGCCAAAAGCAAGTCTCTCGATCATGAACCATTAATCACTTGCGAGTGAGCGCGGATATAGTTTATAGGCCTATAGGATTGACCATCCCATCCCTGTTGACCGGGTAGGCAACACGGGTGTGCTATATTTGAGTTACCTAGGTATTTAGCAAGATACCTAGCCTTGGGAGCAACTATTATATTATGAAATCCGCGGTTACTGTCGACTTACGCCAGGGTTACTGGTGCTGGTTAACGCTTTGTGTGTCACGAGCTTAGTGCAGTGGTAATATCTGGATTATGGGTGCTAACAACTGGCCCACTGTTTCTGATATGGGCGTATAACAACGTAGCCCATTTTCTCTTAAACTTGAAACATTGTGATCAACTATTTTATTTAAACATATGAATTCACTCAACCTTTGTGTTGACTTTTAGCATGTTTTATCTCAGGTGTGACATCTTTTCCGCTGTGTATTTTACTCTTGGAGGAGCTTGGCGAAGGGCATGTCATGGTCATAGAAGACTCAGGAAACTATTTTGAACCACTTTAAATCATTTTATGAAACTTTATTTTCCGCACTATTTTAAATAATGTAAATTGAATATTTTCAATTATGAAATTTCTTTAAAAATGGTTTAAGTAAAACCGTTCTTTGTACCTTGTGATTGTGATAACTATTCCATAACACCCCCCGACCCGTATGTTTCCGCTGATCCGATTTTGGGGTGTTACAGATATGTAGACGTGTCTGTAATTTGATTTCAATAAGTCGTGAAGCCACCTAAGTAAGTTTGTTTATATTAGGATACATTGTGTCACAAGTTAATGAAATGTGCAAATCGGGCGCTTTAACTGTTCATGTCTGCGTGTGTGTGTGTGTGCGCGCGAACAAGTTAATGAAATCAGGGAGACGTAGGGTTGTTGTGCTTGGACTGAATATCATAACCAAACTTCAGTAACCATTCTTCAGCAAGAACACAACATATAATGTAATGTTTGATAGGCTTGATGAGCTTAACGAGTGTTTGGGTGAATTGGTGTTAAGGTTTATGCTATGCAAGGTTAGGCATTACTAAATTTGCATAGACATAAGGAGCTGAGACGTATTATGGCTTTCAAAGTTCACCCATTATAGATGTTAATACTTTGGCTAACCTGTTCGGATCAATCGTCGTTTCTAATATCTTAAAAGTCCAAGAATAAGTTTACTTGCCGTCAGGTAGGTGAGCAAGTAAAAAAAATAGATTGATCTAGATGCATATCACAGCTGTACTATAGGATTGACTTGACTGCTTATTTGTTTCAAAACAAGAGGCACATGCTAACCTATTTTTATCTTTAGACATTCATGTTTGCTAAATTATGCTGACGCACAGTTTTAAGGCCTTACTCGAACAATTAACAGTTTAATACTTCTTCTCCACATTCTTACCAGGCTATCCAGGAAAGTTACAGAAAGTGTGAATGTGATGTGGGTTTGAGGAAGCATTAGATGTTGCATTATGACCTGTGAGGTTAACCCAAGCAAGGACATTTTTTGGTGTAGGTTAGTTTTTGGCTTAATCTGATTCTCGAATACTAATATTTGTCAATTTTTTAGTCCATGCAGGCACTGTAACTATAAAAAAAGGGGGACACTGAAGCCGTGGTCGAAGCCTACGGTATGATGACAACGTTCACTTTTGCTTCAATTGATTCAGAAACTAGGCGAAGCTATACTTGCAATTTTAGATTCTCAACTATTGATGAGGAAAACCTGAATGTCATGCACATGTTTATATTTGATGGAAATATAGATATAATGTTTTGTTCAACTGCTGCGATTTTGTAGTCATAGTTACAAACACTTTTAGCACCAACCAGTACAAAACAAATGCACGACGCAAAAGAAGGCACCCCCGCCGCAGCCCGGCGGGTGCCTACTACTCGTTTATGTAAAATGTTGCTTGTTGGCTATAAACTATTTTTAAATGTGAGTCCAAGATTAATGATTTACAATCTATACGACATGCTGTACAAGATTGCATAGCATGCTGTTAATGTATGAATAAGTATTTCATGGTGTACTACTCTACCATATCTTGCGAACCACTTTGGAAGTGGTCACCATCCTAATGTCCAAATAAAAGTTATCAAATTCAAATCTCATTAAGTACACATCTTTGAAATGACCATGGAAATAACGGGAAATACCTCGATTAGATCTCGTACATCGAACTCAAAAGCCTCATTCGTTTTACCCAAATACGGTGGTTGCGGTTCTGAGTTTTTAGTTTCCATTTTTGTAAGCCTAATTTCGAACAAGCTCATTTCAAAATATATGTTTTTGTAAATCTCATTCACTCTTTTTGTCAAATTTCCATCAATAATGTCCCTCGCTATATGCTAAAATGATGATTAGTTTTAGCAATCTTTCCGGATCTATTTCACTTTCGCTTTATGAAGTAGAGTAGAGCGATGACCATGTTGTTGTCCTTTTGTTATGTGTCGTTGTTTAAGCAACCAATTATTTGATACACATAAACAATACTTTATGAGATTGAACAAATAATCAACTACTAATAAAAAATATCGAGGAGACACCGCATACTGAAAGCAAACATAAATTAATGAGTATTGAACTAATCACGAATATTATCAATTTTATATTATAACTGATAAATTTTTTAGTCATCAACTCATTATCATTAGTTTCCACAACCACTAACCCACCATTATCTTCATCCATCTTTTTCTTCGTTATCCTTGACGTTTTGTCACCACAAATACAACTCATGAAACGCACCACAAGTTTAAGAAAAACAAAAAACAATTGGACACAAATTATATATTTTTAATTTATAAATAAAAAAATCAAACCATATACCTAAAAAACAAACTATCTATGACAAAACTCCAAGGCGTTACTGGATACATGATCCATATGCATGGAGTGTATCCGATGAGGAAAATTAAATTAAAATTGGTGAGATGAATTTTTAGCCATATATTTTTAGTGAAAAAAGAAGAACTCTAAAAAGAATATGCATTCTTCTTTTATAAATTCATACTTTTTTTTTCAGCAAAAAAAAAATAATAATAAAAAAAAAAAAAAAAAAAAAAAAAAAAAAAAAAAAAAAATTGACACTTTTATAAATTCATACGAGATGTGCATTTGTGGTGTTTTTCTCACAATTGTTATTTTATTTTTGTTTCGCGTTTGATAATAACTCTGCATATGTAACGCATGCTGGCTGTTGAAGTAATTTCTTGCAATCACTTCAGACAAATAAAGAGGGCCTTCCGGTTGAACTCAGCTAGGGTTCTTCCGGGAGGCTTGGGTGCTGATCCCTTCGGCTATTGGAGGTCCTCCGGGTATTTGCACACAACAGCACACGTTAGGCTCGCCCCGGGTGTTATCCCAGGACCCACCTCCGGTGTGAGAGTAAGTATTTGGTATTCCGAAAGGGCTATCAACTATATTGAGAAGTAAATGCAGGGTATATGTTAGTTGAGAGCAGTAAATGAGCTGAGTATTTATAGTACTCAGCCTCGATATCTGGACTGGCGGCGCCGAATTTTCAGGGAACATGTCCCCGACATAATCCCGTAAATCCTGGGGCGGCGGCGGCGGTGTCTGCAGCTGCCATCTGTCAAAAGGTAAATGCCACCTGTCCTACTACTTACAGTGATACTGGCCGGAAGAGTCGTGTGTCCTCCGATAGGTCCGGACGGCTATATGTCGTCCGGACGGCCGGTCAAGACAGGCCGTTCGGACACATGCGTCAACATGTCCCCCCCAGTATTGCATTATCGGTTGAAGACCGATGGTTTAATACTTGAAGAATACCTTTATACCTTTTGGCGAGTGCTTTCTGATACACACATGTAATACCGGTATTGTATTGTTAGCAAAATATTGACGTAATACTTCGAAGGGTACCTTATGGCCCTTTGGCCTAGATCATTCGGATTAATGCTGTATTTGCCTTCCGGTTCGGTCGATGGTTGAATACTTTAAAGAGTTGTCTTTGACATGACATAGCTTTGATGTGCAGAAGCTATCATTGTATCTTTCCCGATCCTTTCCTGGTAACATGTACTTCTTATAGTTCAGATTAATAATTGCCCTTCAGACGCGTCCGCTTGACCCTATTGCCCGAGGGTTCCGATTTGCCGAAGACCGTTGCTATTCCTTTTGGGGATTAATTGTTGCTCTTACCCGATGGGTCAGGGTGTGCCGATAGTATGATATTTCAAACAAATTGTGGGTTCACCTTTAACCCTTCCCGAAGGATATGCCGTTAGGCTGGAGCATGTATGTACTGGTTTTACCGGAAGTTGTCCTGGCGTTTCTTCGAGCGCACCCCTTTTTCATATTATTTAAAATTCTTTATTATTTTATGGTTATTTGATATAGATCTTAATTAATGAGTGCTGACACGCATGCGCGTGCCCAACACGCGTGCTGAGGTGTTGCCACGCCAGCACCTTGCTAAATGTGACATTCCGCATTCTGCATTCTTCCTATAAATAGCGTTGCTGGTGTGTGTTTTTTATTACCGTAATTCCATATTTTCAACTGAGACGCCTTCCGGTATTATTTTCCGAACGATCATTGGCAGTCTGCTCGAGTGACCTTATCCGTGCGATTTCTATACTGGTCCTTCGTCTGTGAAGGTACGTTCCGGTTCGCCCGTATCTTGTTTTTACTGTTATTTGGCCGTATCCCTCTTTCCCTCGGCTAGACCATGTTGGTTTCGTCCGTTTCTACTTGCGAAGATTCCCCAGGGGTCAAGGGGTTTCTCCCCAAGTTTGTCGTGGAGAATTTCGCCTTTCGGTTAGACGAAGGGGTTGTGCGTAGGACTACATGGACTAGAGAATACTGCCAAACCTATACCCGCGTCTGCCCCCGAAGGTATGACGACGGATTAATTGCCGAATGATGCCATTGGTTTGTACTTGGAGTATTTTATTGAGGGTGGTTTCACTGTGTCCTTCTCCACATTCCTGTTGAATGTTACGAAATATTACAAAGTCCCTGACTCCCCGCTGGTTCCGTCAGGTTTGCCTTTGGGAGACCTTTAACCGATTTGAAGGGTTGGAAATGTGACTTCTCCTTAAGAGATAGTCGCGCCATTCCATTTGCTATGCCTTGGGGGCGTTTCTTATATGTCGTTGGGCTCTCGTCCGAGTGGGATTATCCCGATTAGCGGGTGGCCTTACGGGATATTGAGGAATGAGTTACAATCTTACGGCCTTTACTTCTGCTTCCGTTTATAATTTTAGTTGTGCTTCGGCCGTCATGCCTGCGCAAAGTTTTAACCGTTTGATGTATTTGTTTTTTACAGCTATCACAATGTCTCAATACTTAAGGAAGCCCAAGGTTAGAAAGGATGTGCCTGTGGTCTAGAAGGGTCAGCACCGAGAGGATCAGTCCCACGAAACGCACGTGGCCGCTCCCGCTGCTTCCCAATCCGTCCTCCCGGAGGAGACGGTCGAAACGACAAGGGTCGAAGTGCCTGACCCAAAGGTTTTGGAGGCCAGGAAGAGAAAACAGGACCAGAATGTTGTCCGGCCCACATCTCAGTCTCAACCACAGGGGACTAGACTCCGTCTTCATCCTGATTCGTCAGGTGGTGGTATGTTCCGAGAGGTTAAACGAAGTAAGCCAAATGAGGAAACCGGTATGGCGGGTCCGAAAGAAAGCGTCAGTGCTTCGGCCGCAAGAAAACAGCCGGAGGGGCCCAATGCTTCGGCTGGAAGAAAACAGCCGGAGGGGCCCAATGCTTCGGCCGGAAGAAAACAGCCGGATATCCAAGGAGGTATCGGCGGGAGCCTCGCGTCGGAGACCACCGGTGCTGGCAAGTTCCTTTTTATTATATTTTTTTTTATTTAGGAAGTGTTAATCCCTATCCCTTGTCTTTGCTCCGGTAGTAGGTGTTACTTAACTTTATTATTCTCTCTTATAAAAAATGCAGGGGGGGTCTTCCGCTGCTGCTCCTGATCGCGGAAAGGACAAAGTAACTGATGAAGATGACTCGGCATCTTTGCATGTGCCGATGTGGAAAGTGCGCAAGGATGACCGCTTGGACAGCTGGGAGGTCTGTCGGGACTTGATGCTGAACCTACCGACTCCTAAAGAAGAGTCATTTTTGGAAGGTTTGGGGGATGCCGAGGCTGCTCAAAGGGCCTGGAAACTTTTGGGTATGGGGGCCGCTGCCCAGTCGAACTTGTTGCTTCGGTTCGAGGGCCTTCTTCATGATCATAATGAGCTGTATCGTGTTCACCAACACTGCGGAAACCTCGGAAAGAGCGGGGGTGAGCTTAAACAGCTGAAGGTTGAGCATTCTACTTGTATGGTGAGAGAGTCGGAGCTGATGGGACAGGTGAAGGAACTGGAGAAGTTGGTGGAGGACGAAAGGTTGGCCGCGGCGGAACGAATCAACGCCTTGGAAGCTGATTTGGAAAAAGCTAAGGTTAACCTGGGTGAGGAGGTGAAGGACAATTTGGCCCTTCGGGAGCAAAAGAAGGATCTTATTGCCCGGGTGGGTCGTACTGAAGGGGATAGGTTCAGGGTTGTTAAGGAGGTTATCCCGGAGGTCGTTCATCGTCTATTGGGCAGCTATGAATACAAGGAGCATTTGGCGGGACCTTTCAGCTTGTCCTCGCAATCCGGCTTCATGGAGGGCGTGATTGTGGGCCGCAAGCCGGAGGAGGTGGCCGCCATTTTGGCCAAGACGGAAGACCTGGATGCGGACGCCGCGAGGAAGCTCGACCCGTTGTATGATGGGTTGTTTACCGCAGAGTATCCGTACATCAAGAAGATCAGTAGCTCCTACCTTAAGTCTCTTGATGAAATCCTGCAAATCTTCCCCGATCCTGAACCAGCTTCTTCTCCCAAGAGTCTATCTGCCGGTGCCGCCGAGGGATCATCTTCCGGGGCTCCCGAAGCCGGGGTTGCTAATGTCGAGGGTTCGACTGTTGGAAGGGATGAGTCGGCTCCCTGAACACTTAAACGATTTGGTTCAACTTGGTGTTGTAAGGCCTTCGAGCCAAGAACAATATTATATATTTTTTTTATGTCCGGATGACTGTAATAATTTATGACAAATAATTCGTATGGCTTATTCGTTTGTATATATCTATGACTGTTCTGTATTCCGTATGTGCCATGTTTCATGTTTCGTGCTATTATTTTTGCTTGTTTCTGGAGTGATTTTCTCTTTTTGGTTTATTGGTCTCATTGTTACCTTGGGAGTAGGATTTTATATTTCGGTTGACATGACGAGGTGTTCTTTCGGGCGTTTGAACGGACCTATCGGATTTTGTGAACTTGCGATTATCAATGGTTACTTCCCTCTTTTTTTTTCATCATTTTTTATATTGTGTATGGTACTGCATGTGGAACGGAATGGGACAACTTGGGTCTTTAAATGTGGCGCTGCTTTGGTTTGCTCGTCCGACTTTAGACTTTTTGCGGGTCATCCCTTTATTTTTTCCTTCATCTACTTTCGACCCCCGACATATGCCGAACAATTGTTGTCGTTCGGCATTTGCCTGGGTTATGAATCGTATCACTTGTCTGTTATTACCTTTGCTACTCGCATAGTTTCGGAAGTACATATTTACATTGGAGCAACACTCTTATGATTACGAACGTGTAGCACTTGTTTGTTATTACCTTTACTATTTGCATAGCTTCGGAAGTACAAGTCTATGCATTTTTGAATGGTTGTATGATACCTCTTTGAACATTGACCACAAAAATCTCCGGAGGGGGCCAGCCTCTCGGAGGGATCACTTTTCACTTATGTTCAAAGTATGACAAATGATTCAGCTTTTCCGCAGGGATCATGGCAACCCCTTTCCGGGTATCAACCATCTTTGAACATTGACCACAAAATCTCCGGAGGGCGCGAACCTCACGGAGGGGCCACTTTCTAATTATGTCCAGAAAACAATGAACATTGATCACTAATCTCCGGAGGGCACGAACCTCTCGGAGGGACCACTCTCTAATTATGTTCGAGATATTACAGGTGGTTCAGCCTTTCCGCCAGGATTATGGCAACCCCTTTCCGGGTATCAACCATCTTTGGACATTGACCACACACTCCCCGGAGGGCGTGAACCTCTCGGGGGGGGCACTTTCTAATTATGTCCAGAATGTCATAAGTATTCTTGAGATGTTCCTCAGAAATACTGCCTCCCTCCAGCGGCGGGGTAACTCCTTCCAACGGTGGGATAACTGCATTTAATATTAAAAATAGTCAATATGGGGTCTTTTTGAGAAATCACAAGCATTTCAAGGAGGTATTGTGGGAAAACTGCCCCCCTTCAACGGTGGGGAACTGTATTTCATTAGAATAGTTAACATCAAGCCCTTTCGGGCGTTACAAAAGGTACAGTGAACCCTATTTATATGAACACATTTTTTTATTATCAGTCGCCCGTCATGCTCGCGGCGCTTCTCTGCCCCTCCCTACTCGACTTGTGTGTTCTCATCCGGTAAGCTTTTGGTGGATGGTGTTCCCATAGGCTTTGCTTCCCCGACATGCGATATTACCTGTCTTAAGTTACGAAAGTATTTGCGTTCCTTCCGTTAGTTTGCACATAATCATAGGATAGAATAAAATAACAAAGGTATTCCAGTGGTTATTTCGTATTGATGATTACCTGAGCCGTCGCTCGTACCTTGGTGGGTCTGTCGGGGCCTTCTCGATCACAACACTGGTTCGCCCACCTCCCATCCTTTTTTCCGAAGATGGGTTCCTTCCTTTGCTCATGCGGTATGTCCCCTCGCTTTCCCTCCGGCGAATGAGCTCTTTCCCCGATTTCTCTTACCCTTGCAACAGGCTCCTCCCCTGTACCGTGATGTCTTCGTACTTTCGTCCGAGTGACCAATGTTGCTATGCCGCCCGGTGTGGGAAATTTGACCATCGAATGGACAGTTGAAGGTACGGCCCGCAACTTTTTTAAACCGATGCGTCCCAGTATGGCATTGTAGGAGGAAGGCGAATCGATTACGGCAAATTCCAAGCTGACCTTTCGGGATAAACCCTGATTCCCGAAACAGACTTCCAGGTCTATCACCCTTCGTGGTTTAATGGGTTTTCCCGTGAATCCCATCAAGATTGTGCTAACCTCCTTCAATCGTGCCCTGACCGCCGGATCCAGACACTCGAATTGGTGCCCGTACATTATTTCCATCGAGGCACCAGGGTCGACGTAGACCTCACATATTTTCCTCCCCCCAGCTTCAACTTCAATTACCAGCGGTTCGTCTGACATCTTCTCCGGAAAAATGGCCGGAAAGCTTATCGGAACGTTCATCCATTCTTCTATCTCTGTTTCTTCCGTTTTCCGAGAGGCCCTAAAGCCTCGGATCATGTTGATTATTTTCCCTTTATTCCCTTGGTTGTTACCTCCTTGGTTAGTTCTCCTTCCTTTCCTGAGGTCTTTCACCAAATGGTCCAGCTTCCCTGTACTCAACGCAGTTCTTAGCTCCTCCCTGAGTTGCCAGTAGTCGTCAGTGAAATGTCCTTTCTCCCCATGATAGTCGCAATACCTGTCCTCACAATCCTTCTGTGGTTTTCCTTTTGTTGGAGGAGGCTGCGGTAACCTCAGCTGGTGCTCTGTTGCCAATATTTCCTTCGGTGTCTTGGTAAGGGTGTCCAAGTCTATCGGCCTCGTATCATTTCGGCAGACATCAGTTCGGCGAGGGTCGGTCCTCCCAGCGTTGCCGTACCTTGGAGCGACATAAGGTGCATAGTAATCGTTCCTTCGTCCTTTAAATCCGACCTTAGGGCTGTTCCGGTGGTAATCTCCAACAGGGGGTTTTGATTGGTAGTCGCCCTTGTTGTAGTACGGGTTAGGCCGAGATTCCATTCTTTCTCCTTTCGGCACTTCTGTTGTCCGGAAGGCCTCCTCGGACCGAACGAAATCATCGATCCTTTCCAACATCTCGTCGACGGTTTTAGGAATCTTATCTGAGAATTTCTTGGCTAACTCCGGGCAGTGGTGGCCATTCAGAA
This sequence comes from Artemisia tridentata subsp. tridentata, assembly GCA_021014915.2. NCBI lineage: Eukaryota > Viridiplantae > Streptophyta > Magnoliopsida > Asterales > Asteraceae > Artemisia > Artemisia tridentata. Next base: position 104,579,133 of record CP139507.1, on the reverse strand, counting down.
ATGATCCGATTTGCATAATTTCTGGGGCGTCCGGGAAGTTGTTGGCCTCGCAAATCCATCTTTCCTTAAAGTCCGGAAGGCTTTCGTTCGCCTTCCGGTGAATTTTATTGATCTCTGTTAGGTCCTTGGTGCTTATTCTTAACATACTAAACCTGTTCAGAAACCTCTTCTGAAGCTCGTCCCAACTATCAATGCTTCCCGTCGGGAGCTTATCAAACCATCCCCTGGCTTTCCCGTCCAGGGTTTGTTGGAACATTCGACACCACACGGGCATGGGCCACTCTTCATGATTTCCTGCTCCGGTGAAACGATTGATGTGGTCATCTGGATCGGTGGTTCCTTGGTACGGTTTCATGTTCGTCGGTATCTTGTGCTTGGGAGATGAGAACTCTATGATTCTTTTCGTGAACGGGCACTTGATCATTTCCTTGAATGGTTTGCTCAAATCATCATCCGCCTTTTTTCCCTTTCCGTAAGGTGACCCTCCAACATCTTCTTCCTCCGAATTTTCATACCCGTCGTCGAGCCTCAGCATTCCGGGGCTCACCAGGTTGCGATTGCCTGGTTGTTTGAACAGCTCTTTCAAGGCCGAAAGATGACCCGTGATTAGGGTTTGGGCATCTGGAGGATCTTGGTCTCCTCCGGATCCTCCGGCTCCCCCCGCATTCCGGACAGGGGTGAAGAGGGGTGTAGTACCCGTCGTCTCGAACGTTCCAAACGTTGGTACAGGACCTGTCATCCCGAACCTCAGGTAGATCGAGCGGAAGGTCCCACGGATGGCGCCAATTTGTTGAAGTAATTTCTTGCAATCACTCCAGACAAATAAAGAGGGCCTTCCGGTTGAACTCAGCTAGGGTTCTTCCGGGAGGCTTGGGTGCTGATCCCTTCGGCTATTGGAGGTCCTCCGGGTATCTGCACACAACAGCACACGTTAGGCACGCCCCGGGGGTTATCCCAGGACCCACCTCCGGTGTGAGAGTAAGTATTTGGTATTCCGAAAGGGCTATCAACTATATTGAGAAGTAAATGCAGGGTATATGTTAGTTGAGAGCAGTAAATGAGCTGAGTATTTATAGTACTCAGCCTCGATACCTGGACTGGCGGTGCCGGATTTTCAGGGAACATGTCCCCGACATAATCCCGTAAATCCTGGGGCGGCGGCGGCGGTGTCTGCAGCTGCCATCTGTCAAAAGGTAAATGCCACCTGTCCTACTATTTACAGTGATACTGGCCGGAAGAGTCGTGTGTCCTCCGGTAGGTCCGGACGGCTATATGTCGTCCGGACGGCCGGTCAAGACAGGCCGTTCGGACACATGCGTCAACATATGTAACGCATGCTGGCTATGATCATGGTGTTATTGAAGCAACGAGACCTTAACTTACAACATCTTATTTAATGAGTCGCTCGGATACCACTAGGATGATGTGTTATTTACATAACGAGACATATAGTTTGTTAACTATACAACAAATACATAAAAAAAATATAATTTTTAAATTATAAAAAATAAGTTGTTAATGCCTGTCAGCATCACTAAATCTTATATACTAAAAGATTGAGTTGTCTTATAAATGTAAAGTGGTCATGATTAATGTGGGAGGCTTCATGTGTAAGTACATTGGTTTAATGTTCATGCTTAAGGGTAAGTACAATATATACATGACTTCTATAATAACCTAAAATCCGTTTCCTAAATCCGTTATAACTTTGACCTTTTGATATGAATATAACCTAAGTTTACGTCATATGTTATAAATGTTAGAATACAAATTTGAGGCCTAGTGAAATCGATACAACTTAAGATACTAAGTGAATGTAACACGTCTACACAAGTCCTATAATGGGTCCGATTTTTTTTTATTATTTGTACACAACTTATATACAAATGAAGATATGAAAATACATTTGAAAATTTTGGAGATGAAATGGTCCCCTTATTCCCCATATAGCTCGGCAAACTCTCCTCTATAATTACTTTTTCTCACAACCGAATATACAGTTCCACTTACACACAAAAACCCTAAAAACCTACAAACTAAGTGACGGCAACCATTTTTTTTTCTCCAAGAAAGAACGAGGCACGAAGGTGACTTGAAGGTGGTGTGATAGCGTATGGGATTAGGGTCGAAGGGTGATAAGTTTGGTCCTTTGGTTCGTGTACCTTTGATCCGTTTCGATATCGTCCCAAGGTATTCGACCTCCTTTGTTTTCATGCATGAACTTTTGACTAACACCTATATGTACACGTACAATCTGAAGTAACTGTGTAAATGAATATGTTAAATAGAATCTGATCTTACTTCGTTAAAATAAGTATGAAATATTATGATATGATGAAACTGGGTACTACACATGTCAAGTTGTTTTTGTTTTTCCCTTTTTGAATTTGTAGTCATGCGCATGCTTATATTTGGTCATCTGATGATACTTTGATCTCTAATGTATACGACTAAGATCTGGTCATAAACCTAAAAGAAATAAAGAAGGGACTTGCATGTGTATATACGTGAGTCAAGTGGTGGTTTTGATGTGATTTCATGTAAAGTTTATGGGGCGTTAACTTGTGTTTGTATACGAATTTCGTGACGAATATAAGGGCTGATCTTGTGTGATTATGTGTGAATTGTGCTCGTTAAGTGACATTTGTGTGTGTGTCTCGCGATATCATGTTGTATCATTAACTTTTGAGTCTTTTTTAATGTCGATCTAACTAAAGGTTTTATGAACCGAATCGGTCTCGTTAATACTTGTTTTGGTCTCGCGAGGATTCGTAATTTAAATCTGGTCTCGCGATACTTTGTTTGTCTCGTTACGTGTTTTGTCTCGGAAAGGGTTATACCGAGATGTAACACCCCCGTTTTCGATATACGCAGCGGAATATAAGTTGGGGTATTACTTCAAGTATCACAGTCATGAAAATAGAAAACGACTCGAAAAGAGACGTTTTAAATAAAATTGTTATCATTCATTTATTTAAATCAGAGTACATAATACAGGTCCCAGCGAGAAGTTTCGAAGTACGTTATAAAAGTTACATTATTCGTTGAATGATAACAAAATGGACACTCTTTTTATAAGAAGAAAGTCCACAGCCACTCCGTGCCAAATCAAGCTTCTAATTACCTGAGATAAAACATGCTACAAAGTTAACACAAATGTTGAGTAAATCCATAGTGTTTAAAGTTATAATCAGTTTGAACACAAGCTAAGTAGAAAGTAAATCAGTAATATTGCAATTCAATATATTGCCCTAAGTCTCATGACACGCAAAACGTTAACAGGTTTATCATCATAGTTATAAGCTAATGATGTATATTACTACATAATTAAATGAAGTAATTTTGCCCCTGAGTAGGAGATTGCCGGTCTCTTTATTGATCTCAAATAAAATGCATTTGGTCACGTTACTGTAACACAAAGGGGCCGTCACACCCAATAGATCTATTCACTATATTCGCGCTCACCCGAAAGTGATTAACGGTCCATGATGGAGGGTATTTTAGGCAACAGGTAACTTAGGCAATATTAATCAGGAAATCATACAGAAAAATACTTGTGTTCGGTTTTGTAGCATGTATCTCCACACAAGTTTGGAAAATGTATAAAAAAGTGGGACTATGAACTCATCTTAGCAGTCTGGATGGAAAACAAAATTAAATAGAGTTGATAAACGTCTCCGGCACGCGACCTGGGTTAGTATGTCAAGTTTCAGTAATCGTATTCCAATATATATATATATAAGTTTTAATATTCGTATCGTAACGTTCTTGGTTGTCGAATAAATGTCAAAATGAGACAACATGAAGTCTCTTCAAAAGTTGGATAAGATTTTATCATATTTTTCATTTTTATGTTTCCGTTTGTTTGTTATTGAGATAAATGTATTTCGTTTATTAGTTTTTATTATAAATATATTCAAAATATATTTCTAATAATAATTATATAATGTTACGCTTTTTACCCTTATAGTTTCATGTATTGACAGTTTATACCCCTGAACTTTCGTAAAATGACAAATTTTACCCCTGAACTTTCATAAAATGATAATTTTTACCCCTGAACTTTCATAAAATGACAATTTTACCCCTCAACTTTGGTGAAATGATAGTTTTTACCCCTGTAGTTTCAAAAATGACAATTTATACCCTCAACTTTAAGTCGTTGGCAAAAATAGTCCCTGTTTTAATAATTTCAAAATATTTACATTTTTGGCCCAATAAAACTCTAACTTTCAAATTTGGCAGGTTTTCCCCTTAAACTCTATGTCGATTTCAGTTTTAGTCCTAGTTATAAAAACAGTTGGAGTTTTGACAGTTTCTACCCTCGAAGCATTTTATTGCTTTCATTCGACATCCTTAGTTCGTTTTTACGCATTTTAAGCTTAGGAAAAAGGCACGATTTGCTACGACTCTTTTATACAAGTTTTGTTAAGTTAGTAAACAACTTATTTACAGCTTATAAGCTCATGATTCGAGCTTATAATGCTCGAATTAATTAAAAAGGGGCGCGCACATCAGTTTGCGATGGACAGTTTTGGGACACGAATAAAAGCTAGGCAAAGCAAGGTTTTTACGACGTTCTTTTTCCTACTATTAGCCAGCTGGGTGGCCTTTAATGTGGCAAAAATTCAGATTTTATAGGGGCTGTTTGGTGGTCGAAACATTTGCCCAAAGTTGGGCGTTTGGGACAGCCTAGCGATAAAGAAAACAAAGAAAATATAAGTTGGTTTTTGGTTTTTAAGCTCATGACCTGATTTTATAAGCATGTTAACAGTATTATTAACATATTTAATCTATCTCTAACATGTTTTATTGATTCCTAGATTAATAATGTGTAAAAAAATAAAATGGGTGTTCTTGGTTGTGCTCGACAAAAAGAAAAAGAAAAGAAAAGTTTAGTTTTTGATCATGTTGCTTACTAGAGATTATTTAGCATCATTTTTAAGAGCATTTAGGATTTATAAAAGGAATGAAAAAGGGTTTGCTATACTTACTTGAATATTTACTCGATTATGGGATATATGTGGCGAATTGATTTGGAAATGGAGTACTAAAGCTTCTCCTCCTTCAAGGCTTCCTAAGATCCTTTCTTTAGCTTATATGATGGTTGTTTGATCAGTAGAATATGTGAGAGTGGTTGTTTTTAGTGTGGATCGAATTATGTAAAGAAAAAGAAAAAGTTATGGGTCGATATATATAGAAAGGAGGGAGTTAGGGTTTTCAATGTTTCTAGTCACCTTGTGGAGTGTGTAGGGAACAAGGTGAGGTGGCTAAGTCAAGTTGGATCCATGTGTAAGGAGGGGAAGGGAAAGGTTATGTGGTTTAACCCTAGCCTTATGTTCTACCTACATTATTTGACCTAAGGTGTACATTCCTAAGACATGATTAGGTGGATGATTTTGGGACTTAGGAGGGGATATATGGTGTAAGACATACTTAGGGGTTAGTGAGAAATTAGTTTAGTTAGGATTTAGCTAGGGATCGAACTAGGTTAGTTCTATGGGAATCGAATGGCTTCATTTGTTGTACATTGGGCTATGGCATGTTGTACTCTAGGGTTTAGGGATGTAACTAGATTAGTTTAGGTATTTGTTGGATAGAAAAACAATTAGGGTTTCCTTATTTATTATACGTGTCGAATTGCATAGAAAAGAAAAAGAAATCATGTTGTGCTTTAAGGAGTTGTACCATGGGCTTAATAGGGTTGTACTAAGATTTAAGAAGTATAGAAAATATATTTTTAGGGTTTGCTTATATTAATTTAAATATATGTTGTTTTAATTAGGTTTAAAAATATATAAATGAGATTTTAAGTTTTTATGCATTGGATGCTTGTACATTAGGTTTAGGGACTTGTACTTATAATTAGTAAGTTTAGAAAATTTATTTTTAAGGTTGGTGCATAAAAGACATGGATATTGTGCTTTAAAATAGGTACATTGAGTTTTATAATGTGATTTATATATATATTATGATTTCATGCATAAATGACGTGTACCTTGGCTTGAAAGACTTGTATACTTATATTTTGTAAAAATCTTATATATATTAATTAGGGTTTGTGATTTTATTACATAAAATCATAGTTTTGTGAGTTTAAGGTTTGTATCGGGAGTTATAGTGAATTTAGGGTTTTTGTGCTTTTAGAAGCTTGTACATTAGCTTGGATGAGTTGTACTTTAGTGTTTTAGGGTTTAGTTATTCATATTCATTGTTATAACAGTTTAGGGTTTCGTAGAAACTCTAATAGGTAAGAAATGTTTAGTTTGTACGTTTGTTAACGAATTAACGTAAAGTGGCAAATGGTATATCGTAGGATTTTTATATAAATGTTTATGTAAAATAAACATTGGGTAAGTTGATGTTGGTTTGCGTGAGAGCACATTTATCGAGGATGTGAGTTACGTCACATTAGATAGTAGTCATGATCAGAAAGAAGAAAAAAAAATTATACGTAGAAAATGGATAAGTATTCTTTATTAGAATGTATAAAATAGTTTATTACAAGGTGGAATTTTTACAGTGGTTACACGAGAGGGGTTCAGGTGTATGATTTTATGTGATCACTTTCATGCTTTGGGATTTAAATCATGCCTCATTAATCTGGTCGTGTATGAGTTTGTGTGGTTTCATGCGTGCCTTCATGAGCACTTTGAGGTTAAAGAAATTGGTGGTTGCATGCATGGGATATATATATATATATATATATATATATATATATATATATATATATATATATATATATATATATATATCAGAATCATGTCTAATTGCTTTTGGCGTGTGTGTTTTTGTAATGTCACGTAAAGGTATTTAGGTATGCATGGTTTTGTGATAATAACGTGTCTCGTGATTCCTTGGTGTGGTGTGTGGGTCTTAGTTCGAATTATGTTTAAAATATATGTGTAATATACTTGCAATCAGGGTTAAAAGAAATAAGTTGTGTGGATTTTGGTTGCCTCGTAGCATGGGTATAATGGGGGCTGGTTTATCATGTGTGTGTGGGCTGTGATGAGTAAAATGAAGCCTAAAAACATGATAGTAAACTGGAATATAAAAGTATAAAGTGTGAGAAATGAACCTGTTGTTATGTTATTCGAATGTAGACATATGCATGCATGTAATCTGTTAAATAATGTGAAAATGAAACCATATGTGTCGACCTAATGTAATCCTAACTAGGCTCTAAAAATCTGTCTTAGATGGTCATCAAATGAAGCGTATAATATGAGACCCTAGGTTGTGTCGATTATGCAAGGGGGTTTGTTTTGGGCTCGCTAACCTTTAAACTAGAATATACGACACATACAAATTAATATAAGTCTAAAACCTAATTTATCACATTGAACCCAAAACTTTAACTAATTATCATTTATAACCCTAAACTACTAATTAGGGGTATTTAACCTAAACATTCTAAATATGGAAAGTTACTAATTCTGGAAACTTACTAATTGTGGAAACTCACTTAATTCGGAAAGTTACAAATTCGGGAAAGTTACTAAATATGGAAAGTTACTAAAATTTGAAAGTTGTCAAGGGGCGTTACACTATAAATAGCAGAAAAACCTAATATGATAATCTGAACAACAATAAGTACTGAATCGGTAATAACTTATGAAATGGTTCTTAAATATTAAGACGATCATTAATTCGTGTAGATTCGTTGAAGAAGGAGTAACTTCTGACACTTGTGTTTTCTGATGAGGTTTCATTCGCGGTTTGAGGTACAGATACTCTACCCTTTCTCAGTAAGGGTGTCTTCTCTCATGACTTTCCGATCCTTGACTTTGATTCGTTGCTTTGCTATGATTATGTTGATATGAGCCTTTGCTATGATTCCCTTGATATGATCCTTTGGCTTGCTATCTATTTGCTATGATATTCATTGCTATGATATGATTAAGTTCTATTTGATACGTTCTGTTTGGATATGATATGATGACCTGATATGATATGATGTGATTTGTTCTGTTCTGTTGCCCGAGCTAACTAGCCATGGAGGTACCATGGACATGTCATTGAGGCACCAATGGCATGACACTTTCTGTGGAGGTGTGATTGATCCACGACGTCCCCTTTTGTTCTGTTATGTTATTTGTGCACATTGGCCATTATGATATGTGTGTATACTTGTCTAGTACAAGGTACATATATGATTTGTTTTGCAGGGGGCGTATGGATGCATCCTATGTATTTATGATATGTTTATGATATGGCTTTGTAGTGATTGGTTTTTGAGTGCCATGCACCCCATTTCACTTTTGAGAGGTCGCTCCTCTATAGTTACTTATGATTTGACAGATATATGATATGATATGATTATGTGGTCTATTCGAGTGTCTCGTTTAGACAGGCTCGTGGCTATCCTATGTGATTCTTTGGTCTATTCGAGTGTCTCATTTAGACGTGTTCGTTGCCTTTCCTGTTTGTATTCTTTGATTCATTATGACTATCTGATTCGTATTATCTTATTTCTCCATTTCACTTGACTTATGATATTTGTTCAGATGATCTTTGATCTCTCATTCTTTTGACAGATGATATTCGTTTCAGCAGAAGCTTGTGTTTCCTTTTCCCTATACTTATATATGTTTGATTATTCGTTTGTTATATATATATATATATATATATATATATATATATATATATATATATATATATATATATATATATATATATATATATATATATATATATATATATATATATATATATATCTGTTCACTGGGCTTTTTAACCTCAGCCGCATTTCTTTTCCTGCGGCAGGTTTTAGGTTGGAACCTGGGTTTGAGTGAAGAGTGCATAGGAGCTCTTAGTGGACTACCTTGACGATAGATCCCCTTTGCAATTGGATTAGACTTTGGAGTTATCCTCCATTTAGCTTTGATTCAGACTTGTATTCTAGTTTGATAGTCATTATTGTTTAGACTTATTATGTCCATTGTTTCATTTTGAACTTTTGTAACCTTAGTATTTATAAAGGTCTTCTGCTTGCGTTTGTTCTGTGGACACCATAATGTGGCATTTTGACCCTTGTCGGGTTGGGGTGTTACAACTTCATCATTATTATGGAATACAAACGATTTCATCATTATTATGGAATACAAATGATACAGATTTGCAGTTTTGGCAATGGAAAGCCTCATAGTTAAGTTCTTATTGCCTGCATTTAGTTCCAACCTTTTATTCGAATGTAATTCATAACTGCACTTAATGCAGTTATTCAACCATATTAAGTGTTTTACTCTTTCAACTTCTTCTTATAAGTATAAATAGCACAATCGCAAGCTCACAGTGGCTCCTTCCACCACCACAGCCAACGAAACCGCTGCCAACATCAACTGTTTTCGCCGCCGACACCACCGAATCTTAATTTAAGAGGTGGTATTTCGAGCTTGGGTGGTTTCGTTGTTGTTTGTGGTTCCGATGCTAACCATGAACCCATTCACTATACTAGACTCAACAACAAACCACTATAACAAATCCCATTGCCACAATCCACAACTACAAATCCATCCCCATCTCATAGTAATCTCATCTCCATAGCTTGATTTAATATCCGAGGAAAAAAAAAAACATAACAAGTTTGTTGAACCTACCAGAGACTTAACACAATCTATTTCTATTTCCATCACAATCATAACCCAACAGTACAAATACATTTATCTTAATCCCATTTACTCACATCTCCTCATAACACACAATTAACTTCAACTATCCTAATACCCATTTCGAACACATCAACCAACCCTAAACGTAAAAAAAATTAAGAACGAAACACGATATCAGTTTTCTCCTTTTATACACAGATTCTTTATAAAACAATAGTATAGGGGAAAATCATCATCGGACTACAAAGAAAGAAAAACATCATGAACAACAATTACCGACATCAAATCGATAACTAACCTACTCCCATCATCTCAGCCAACAACAAATCCAACTCTCATACACCAACCCTCAAGCCTCAAACCAAACGGAAAAGCAAAAAGGATCTCAGATCCGTTAAACTCTTGCATAGATCTTTAAATATCTTAAAAGTTTGATCACAACTCACCATAGATCCCAACTCAGATTCGAAACATAAACAAGAAATCAAGATCTCAGTTATATCTAATGTGTTTGAAGAATAATCATCACAGATCTTTTGAATCTTAACCTCCTATCCGAAACTTAAAGAATGATTTATAACAATGTTGTTATACCCGTTTCTTTCTTTCGATTAATAAAACACAAGAACAAGAATTAAAAGAAAAATAAAAGAACCTACCCGAGACCTTTTAGAATAAGATCTTGAATCCATGAAACAAGTCTCTGTTTGTGTGTGGTTTGGTTTTTGATTTAAAAGATACAAAATAAAGGTTGTATGGCTGAGTTTGGTTTGTGTGTGTAATAAAGAATAAGGGTATGCAACATTTTAAGATAGCATCAACAGTTTGGCTGAGTTTGGTACTTTTATATTTAGGGTTAGGTCATAGTGAATAAGTATAGGTAGTTGCTTTTCTTAGTTTTGGCCGATCTAAAACTTATGTAACGTTTTGGGCTGTAGAAACATGCTTAAGAAAAACCAGAAGCTACAACGCGGCCACGTGGGTATGTGAAGTGTTAGTTTACATCAAAGATAATAAGAACTTATTAGTATATATATTATTTATACAATTTTAATTTTGAGTACATTATGTGGTGCTTATTATATCGTCCTTGACTGTTTTTTTCTTCTTTTTTTTCTTTCTTTCTTTAGGAATAAGGGGTGCCTACAAATTTGTGAAGAAATGCAAGTGTTAATGGGAACAAAAGCAAATTAGCATGACATGCGGAGATTTCATAAAAGACACTTTCTAAATCATTTGGTTTAGTTTTGTGAAGAATAGGCTATGTGGTTAGTTTTATGTCTATTTAAGTTATCACTACAGGTTTAGTTTATAAACCTCGCTTCATGTGTTTCTCATTAGATATTACTCAACAACATAATTCGTGCATCGCACGGGTAGTCAATTACTCAACAACATAATTCGTGCATTCAGACCCGTGCGAATTTATTTTAGATTCATCATCACGGTAACAACTCAACAATTTATTCAAACATTACGCAATCAACAATTAGATGTCAAATCAAAATAATGGCAGATGTTGAGAATCATATACGATATATTAATAGTTATTTTGAATCCGAATTTTCATTAATCGATAGCGTCGTAGGTGGAGGTCCTGTGCAAAACCGTTTATAAGATAACTAACTATGACGTTTAAAAATATATTGTTACGATTAGCTCTAACTTTTATGAGTCTTATAAATGTAAAGTGGTCATGATTAATGCCTCACGAATTGATTGTATCATATGTAGTCTTCCACATTGATTTCTAGGCAACTCAAGCAACTATCTTTTAGTGTAACCATTAATATAAGAAAACCAAAAGATTATAAACCCTTCATCTCTTTGCCTCCCATGAGTTACAACTTACAAGCAAATCATACTAAACCATTATATAAAGAGTTGTGGGAATGTGAATTGGCCATGCTTCCAGACGCTGTAGTGAATCTTGAGGTATAATTGCTCACATCATGAATTTTCCTGTTTTGCATCTGTTAATAATTGGATTACTACAACCATTACAGGACGAAAGATATGCTAAACATATTGGAAAGTCTGCCATTGTTCCAATGACATTTGGTCGTCATGTCCCAATTATTTGATTGTAAAAAAGCGAATTTAACAACTAAAATAAAACCCATGTCCAACACGAGCAAAGTAAGTAAACTACTAAGTTTATCTTAAAGATTGAAGCTTCAAGTCAAGCAAACATTTTCAGTAGTACCTGCAAAACGATACGGAGTACTATTTTAGTCGGCAAATACTTGAAAGTAGATAATGATTAATTATAAAGTAGATAATTCAGCATTGTGAAAGACTCATTAAAAATGGAACAACTCATAAGCAAATTGGATAAGATGAACTTGCATGTTGTATCAGATTTTTGACAAAAGTATGAACTAATAAGAATAGAAACCAAAAATTAGTGCCCAAACAAAATCATACCATCACCAAAACATGAAAGTTTCAACCTGACGAAAATTAGTGTTGAACATTCCAATATGAACCCTTAGATAGAGCCCGCGTGCAACGCACGGGTATGCATGACTATATTTAACAATATTTAGGTTGTTATTTAAATGCTACTTAATAATAATTTACTACGTAATAATTAACGTGTGTGAGATGGCAATAATCTGGATGGAAGGAAACAAACGGCGTTAATGTGGTTGACAATTATAAGCGTGTCCATTGTCCAACGACTTTTCAAATTTCTCATGCTTCACATATACCGTACAATATAATATCTTTGCCTTCATTTTTTTCACAACCAAACATTCAATATTAAGTGCAACAAAATATATATCACATCATTTGATTTGTTTTCAATCACTAATAAGATGGCAGCCGTAGCAGCTGAACCAGAAGTGATGGTGGCTAGTCCTAGTCAAGAACAAATTGCTAACGACGTAGCAACTCATCTCGTTAGTAGTTCATTTTTACTTAGACACTTAGTTATAACCTGTATTATATTAGATACAGTTTTTAAGTTTGTTACTTAGAAATTTTTATGTTATATTAGTTGTCATAGATTAATTGAGAGTGTTAGACACTAGAAATTTGGATTCTTATGATATTAACTTATGAATTGATAATCAGGATAAAAAATCAGTGCCAGATTCTGTTGATGTGAAAGTTTTTCCAAGCATTAGATCAGGAAGTTATGCGGACATTGGGCCTCGAAGATCTATGGAAGATGAACATGTAAGGATAGATGACTTGTCTACACATTTGGGTTCTCTTCCAAAACCAGCTGCCTTTTACGGGGTATGTTTAATTCTATATCCTGCATAGATTTATGTTACACAAAACTTAGAAAAAGGAAGTAACGCAGCAATTGAGCGGGCTTACATAGCAGAAAATCTGCTTATTGCAGTTTATAAAAGCAGATTAGCACTGTTGAGAGTTTGGATGAAAAAAAGTTTTATGTTGTTTAGGTAAGCAGTCTGAGATTGTTTATTTCAATCTATGTAATCTTGGTGAGTTTAGAAGAACTTTACCCCGTTGGGTAAAATAAGTTGTTTTTATATTATTTTGTCTCTGCGTATAACCATAAATTGTTAAGTTGTATAAAGAAACAATCCCGGGCGCCCATTTGTCGGGTCAACATCATTTAGGGTCGTTAACAATTCAGAGTCACAAATTCTCTATGACATATGCTATTTGAAGTTACTAGATCTTGATGGCAGAAATGATATGGTGGTTGATGCAGGTATTTGATGGTCACGGAGGACCTGAAGCCGCAGTCTACATGAAGAATAATGTGAAACGTTTATTTCTTCAGAACCTCCAGATATCTCAGACAGATGAGGTCGAAGATTCTCTCCGCAACGCATTCCTTTCGGCTGATCTTGATTTGGCTGATGATTCCAGCATCAGCCCTTCTACTGGGTCTACTGCAATTACAGCTTTGTTGTTAGGAAGGTATTGATGCATTTTCTTGTTAGAGCTGATTTTCTTATTCTGATTATTTCTTCTTATGTAATTACTTTCAAAATGCAATGGCAAACAGCCCTTAAATATTCTTCCTATACACAGGCTTCTTGTGGTAGCCAATGTAGGAGACTGTCGAGCAGTACTTAGCAGGAACGGAAAAGCAATTAACATGTCACAGGACCACAGACCAACTTATCTTCCCGAAAGAAAACGAGTAGAAGACCTTGGAGCCTTTGTTGACGATGGATATCTTAACGGTGTTCTCTCAGTAACCCGAGCCTTAGGAGACTGGGACATGAAGTTGCCTCGTGGGTCCACGTCACCACTAATAGCAGAGCCAGAAGTTCAACAAACAGTCTTAACAGAAGAAGATGAGTTTCTCATAATTGGGTGTGATGGGATTTGGGATGTGTTGTCAAGTCAACAAGCGGTCAAACTTGTGCGACGTGGCTTACTTTGCCATGATGACCCTGAACGGTGCGCTAAAGCTCTTGTTAAAGAGGCCTTACGTCTCAGCACGTATGATAATCTTACTGTCATAGTTGTTTGTTTTACTTCAATGGAACGTCACAGAGACACGACACAACGCAAGATAAAAGGCTGTAGCATTTCCAGACAGTCATTGTACAGATTCAACTGTTTTAAATAAATAACCGTCTATGATATCATGTTTCTAGAGCTGAGATTATGTTTTTGTACATAGATGAGATGATAAACGATTGTTCATCATTGATTATGTATGTTGTATGTGAGAGATGCAATGGAAAGGGATTTTTGCACAAAGTATCAGCGTATTCACTCATTTTTCCTGTTTTAGTCGTTATATTTAGTGTCGCGTTTCGGCATTTTGTAATCTAAAAAACCCCTAACATTGACTTTTAATAATGATATTTTTTATATAAAAATATTAAATTTACGTTTTAAATGTTAAGTTAAATCTTACAAAACAATTTAAGACTCAGGTTACGATAGATGGTTTTTGTTTTAAACTTGCAAATATTAGGCCAATAAATGGCAGAATTTACAGGATTTGACAAAAAAATAAAAAATAATAGCAACAAATGTGCTCTTATTGTTTACACTGTTATGGAGCAACAACTCTCATACTGTATCTGTCTGGTATGTCCTTGCAAAATTTGCGAACCTTTTCAATCCACGTTCCAGCAAGTTTGCAGTAAAAGGTTGTAACGCCTGCGTGTAGTTGACATCAGAAAAACTTCAGTAGATCGGTTCCAGCACATAATGTGCTCTTCCACAAATATCTCATATAAAACTTAATGCAGTAGAAGAAGTACTTACAGATGCCACAGGGGCCAATAACTGAGGTACTTCATATGAAACAGTAAGCTGTAAAAAGAGGAATAACGTTCATTTAGAAGTTAGAGAAAGAAAGTGACTGAAATGAATTATGGGCACAGGAGACTTACTTCGACTAAACATGACGAGGAACCTTTAGGAAAAAATCGTACAGCTCCTCTGTCAAACAAAAAAAAAAAAAAAAACAAGAATTTTAAATGTCTTATAGTCCAATTACAGTTACATAGCACGTTAAGGGTTACCTGTTGGGAAGACCTTCTAAAGATCTCCAGTGAATTTTTTGATTTGGAGTTGGCTGCATAATTTTAAAACGTGACATCAAAGATATGATAAGAGGAGACACTTTTGAGAGGAAGGGCCGAAGGGGTAGACTGGATTACCTGCATATTACGAGCAAGCCATGAGAACTCAAGATCACGCCCAAATGCTGTATACTTGAGAGTCCACCGTGATAACTCGGGCTTGTCTTCTAATATCTGAAACGAATTGACCACTTACTGAATAGTCCAAATGTTTTACAAGAAATACTCTATACGTCAAGGAAAGTTAACATTTCAAACTTTTACTCCCTATGTCATAAAACTGAGGGTAAACATGACGGATTGTTGTGTACCACCTAATTATGTGCTGTCAAAATTCTAACCCCATTTCAAGTAACCATATGTGACAACTGTAAGTAACGTCATGTATTGAAGATGGTATTATGTTTCTACAAGGACTTATGAGATCATAAAGCTCATCTTACAGTAAGAAATTCAGTTAAGTTTCTGTTTACTTCCATTTTGAGCATTATATTTATTCGCTCATATGAGAAATTAAATGTAAGTTATTCAAAAATACTTACTCTATGCACGTTTTAAATGCATTCTAATGGGACATGTTGGTATTTTCAGTTTCAAGTATGGAACAGTATTTTCCATTTCTGAAAAATACGGTATTAATGATTTACTTCCTGTTTGTACTGTATATTGGAAACTATTATGGGATTACCAAGCTATATAAATACCTTACGAGTATTTGAAAACTTTGATCACACTATGGGTATGCTAACTTTTATGTTTAAAACTCAAGTTGGAAACTTTTACGGGATATAGCTAGATACCTTACGTTTTGAAAATGATATCTTTCCACGATAGCTAAACGTCAAACGAAGCAACAAAGAGATAGAGAAAGTACAATAACTCATCTAACTATGCTATTCATAACGAATTTTCTTAGGCTTTATTTTTTTAATCTTTTTATGAGAGGTAAGGTGATCTAAGAAGCTCTCCATTTACGTTTGTGACATTTGGAGTATGTATAAGGAATTTTGATATCTTATGACACTTCTATGGATAAATACACAGACACAAAAGTACTAACGGCTAAAATTAGAAACCGATTGACAGACATACACTTTGTAGCACATATGGGGTACTGAAAACACACCTTAACAGTTGAAATGAAGGGCATCCAACGAGGAATCGCTTCCCTATCCAGATAACAATTATAGGCTACCGAAGTTGGCACATCAATTTCCATTTTAACCCTGCATAATTCAACAATTAGAATACTCAAATGAAAAGCAGTCTCACAGTCTGTGTTGCAAATCAGGATTTAGCTAAACCAAAAGGAAAATTCTGCATCCAGAGAAATGAGGCGCAACCGAACTCAAACTACAACATAAAATGGGGTATTTGGCATTTTACATTGAAAGTGCTTATCTGATTGTTGTCTTGAAGCCACGACAATCAGTTTCTAGTGTTTGGATATACTGAAACTGATTATGATTTAGCTAATTATTCAATGTTCAAATAATCATTTAGGAGCATCAGCAACAAAACATATTCTTACTATTTGATCATTTTAGTTGTCATTTACATACAAGAGGGTGTTCATGATTGCTAATTATTATACTTTATAGTCCTAGTTTCATACATATAAAGTGTAGATTGGCAGGGACACCTCAACCCTGTGTACCATAATGGTACCCATCAACCCATCAACCCTACCCAGCAAAGGTTTGATGCCTGTGAAATACCTCCACCCAATACCCAACCATGCTGCGGATCGGAATCGAACTCGCGTCCTTTGTTTGGTCAAGACATCACATGGCTGGGCCCAGGCTTCTAAGGCAGCTGGTTGATATCATTAGAGCTTATGGTCCCTAAGTGAGGACTTCCCGGTCGGTCACCCAACCCGGTACTACTCTCACTTGAGCACGCTTAATTGCTTAAGCATCTACCACTAGACCACAAAGCCCGTGTTCATGATTGCTAATTATTATACTTTATAGTTCATAGTTTCATACATATAAAGGGGTGGTTGTGAAAGCTTATTATAACGGCTAATCTGCTTTTTGAGTTTCAATACTAAGTTATGAAGGTATTTGCTTTTTTAAGTAGTAATAAACTCCACAAAAGGTTTAGATCAACAGAGAAACTCTGACCCGTGCACCCATTTTGGGTGCTGACCAACCATTCCCTAAGACTGAGCACCTTTAGTCGTTAGTCACGAGCTGTGATTGAAACCAGAACGTATTTCCACAAAAGCTCTCATTGACTGAATGTTTGCGGTGAGAGAGTGATACCATTGGGGGTTAAATTGACACATACTCAAACAGAATCACAACTTATTAGCAAATGTAAACATTATTCCTATTATTGCCAAATGGCCTAGTGGTTGGTTTTCTCACAAGAGGTTAAGGGTTCAAATATCGCTAGGTGTGTGCATTTAGTTATTAACCCAGCGAGGCCGCGTACATCTAAGTCAAAACTCTTGGGGTAACCTAAAAAGGGAAAAGCACATCCGTTTTATGTTACTTTGAAAACACAATGCCAAACAACCTCCAAGAGATAGCAGAATAATTTTCTACTGTAGAATTTAAGGATTAGAAAACGAACTAATTAAATAGAAGAAAGAAGTACGTGAGGTCCTGCCATTCCATGACAAGGTTGTTAGACCGTCGATGTTTGTATATACTTCTAACGTTGTTGTTAGTCCGATGCTTGATTGACCTAAGTGACTGTCTACCGATGAACGGCGAGCATGAATGGGATGATGGTAGGATGCATTTTGTAGTAGGTGTGCGGCGGGGTTTGACGGTGGTGACGGAGAAGATGGCTGAAGATGAAGACATTTGTACGGAAAAAAACCACCGGAGACTGTTTTGTCTGACTATATTGGCTTGTTGAGTTTATGTGGACAGAGTCTTTGCTTATTGGCTTATGTTGGACCCCACAAGCTTTGGGGGTGTTTCGTTTGATCATATCAGTTACAAGTCAATGACTTTATTATCATGCACTTGTTTGGTTACTGTGGTTTGACGTTTAGAAATTGATTAATAGAAAAATATCTCATCAAAGTTTGCCAAAATGTTCATTTAAGTTACCAAAGTTTAAAATATTATAAATAGGCTATTAAAGTTTGGTCTTCAGTTACATAAGTTACTGAACCTTTTAAATGATGACATGGCTTATTTTTTAAGTACAAAATGGTCCTTGTCGTTAGCCGGGTTTCACGGATTTAGTCCCCAGACCACTATTTCTGTTAGTTTGACCGTTTTTATACGTTTTCGTATGTTTTTACCCCTTTTTATACGTTTTCATATGTTTTCATCCGTTTTCGTATGTTTTTATCTGTTTTTATCCGTTTTTATATGTTTTCATACGTTTTTATCCGTTTTCGTCCGTTTTTATACGTTTTCATATGTTTTTACCCGTTTTAGTCCGTTTTTATACGTTTTCGTTTGTATTTCTTACGTTTTCGCCCGTTTTTCTTATGTTTTCATACGTTTTCGAACGTTTTCGTCCATTTTTTATGTTTTCGTACGTTTTTATCAGTTTTTATACGTTTTCATCCGTTTTCATCCGTTTTTATACGTTTTCATATATTTTTATCTGTTTTCATACGGTTTATCCATTTCTATATGTTTTTATTCGTTTTCATACGTTTTTATACCTTTTCCTACGAATAAAGATAGATGAAAACGTATAAAAATGGATGAAAACTTATGAAAACGTAACAAAACATATGAAAACATAAGAAAACGGGTGAAAACGTATAAAAATGGATGAAAACACATAAAAACGAATAAAAACATATAAGAACGGATAAAAACGTAAAAAAATGAACGAAAACGTATGAAAACATAAGAAAACGGGACGAAAACGTAAGAAAAACTGGCGAAAGTGTATAAAAATGTATAAGAACGGATGAAAGTGAATAAAAACGTATAAAAATGAACGAAAACGATATAAAACGGTTGAAAACGTAAAAAAAACAAACGAAAACGTATGTAAACATAAGAATACGGGCGAAGAAAACGTAAGAAAAAAAGGACAAAAAACGTATACAAATGGATGAAACGGATAAACATATGAAACATATAAAAACGATAAAAACGGGCGACAACGTAAGAAAGCAACGAAAACGTAAAAAAATGAACGAAAACGGATAAAAAAGTATAAAACGGGTAAAAACATATGAAAACGTATGAAAACGGTCAAACTAATAAAAATAGTGGTCTAGGAACTAAATCCGTGAAACCCGGCTAACGACAAGGACCGTTTTGTACTTAAAAAATAAGACATGTCATCATTTAAAAGGTTCAGTAACTTATGTAATCGGAGACCAAACTTTTATAATATATTTGTAACGTTTTAAACTTTAATAGCTTGGTGAACATTTTGACAAACTTTGGTAACATATTTGTCTATTAACCTTTTAGAAATAAATCTCTAAAACTAGATGTATCACTTTTTTATTAACGTTTTTTCACTGACTGAATCATGTTAAGAGTTTGAACCAAAAACGTGCATTGACCAACAAATATCGGCCTTTATGGAAGAGGGGGATCGGTTTGTGGTATTAGGGTGGGCTTGAGATTGCTTGGCTTGCAAGCTAAGCTATCCCAACACTTATATAATGAATGCTTGATTCATTAAATCTCTACACATTATTAATAAAACCTAAGGGCCCGTTTGTTTTGAGGGGTTGAGCCCAAAAAATTGGTTTTTGAGTCTAATACTTTGTTTGGTATGTGCTCACGGGTTTTTAAAATAAGACTCAAAGCCTTAAATTGCGGATCTACAAATCCTGGACATAAACTTGGTATTTCTGAAAAGCTATGCTTGGTGGCGCACTAGCTTACTCACATCTTTGTTTAAAGTATCTATATTTCAATTAAATATGTACGACATGTTGGGATTTAAAGCTTCCAAGGTGTTAATACTGCTCATATAATTACAACTGCTCAGGGATTATAAGAAAAATATTACAAGTCATTACTGCTGCTAGTTATGATGGTTAATGCTGCTTATGGAAGTTAAGATTGCTAGAATATATTAAGACTGTTGACAGACTTCAAGGAAAAATACTCTAAGTAGTTAATGCTGCTAGAAGGAAACTTAGTACTGCTAGTACTAAGTTAATGCTACTAGAGATTTAATGCTGCTAGAACAAAGAGTTAGTGCTGCTGATGCATTATTAGTGTTGCTAGAGTATTAGAGTTGGTTATTATGTATACTATGTCTAGATAAGTATAGAAAAGATTCTATAAAGATTTATCTTGTATAGAAAGTCATTGTAAGCCGACTAGGACTCCTTAGTCTATAAAAGGAGGTCCTAGGGCATAGAGATAGATACTGAAAACGATTGATAGAGATATACACGATTCTTTATAGAACTTCAAGGTTGTAAACCCTAATACTTTTAAGTATTCGTATTATATCAATAATATTGAAGTGTTTAGTTTGATATTCTTGTGTTATTGTTTACTGTTTTATTCAATATAAAGTTCTTCTTAAGATCAAATACAAGATTTCGCGTTGTGTTTGATATACTTCAAGACAGTTTCTATACTTAGTTGTTTTAGATTTATCTAAAATAACTAACCCTTACAAGCTAAGGAATTCGATCAAGTGCATAACTGGGATCAACAAGTGGTATCAGAGCCTGTGATCTAGAAGCTGTGATCAAGAAGAACCTGTTTACACTCAAGACTGTTATGATCTTACTGAAGACATGGAGTCAGAATCTACACACATGATTACTGCATCAAAGGTGCCAATACTCAAGTCTGGAGAGTATGAGCTATGGAGAATGAGAATAGAGCAGTATATTCAGATGGTTGATTACTCTATGTGGGAAGTAATAGAGACTGACAATACTTTACCTAAAACAAAAATTTCTGATGATGGTGTTGTCACTATCTTTCCTATTAAAACTGTTGAAGACAAGGCACAAAGAAGACTGGAAGTTAACGCAAGAAGCACTCTCATGATAGGCATTCCTAATGACCATCAGTTGACTTTCAATCACATAAAGGATGCTAAATTGTTGTTAGAAGCAATTGAGAAAAGGTTTGGAGGGAATGCTGCTACTAAGAAGACCAGGAAGAACCTTTTGAAGTAACAATATGAGAATTTTGCTGCTCCTAGTTCTGAGAATCTTGATCAGACCTTTGACAGACTTCGGAAACTTATTAGTCAACTAGCACTTGTGGAAGTAACAATTCTTCAAGAAGATATAAATCAAAAGTTTCTAAGAAGCTTGTCACCAGAATGGAACACACATACTGTGGTGTGGAGAAACAAGGTTGATCTTGATACAATGAGTTTAGATGATCTGTATAACAATCTAAAAGTGTATGAACCTGAAGTCAAAGGGTCATCTAGCTCATCCTCAAGCTCACATGTAACCACTGGTAAAAATATGACTTTGCAATAAAACTATACTTATCCTTTTTCCACGTAGAAATTTTATTTATTTATTTCCTGATTATAACTATTATCTTATGTGACGTAGATCACATCCTCGATAAACGTGCTCGCAACCCAACCTTAACTGATTTAGTATTTAAACATCTTTGAACTAAAACTTTATGAGATTCCATTTACCACTTTACGTTATTTCGTTAACTTACGATTAAAACTAAACGTTTCTTATTTAATACGAGTTTTATGAAACCCTAAACTACCATAGCAACATATAAAAATAACGAAACCCTAAAAATACTAAAATATAAATTATCTGAGTAATGTACAAGTCACTAAAGCACAAAAACCCTAATTCCACTATAACTCCCGATAAAACCCTAATTTCTCAAAACTATTATTATATGTAATAAATTCACAAACCCTAATTAATATTTTTACAAAATATATATGTACAAGTCTTCTAAACCAAGGTACAAGTCTTTAATGCATAAAAACTAATTATTTATAAAAACCTTATATAAATCTTAATAATAATTATTTTAAAAGGCATAAATTGTAATAATTTCACATAATAATTTTTAAAATAAGTTTATTAATTTATAAAATGAATGTACAAACCCTCAAACCTATAGTACAACCCTTTAATGCATAAAAACTTAAAAACCTATTTAATTACCTTAAAACTCTAATAAAAATTATATAACTTAAAGAATTAATAAAAATATTTTTCTATATTTTTAAACCCCAAGTACAACACAACAAAGCCCATTGTACAACATCATAAAGCACAATGTCATTTTCTCTTCATATATATAGAATTCGATTATATCTATAAATAAACATAAACCCTAAAATTAACCTCTAATTTAAAACTAATTACCATAAACCCTAAACTAACTAGTTACCATCTCAAACCCTAGAGTACCACATGACCAAGCTTAATGTACAACCAAATAAAGCCCATTCGAACCAAACACTCCCATTTCTCTTATGCCTAGTTCGAACACAACAAGAAACCAACCAAACCCTTACCTTTCAAACCCTAGAACACTACATATGTCAAACCCAAATATCTCCACATCCCTCCTCTTCTAGAAACATAGATACTTGTATGGAGGGGGGATTTCCACATCACCTCCTTCCCCCTCCAACCACATGGCGCCACCAAGAAGGAGACACACCTTCTTGTCTCCTCAACACCCTCCAAAGAAGCCCTAGAAGACTTTAGAAAACCCTAATTACTTCTTTCTATAAATACTTGATCATCACTCTCCTTTCTTCTCACAAAACCACTCGACACATTCACCACAGCCTACATACACCAACATTTTTGATCTTACAGCCTTTATATAAGTCTTAAAGTACTCTAGGAAGCAAAGAAAGAAGGAAGGAACTCTTATGATTCATTTCCAAAGCCTATACGCCCAAACCTTGCCCTATTCGAACATATAAGTTAGGTAAGTTCTAAACCTTTTTCATTATCTTACATAGGTTCTAAATACTCTTAAATTATTACCTTAATGATCTCTAATAATGATCTAATACAAAAACTAGAAAAATCCTTTCTTTTCTTTTCTTCTTGTTTTTGGTTCGAACAAACAAACACCCTATATTATTTTTCTTTAATAATTTTTAAAACAATAGGCTATAGGACACTTACATATTGTTAAAGAGAATATTTTTAGGAAAACGTAGCAATTTGAATCATCAAAAATGAATAAACGAGTCAAAAGATATGACGATTTGAAGTTATATATAAAATCTGAAATTGCATACTGTTACAGAAACGAAAGTCACGCAAAACGAGGCCTTTCTGGTCCGTTTCGTCGAAAAGTTAAAACACGAAAGTTGTCCGGAACGACGTTTTCTTCAAAAACTCTTTAGACCTCGAGTCATCAAAACGCATAATAGATGTTGTTTTTATTCAATTTCTTAACAGCACATATATAAAAACGCCCAACTTAGGACCTTTGTTTCGACCCTCTAGAGACGTCTAAAAATTCTAATCTTTTGCAAATATATAAACCACTTAGTTGTCTAACCGTAGGAAAAAGAACGGAGTCATTTAGTTAAGTATTCACTGAGATTCGACCCCTTTTTGTTGTGTGTTTTCTGCCTCGACTGAACAAACCAAACGCACCTTAATTAATTTGTTTCTAGCTCGTGAGCTCGAATCACGAGCTGATACTTTGTCAAAATTTAGTTTATAAACTGATAATAAAGTATACGAAAGAGTCGTAAAAAGTTTTGCCATTTTTCTAAAGATATAGCGCGTTTTTATAAAATAGGGACGTCGTGTGTAACGCGACGGGAGTCTCAAAGGTAATTTTTGCCAAAACTCAAACCAAAATTATAAAAAGGACTTGATATGCAGTCGATATAAACCCTAGGGGTAAAAAGTTTGATTTTTGAAACTATAGGGGTAAAAATTGTCATTTGACCAAAGTTAAGGGGTAAAAATTGTAATTTTGTGAAAGTTGAGGGGTAAAACTTATCATTTTACAAAAGTTCAAGGGTAAAAGTTGTCAACATATGAAACTAGAAGGTCTAAAGTGTAACTTTTTCTAAAATAATAATTATTATTAAATAATAATAATAATAATAATAATAATAATAATAATAATAATAATAATTATTATTATTATTATTATTATTATTATTATTATTATTAAAAATTAAACCAAAATACGTTTTCCTCGATAACGAACAAACGAAGTAATTATTTAACGAACAAACAGAACAAAAACCTACAAATAAGAAATAAGATAAAATCTTATAACTTTTGGAGAGACTTCATGTTGTCTCAAAATTAACATTTACCGAAAACGTTACGAAACGAATAATAAAAACTTATATATTTAGAAACGGTTACTGAAAACTTGACATACCAACTCAGGTTGCGAGCCGGAGACGTTTATCAACTTTGTATAACTTTGTTTTCCATCCAGACTGTCCAGGTGAGTTCATAGTCCCACTTTTTATATACGTTTTTCTAAACTTGTGGGGAGATACATGCTATTAAACCGAACACAAGTATTTTCCTGTATGCTTTCCTGATTTATATTGCATAAGTTTAACTGTTGCCTATTTAAAGACCCTTTATCATGAACCATTAATCACTTTCGGGTGAGCGCGAATATAATGAATAGATCTATTGGATTGACAATCCCTTTGTGTTGCTGGATAGGTGACCCAATGCATTTTATTTGAAAACGTTTAATAAAGAGTTTCAGGCAGACTCCTACTCGGGGCATAATCGTTATTTATCGTGTTAACGTTTGAGTTCATGAGACTTAGAGCAATATATAACGAACTGCAATATTACTGATTTACGTTCTACTTAGCTTGTGTTCAAACTGTTTTAACTTTAAACGCTATGGATTCACTCAACCTTTGTGTTGACTTTTTAAGCATGTTTATCTCAGGTAACTGGAAGTACGATTTGGCACGGAGTGGCATGGACTTTCTTTTATAAAAAGAGTGTCTATTTGTTATCATTCAGCTAAAAATGTAACTTTTATAACGTATTTCAAAACCTCCCATTGGGACCTCTATAATGTAACTCTGATATAGATAAATGAATGATAACAATTTTATTTAAAACGTCTCTTTTCGAGTCGTTTTCTATTCTCATGACTGTGAACCTTGAAGTAGCACCCCGAACTTATATTCCGCTGCGTATATCCAAAATGGGGGTGTTACATCACAGAACCTAGCTTTTGTGTCCTCCTCCAATAACAGTTCTGGCAGTACTGATGAAGCAGTTAATACTGCACATGGAGTTAGTACTACTGGCACACAAGTTAATGCTGCTGAGTCTACAACCCTTGATAACTTGAGTGATGTTGTTATCTATGCTTTCTTAGATGGTCAATCTACTAGTCCTCAGATTATGCATGAGGATTTAGAACAGATTCATCCAAATGATCTTGAAGAGATGGACTTGAAGTGGCAGATGACAATGTTGACAATGAGGGCAAGGAGATTTTTGAAGAAGACTGGAAGAAACCTCAAGGTCAATGGGCAGGATACCATGGGTTTTGATAAATCCAAGATTGAATGTTATAATTGTCACAGGAAGGGACACTTTGCAAGGGAATGTGTAACAATTCGCATTTTCGGGTTACTATTCACTTTTACTATTCATTCCTGAAATTTTTATTTCATATTCTCGTAAGTTAAACTATTTTAATGATAATCCGAGATTTTGACACTCGTCGGATCATTTCTGCAAGAATCACGAAACCGTGTCCGAGATTTACTTTAAGGTTTAAACATCATTTAGGCATCCCGATATGTCCACACAACATTACCAACAAGAGAAATATATGTTTTCCACCTTCCGTGAGATTTTCAAGAATTTTGGAATTTTAGGATACCCGGTTTTAAGTTTCGTGACTTTACGACTTACAGTTAGCAATTAACGGGACCGAAACCCACTCCGTAAATCAAGATAAATATCCAACCTAAAATATCTAGATATTTTCTCAAAAATATCTAGATATTTTGAAAATCTATTGAAATTACCATTTTACCCTTTGTCCTTTATTTACCAAAATGCCATTCTATGTATTTACAAGAATGCCATTCTAGCCTAAATTTTTCCCTATAAATAGAAGGCTTAAGCCTTCATAATTTATCGCACCACCCTCTTTTTATCTCTAAAGTCCTTAAACCCAAGTCTATTCTTAGCTATTTTAGCAAGTATCTTTCAAGAATGTGCAAGCATTCTTGAGCAAAAGCTAGAGTTTGATCTACTTTGCTCTGAGTTTTCAAGAAAGGGGTCGTTATAATCTTCAAATAACTTCATGTCCCCAAAAAGACTTTGTTATTATCTTATTTTAGTTTCGGGTACTACAACACTAGGGAACTTCATGTGAGGGGTTTCATTTGGGTAAACGGATCGACGAGTTGCTGGATTTACGAATTAAAGTGTCCTAGCTCCTCGAACGTTTACTACATGACCTCTGAATTATGATGGCCCGAACGGTAGTTACGCGTAGAGACTTCCTGGCTTAAATCCATCAATCCCGTTATACGTTGTGATATCATTAGTTCAAGGTGAGTTCTTAGCCCCTACTTTTATACTCGTTTTAACTCATTTACATATTTTACTCATTTATCAAAATACATGACTTACATTTACATCACTACTTACATGAATACGTGATTTACATTTACATTTTCTACTTGTGTGAATACATGAATGCATTATTCTTGATTGCATTATTCAACATAGTGGCTCCAAATTAAGTTGTTGGATGACCATTACATTAGTGGCTCCAAATTAAGTTGTTGGAAGGCCATTAATCTTTGGGTAGAGGCTCCCAGTATGTGCAATATAGTGGCTCCAAATTAAGTTGTTGGATGACCATTAAATTAGTGGCTCCAAATTAAGTTGTTGGAAGGCTATTAATTTAGATACACATTTATACTTTTAACTACTATGATGCATGCATACATGATTAATCATACTATACTATTAGCAGTGGGTTGTAAACACACAGGTTGCAAGTCTTGTATGGGCGGAATTTGTAACTGAGTGGATTTACAATGCCTTTGCTGTGTGAACATTCTTTAAAGGGTTTTCAACTGCTTTAAAACAAACTCTATGAACTCACCAACCATTGTGTTGACACTTTAGCATGTTTATCTCAGGTTAGTAAGGCGATAGCAGGTGCATGGAATGTAGAGTCGCACGACATGTTTTGAAGACTTTATACATTCGTATTTACCATTCGATAGTACATTTTGTAAACATTTATATATTATACTTTGGGACCTCATTGTTTGTAACTCTGATTTCATTAATCGAATGGTAACTTTTCAAAACGTCTCATTTAGAGGTCGTTTTCTATAACTTGTACTTTGTATTATGAAGTAGCACCCCAGTGACACAATCTTCCGCTGCGATATTTTGGGGGTGTTACAGATTGGTATCAGAGACTTGGTTATAGAGAACTAGGTTGCATTTGAGAACCTAGACTATAACTGCTTTATACGTTGAGACCTTCCTCTCTATCGCCTTGCACAGTTTAGACTTTTTCGTAATTTTAGCACCTAAGGGAGATTTCTATGAACTGACTGAAACACCGAACATCATATGAGTCAATTAGTCCAAAGCATTGCATTGTTACTCCTGAATTAAACATAGCCTGATCACCTATGTCTAATTAAGGAAGAATCATGCAATGGAGGGAGTAGTAGTCTCATATGTGTAAGCAATTCCATAATCGAGCCGAATTTTCAAAAGACCTCCTTCAAACCACTTGTTTCCCAGCTTGATCTAAGTGACAGTTCTTGTTTGATGAGTTGCGAAGATCAAGCTAGAATCAAGTTGTTACTCAAACCGATTTAACCTAATCCCATGACAGTTCTTGTCTGATGAGTTATGAGATTAAGTAAAAATCGGTTACCTAAAGGTCTTTTGAGGGTTATGCTCGAGAATGGGAAAGTTTGCCTCATTAAACCTAGCCACAAGAGAGCACGTATTTAGAACGGGCAATAGTCACGATAGTCACGAGAACGTACCTAGTTGGATAAGGAACCCAGATACATAAGCTTTGACGTAATTACTTAGACTATCACGCCTTTTTCTAGACACACTGTTAGCAGTTAACATTCACAGAACTTCGGGACGAAGTTCCCTTAAGGGGTAGAGACTGTAACAATTCGCATTTTTGGGTTACTATTCACTTTTACTATTCATTTTCACTATTCATTCCCGAAATTTTTATTTCATATTCTCGTAAGTTAAACTATTTTAATGATAATCCGAGATTTTGACACTCGTCGGATCATTTCTGCAAGAATCACGAAACCGTGTCCGAGATTTACTTTAAGGTTTAAACATCATTTAGGCATCCCGATATGTCCACACAACATTACCAACAAGAGAAATATATGTTTTCCACCTTCCGTGAGATTTTCAAGAATTTTGGAATTTTAGGATACCCGGTTTTAAGTTTCGTGACTTTACGACTTACAGTTAGCAATTAACGGGACCAAAACCCACTCCGTAAGTCAAGATAAATATCCAACCTAAAATATCTAGATATTTGAGCAAAAATATCTAGATATTTTGAAAATCTATTAAAATTACCATTTTACCCTTGTCCTTTATTTACCAAAATGCCATTCTATGTATTTACAAGAATGCCATTCTAGCCTAAATTTTTCCCTATAAATAGAAGGCTTAAGCCTTCATAATTTCTCGCACCACCCTCTCTTTATCTCTAAAGTCCTTAAACCCAAGGCGATTCTTAGCTATTTTAGCAAGTATCTTTCAAGAATGTGCAAGCATTCTTGAGCAAAAGCTAGAGTTTGATCTACTTTGCTCTGAGTTTTCAAGAAAGGCGTCATTATAATCTTCAAATAACTTCAAGTCTCCAAAAAGACTTTGTTATTATCTTATTTTAGTTTCGGGTACTACAACACTAGGGAACTTCATGTGAGGGGTTTCATTTGGGTAAACGGATCGACGAGTTGCTGGATTTACGAATTAAAGTGTCCTAGCTCCTCGAACGTTTACTACATGACCTCTGAATTATGATGGCCCGAACGGTAGTTACGCGTAGAGACTTCCTGGCTTAAATCCATCAATCCCGTTATACATTGTGATATCATTAGTTCAAGGTGAGTTCTTAGCCCCTACTTTTATACTCGTTTTAACTCTTTGGGGGAGATACATGCTTAACTACTTTCAATTACTTTTACAAGTATTCCAAACATTTACATATTACTGTGAGTTCTTAGCCCCTACTTTTATACTCGTTTTAACTCTTTGGGGGAGATACATGCTTAAATACTTGTTCTTATTTTCATACATGCTTAAATACTTGTTCTTATTTTCACAAGTAAACTAAACTCTTATACTTTACCGTGAGTCATAGCCCCTACTCTTTTAATACATGTTTTATACTTTTGGGGGAGATACATGCTCAAACTATACTTTTACAAATACATGTTTAACTTTATGATACAGTTAGTCAATGATTCAAATCTATGTGATACTTTTATTCTTTTATGCTATTTATATGTGACGTCTTATTATGTGATACACTGTTATGTGTAAATCTATTAATGTGGATTGGAATTATCAAATACATGATTTATGCAATTACTTAAATGTTTATACTTTTATACGATACGCTTTCATACTTGTCTTTGGGAAGTAGGCACCCAGTAATCTTTGGGAAGTAGGCACAAAGTAATCTTTGAGAAATGGCACCCAGTAATCTTTGGGAAATGGCACCCAGTATTCTTTGGGAAATGGCACCCAGTAATCTCATGATGCATTGATATGCAAGACATCTACCCTAGACATACTATGTTAGCAGTGGGTTGTAAACACACAGGTTGCAAGTCTTGTATGGACGGGGCTTGGAACTGAGTGGATTTACAAGGCCTTTGCTGTGAAATCGTTATTAAAATATACTTGATAGACATACTATGTTAGCAGTGGATTGTAAAAACACAGGTTGCAAGTCTTGTATGGGCGGGGCTTGGAACTGAGTGGATTTACAAGGCCTTTGCTGGGAAATCTTTATTCAAATACTTTACTTTTAAACTAAACTCTATGAACTCACCAACCATTGTGTTGACACTTTAGCATGTTTATCTCAGGTTAGTAAGGCGATAGCAGGTGCATGGAATGTAGAGTCGCACGACATGTTTTGAAGACTTTATACATTCGTATTTACCATTCGATAGTACATTTTGTAAACATTTATATATTATACTTTGGGACCTCATTGTTTGTAACTCTGATTTCATTAATCGAATGATAACTTTTCAAAACGTCTCATTTAGAGGTCGTTTTCTATAACTTGTACTTTGTATTATGAAGTAGCACCCCAGTGACACAATCTTCCGCTGCGATATTTTGGGGGTGTTACAGAATGCATGGCACCAAGGAGCCAAGAGTACAAGAATGGAGAGAGCTCAAGGAAAGTTGTGTCTGAGGAACCTAAGACTTCTACAGCTTTGGTGTCTTGTGATGGTTTAGGAGGATATGACTGGAGTGATCAAGCAGCTGAAAGACCAAACTTTGCTCTTATGGCTTACTCTTCTTCATTAAGTTCTGATTCTGAGGTATCTAATGATTCTGGTTGTTCTTATAAATCTTGTTTAGATACTATTAAGGAACTTAAGGCTAGGAATGAAAAACTAATAGAAGATGTAAAGAAGTTTAAGTTAGATAATCTAGGCTATAAAGTAAGCTTACAATCTGTTGAACAAAGACTTGAATTCTTTAAACAGAATGAGTCAGAGTATGTTGAGAAGGTTAATGTTCTAGAAAGTAAGCTTTATGTTAAAGAGAATGTCATTAATGAACTTACTAAAAGGTTAGAAAAGGCTCAAAAAGAAAAAGATGCAGCTTATCAGGAAAAAGAAAAAACATCAAGTTAAAGTAAATAAGCTTGAATTTGCATCTGAAAGTGTAAATAAGACAATTGAGTGTCAACTTATGAGGAGAGGTAGTGGTATAGGTTATAATGAAGTTCCTCCTTCAATAACAGGAAAGTATGTACCTCCTATATCTGAATTGTCTTGTTTAGTTGAGTCTAATGCTAAGCCTTTAGGAGAGAATAATAAGTCTAATGAGGAGAAACCTAAGGTTGAAAAGACTTATACTGATGCACCTATCATTGAAGATTGGGTGTCTGATGATGATGTGGAACAAGTGGAGTCTACACCCAAGGTTGAAGGGAACACAGTTAAGCCTAGTGTTGAACAGATTAAGTTTGTCAAACCTAGGTTTGGTGATAAGGTGTCTAGGAAAATTGTTGAATACACTGAGCAACCTAGGGAGTACACTAACAGGCCTAGAGGTAACCAGATAAATTGGAATAACATGATGTCACAAAGATTAGGGAGTGGCTTTGTGATGTTTAACAAGGCTTGTTATCACTGTGGTAGTTTTGAGCATTTACAGAAAAATTGATTTTACTATCAAAAGCCTGTTTGGTACTATGCTAGGAGGGTGAATCATCAAAGTTTTTCTAAAAATACTCACCCACATACTAAAAGAAATATAGTTCCAAAGGCAGTGCAAATGAGATCTGGTTTAGTATCAGTTAAAACTGCCAAGCAACATATTTCTAAACCAACAGTATTAACTAATACTGCTAGATCAGTTAGTACTGCTTCCAACTACCAGAACAGTGAATGGTGCTAAACAATTGTCAAAGTTTTCAAATAAAGCACATTAAACTGTAAAAAGGCCCATTCAAAAGAATACATCAATTAGTGCTGCTAAGGCAAAAGCAGTAGTTTCTAATGCTAAGCCAAAAGCAATAACTGATACTGTTTTGGGAAATTATTTTTATGCTGTTAAGGCCTCAGCTTGTTGGGTCTGAAAACCAAAAGTTAAAGTTTTAGATCATGTTTCCAGACACAGCAGTGCATCCATAGTTTTAAAGAGGTATGATTATGTTGATGCACAAGGCATATCCAAGTCAGTAATGGCTTGGGTCCCCAAAATGAACTGATTTTCTTACTTTATGTGCAGGGCAATCCACAGGTGGAATTAGAGGATAAAGGAGTATTTGACAGTGGATGCTCAAGGCACATGACTGGAAACATGTCCTATCTCACAGAGTTTGAAGCATTTGATGGAGGATATGTTGCTTTTGGGAGTAATCCCAAAGGAGGGAAAATCACAGGCAAAGGTACAATAAAAACTGGTAAATTAGATTTTGATAATGTGTACTTTGTAAAAGAGCTTAACTTTAATCTCTTTAGTATCTTACAAATGTGTGACAAAAAGAACAGTGTTCTTTTTACTGATAATGAATATTTTGTCTTATCTCCTAACTTTAAGTTGGTTGATGAAAGTCATGTTTTGCTTAAAGTTCCTAGAACAGACAACATATATAGTGTTGATTTAAAGAATATGGTTCCCAAAGGAGGTTTGACTTGTCTCTTTGCAAAGGCCACATCTGATGAATCTAAGCTTTGGCATAGAAGGCTTGGACATTTAAATTTCAAAACAATTAATAAATTGGTTAAGGGAAACCTTGTAAGAGGGTTGCCTTCAAAAGTTTTTGAAAATACTGAAATCTGTGTTGCTTGTCAGAAGGGAAAACAACACAGAGCTTCTTGTAAGACCAAAGTAGTGAACTCTATAAGTCAGCCTTTACATATGTTGCACATGGATTTATTTGGACCAACATTTGTGAAAAGTTTAATGAAAAAGATGTTTTGCCTAGTTGTCACAGATGATTATAGTAGGTTTACTTGGGTTTTCTTTTTAGCAACTAAGGATGAAACCAGTAGCATTCTTAAGGCTTTCATAACCAAGATAGAAAACCTAGTTAATCATAAGGTTAAAGTGATAAGATGTGACAATGGAATTGTATTGAGAGACAGTATAGTGTAGCTAGAACTCCTCAACAAAATGGTGTTGCTGAGAGGAGGAATAGGACACTTATTGAGGCTGCTAGAACAATGTTAGCTGATTCTAAATTACCTACTACTTTTTGGGCTGAAGCAGTTAATACTGCTTGCTATGTGCAGAATAGAAGTAAAGTAGTTAAGCCTCACAACAAGACCCCTTATGAACTTTTACATGGTAGAAAACCATTGCTAGATTTCTTAAGACCATTTGGGTGTCCTGTTACTATCTTGAATACCATAGATCACTTAGGCAAGTTTGATGGCAAGGCTGATGAAGGTTTCTTTGTTGGATGGTCAATGAAAAGCAAAGCTTTTAGAGTGTTCAACAGTAGGACCAGGAAAGTAGAAGAGAACTTGCATGTTAGGTTTAGTGAGAGTACACCTAATGTTGCAGGGAGTGGACCAAACTGGCTGTTTGATATTGATTCACTAACCAAGACTATGAATTATGAGCCAGTTGTTGCAGGTACACAATCTAATGAGTATGCAGGTACAAAAGAAGGTAATGATGCAGGTCAAGCTGGTAAGGAAACAAGACCTGACAAAGGTTACATTTTGCTGCCTATTTGGACTGCTGATCCACCTTTCTCAACCCAAGAGTCAAAGAGTTCACAAGAAGATGATCTTGATGAAGATCAAAAAGATGATAAAGAAGATGTTGTAAAATCTTCTGATAATGATTTAGTGGTTAATGAAGAAAAGCAGATTGATGAACAAGAAAAGGGTGATGTGTCAGATAATATTGCCAATGAAGAAATTAACACTAGCAGTACTAACTCTGTTAATACTGCTAAGCCAAGTGTTAATGTTGCTGACAAGGAAGGCATATCATTTGATGATGATGACGATCCAGATGATCCAAACATGCCTCCATTATAAGAAATATATCCTGATACTGATGATGATGTACTTGGTGTAGAGGCTGACATAACCAATATGGAAGATGAAGTTCCTGTCAGTCCTATTCCAACTACCAGAATTCACAAGAATCATCCTAAGGAACAAATCATTGGAGAGCCACAATCTGCTGTTCAAACAAGAAACATGACAAAAGGTTTGAAGGAACAAGGTTTCTTTGCAAGATCCCTTCATCAAAGAAACAGTCACAAAGACCTTCAAAACTGTTTGTTTGCTTGTTTTCTATCACAAATAGAACCCAAGAATGCACATAAAGCATTACAGGATCCAAGCTGGGTGGAGGCTATGCAAGAAGACCTTCTACAATTCAAGCTTCAAGAAGTTTGGACTCTGGTAGATTTGCCTAATGGGAAGAGGGCAATTGGTACTAAGTGGGTTTTCAGATGAAAAAAGGATGAAAGAGGCACTGTGATTAAAAACAAGGTAAGGTTAGTAGCTCAGGGATACACTCAAGAAGAAGGTATTGATTATGATGAAGTATTTGCTCCAGTTGCAAGAATTGAAGCTATAAGGTTATTCTTGGCTTATGCTTCATACAAAGACTTTGTAGTGTATCAAATGGATGTGAAAAGTTGTAACACCCCCAAAATATCACAGCGGAATGATAGTGTCAATGAGGTGCTACTTTTTAATATAAAGCAAAAGGTATAGAAAACATCCTCTAAATGAGACGTTTTGAAAAGTTACCATTCGAATTATTTAAATCAGAGTTATTACAAGAGGTCCCAAAGTATATGACTACGTAAATGTTTTCATAATGTATCGAATGGTAAAGGATAAAAGCATAAGTCTCCAAAGCATGCAAATGACTCTATGATCCAAGCATCCGCTATCGCCTTACTAACCTGAGATAAACATGCTAAAAAGTGTCAACACAAAGGTTGGTGAGTTCATAGAGTTTAGTTAAATTATAAAGCCTTTAAATAATGTTCCCACAACAAAGGTATTATAAATCCACTCAGTTCCAAGTCCCGCCCATACAAAACTTGCAACCTGTGTGTTTACAACCCACTGGTAAAGTATAGTATGAGTAGGACATATGTGTATACGATATATGTGAGTACTTAATGTAATGAATAATAGCCAACTGAACCTCATGACAAGTTTAAGTAAGTTTACACGAGAATACTGGATTATATTCACCCAAGGCCATGAATCTAGGACCAAGGGTGGGGGCGTCAGCCCGATAGTACTATCAATACCTCTCCAACGGCTCCATCCAAGAGTTAAAGAGTTGCTAAAGAATATAGCGTATAAGAATAAGTGTAGCACATTAAGGCACATATCGTAACTACACTTCATGTCCAAAAGTATAAAAAGTATAGCGTAACATAAGAGTATAAATGTTTTGAGTACTTGTGGAAGTCAAAGCAAGTATTTGAGCACGTATCTCCCCCAAAGAGTTTATAAAGTAATTAAACAAGTAAAAGTGGGGCTATGACTCACAGTAATATGTAAAAGTTTAGAGTACTTGTGAAAGTAAAAGCAAGTAGTTGTGCATGTATCTCCCCCAAAGATAGTACGAGATAATTGAAAATAGGGGCCATGAACTCACCTGATAATAACTTATAAATGATTCTAGCAAATTGGGCAGCGTTTCCGCATCTAAATTCAAGAATCCATCTTCTAAACTATGAAACCTCTAAATCACCTCAAATTAACCCCAAAGAGTTCAAAATAAGTAAAAGAGGGGCTATGACTCACGGTAAGCCGTAAAAGTTTAAAGTGTGCAAGGCGATAAACAGGAAGGTCTCAACGTATAAAGCAGTTATAGTCTAGGCTCTTAAATGCAACCTAGTTCTCTATAACCAAGGCTCTAATACCATTCTGTAACACCCCCAAAACTATCCTAATCGCTCCCATATTAAAAACCCTTCCTTAGAATTTACCGATCTACCATTGCAAATGCTTCAAAAATTTCCCCGAGATCCACAGCTCTCTAACCGCAGAAACACAAAATAAACTTAATTTTTACGTAGAGAATACTTATGCCATCAACTTATGTGTATAACTCGGAGCTAGAAAATCAAGTATGGAGGATGTATGGAGGGTTGAAGGGGGTAGCACAATGGTGGATAGGAGCTGTGGATCTCAAGGAAATTTTTGAAGCATTTGCAATGGTAGATCGGTAAATTATAAGGAAGTGTTTTTAATTTGGGAGCGATTAGGATAGTTTTGGGGGTGTTACAAAAGTGCTTTTCTATATGGGAAAATTGATGAAGAAGTTTATGTCTCTCAACCACCTGGTTTTGAAGATCCTAATTTTTCTGACAAGATTTACAAGGTGGAAAAAGCACTTTATGGTTTACATCAAGCTCCTAGAGCTTGGTATGACACATTGTCAATATATCTGTTGAACAATGATTTTAGTAGAGGGAAGATTGACAAGGCTTTGTTTATCAGAAGACACAAAGATGATATCTTGCTAGTTCAAGTGTATGTTGATGATATTATCTTTGGATCAACAAACAAGGTGTTATGTGTTGAATTTCAGAAGCTAATGCATGAAAGATTCAGATGAGTTCTATGGGTGAACTCACATTCTTCTTAGGGTTACAAGTTAAGCAAAAGGAGAATGGCATATTTATCAGTCAAGATAAGTATATAGCTAAAATTTTGAAGAAGTTTGGGTTTACTGATGTGAAGCCTGCAAAGACAACTATGGAAACTTCCAAGCCCCTGCTCAAAGATGAAGATGGTGAAGAAGTTGATGTCCATTTATATAGATCAATGATTGGCTCATTGATGTATCTTACAGCTTCAAGACCTGACATTATGTTTGCAGTGTGTGCCTGTGCCAGATATCAAGTTACACCAAAAGTTTCACATCTTAATGCTGTGAAGAGAATTTTTAGATACATGAAAGGTCAACCCAAATTGGGTCGTTGGTATCCAAAAGATTCACCTTTTGATCTGATTACATACACTGACAGTGATTATGCTGGAGCTAGATTGGATAGAAAATCAACAACAGGAGGTTGTTAGTTTCTAGGATGCAGATTAATTTAATGACAGTCCAAGAAGCAAATTATGGTTGCTAATTCCACAACAGAAGCTGCGTATGTGGCTGCTTCTAGTTGCTTTGGACAAGTGCTCTGGATTCAGAATCA
The DNA here is from genome assembly GCA_021014915.2 of Artemisia tridentata subsp. tridentata. Taxonomy (NCBI): domain Eukaryota; kingdom Viridiplantae; phylum Streptophyta; class Magnoliopsida; order Asterales; family Asteraceae; genus Artemisia; species Artemisia tridentata. Next base: position 104,542,158 of record CP139507.1, on the reverse strand, counting down.
ATTGCTGGATTATAGGTACAATTTTATGCATACAAAAATATATATTGATAATAGCAGTACTATGTGCATTATAAGAAATCCTGTTTATCACTCAAAAACAAAACATATTGAGATAAGACATTATTTTATAAGAGATTGTTATTAAAGAAGTTAATTCAAATTGTTAAAATTCATACTGATAATAATGTTGCAGATTTGCTCACAAAAGCTTTTGATGTGGGTAGATTTCAATTTTTGGTTGTCAGTATTGGAATGATAAATCTTTGAAAATTCTTATCTCATTGTGTTTTTGTAAAATTTTGTAAGGATTAGTACTGTTATTAAATCAATAAATTGTTTCTACTTGTCAATATACTTCAACTAAGGCTGTGTTTGATTTGTGCTGAATGGAATGGTTCAGCACTAAATGCTGAATCGGTCAGCATTCCGAGTGTTTGCTAAATGCTTCTGAACACTGAATGATGGAAAAAAAACTAATGAATCATTCCGCTTATAAAATAACTCTTAACCATTCATTATCTACCCCTCCACCTTTTTTCAACGGTCTTTCTCCGTCTCTATTTCCGATCTGCTCCAAATAATCCCTAATCCCATCACTATCTTCATAGAATCTGACCAAAGAATACAAGATCATCTACTCAATCCGATCAAAACTCATCTTTCTCAGTCATATTTCATCATCAATCGAACACCAATCAACATGAACCTTAACCAATATCTTCAATCCGAATAAACACAAAGGCATGAATACCCACAACGTTCCCTTGATGTAAGTTTCAACACAAATCGAATCAAGAAAGCAAGTTAAGGTTTCAAGACTCTTTGGAGGGTCACGGTAGGTTTCGACACGATTGTTTTTCCTTTTTTTTTTTTTTTTTGTTGGTCTTGAACGAATTAAAGAAAGAGTATAACACGATTGTTATGATTCTTTTCTTTTATATTCGGATAGTTAATGAAGCTTTGTCTTAAAAAAATAGATCTATGATGATTGTCTCTTTGGTATTTGTCTTTGAACGAGTCTTGGAGTACCAAACCGAGATAAACTGAGATCTTGCGATTGTTGTTATCTAAACCGAATGAAAGAAAAAAAATGAAACTTGTTAAAGTTTTGTAATTTCTTTTAATGGTTCGATGATGCAATATTTTTCGCTTATAGAATAGATAGTGTTGGATTTGATGTGGAACAGTTTGTATGAGATTAGATAGTGTTGGATTTGAGTTGGTTTAAAGTGGGTTGATTTTTCTTGATTCGTATAAACCTTTAGAAGTCATAGAATGTGGAATGTGGTTACTGGTTTTGTTGTTGACTGTGGTTTTGATGTTTTGTTGTTGTAATTTATTTGATTTGGCTTCTAGGATGATGATGGTATAGATGTTCGTTGATATAGAAAAAGGTTAAAATGTTAATTTTTTATCATTCAGATAACTCATTCAGAACCGATATCAAACATACAATTTTCATTCAGAACCAAGTCATTCAGAGCCTTTGAACCATTCAGACTTCAGAATCATTCAGCACTAAATCATTCTGTGTTATCAAACACAGCCTTAGTACTGCAAGTTTACTTAAAACTGCTGTGTTAATGCTGCCAGTTATACTTAGTACTGCTAAGTATAATTGATGATGTGATTATTGTAAATTGTGTTATGTTTGTGGTTTTGTGTTTTTGGGACTAATCTTTTGCAGGATAAGCTGAGAAACGTGATGGAATACTGAATCTTAAGTTGTTTAGAGTGGAAACTGACTTTGTGCTGCTAGGCATAAGTTAGTGATGCTAAGCCTAACTTAGTGCTGCTAGGTTTCTGCTGCTATGTTTGAGAGTGAAGGGTACTGTTTTATAAATATGAACGATTAAGGGTTAATATCTTTCAATCATTCACACAAGTGTTGTTATCCGATCAAAACTCTCTCAAACATAAACCCTAACTCGTTTTTAATCAATTAATTGCAAAATTTAGCAAAACCCTACCAAAATTTTTTCAAAATTTACAATGTCGACTCTGTCTTTTGCAGACCAACATAACATGATTGCATTTTTTCCAAAAACCCAATGAAAGTGAAGGTTTTACTGAAATCATTGATTTTCTTAATGCTACTCATATTAAGTATGCATTAACAGTAAATCCTACCATATATGTTTCAAACATCAAACAGTTTTGGGCTACTGCTAAGGTCAAAACTATTGATGAGGAAGTACAGATACATGCTCTTGTGGATGGGCAGAAGATTATCATAACTGAGGCTACTGTTAGGGATGTTCTTCATCTAGCATATGCTGAAGGTATTGAAAATCTTTCAAACTCTACAATTTTTGAAAACCTTGCACTGATGGGGTATGAAAGGCAAAGTAATTCTTTAAAATTTTCAAAAGGTGCCTTCTCTCCACAGTGGAAATTCTTAATACACACTATCTTACAGTGTCGTAGTCCAAAGACTACTGGTTGGAATGAGTTCAGTAGTAATATGGCTTCTGCCATTATTTGCTTGGCTCAAAATCAAAGATTCAATTTTTCAAAATTAATTTTTGATAGTGTGGTTAAGGGCTTGGATAGTTCTTCAAACAAATACTACCTATATCCAAGGTTTTTGCAACTTCTTATGGACAAACAATTTACAAATAAAAAGGTTCATAACAAGGTATATCCTGCTCTCTCTCATACTAAAAAGATTTTTGCTAACATGAAGAGAGAGGGAAAGGGTTTTTCAGGCATGGTTACACCATTGTTTCAAACAATGTTGGAACTAGGTCAAATTCAGGGTGAAGGTTCAGCAATCCCAGCTGAAACCCATCACACACCCACAATTTTACCATCCACATCAACAATACATAAGACCTATACCCGTAGGTTCACCAAAAAAGGCACTCAGCTACCTCAGGCTACTGCTAGTATGGAAGCAGATGAGGCTGTGCATGAGGAGCGGGGTCACAGTTTAGAAAGGGCTGCCACTACTGCTGCTAGCTTAGATACAGAGTAGGACAGTGGTAACATAAGTAAGACCCGATCTAAGGCAACTTCTAATGAATCCAGTTTTCATGGAACTGATTCAGGTGAAGGTCCCAGCCAACCGAAAAATATGGGGGGTGTAGATGCTCAGGATAGGTCTGAGGCTATGCCTAATTCACCCAATGATGCACCACTCGGGAGAGGTAACACACTCCGAAGTGCTGAGGGTAGTATTGAACTGATTCATGAATTGATGGCTACTTGTACTAAACTGTCAGAATAGGTTCTTGACCTTCAACAAATAGCTGCTTCTCAAGGTGATGAAATTAAAATGCTGAAGAGAAGAGTTAGGTTTCTAGAAGGGATACAAAGGTCAAGAATCTACAAGCCTAAAAGACTACACAAGATTGGTACTACTTCCAGGATTGAATCTTCTAATGAAGCACAGAGTTTGGGGAAGGATGCTCCTAAACAGGGGAGGAATAAAAGCAAAGCTTCAGGGGAGGAAACTGGGGTAGATGATGATGTGATGCTAGATGCTCAGTTGGTTGATGATGAGCAGGTTATTGAAAGAGATGAGATTGTTGTTGCAGATCAACAGGATAATGAAAAGATGGTGGAGAAGATGGTTGAAGTGGCTAAAGTGTTAATTGATGTTGTTACACTTAATACTGCTGATGTTGAAGTTAATACTGCTAGTCTAAAGGTTAGTGCTGCTAGTGACAAAGTTAGTGCTGCTGCTACTAAAACTACTGAAGTTAGTGATGCTGCTACTACAATTGATGAAGAAGTAACTATAGCTCAAGCACTTAAAAAGTTAAAGAGTACAAGACCTAAGGCAAAAGGAGTAGTGATTAAAGAGCCAACACTAGTATCAACAATAAAATCAACAACTACTTCACAATCATCAAAGGATAAAGGCAAAAGCATCGTGATTGAAGAACCTAAGAAGAAATTTTTATCACTCAATCAGCAACAACAACAAATCATTGAGGATGAAGAACTTGCTAGACAGTTGCAAGCTGATCTTCTTGCTGAAGAAGAAGAGGCAAGAAGAAAGCAAGCTCAGACAGAAGAAGAAGCAAGTCTTTCATTAATAAATTCCTGGGATGACATACAAGCAAAGTGTGAAGCAGATCATATGTTATCCCAGAGAATGTGGCAAGATGAACAGGAAGAGCTATCTTTAGAAGAAAATTCAAAATTCTTCATGGAATTCTTGGCCAAGAGAAAGAAGTTATTTGCTCAGAAGAGGACTGAAGCAAAGAAGAACAAACCACCCACCAAAGCTGAACAAAGGAAAGTAATGAGTACATACCTGAAAAACATGGATAATTGGAAGCCTAGTCAGTTGAAGAATCTTAGCTTTGAAAAGATAAAAGATCAGTTTGACAAGGTATTCAAGAGGGTAAATACTTTCATTGCTATAAATGAAGATGAGGTGGTAAGAGGTTCTAAGAGAACAGAAGATGAAATAGAACCTGATAGTAGCAAGAAGCAGAAAATTAATGAACAAACAGAGCAGAAGCAATCAGTTGATAATAAACAAAAGGCTGATGAAGACAAAGGTACAGAAGAAGATACTAAGCAATATATAACAGTGGTTTCTGATGATGATGAAGAGCCAACTATTGATGCTGTACCTTTGGCTACAAAACTTCCAGATATTGTTGGTTGGAGAATATATAAAGAGGGCATAAAGAAAATAGTATATGAAATCAGAAGAGCTGATGGAAAGTTTTATATATTCTTCAGGTTTAATCAGATGTTAAGAAGTTTCAACAGAGAGGATTTGGAGACTCTTTGGAAGCTTGTTAAGGAGAAGTATGGACCAACAAGACCATTGAAGCAACCAGTGTCTGATCAAGATTATGTTTTGTGGGGAGATTTGAAGAATATCTTTGAACCTCATGTAGAAGATGAAGTATGGAGAAGACCTTTCTATAACCAGAAGGTGATAAGCCGGAGGTTGATAGATACATGTGGACTTCATGAGTTGACAATGGATGCTATGCATATCTACATGTTGGTTTAAAAGAAGTATCCACTCACAAAGACTACATTAGAAAAGATGCTTGAAAGTAGGCTTCAGATGGAATATGGAATGAATGAAAGTATGGCAGATGAGCTTATTTGGTTTATTATAAGACTGAAGAATGAACAATGAAGTGTTTGGAAGCATCCTCCTAGTGATGGTTAAAGCTTAGATTGAAACTTGATGATTTTAGAAGAAAATATCAGGTTTAGGGGAGGATTTTTGGGATTTAAAGCTTCCAAGGTGTTAATACTGCTCATATAATTACAACTGCTCAGGGATTACAAGAAAAATATTACAAGTCATTACTGCTGCTAGTTATGATGGTTAATGCTGCTTATGGAAGTTAAGACTGCTAGAGTATATTAAGACTGCTGACAGACTTCAAGGAAAAATACTCTAAGTAGTTAATGCTGCTAGAAGAAAACTTAGTACTGCTAGTACTAAGTTAATGCTGCTAGAGATTTATGCTGCTAGAACAAAGAGTTAGTGCTGCTGATGCATTATTAGTGTTGCTAGAGTATTATAGTTGGTTATTATGTATAGTATGTCTAGATAAGTATAGAAAAGATTCTATAAAGATTTATCTTGTATAGATAGTCATTGTAAGCCGACTAGGACTCCTTAGTCTATAAAAGGAGGTCCTAGGGCATAGAGATAGATACCAAAAATGATTGAGATAGAGATACACACGATTCTTTATATAACTTCAAGGTTCTAAACCCTAATACTTTTGAGTATTCGTATTATATCAATAATATTGAAGTGTTTAGTTTGATATTCTTGTGTTATTGTTTACCGTTTTATTCAATATAAAGTTCTTCTTAAGATCAAATACAAGATTCCGCATTGTGTTTGATATACTTCAAGACAGTTTATATACTTAGTTGTTTTAGATTTATCTAAAATAACTAACCCTTACAAGCTAAGGAATTCGATCAAGTGCATAACTGGGATCAACACGACACTTATGTTAAAATATAAAAATTATTTATATTTTAAATTATAAAATAATTTTAAATATTATTTTCTCTCACCTAAATCAAATCCAAATCAAAATCCAAATCCTAATCCAAATCAAAATCCAAATCCTAATCCTAAACACATCTACAAACCAAACGGGCTCTAAAACCTAAATCTCTTGCTCTCCTCTCCTTGTGACTTTCGACTGAACACAAACACCATCAAAGTGTTGGTTTGGTTTTTGCTTTAGTCGACCGAACACCCCAACTCAAAGGGATTTGGTTTTTGGCTTTGGTTCTTTGGTCGATTAAACATCAAGAAACAACAAAGGGTTTTGTTTGTTTTTCTTCTTTGGTCGATCAATTATAAACCCACAAGGGTTTATTGGTTTTGGTTCTTGGTCGATTAAACAACAACAAGAAGGGTTCCAAGGTTTTGTTCGTTCAATAATCGTGAAGCTTTTCACTACTAGTACTAGCATATGTAATCATTTGCTAAGAACGTATTGTGTGTATTTAAGTGGAGAGATCATTCTTTGATCTTAAGTGGTTTCGTGTGTGTTCACTTTATTCACACGCGAATATTCAAGTACGTTGTCCATTTACTATTTATTGCTAAAAGGTACACACGTTCTTGAACTTATGTTAACTATTTACATTATACTTGATCCATGACTTTCGTTGCGTACTCGTGTGTTATGTGTTTAAATATTAAAGGTTTGTAGATTTAAAATTCCAACAGTGACATCACGAGCCTAAGTATAGTTTATGTAATTACATACACAGGACAAAATTAGGGTTTTTTTAGTTGATCTTTAATTTTATTAAGCCCTTTGGGTGATTTTTAATATAAAAATACTCGTTCTTGAAGGTTTATAAAATTAGTAGATATACCCTTAGGTTGTATGCAATTTTATGTGAATTTTTGCCATGATTAATTGTTAATTAGATATCCATGGTAAAAACATGTATGTTTTCATCATGGATGATGGATTTTTGATATTTGATATGATCTTGGTTAATTATTAAGTGTATACCATGCAAAATTAAGTTGATATTAATTAATAATTTAGTAACGATATGTTTGACACCCAGTTTATATTAATTCTTTGGTTGGGGAAAACTCCTTTCATGTTTTTAATCAACTTTTATGTCTATAATATATATTTTTATAAGGCTTACGCTACTGATTTTTTCGGTGTATATGGTCCACTTGGTACCTTGCTCGAAAACCGAGTGTGAGCCTTGTTTTAGTATATATTATTATTATGATTTGCATGATATTAATTGTTAATAGTTATTGATAATTGTTATACGTGTTTTTTAGTTGTTTAGTATTTGCTTTTATTTTAAGTATTGATTCATTTTAAAGCAAAGGGATTTTTAGAACATAAACATGACTAAAAAACTATGAAATAAAATTTATTATAAGCTATTGATCTTGCGAAATCTTATGTGACAATAAATGGGTTCGCCTTACATGCGATAATGCTAACGCTTCCTACGTCTTGATTTGCAAGATCTAATGGTTGATAATATGTTTTCTAAATTAAAGTCTTATAATTTTTTGTCGATGACTAGCTTTACAATCAACCAATGGCTTGCAAGGCATAACGCATTTGGTTCGCTTCGCACGGTAATTTTCTCCAGCGAGTTCTTGCAGGTGAATGGTTGTTGTAAAATAGTCTTCAGGTTGATTAATTTTTTTTATTAATTTTTTTGAACGAGTCTTCAGGTTGATTGACCGCAATGGTTTCCACGCTCCACTACATGCTTAGGCATATGAGGGAACTATCGAAAGAATTTGGGTCTTTTGACTCATGCAGTAGTACGATATAGTGGTTGGTTTTTCTTTAATTGGTTTACCAATACCGCGATAAAAAGTATATTACTTTAACTTTGAAAACATGTTGAATCGTCAATTTTAAAAGGTGTCATGTCATTATTTTTAAATTCACAAGATTTGCACGTAAATTTAAAGGACATACACCATCATAAAATAACTTAATTGAGTAAAGTTTCTATTAAAACCTATGATACGAAGATGTATGCATGCTTCTTCGTACATATTTGATATAAATGTTATTGATCAAATAAAATTATACCATTTTAAAATTTAAGTCTATGTACATATTTGATATAAATGTTATTGGTCAAATAAAATTATACCATTTGAAAATTCAAGTCTATGTTATCTAATTGTAAAAACACTTGCAATTGCCTTTTACTCTGCGTGAGACGTAGGTAAATTGCAACCCAAGGTAGATTACCACTCTTCGTGAGACATTGGTGGACTATTTACAGTTTTTTATTGGATGACTTAATCGAGTTAATTGGTGAAACCTTTAACCCTAAGCATAAGATGGGATGAAACATGCTTACATGACATTACATGATAGTCACTAATGCCATAAGTAAGTCCCATAATGATCTAGGAATTGCACAAGATTGGCAATTATTGTTCGACACTTACCTTCTTGAATACACCGTTACTAGCAGATCAACTGATGTGTTAGTGGTATGTCAATTAGGGTCCTAGCCTTAAAGAAATTAATTGTTTGTTTATACATGGGTATTTAATTTTCTTTAAAGGAGTATTATTGAAAATACTAATTTTTGAACTTTAAAGTCTGTTTTGTAGATGAATCCTGCTAAAAACACGAACTATTCAACTTTTAGGTCGATGCTCGAAAAAGAGAAACTTTCTGGACCAAACTTCAATGATTGGTCTCGGCAACTTAGGATTGTGCTAAGAGTTGACAAGAAATCTGATGTTTTGGAATAGCCTCTTATCCCTGCTCCTGCTGCTGATGCTCCTAACGAAGAGCTAGTAGCATGGAATGCTCAATATGATTGTCACAATGAAGTGACATGTCTAATGCTTGCAGTATAACTCCTGAGTGATTTCTAACAATTTATATCTCAAAAGGAATTCACAAAAGGTAAATAATGTGAAAACCCCAAGTTCGTTGTCCCGATGAAGATTGAATGGAATTGTGATTCGGGTTCGTGAAACGTGCAGTGAATAGTGAATAAAAGTGAGAGATAATGATTTTTAAACTAAAATGATGAAACATAAACTAAAAACAGTAAATAAGGCAAGGGAAAATTCTATTCTAAGGCAAACGTAAGGGAAATCCTAAAAACGCGTGAATAAATCAAAAACTACGTACGAGCGCAAAATAAAAAGTGAATTTGAAGCACCACTAATCCTACGGGCATGAAAATAATTTTCCTACATTCTATTTAATAAAATAAAATTTTGGGAAAAAGAAAAATATTTTTTTGACTTTTTAATAATTAAATACGAATTTAAAACTATTTTAGAAAGAAAAATTAATTAAAAATACTAAATGAAAAGAGAAAAATTTGAAATTTTGCAGAAAACTAACTTATTCTAATATTAACCTAGGAAAAATAAGAGGGGGGAAATAGCTATACTAAATAAGCAGAAATAAGCAAATATAAGCAAATAAGCTAAAAAGGTTAACTAATGGTTAAGTAATAAACTTGGGAATGGTATACTGATTAAAGAGCCTAGAGCAGATGGGTATGGGGTGGTTTTGTGAGCAAGAGGTCTGGGGTTCGATCCCCAGACTTTGCAAATTTTTTATTTATTTTATTTTTGGTTTTTCTTTTTAAAACTTGATCAAAAAGATAAAAATACTAAACTTTTGTGAAAACAACTTTTTGGAAAAAGCTCAAATTAGCTCAGTGTAAGTAGAAACTAAAAGCATTTAATGCTAAAAGCTTTAAGTGAAATTTTGAAAACTAAAAAGCTACTTAATAAGCTATAAGCTAAAAATTCAAGGCTAAATAAGCTACGAGGGACTAAAAGGAATCTAAAGAAGCTATAATATTCTAAATAAGCAGTTTAAATAAGCTGACTAAACAAGCTAGAAAAAAGTTATAGGCTACTGTGGTACTAAGGGTGCAGGGCAAATTAGGCATACTTAAGCTACTAAAAAGCTATCCAAAGAAAATTTTAAAAATCTAAAAAAAAAATAATATAAGCTAGATAAGCAGCAAAATATTAAAAGTGCAAAAATAGAGCTTATGACCTCTTATATCTAGGGAATTAAAAATCAACAAAAACTGATGAAAAGGGCAAAATACAAAAGTTGCAGTCTGCTATAATACTTTGGGCAGATTATTAAGCTCTTATAAGCTCAGAACTAGGATGCATTCTTAGGAATAGAAAACTACACCTAACAAACTTCTTTTATCATAAAAATCAGACATTGAGAACCTCAAATAAGCCTAGAAGCTGTCTAAAAAAAAAACACTAGTATGAGCTGATGTGGGAAATGGTAAACTGATGCAATAGAAATGCTATTCTAATGTGACCAAAATGAAATCAAAACAGCCTTAGCAATTCTACCTAGTGACTAGAACAAACTCAGAATTAACAAAAAATAAGCACCTAAATTACCTTAACCTAAAATAAGCAGTTGACTTTTGTTGACCAAGAACAAAAAAATTGAAATTTCATTAAATACCAAACTGAAATTACAACTAAAATTAAAACATTACACTACGAAAACAGTAATTAAGACAATAAAATTGGTCTAAACTTTTCTAAATACATGAAAAGTGGGACAAAGTTGTGCTTTGAGGAGAGGGCTGCTATTTATAGCCTCCAGCTAGGGTTTAATCTCTGCTGTGCTTCTTCTGTGAGGGGATTCCACTTGAGCTTCTTGTGCCTTTCTTGACCCTTGGATTTTACTTGGTCTCCACAACATCTAATTTCAGCCGTAGATCATTCTTTGGTTGTTTGGGATTGCCAACGTGGCAATGGAGGAGGGGAGCATGATCATGTGGGTGTTTTTGGACGGAGGTGAGGATGAGAGTGACTGGTATGGTGTTAGTAGCTAATGGTGGGATAATGGGGTTTAATGAAGAAGATATACAGTGTTTAGGGATTTTGACTGGGAAAGGGGGTTTGACTAGGGATTTTGACCCGTGTTTTAGATATAAGAGATGGGGTTTGACCGATCTTTTGACCGGGTAATTTTATTAATAGGGTTGTTGGGCTTATGGGGTTATGGGCTGGGTTAGGTGAATGGGGGATGGGTTGGGTTTTACACATAGGATGGGTTATACAAAAATATTGGATCCGGTTGGTGTTTTGATAGGATTAGTTGTTTTAATAAAAGGATCAAAGGGTAATTATGGAAACTCCAAGGACCATTCTTTCCATATTTGCAAAGTTCTTCTAGGGTCCAATTTTGCCAAGTAAGAAATAATCCAAGGGCACTTTGGGATTTTTGAGCAATATCTCGAACCAAACTCGTGAATTTCTTCCCGGGTCCCGGCTTTTTAATCCTCTTCACAAATACCGTGCTCGGTTTGTCTTTTTATCTCGATATTTGTCCATTTTTATAATATCCATCCCTGCACAATCATAAACACAAAAACACGAGATATTTGGCATAATTAGTTAGTTTTTGGTCTATTTGGGTCCGGTTTTGGTCAAGAAAAGGTATGTATTTAAGCACATACCAGTATGACTCCTGAGTTATGTCGGCAGTTTGAAAACTATGCCTCATATGACATGCTGAATGAGTTTAAATCCATCTTAGAAGGTCTATGCAAAAAGAGAATTTATCCAAAGAGTCTTCATTGCATGAAGGTACAAAAAAAGAATTATATGTAGTATTAGTTTCCTTATTTGAATTTAATCAATAGCTATTATCAATTTGTAGTGGGTTTAATTAGTTTGAGTCATAAGAGCACACAGTATGGTGCCTTTGCAAGTGAGTTATACCTTAACTCTGGGGCGTTAAGGGGCACGCTACCATACCGTTGGTGTGAGTTAAGGTCATGCGTTAAGGGGCACGTTAACCCCCTAACGCTGCGTTAAGCAGCCTTCAATTAAAAAAAAAAAAAAAAAAATCATTTTCCCCCCTAAAACGGCTAGTTTACCATTTGAATTTCAAAAAAAAAAAAATTACACTTTGCCCCCTCTAATGTTTAAAAACGGGCAGATTAAAAAAAAATCAAAACCTTTTTTTCACACTTCCACAACTCAAACTCAAATTTATATACTTCCTCTCTAACAAAAAAAACTTGTTCATTCACAATGGATCCGAATCAAAGTGACGAAGAACCTAAGTACTGGTCAGATGTAGATGACGAAACTGACTTATACTTTATGATGTCCGCGTACGAATATCAGCAATAGTTGGAACAAGAAGCAACTCAACCTCGCTTGTCTCGTAACCCGATCTATCGTGAACGTGAGATTGCCCAAGAACGTTTGATGAACGACTATTTCAATCCAGGTTGTAAGTATCCGCACCGGAATTTTCGAAGAATATATCGTATGAGCCGGAAACTATTTCTAGAAATAGTAAAAGTTATTGAATCTTATACTTCCGATCCTCTTCCAAGCCATTTTGAATTCTTTAGGCAAGCACCCGATTGTATGGGTAGAATGAGTATAAGTGTTACTATGAGGTGTACATCTGCCATACGCCAATTGGCATACGGCACCGCACCCGATGCGTTTGATGAATATTTGCAAATGGGTGAGCATACTTCACGTGATTGTAATACCTGAAATTCAGATAACTTGTCAAATGACCAAAATACCCCTGAAACAATAAAACTTAAATAAATAACATATAAAAAATTGTTTTTTGGGATAATTACTAAAATAGCCCGATTGCCCAAGTGCTAAGAGTATCTAGCCCGCTCACAGAAAATTCCCCCCTTAGCCCAGGGCAACTGATCCGACGGACCACAGGACGCCACGTCACCGACCAAAGTATATATACAACTGTTGATACGATGTATAAGGGATGTATTGTATTTTGGGCAACTTTTGAATTTTGGGCAACAAATACATGAACAAAAGGATATTTTGGTCATTTTACGTGCATTAAAATTAGAAACTTGTTATTTATTAACGTAATCCTCCTACTAGTACTAATCCTTTTTCATTACTGCAACAAAAATACCAATAATGACCAAAATTTAATCCGCCTCTTTCAATTTAAACCCATTAGCTATCCACCTCTTTTTTCATTTCATCTGGGTAACGGTTCAAGTGTTTGTTTCCCTCTTTCCCTTTCTGGATTTGATATGGTTTAATCACCATGGATGATCCGGATTATGATCCTAACCTCCCTCCGTCCTCTAAAAGGACGGATTATTGAAGATAAGTATAGATCGAAGATGGCTTCAGATCGATGTCGAAAAAGGTTATTAAGAAAGATCCTCAAATGTGTGAAACTTATGTTGTAGATATTTACGACTATCTTCGTAATATGGAGGTTTGTAATATTTGCTTTTTTATTGTTTCAGTTCATGTTCTAATTCTATTGATAGTATATTTTATGTAATTTTGATTAGATCTAGCGTCTAATTGAGGAGTTTATATGGGAAATTAGTGAAGTTTTAGGGCTAATGTTACTCAGTAGTGACCTTAATGAATCGGTCTTATAGTGATTGATGTTATTATAGTAATTAGGATGATAATAATGTAACACAATGGCACTACGCATTTTGGGAACAATCGTGACCAGATCCCATGAGAACTCTGTAGTTAAGCATCTGCGGGTGAGGAGTAGTTCAAGGTAAGACAATATTCCGGCGTTGTTTGGGATTTTGCTGAAACATGGAGTATTTATTTTTGAATACAGATGGAGGAAAAGGAAATTGGTTTATTGCTTTTAGGGGTTTGATTGTTATTGATATTAAATTTGGATATTTTATATGCCCGTATGTAGTTTTCAATCCCTCTTTGTATACCTTAACGTGAGATAATTTGGATGTTAATATTGAAATGCGATGGTCAGTTGTTTGATAATTTGGATGTTAACATTTCAAGTTGGTGTGCAAATGAGTTAGGTTGTTTATTTAATTAGATCCGAGGGTAAGTTCTAGAATTCGTTCTACTTCGATGAATTCAATGTTAGTTTAAAAACTTGAGTTATAGTTATGTTGGTATCTGGATTAGAATTCATTTTTTTAGTGCGTTAAATGAAATTGATGTGTAAATAGAGTCTTTGCTAAAGGTATAAACTACACATGACTAACCGATAGCGAGTTCTGGTCATGTTTAGTTGGTCGAAAGTTATAGTTACTCTAATGATAGTATAGGCGTGTTTTGTATTGAAACAAAACATTTGCACCCTGTTCATGTTTGTAGCCTGAAACTGACCGAGGTTTCAGTTGACATTGACACATCTACTTAAATTGGTTTATTACGAGTCTTTTGAATTAAATACATATCAAGATCTGAGAATTCTACAAGGTGTGGGATTCTTCGTTGAAAAAAAATCACTCTTATCGATGATAACCTTCGGATCAGAATTAATGTTTTGGCCCAAAACAGAATGACTATGTTTCAACTGAAAATTAGCGTTTAAAATGTTTCTTCCACTTCAGTTGGTTTAATTCAAGTTCTTTCCTTTTTAAGTTTATATTGAGTTCTGAGAGTAAGTTCTAGAAGATATCAGATTCATTCTTCGGATCTTGATGCCCGTATGTAGTTTTCAATCCCTCTTTGTATACCTTAACGTGAGATTTTTTGCCCCCTAACTTCCACCGTTGCTCATTAATCCATGAGAGGTGTACATATACAATTGAGTTATTTATCTTAGTACATACGAATTAATCACCAAGTTTTACTGTCATAAACAATCGAACATATACGACAAAGAATTAAGTTAATTTTCTTATTTCACCATGCGATTTGAGTATTAAATATTCAAAGGCTTATACCGTTGACATAATGACATAATTGTTTGTCCTTTAAACCATGTTTATAGTCAAGAAGCTTAAGACCTGTTTAAAAAATAGCAAAGATTGTAAAACAGAACCAAATGTAATCACCATTATGGGTGTTCCTTGTTCTTTTGCTAGACTTAGTTGCGATGGTAATTTAATCCATGGGTTTGTTATTGGGAAGCATTTAGATTTTAGACCCCGAAATTAATTGATATTTTGGGACCTGCGTTGATCATTTGTATGCCAATTGTGGAAAGTTGAAAACTTGTCACAGCATTTTTAAAATAGCAAGAGATGAACATGTCTTGCTGAACATGTTTGAAATTAAGAGCTTATATATTGCAATTTTTATATGAGCGTCTAATATATAATTCAATAAGAGCAACTTAGATATTGCAAATCAGTAAAATAGACGTCGCAGTGAAATTGAGGCGGTCAGAAAGAAGTGAGTGGTCAGGAAAAAATTGAGGGCAGCCAAAAACAAAGAAATACATTTGCTGCAAGTTTGAAAAAGGTCAAATGGTATACTAAATGCAAGGGAGGACATAAAGGTCTATTCACAATTGTTTTAATGTGTGCAAATCAAATTGATATGTGCACATATCAATTCCCAATTGAGCTATTGATGCTACTACATAGATGATATATGTTAATGTGACTATGAGTTGTTGATTTTTGGTTTTATTTTGGCAGGACTATTTAAATGTTAAATTTAAGGAGACTGGACATAGTAACATGTATTTTCCACAGGTAGGTATCAATTTATTGTATTTGAGTGATTCTTGAATGTCTGCTGGAGGTTATGTATTATTAACTGAGTGTGACTGTGACTGGCTGCAGTTTATACCGTATTCATTTATAGAGAAAGAAGCCAGTCATGTCGAGGGTTTTAGCCCAGAATTGGCTCTTGTGACTGTTGGAGGAGGGAAAGAACTTGAAGAGAAACTTGTGGTATGATTCATTTACCATACAACTGCTAATATATGCTTATGATTTCTGGATTTGTGTGATATAAATGAGATTTATGGATGTTAATTTAAGTTGGGCGAGTCAAGACATGAGTGTGACTTTGATTTTTTGCATTTTGTGAGGCTCTTGCAGGTTCGACCTACTAGTGAAACCATTGTGAACCATATGTTTACGCAGTGGATACATAGTCATCGTGATCTTCCTCTTATGATTAACCAGGTTCGCTTTTTTACTTTATGTCTTCTATTGTCAACATCTTTTAAAGATTATTCATTTTGTGTTTATTTCGTACGGAGTAGTAATATATGCTTTTGATTATTATTAGTGGGCCAATGTTACAAGATGGGAGATGCGTACCAAACCCTTTATTAGGACTCTCGAGTTTCTATGGCAGGAAGGGCATACTGCTCATGCTACTCCAGAGGAAGCAGAAAAAGAGGTTCGTCTAAATCTATATAGTTTATGTGAAAAAGATACAACTCAGATTCTTATCTCTAACAGATCTTTGCTGCTCGTATCACAGGCGATGCAGATGATTGATGTTTATACAAAATTTGCGTATGAAGAAGCTGCAATACCTGTAATACCAGGTCGAAAATCAAGGGTAGAGACATTTGCTGGAGCATATAGAACTTATACAATTGAAGCTATGATGGGTGATCGTTAGGCCTTGCAGGCTGGAACTAGTCACAATCTAGGACAAAACTTTTCCCGTGCATTTAGTACACAGGTTTCTTTCTGATTTAATACATGTCCGTCGTTTTAATTGTGAGATATTTTGGAAATACGTATAAGAAGAGGGAAATAAAGAGTAATTTTGTATGTAGATGGATTTAAAAAAAAAAAAAAAAAATCTTTTGTGTGGATTTAGCTTTCCGGATAGATTGCTTCAGAATCAAGTTGCTTATTAAGAAGTAAGAACCACAATGATTACTACTTTCACGCCTGTTGACCCTAAAACTTGAAACGTTGTCCATACAGTTTACTGATGAAAATGGGCAAAGGCAGCACGTGTGGCAAACCTCTTGGGCTATAAGCACTCGATTTGTTGGTGGTATTATAATGACTCATGGAGATGATGCAGGATTAATGCTCCCCCCAAGGTTGGCTTCTGTACAGGTATCACTCTTGAGAACAGTTATGTTGAATTTAGTTATGCTGTTCTTGAGAACTATGCCGTGTAAGGTGTAACAAATCGATTTTTGAATGTTAATGAAGTTTATCTCAATTTGTTTGCTTTTGAATCATGAAGCAGACTGTGTTGTGGCTGCTGAATCTGCTGGCCGACAAGTTCCAATGGCATTTCTCGAGCGAACCAAGGATGACTTTAGCAAGAAATACGGTGGCGGGAAAGCCAATACAGCTGCTGCAAATAGTCTGAACAAAGAATTTGGGTATCCTAACATTCTTGTAACTATCACGATATTTGCATAAAAACGTTTAGATTATGTTTACGATTTAGCTTACTGTTATCAGACCCAAGCTGAAGGAGCAGATGCAGTATTGTGCAGATGCAGTATTGTAACTATCACGATATTTGAATAAAAATGCCAATAATTGTTACTGGTTTAGCAGCTTATCTAGTCATGTATCTTATATTTTCTTTTCTTTGTATATGGAAATACGGCTTTTTGTCAGTAGAAGTAGTTCTAGGATGAAGGTTGGTATTACTAGTTCGAGTAAATGTTATATGTATGAACGTTCGTATTACTAATCACTAGAAATACGGGTGCTTATGATGTGGAACTACATTAGAGAATCAGGAACTACCCGAGTTATGTTCCACCAAGATGGTAATCTACTCCAAATAGTTTATGTTCCACCAAGATGGTAATCTACTCCAAATAGTTCTCCTTGTTTAATTTAAATCCACGTGAATTTTGTGTGTACTTTGTATAGAATATTTATACTTGTTGTAAATTTTGCATCTTTTTCATTTTCTTTCTTTATTTTATTTTTATTTATCTAAAAAAAAGACACCCGGGGTGATCCTACTGGTCGCTCATTCATTGCTGCTGGTAATGACACCATTGCTGCTGCATTCATTATGCTGCTCTCGGTAAAAATACAAACGTTGCCCAAAAAATTCAATAGTTGCCCAAAAAATACACAAGTTGCCCAAAAATTCAAAAGTTGCCCATAAAATAAACTTGTGTATTTTTTGGGCAACTTTTGTATTTTTGGGCAACTTTTGTATTTTTTGGGCAACTTGTGTATTTTTGGGGCAAGCAAACGTTGCCCAAAAAATTCAATAGTTGCCCAAAAAATACACAAGTTGCCCAAAAATTCAATAGTTGCCCATAAAATAATGAATGCAGCAGCAATGGTGTCACTACCAGCAGCAATGAATGAGCGACCAGCAGGATCACCAGCAGCAATGGTGTCACTACCAGCAGCAATGAATGCAGCAACAGAATCAAAATAGCGTAGCAACAGTTACAAATTCTGAATACTGATCTGCTCCAACTTTGACCAACACCAATAGATAAGAAACCCATGTGATATTGATCAGAATATCAATATATCATGACAGATCAAAAAGTCCAACTTCATTATAAATAGATGAGTAAACAACAAACTATCTCAAAGTTAAATTTCATATCAACTAAATAGAACAGCAACTAGTGGTTTCATCACAAACTAAACTATGAAATGTTACATAAACTAAAATTATTGTTAAATACTTGCACTATGTAACTAAAAAAAGTTAAACGACAGTTCAAAATTCACATGGATTTAAATTAAACAAGGAGAATACACACAAAAATACCAAAATATTCTATACAAAGTACATATAGACTTAAGCCAATGAGCTTAGCCAAAGTGATATATCTGCTAGAAGTATAAAACTTTAATCAAAAAACAAACAATAAACAAATAATTCACATGCTCAAACTTATCGAAAATTCAAAATAAACAGTTTCGCGGTTTTGCACTATTACATAAGAGAATGTAATATTTGATAGGCTGAACACTCGTGGATCAGATGTCGATCCTAGTTCCTCCATATACACCTTGCAAAGTGCCTTAACAAAGTCAACTACTGCCTCGCTGTTAAGTTTCTGACTCCTTGTGAATACATGGTTCATTTCGCCAACTTGTTCCAGTATGTTCAACTTAGAGACCAAATGATTAGCCTGCTCTGCTGTGATACCTGCAGAAGTATTTCCACCAATGCCAGCACTATCATATGAACCTCTTCTCTCTCGTATGTTCAACATTTAAGATTCTTTCCTACCACTTCTGTTAGAAGGGATCTCCTTTCCGTAAAGCAATAGTTGATGCATAAAACACATTGCAAAACATATAAAAATCTTATACATTATGATATCTTTGCTCTTTCTTGTAAACAACAGAAACAGCGGGAATATCTTTAAGTAGCAACCTCTCACCTAAAAGCTTCCCAATCTTAGCAGCAGCAGCAACGTCTCTAGTGCTTTGCTGTGTATTATTCCAGGCTTCCCGTAAAGCTTTCTCCTGTGAGCTTCCCGTAACGCCTATCCCTGAAATTAGGATTAGTGATTTAGTGAGCTTAAAATATGAAAATGGGCCTGCAGCATCTAACTATATGTAATCAATAGGCATGTAATATTTCCCCATAACTTAAATTTGTCTACAAAAACTATAATGTATCCATAATAACCTCACTTTTGACAACTATAGACCTGTTTAATTAGTTCTCGGTTCAACTAAATTTCTCTTACCCGTTTGAGACATTGTAGATCAAACATAGCCCAAATAAATCTATTCGCAAGTAATTTAATCGAAATTGCAAACTTAATATTCATAAAAATTGGGACACAATATGGAGAAAGCCCTTATCTGATGTAGATAATAGAAGCCCGTTTGCTCGAATTCCTTCAAGAATCAAGAATCCAGAATCTTTCACAATAATGTGATGTTTTCTACCAATGTTCTCGCCTCTTTCAAATCCCTTATCTGATGTAGATAATAGAAGCCCTTATCGCATACCATAATTAGAGTAACTCAAAACTTTAGCCACCAATTTAACCAAAAACAAAACTCATCGAAGAATGAATCTGATATCTTCTAGAACTTACTCTCAGAACTCAATATAAACTTAAAAAGGAAAGAACTTGAATTAAACCAACTGAAGTGGAAGAAACATTTTAAACGCTAATTTTCAGTTGAAACATAGTCATTCTGTTTTGGGCCAAAACATTAATTCTGATCCGAAGGTTATCATCGATAAGAGTGATTTTTTTTCAACGAAGAATCCCACACCTTGTAGAATTCTCAGATCTTGATATGTATTTAATTCAAAAGACTCGTAATAAACCAATTTAAGTAGATGTGTCAATGTCAACTGAAACCTCGGTCAGTTTCAGGCTACAAACATGAACAGGGTGCAAATGTTTTGTTTCAATACAAAACACGCCTATACTATCATTAGAGTAACTATAACTTTCGACCAACTAAACATGACCAGAACTCGCTATCGGTTAGTCATGTGTAGTTTATACCTTTAGCAAAGACTCTATTTACACATCAATTTCATTTAACGCACTAAAAAAATGAATTCTAATCCAGATACCAACATAACTATAACTCAAGTTTTTAAACTAACATTGAATTCATCGAAGTAGAACGAATTCTAGAACTTACCCTCGGATCTAATTAAATAAACAACCTGACTCATTTGCACACCAACTTGAAATGTTAACATCCAAATTATCAAACAACTGACCATCACATTTCAATATTAACATCCAAAATTCCAAATATATAAAACAGAACAATTTGGAATATATATATAACAATTAACTCAAAACTAAACATAATTAAGTCACATAATTGAAGTAACTAACCTTATCAAAATGATGAAGTTGAATTATTTGAAAGAATTTAATGAATGAAGAATAATTCAAGTGCAAAAAACAAAATAAAAACACAACAATTTGATTGAGATGTTGTGTCTCTGTTTGAAACAATTCAACCTTAAGTTTCTTACTAACACTAGCACTTTTGATCACTTTCCCCTTTCTTTTTCTCTTACCACTTGAGATAACCAATGGCTCGGTTTCTACTTCTATTGCCTCATTCATTCCATCATTACCTCTATCTAAAGCAATCAAAGAGAGCAACGTAAGAGTTTTACCCAATCCCATATCATCTGCAAAGATCCCACCACGCAAAGGCTCAGGACGTTTATCCGTGTGATAATTTGTCAATACATTGACAAATCCCTCGCCACTTGCTTCCCAAAACGGCGGCAACTCATCCGAATTCTCACGATTGAACAACCAATACAAGCCTTCTTTTTGATGAGCAAAAAGGTCGGGCAAAATCAAATCTTTTGGAGGTTCCATCACTCCATTCACTACATTCTTACTCAGATTCTCATCAACCAACTTAAAAATGGCATCTAAATCACCCTTTTTCCGTTCTTTGACAACCATAGCTTCAGAATTAGTAAACAAACCATCATTTTGACTAAACAAACACAACCCAGATCGCGAAAACGCGGATTTCACAGTTTCAAAGGACTCAAGCTTAGCAAAAACATGAATATGACAAGGGATTTTATACTTAAACTCATTCTTACCCATATTTGGTACAATCCCTTCAATATGAACAATATTGGAATCAATTAAAGGAGCAAGAACACTAGCTACCTTCCTTTCGATATGACCGACTTGATCGGTTCGAGTATTTACGACTTTAATGGCATTGGGGTCGAAACGATTCAAAGGCTCTCGAATAAAACCAACCATCTCACGACCACTTACACGACCGGAATAGTATTGTAATCCAACAACGTTGGCAATAAGATAACCAACCATGAATGTTTCTGATTGTGTTTGGGATTGGGATGACTGAGGCTGGTCATCTTCTTCTTCTTTTTTTATAAAAGACATTGGTGAAGATTGGTTTTCAAGTTTAAGGGTTTGATTTTGTTTTGTACTTTTATTTTCAAACCGACTTTGTTTTTGTATTTAAAGGCGCCCTTGTTCAAAGATGGTGTTTGGTAGAGTACTAGTTATTATCTTGGTGGTGGTTAGTCTCGGTGGTAGGGTTCTGTGGTGGAGGGTTACGGCGGTGGAGGGTTACGGCGGCGGTGGAGGGTTACGACGATGGTGGGGATTCGGTGGTGATGGGGTTTCGGCTATGGAGGGATTCCGGTCTGAAATGGATATGTGTTTGTGTGTTTGTGTTATAAAGATAGAGAGGTATAGATAAACAGTGTATAATATGTAAAATGACTAAAAAACCATCTGTAAAATATACGGTTGCCCATCAACTAAAAGTTGCCCAATGTACAATACGTGAATATACGGTTGCCCTTGGGCTAAGGGGGGAATTTTTTGAGATCGGGACAGATACTCTTAGCACTTGGGCAATCGGGCTATTTTAGTAATTATCCCTAAAATCTAATAGCCTCAATTCTGAAACGATTCCAAACATTCGAAAACGAACCATATATGAAACGAATAAATTTCTGGGACAACATTACATTATTTTGAATGTCCAAAAATTATAAAATCACATATACATATATGTATGATCCGAATATAATTAATTATATATGTAATATATTTTGTGAAAATCATTTAACTAGATAAATACCAATTAAATAAAGGAAATTATATACAAAATCAAATTACTTTTGTGATAAGTTTCTAGGCCGAAAATCTGGATCACATGCCCCCTCCTAGGTCGGTTAACACAATATAAATACAAAACATAATTTAGGTAAAACTCTATTTTGCCGAAACCCTAAGATCGACTAAACTAAAATCGACCAACCTTCCTACGCGACTTCTGGACCTGAGAAAAGAATTTCTTGGTGTTCCTTGGAGTATTAGCAAGCTACGAAAAATAGGAGTTGGAGTGTCGAAGCTTTGATTCGAACGTGGTGATTTCTTTTGTTCGATCCATACGTACGAGAGGTAGAAATTCCTTGCAACTTATTTTTACGTTCTAAAAATTATCCAGTATTTTTACAATGATCTAAATGTCTAATATAACCTAAGAAAAATAATAAACACAAATCATGCATGTTTATTTAGGCGTACGAAATTAAGAGGGTTAAAACAAACTTAATTTGCAAATCATGCTATACGAATTTTCTGAGGTGTGACCATAATTTTTACGTGATCTATACTAATGATATAAGTCCAAAAAAATAACCCTTTGATTTTTGGAAGCTTAAATCGTGTGTTTTGAATTAATATTGTAATCGGACTTATTGAAAAATAAAAGAAAATAAGAAGAAACCCTAAATCGTGTTAGGGTTAGGGTTTTGTGGGTTGAATCTGAGTAATAAATGCAGTTAATCATTGTGTCATGATGGGTTAATGAGTGGGTAAAGTTAGGGTTGGATTTGGTAAATAAAACATGTATACGATTTGAGATATAAATGACAAGGGCTTGTTTTGCCAACTTTTAAACTTAAAGGTTATTTTTATAATATTAATTAGGTCAGTAAAAGTGTAGGAAGAATATAACTTGAGGGTCTTAAGTGTAAATATTGCGTAAAAATGAATAAATGATAATTGAGGGTACGATTTGTAATTTATTTAAATGGAGGGACTAAAAATGTAAATTCTGAAAACTTGAAGTTATTTTGAGTAAATAACATTATAAAGGGTGTCTTATGTAAATTTGAGTAATTATGGGTTTGATATATAATTATTACTAAACTAGGGTTTGAAATATAAGTTTTGCAAAGTTAAAGGACAAAAGGTGTAAATTATGAAATCTGAAGGACCTGAATCGTAGTACACATAATTTTTAAGATATGTTCTGTAACTTTGTAATATAAGGTGTTTATTTGGTAAAGACAAATATTATAGGGGTTTGAAACATGAATTATGTAAATGAAGGATTGTTTTTGTAAATTATATAATTAAGCGGTATAAACTGTAAATTGTGAAACTTAAGGGATTAATGTGTCATTCTGAATATAGTGTGTATTAAATCAGTAACTTAAAGTATTTTCATGATTAAACCTTTGAATTAGATAAAGTTGCAATTGAAACCCTAAACTATGTGAACTCGTCGTTTAACTTTTGTAACCTGATAAAATGTACCCTATTTCCATAATAATCTTAAGAAAGACTTAACCTAATCTTGATATTGTCAACTTACTAATAATGGAAATATAACTGAAGACCCTTTGGACTTCTGTCTTCTACTCCTTAGGTTCGAGGAAGGAGAAATTTCATCTTGTCAGCTTTTATCTTTGTGTTCTTGCATTCGTCATAAGGTACAGATATTCTGACCTCTTTCAGTAAGGGTCTTTCATTTATCTTTTCCTTCAGTTCTCATTTTCCCTTATTAGGATTCCCTATACCATTGCTATGTTCCCTGTTCGTTTGTAAACCTTTCATGTGATCTTTGTTTTGTGAACTTTCATAAACCTTGTGTTTGATTTTTGTCTTGAACCCTGAGCTGTGAGCCTTGTTTTGAATCTAATCTAATAGACTGGTTATAAAACTAAATTGATTTTGGAATATAAACCTTAATCTGTTAAATCTTTAGTTAAACCTAATTGATTTTGAATTGTTCTTAAAACTACTTATGAAACGTTTTGAGAAAAGCTACTTTAAATAAGTAACATCACTTTTACTAAAAGTTACTAAAAGTTTTGGAAGAACATTTTGAAGAAAACTATTTTGTAAGATCAGTTGTGATGAAAACCATTTTTGAAGGATTGTTTAAATGAACTTTTAAATAGAAACCCTTTTTAGATAAACTGTTGGTATAAAACCTTGATTATAAACTTTTGCCACATGCTTTTGAAACATTTGATACAGTTCTTTAATTTGAACTTAACTTTGACATGAAACGTAACCTGAAAAATTCTAAGTTTGAACCTATGGTATATAATCTTGAATTGTTGACATGAACCTTTTGCCATATACCCTTAGGATATGACCTTTTGATTATTTGATAGTACGCTGACTTTTGACCTATAGATTGATATTACGAGCCAATCACTAGGCATGAGGGTTTCATGTCCATGTCATTGACGCACCTTTGACATGACTCTAGGGCAGGAGAGTGATGACCTGTTCCGTCCCTTACTTATTAATTTGCTATGGCCATTATATTATGATTATTGATTTATCTGTGGGGCGTATGGGTGCACTCTAGATTTGACCTGTTAACTGTATATGTTATTTGTTTATTGTTATACTTATCTGGTGACTGATGGTGTGTGCGATACACGTCTTTTACATATCTGGGAGCTAGCTACTCTATTTAGTTTCATTTACAAAGATATGATATGGCTTGTGTCTGGGCTCGTGATAGATTTATGTTTTCCTTATCTTATGAAATTCCTTATTACTCGTTCTATTTCTTTTCCTTTGTCTTAAATCTTGTTGTTCTTAACATCTCATTTCTACACCTTGATTTATCGGTATGACGTGTATTCTAGATTTCTTTCGTTCTATTCCCTATTATTGTTTTGTTACCTCTATATCTGTTCACTGAGCTCTCGTAGCTCAGCCGCATTTCTTTTCCTGCGGCAGGTATTAGTAGGAAGCTGGGAATGAGAGAAGAATGTATCTTTGGACTTAGAAGTTGGATAGCTATGCTGGATATAGAATTTGACTGAAGATAGTATATTATTAGAAATAATGTTTTGGGAAGTTTTCATTTGTAACCCTATAGATTCTAGTATTTCGATTATTATCCTTTGAGATTTTTGTATTAATGAAAATGTATGCTTGGTTTGTTCTGATGTGGATCCATTGTTGTGATATCTTTACCCTTGTCGGGTTGGGGTGTTACAATTTATGGTATCAGAGACAGGCTGCGATTCGTAATACACTTACCCTTGACCTGTGTAAGTAGGACCACTAAGTTTTCCCTGTAAGTGCTCGTAGGACAACCTTTGAGGAATTATTTAGGACTTTTCCTATAGGAACTTAAACGCTGACCGGTGAGGATTTGGGTAGACATTAGGATTTTGTTTTGTCGTTCCATTCGTACTTGTTCTCCATATTTCGTTAATCATCTTTGAAATCGTTCAGACAGTGAAATCTCACGCGTTTTTAAAATTTTGAGTTATGAGTAGTCTTTCGATTCCCATCGAGTTCTAGTACTTAGTATCATTTGTGTCATTTTTAGTATGGCACCTCCAGCACGCAACAGGTATCGTTGGACAACCGTTTTCGCTACAGGCCAGAGAAGAATTGGTAATTTGAGATGGACCAACAAAAGGATGCTGATTCCTGCTAGCATGTGTCCCTGCCGGATTGAAGAAAAGTTGATTGTGGTTAATATAAATGGAGCAGAAGTACATGTGCACGAGACGAAAGTGATTGATAAAGACGGAGTAGTGACTAAGTACCCGGGAAGGTGTCCCAAGTTCGTAGAAGAGGGAGGAGTAGTGAGGGCAGAGCCTCACAATTTGTATGGATTCGTGGACGACATAGGAGATGAAGGAAGGAACCCTGAGGATGGTTTTGCGAGACAACCACTGCCAAAACCTAAAGGAAACCGAAACGGATGGCTTAGTGAGGAAGATGAAGTGGATTCGGATTTGGAGTCCACTGCAAGTAACGTGATCTAGACGTAGGATGAGAGCTCGAGCCATTTGTGTGTTATTTTATCTTAGGTTTCTTTTGACATTTATATTGTACGGATTCCTTTGAATTGTGGGTTTTCCCCAAGTATTTAACAATAAGGCTTGAGCAAATTTTTGGAATAAATTATGTTGATATGTGTCTATCATGTTTCTCAACCTTCTAAGTAGGTCAAGCTCACCTCGGCTGTGAACGCCCGAATTGATTTTCCCCTGGCTACCTTGGTTTTTGGCATCCATTAGAAATACCTCCTTAGAAATTCTAGTACAGAAGTCTCTTCGAACCCATTTCGTGCACTAAGGAATGAGCCACATCTTGAGAGTTATTGGGCACCCTGAGTTTCTAAATAAAATTCTTAGATGAATCACCAAGCTGATCACCGAAGCATGAAGTAGAAATTGACAGGTTACTGAGAGAATATTCTAGTCACCGAGTGAAGGTGTCTCTCAAATAGGTTCGGGATCATATAGATTGATTTGAGCAACCAGGAAGAGAAACAAACGAAGACCGGGAAGTAAGTTTGTTTACCTATATCTTCTGGGCGTATTTTAGTTCCGTTCGCGATAAAGAAGGATGGTGGCTGAAGATAGCTGAACCGTATTATCATTAGAAACCAATATTCCTCCACCCTGAAACGAGTAGGTGCTTGTTAATTTTAGAGCGTGAAGTTCTTTCAAGAGACTAAGTAACCTTAGTTGAAATCGCTTTCCGGATCCACAAACGACTGTTATGATGATTAGTAACGCTAATGGTATTGGTTAAAGCTCTGACTGCTTATAAAGTTGGTAATTAGGTTTCCGCGTGCCTACTGGGACAAATGGTCATTGTATGACTTAATAGTACGTCCGGAGACGGGAAAGAGCATGTTAGAAATTCACATTACCCCATCATATTTCAAGAAGAACTGTAGAAGCTTGAAGGACCAAACACAAGTTCCAATTTTGGTTTCACTTTCCGATTGATGGACTGATCAATATAGATTAATCGGACTGGAAGGGATTGGATGTATTACATGAGCGGGTTTTTGGAAAAGACCCTTTGTGGTTGGGAGAAAATTTATTCTATGAAGGCCGAAGATTTTGGCGACCAACTTTTACCCCGTTGACTTACTTAAGTTCATAATAAGATCCTTGAATGAGCTAAATTACTAGAAGCATTCCTGTTCGTGTTCATTTTCTTATGTTCGGTGATGACTTTGTTTTGAGAGGTTTTAGCAAATGATGAATGATTGATACGGCTGATAGGCATTCCGAGAGTTTCGTTAACTCTTTCTAGTGATTCGTTCTCCACTTAGTTAGAGTACTTAATTTTGATAACCTCTGAGACCGTAGGAAGACTAGGTGGAATAAGATAAGTTAGTTTGTACACGGCTTGGGAATCTAGTATGACCATCATGAGGGCATACTTATATGATGCCAGTATTATGACGCCTGGCCAACGTGATAATACTTACATCATATAACGCGCACTTATTGTGGTCATCGGTTATTTCAAGAAGTGCCTTAGAACTTTAGAAGTCCTGATAACTGTTTGAGATTATCCGCATTAGTGAGACCTTAAGTTCATCCGAAATGTACGCGTAATTTGCTTTCATCATTAGGTAAATCGACACGTCTGAGTTCTCGTCACGCATTTTGCTCACCTCTAAGAATTTTGGTAATAAATTTAAGTCCAATTATAGAACTTCTACCATTAGATGGTATCGATAATCTATTCCATACGTTCTATTTTGACTTGTCAAGTCAAATCCTGGGGATTACCCATCTGTCAAAATTCCATGTATTTCCTGTGTCTTTTTCGAGAAGATCCGATTATCATTCGTTACGTTCGATATACCTTTCTTTCGATTTGAATCCAGTATAATTTTGCCTTTTTAGGAAGCCGAAGTTCAACCGATATTATAGGGTCATAGAAATCAAGTTTTCATATTCCGTTCCAAAGTCAGTTATGTTTCCATTCCGTTTCACGTCAATTTTCGAGGACGAAAATTTTTTTTAGAGGGGAAGAAGTTGTAATACCTGAAATTCAGATAACTTGTCAAATGACCAAAATACCCCTGAAACAATAAAACTTAAATAAATAACTTATAAAAAATTCTGAAACGATTCCAAACATTCAAAAACGAACCATATATGAAACGAATAAATTTCTGGGACAACATTACATTATTTTGAATGTCCAAAAATTATAAAATCACATATACATATATGTATGATCCGAATATAATTAATTATATATGTAATATATTTTGTGAAAATCATTTAACTAGATAAATACCAATTAAATAAAGGAAATTATATACAAAATTAAATTACTTTTGTGATAAGTTTCTAGGCCGAAAATCTGGATCACATGCCCCCTCCTAGGTCGGTTAACACAATATAAATACAAAACATAATTTTTGTAAAACTCTATTTTGCCGAAACCCTAAGATTGACTAAACTAAAATCGACCAACCTTCCTACGCGACTTTTGGACCTGAGCAAAGAATTTCTTGGTGTTCCTTGGAGTATTAGAAAGCTATGAAAAATAGGAGTTGGAGTGTCGAAGCTTTGATTCGAACGTGGTGATTTCTTTTGTTCGATCCATACGTACGAGAGGTAGAAATTCCTTGCGACTTATTTTTACGTTCTAAAAATTATCCAGTATTTTTACAATGATCTACATGTCGAATATAACCTAAGAAAAATAATAAACACAAATCATGCATGTTTATTTAGGCGTACGAAATTAAGAGGGTTAAAATAAACTTAATTTGTAAATCATGCTATACGAATTTTCTGAGGTGTGACCATAATTTTTACGTGATCTATACTGATGATATAAGTCCAAAAAAATAACCCTTTGATTTGAGGAAGCTTAAATCGTGTGTTTTGAATTAATATTGTAATCGGACTTATTGAAAAATAAAAGAAAATAAGAAGAAACCCTAAATCGTTTTAGGGTTAGGGTTTTGTGGGTTGAATCTGAGTAATAAATGCAGTTAATCATTGTGTCATGATGGGTTAATGAGTGGGTAAAGTTAGGGTTGGATTTGGTAAATAAAACATGTATACGATTTGAGATATAAATGACAAGGGCTTGTTTTGCCAACTTTTAAACTTAAAGGTTATTTTTATAATATTAATTAGGTCAGTAAAAGTGTAGGAAAAATATAACTTGAGGGTCTTAAGTGTAAATATTGCGTAAAAATGAATAAATGATAATTGAGGGTACGATTTGTAATTTATTTAAATGGAGGGACTAAAAATGTAAATTCTGAAAACTTGAAGTTATTTTGATTAAATAACATTATAAAGGGTGTCTTATGTAAATTTGAGTAATTATGGGTTTGATATATAATTATTACTAAACTAGGGTTTGAAATATAAGTTTTGTAAAGTTAAAGGACAAAAGGTGTAAATTATGAAATCTGAAGGACCTGAATCGTAGTACACATAATTTTTAAGATATGTTCTGTAACTTTGTAATATAAGGTGTTTATTTGGTAAAGACAAATATTATAGGGGTTTGAAACATGAATTATGTAAATGAAGGATTGTTTTTGTAAATTATATAATTAAGCGGTATAAACTGTAAATTGTGAAACTTAAGGGATTAATGTGTCATTCTGAATATAGTGTGTATTAAATCAGTAACTTAAAGTATTTTCATGATTAAACCTTTGAATTAGATAAAGTTGCAATTGAAACCCTAAACTATGTGAACTCGTCGTTTAACTTTTGTAACCTGATAAAATGTACCCTATTTCCATAATAATCTTAAGAAGGACTTAACCTAATCTTGATATTGTCAACTTACTAATAATGGAAATATAACTGAAGACCCTTTGGACTTCTGTCTTCTACTCCTTAGGTTCGAGGAAGGAGAAATTTCATCTTGTCAGCTTTTATCTTTGTGTTCTTGCATTCGTCATAAGGTACAGATATTCTGACCTCTTTCAGTAAGGGTCTTTCATTTCTCTTTTCCTTCGGTTCTCATTTTCCCTTATTAGGATTCCCTATACCATTGCTATGTTCCCTGTTCGTTTGTAAACCTTTAATGTGATCTTTGTTTTGTGAACTTTCATAAACCTTGTGTTTGATTTTTGTCTTGAACCCTGAGCTGTGAGCCTTGTTTTGAATCTAATCTAATAGACTGGTTATAAAACTAAATTGATTTTGGAATATAAACCTTAATCTGTTAAATCTTTAGTTAAACCTAATTGATTTTGAATTGTTCTTAAAACTACTTATGAAACGTTTTGAGAAAAGCTACTTTAAATAAGTAACATCACTTTTACTGAAAGTTACTAAAAGTTTTGGAATAACATTTTGAAGAAAACTATTTTGTAAGATCAGTTGTGATGAAAACCATTTTTGAAGGATTGTTTAAATGGACTTTTAAATAGAAACCCTTTTTAGATAAACTGTTGGTATAAAACCTTGATTATAAACTTTTGCCACATGCTTTTGAAACATTTGATACAGTTCTTTAATTTGAACTTAACTTTGACATGAAACGTAAACTGAAAAATTCTAAGTTTGAACCTATGGTATATAATCTTGAATTGTTGACATGAACCTTTTGCCATGTACCCTTAGGATATGACCTTTTGATTATTTGATAGTACGCTGACTTTTGACCTATAGATTGATATTACGAGCCAATCACTAGGCATGAGGGTTTCATGTCCATGTCATTGACGCACCTTTGACATGACTCTAGGGCAGGAGAGTGATGACCTGTTCCGTCCCTTACTTATTAATTTGCTATGGCCATTATATTATGATTATTGATTTATCTGTGGGGCGTATGGGTGCACTCTAGATTTGACCTGTTAACTGTATATGTTATTTGTTTATTGTTATACTTATCTGGTGACTAATGGTGTGTGCGATACACGTCTTTCACATATATGGGAGCTAGCTACTCTATTTAGTTTCATTTACAAAGATATGATATGGCTTGTGTCTGGGCTCGTGATAGATTTATGTTTTCCTTATCTTATGAAATTCCTTATTACTCATTCTATTTCTTTTCCTTTGTCTTAAATCTTGTTGTTCTTAACATCTCATTTCTACACCTTGATTTATCGGTATGACGTGTATTCTAGATTTCTTTCGTTCTATTCCCTATTATTGTTTTGTTACCTCTATATCTGTTCACTGAGCTCTCGTAGCTCAGCCGCATTTCTTTTCCTGCGGCAGGTATTAGTAGGAAGCTGGGAATGAGAGAAGAATGTATCTTTGGACTTAGAAGTTGGATAGCTATGCTGGATATAGAATTTGACTGAAGATAGTATATTATTAGAAATAATGTTTTGGGAAGTTTTCATTTGTAACCCTATAGATTCTAGTATTTCGATTATTATCCTTTGAGATTTTTGTATTAATGAAAATGTATGCTTGGTTTGTTCTGATGTGGATCCATTGTTGTGATATCTTTACCCTTGTCATTTTGAATTCTTTAGGCAAGCACCCGATTGTATGGGTAGAATGAGTATAAGTGTTACTATGAGGTGTACATCTGCCATACGCCAATTGGCATACGGCACCGCACCCGATGCGTTTGATGAATATTTGCAAATGGGTGAGCATACTTCACGTGATTGTCTTGATAATTTTAACAAGTGCGTTATTGAATTGTTTATGCCGGAGTATTTAAGAAAACCAACATATGCCGACATTCAAAGTATTTATGAAAGACATGAGTCTTATCATGGTTTTTCGGGAATGCTTGGTAGCATTGATTGCATGCATTGGGAGTGGAAAAATTGTCCGGTGGATTGGCAAGGGCAATATGGTAGGAGTGATAAAAAATACCCAACAATAATGCTTGAAGCTGTTGCTTCGCAAGATTTATGGATTTGGCATGCATTTTTTGGGGTGGCGGGGGCGAATAACGATATTAATGTTTTAGATAACTCTCCGTTATTCGACGACATTCTTGATGACGTCGCCCCTGTAGCACCATATATGGTAAATGGAACCATGTATGAAAAATGATATTACTTAGCTGACGGAATTTACCCACAGTGGGCAACTTTCGTCAAATCATTCACGTGGACAACTGACGATAAACATGGTTATTTTAAAAGAAAACAAGAAAGTGCACGAAAGGATGTCGAACGTGCTTTTGGTGTGCTCCAAGGACGTTGGGGTATAATACAACAACCGGCATGTCAAATTGAAGTTACCAGGATACGTAGAATCATGTATTCTTGCATTATTTTGCATAACATGATTTTAAAAGATCAAAAGTTTGCAATACGTGAGTATGGCGAAATGTGGGTGGATCCGGCATCACGTATGAGACAAGAAAGGTGGGTCGACAGATGTGATGTCCAACGTCGAAAGGCAAAAGAAATACGCGACAGAGAAACGCATACACGTCTCCAACTAGACATTATAGAGCATCTTTGGCAAAAACATCTTCAACGACAACAACAACAAGAAGATTCCGAAGAAGATGAATAAGTATTTGTAATTCGTATGTTTTTAAATTTCCGTATGTTTTTATTTTCTGTATGTTTTTTATTTTCGTATGTTTCGTATTTTTTTTTATTTTTTATAATTCGTATTGTAATGTTTAAGTTTTAATGTTATGTTATTTATTAAATGAAGTATTAGTTTTAGTTTAGGGGTTGAATTTGTAAATTGTTGAGTTATGATAAAGGGTGTTTTTTTTTAGTTAAGGTTGATGTGACATTGACGTAGCACTGAGTTAAGGTATAACTCAGAGTTACTACACCCTACGCTCTAACATAGAAGTGGGTGATTCTTGTATTTGAATAGTCTTACATGGTTAGAAAGTGTTTAATTTCACTTTTAATCCTTTTTGTTTTTCACTTACTTGAAAAACTAAACCTATATTAACAACGTTTATGCTGATCATTTTATGACTTTATCATTGTTGTCACAATATTAACTAATTCAAAGATGGAGGTTTATAATTATTTATAGGTGTAATAAGAGACGAGTAAAGGATGAGTAATACAAATGCTGTTTTAGATATGATCCACAATAAGGACTTCAACATATTTTCTCGAACTGTTGTTGTGAATAATGATTGAAATGAACAGCGATTTTATCGATGTCGATGAAGCTTTAGCAGATGTAAGTTGAGAGCTGAAGCAGACGAGAGATGAAATTGCCAACGAGTTTCAATTACCTTTCCATTATATTAATACGAGGGAATAAACATGACTACGTCTGTCAAATTGTTCGAGCAAAAATAATCGTGTATCAAATGTGAACCTGCTCTTTAGTTATATGATGTTTCTTTTGGTATATTTTGTCGAGTTACTTTGTCGAGTTATTGTGAAAAATGTGTTTTAGTGTTAATGTCAAGAAGCATACAAGTTATGCTTTCAAGACTATCAAGATTCGTGTGTTGTCCTAGTAAAATTAGAAAAAATGAAAAGAGTTATTCTACATACAATAAAACACTCACATACCAAGGGACAAATCCCAATCATTGATTTAAATTTAATCAATGGCTGAGATCATACCAATTGTTATTAAAAAATACACGGAGGGGTAATTTCGTAAATTTACAACAAAACACAAACACTAACCGCTCATTTTCGTCTCATAATTTCTACCTACCAACACACACTAAAAACACACAGTACTCTCAACAAAAACCGATCAAAATTACCGTAAAAAACGCCGGATCTATACGCATTTCACCACTCAATCAGAAAGAAATGGAATCTCCGGCGAAAAGAATGAAGGAAACACCAGAAAAAAAATCCAATTTCAGGTATACCGAAACCCTAGAATGCGTATATAATGATACTCACTGTTTATTGAGATTATATTGAAGATATTATGATTTTAGATTGAATAATTGATGTTTATAGAAGTTATAGTGATTTTGTGAAGAAAAACGTGACTAGAAATTAGGTTTTCAGAGTTATAGTGATGTTTAGATTGAATAACTATTCATTAGAAGCATTTATTGAAGAAGTTTTATGCGGCTAAGCCGCAGAAGACGCCTTCGGCTTCGCCGAAGGCGTTGACTGCAACTAAGCCACAGATTGAATAATTGATGTTCATTAGAAGCATTTATAGTGATGTTTAGATTGAATAAGTACAAAACATAAGAAACGTCTTCTGCCAAAACATAAGTACAAAGTTAATATCACCAATTATGTTGATAACTGCAAGTTGAGTTTTGCGGACTACATGTGTAATTAACTTTGTTAGCTCGTATTGTGTGTCACCGGTGATATCGTGATATCGTGATATCACCGGTGATATCACATGTGATATCACATATCACATTTGATATCACATGGTGATATATCACATATCACCTGTGATATCACCTGTCATATCACATGTGATATCGTGATATCACCGGTGATATCACATGTGATATCACATATCACATGCATTTGCATCATGTGAATATACATCATGTGATATCACTAATTTGTGTTTATTATGGCTGGTTTTTTTCTACCCAGTAGCTTGTATCAGTTTATTTTTAGTAAATATAGTAACAGTTTTTTCTTTCAGGGTTCTTCAATCCCTGAACATACCACTTTCTGTGGAAACCGTGTGTGTATTTACTGCTCCTGTGTTCTCTGCCTTCGCTGCATGGGCAATATATCTCCTGACTAAGGTTTGTTTTTCTTCTGAGTACTGCTCTTGTTTTGTGTTCTAACAAATAGTTTGATGTTGTTAAAAACAATACTGAGACCTTCAATTTTGTTTATTTGATTTTATAAAGGAAGTTAAGGGAACAGGTGCTGGACTGACTGCTGCTGTTCTTCTGGCCATGGTAATCAAATAATGGGTACTTGTAATAGTTAAATTTGACCGTTAATATATGTTTAGTTTGCATTGGTGTATGCTGTAAGCGACACCTAAGCGACTTGATGGATCTTATATTGCTTTAAGAATATTTGAATTTGTCTGGTACTCTCATATGTAGTTCTGTAGTCAAGCTGCTAGATTAATGTTTGGGATGTACTTCAACATGTAGTACTTAAGTGTAGGGTAACCTTAAAAGTCTTTTCTACTGCCAACTACTAGTGTAGGGCGAGAGGGTCTCTAATCTCGATGTTCGTTGGGTATAGTGTGTACACATCTCTATGCTATATCTATAGCCCATCATTAGTGTACTGCTAGATTTCTCTCCTTCCCTACATGGCTACATCCCTTCCTATGATGATCTAATGGTCTATTTGATTTCTGATAATATTATGTCTTATAGGTGCCATCCTATATTTCTCGATCGGTGGCTGGGAGCTACGACAATGAAGCCGTGGCTATTTTTGCTTTAATATTCACCTTCTATCTCTACATCAAGGTTGGATATTGATACAATATAAATACTTATAACATGAGTATTGTGTTGTCACTGGAACATAACGGGGAATGTGGATATGCTACACTATTTTCTGACAGCGTTAGCTTTATCTGTAGACTTTGAATACAGGATCCCTGTTCTATGCTACACTAAATTCCATTTCATACTTCTACATGGTAGGCTTTGGAAGGGTCCAAATTATCTTGTTAATTCTTATGATTTTCATTTTACCGCTATATTCTTCGTACATTCTTTATGTTTGACTCTTACTCCATTTAGGTCTGCTCTTGGGGAGGGTACACCTTTAGGTCTGCTTTTGTTGCCTTTTTTTGGTTGTCAGTATTACTCGCTGGACATCACGTACTTTAAGTCGTCTCTTGATTGTCACTTGTTGGATCTGCTTTGGAACAAGTATTGGGTGAATACCCTTTCTTCTTCACCTTTGCTTGGGAATGGTGACTATGTTGCAGGGCAGATATCAGATCTTGGTACTTCTTTCTTATTGAAATAATTACCTTTAGATGTTTTTTTTTTGGGTTTATTTTTGTTACAAACGAGACTTTGCTAGGTTGCTTCTGGTTGGTAAGTTTAATATGGTTTTTCCCTTCTTGTCACAGCTGAAAAGTTGGAGCAAGCTGAAGGTCAGTTGTCTCATACACGCTTTGGTCCTCTCATGGCACCCGCTCAAAGAAAGAAAGAGGTTAACTTTGTTGGTGCACTGGCACAGTTGGTAAGTGATATACAGTTGGTGCACTGAAATTATGATAACTGCAAGTTGAGTTTTGCGGACTACATGTGTAATTAACTTTGTTAGCTCGTATTGTGTGTCACCGGTGATATCGTGATATCGTGATATCACATATCACATGTGATATCACATGGTGATACATCACATATCACCTGTGATATCACATGTGATATCGTGATATCACCGGTGATATCACATGTAATATCACATGTGATATCACATGTCACATAAGCCGAAAACCTTATAAATTTTAGGTCATCAAATTAGATCATTAGGTTATGAAATTAGTTTGAATTAGACCGTTAAGTTATGAAAATAGTTGATATTAGATTGTTAAGTTATGAAAATAGTTGATATTAGATTGTTAAGCTAAATGTTTAATTTTAGTTATATGTGATGATGTGGAACAATGGTGAAGTGTTTGTGTGAGCTTGTTTCATATGTGCTTATTTTGTTATTAAAAGTAGGTTGTGTTTAAGTGAACTGTGAATTGTTAATATATTTGATGATGATGATGATGAATTATACATGTCAAAATTGTTTAGTTTAAGTAATGTGTGATGGTGCAAAACAATGGCACAACGTTTGTGTTTTTGATTGTTGTTGTGGACTTATGGTGAATGTAGTAGATAGATAGATAAGGAGTGTGAGCTTGTTTTTATGTGTGGTAATTAATAGTTAAATGTGATACTACCAATGTAATTTATGTACTTGTTCTTATTAAAACATTTCAGATGTGAAGCATTTAATTGGAAGCATTTAATTGTTAAGGTATTTCGTATCACAGGTGATACCTATTAAGTTATTGGGTATCACCTGTGATACAAAATAACATCTTAGGTATCACCTGTGATAGTTAGACCGGAGGCTATAAATTGAATATGCTTTTGAGACTAACATCATTGAAATAATAAGTTTATTATTTCATGCAAATATCATTGGTGATTAATTTTGTATTTAGTTCTTGCCTTCATTTTCACTTTTTGATCCACAATTCCAATTCATATTCTATCTTTGTTATAGCCTGAAGAAGAAAAATTGTCTGATCCTTAAAACGAGAGGAATTGGAGCGCCATCTAACGGAAAAAGATGCATCAAGGACAGCAAAGGTTTGCTTCAAACAAATTGACGGAGGATGACTAATATGTCTATGTTTTATCAAATGGTGAGTTGCTACTTATCTAGCTAGTCTTGGTTGGGCGGATACAAACACTTGTAGAAATGAGCGATGTTAATAAACTCACTTTTAGTGTTATCGTCTGCAATATATTTATTATGTTTTGTTTCTTCAGGCATTTCCTTATATATCCTCTTCTAGCCACAAGCACTACTTCCTCAAGCTGAAAGCACTAAAACCCTATGCACGGGTGAGTACACCATATATTTTAAGTTCTTTTTAATTGTCTCATATCTTCGTCCCTCTTTAGAGTGTCCCAACTTCTAAAGTTTTCCAGCTACAATAATTAATCACCAATGATATTTTCAGAAAGTAGTTGTAGCGCCGCTGCCGCTGCAGCATCTAGAGATATGAGGAAAGCTCTTAGTATCTACAGGTTCGCATATATTCAATTCTTTTGAATATTGAGTTAACATATTGTATTGTCTCCAGATTCGGAGTTCTCTGTGTTGTAAAATTTCTTAATAAACCATCTTTTTAGGTTCTTTTCTAATGTTGTGTGTTATAGACTTGTGGTTAACATCGATGGAAAATGGTTTGATGCAGGTGTTGTGACCCGGTCATAGATTCTTGCAAAGATTGTGGTGGATAGTCATTTCAAGTCTATACCCAAAAGAGCCAAGTCGGATGACAAGTTGATGAACAATTCTAAGGAAGATATTCAAAACTTTGCCCTGCCAATGGATTCAGAGGTACTTCGACTCAACTGCTGCTATTTATTACTATATAGTCTTATCTTTCAGGAAAGGATTCCTTACAACTGCTTTCGTTACTTCAGTGGCTGGGTTTCTTAGTGCTTTAGCTCCTAACTATTATTCTCTGATTTTTCTCCGCTTTCTGGTTGGTATTGGTCTTGGAGGTGGGCCTGTACTCTCATCTTGGTTTCTTGAGTTTATCCCTGCTCCAAGCAGAGGCACCTGGATGGTCGCGTTTTCGGCTTTTTGGACTGTTGGGACTATTTTTTAGGCTTCTGTTGCATGGGTATGGTTTCACAATACTCTTTCCTCGTTTTAATATCTATTGGAAGCTTGGACTTTGGCTAGGTGGCTTGACTCGATTCGCACCTGGGTTCACCCACCAACTACAGTTCTGGTTCATGTGCTCCTTCTAGCTGTTGTCTTGTGCCCACATTTGATCCTCCCAACTATTTGTTTGTATGCATTCTTGATTGTTGCACTGAGATACCGATACAGAACATGAGCACCAGTCACAATGGATCCAAGGCTCTCCCAAGTTGATTCTGTTGGACTGGATGAGCTTGATGAAGAGTTTGATGGGTTCCCAAGTTTAAGATCAGCAGACCAGATTCGTATCAGATATGACAGATTACGAGCTCTAGCAGGTCGGGCTCAGACACTGCTTGGTGATATTGCAGCTCAAGGAGAGAGGTTAGAGGCTTTACGCAATTGGAGAGACCCAAGAACTACCGGGAATTTCGTGGTTGTTTAATTGTTGGCTTCACTAGTGTTCTGCATTGTTCCATTTAAGGCTTTTCTGCTTGGCTGGGGATTCTTTTACATGCGTCACCCTCGGTTCCGTGGGGATACGCCATCACTGCTGCTCAACTTTTTCAGACGACTCCCGACTCTCTCAGATAAGATCCTATAAACTCGTTTTAATTTTAATTATGCATGTTTTGATTGTTGATTTTGGTAGCACTTTCAGTGCACTTCTGTTAGGAACAAGTGGGATTCTTATCATTTTTTGTGTAACCCTGTTATTGGATACAAATCGAAATAGTAGGTAATTCAGGAAACTAAAGATTGTGCACAAAATTATTTGCTTTGCAGCCTCTCCATTGCTTAAAAGTGACATATGTACACATCTATTTAAGTACTCAATTTTCTGTGATATCTATTTGTTCTCATAAATAGTATTGTTCTTTTAGACATTTGTTAACCGATCACATGTAATATCAAATCATGTGGAAACATAGCTACTCACCTGCTGATGTTTTAGAAGTCAGAGGGCAGTATACACGACATACCACAGATGGCATACCCATCACAAACCAGATTCATCATGCAGTTAAGACACTACATTATATTAACAGCGATCAAAGTCGAACATAAAACCAAAGTCAACTACTAACAAAACGATGTCAGGATTCCTGTATATATAACTAACAGCGATTAAAGCCAAACATAAAACCAAAGTCAACTACTAACAAAACAATGTCAAGATTCCTGTATATTTATCTCAAGAACTTACAGAATGCCAACATACATTAGGTATCACCTGTGATACATACCAAATATTAGGTATCACCTGTGATACCTAATAAGATATTAGGTATCACCTGTGATACAAAATAAGATATTAGGTATCACCTGTGATACATACCAAATATTAGGTATCACCTGTGATACATGTAGGGTATTCACAATGCAAGAAACACTTGTTTGAGGACTTAAGATGGATCGAATAGATAAGATTCTAGAGAGAGGTAGGAGTGTTGGAACCTTAGAGAGAGAAAGTTATGTGTATTAGATTAATATGAGAATGAGGTCCAACCCTTCCCTTGCAAGGGAAGGGGTATTTATACTTACTACATAATATGCCCCTAGCGGGCTGTGGAGCAAGCTGACAGTGGGTAAAGACCCGACCCACTCCACAATATTAATAATAACTAAACTACTAATAATATTACTAATGATCCTACGAGCTATGATGTGCTACTAAGTACTCGGGGTGACCGAGTCTTCTACTGAATATTTATATTCCTAACAATACAAAATAAGATATTAGGTATCACCTGTGATACAAAATAAGATATTAGGTATCACTTGTGATACAAAATAAGATATTAGGCAATTTTTTTTTAATCTAATATCTTATTTTGTATCACAGGTGATATCTAATATCTTATTTTGTATCACAGGTGATACCTAATATTTGGTATGTATCACAGGTGATACCTAATATCTTATTTTGTATCACAGGTGATATCACATGTGATATCACAGGTGTTTATCTAATATCTTATTTTGTATCACAGGTGATACCTAATATCTTATTTTGTATCACAGGTGATAACTAATATCTTATTTTGAATCACAGGTGATACCTAATATTTGGTATGTATCACAGGTGATACCTAATATCTTAGGAATTTAACCAAATTGTGTAGCCGAATCAATTCCAGGACGATCAGATGTTCAGTGCCTCTATCGCTCGCAAACAGTTCTTAGCCCCGAACTTGTTAAAGGACCTTGGACCAAAGAGGTATCTATTGGACTCTTCTTTAATTAGTGTGTATTACTTTGTTAAAAAGTTGGTTATTAATTTCAGTCTATATAATTGTTCAGGAGGATGATCGTATTAAGGAGTTGGTTGAAAAGCATGGGTGTAAGAAATGGTCGCTTATAAGCTTCTTCGAAACAACTGATTTGTTGCATATCTCTTGTATGCATCACTAGATAATACATACATTTATTTTTCTCAATGATCGACCCAAAACGATGATGCACGTGAAATTATTTTTTAGTATACGAATTGGAAAACCCCACACAGGCCACATTTGAAGACCAAACAGATTCCACAGACCAACCCCACAAAACACATGGAGCCAGACAAATCACCAGCCCTCCACGATTTTGTATTAATAGGCTGGGATGGGTGGCCCAAGGAGTTGCAGGTTACCGCTATTAATCATGAGAAGCCAGCCTAGAGCTAGAGTTATTGTACTAAAAATAGCCTACGATGACAATTTGATGTGCTTTTAATCTGGAATTTTCATATACGAGATTTAGCAAAAAACTTGGATAAATGCATTGCGCAAGTAGTCGCTGATTTGGTAAACAACTATTCATTATACAAGCAATCATAAGCTAACCATATGACTTATAGTCTATTTAGGACTATCAAATTACTCCAACATTGAAAAGCATTTGCTTGAAAAATTCTTTCATCCTCTTGTACCCATTTTCAAATTTCTTCATTGCCAAACGCCTCAGTTGAGCATCTCTAGATAGCATTGATGATGATTTTCTAGCATCAAATACTTTTGAACGTTTGTATAAGCTTCTTCGAAATAGCTGATTTGATGCATCTCTCTTGTCCAGACTTTCAAAATAATCTCGAAGACCAACTTAAATTTACATCCATAAATCTCATTTATATCACACAAATCCAGAAATCATAAGCATATATCAGCAGCGGTATAGTAAATGAATCATACCACAAGTTTTTCTTCAAGTTCTTTCTTTCCTCCAACAGTTACAAGAGCCAATTCTGGGCTAAAACCCTCGACAAGACTGGCTTCTTTCTCTATAAATGAATACGGTATAAGCCTTTGAATATTTAATACTCAAATCGCTTTACAATCTTTATAAATGTGGTGGGGCTGAAAATCCGTCTGTAGTAGGGGCAGCTCTAAAAGGACCGTCACCAAATGGATCTTCAAATCCCTGAAAATATAATAACACAATAAATAAGTAGTTCAAAACGGTGTTTCAAGTATTTTGAGTTTGTGAAACACACCTGAGTGGGGCCAGCTGGTGCTGAAGATGCAGCCACAAAGGTTTGACCACCGAAAGAAACAGGTTCAGAAGCTGCAACTGTAACAGGCACAAGAGCCAACGCATCCAAAGAGAAAGGGTCTGATGGAGAAGAGCCGAATAAGTTTGTTTCAGTACCACCTGATGTTGGTGGGGCCGCTGTTGATCAAACGGATATATTATAAATGCTATTTAATAATAATCATATGGAAACGCTTATTTGAATACCTTTAAATGAACCACGAGGATCAAATTCGTCAAAGCCATTAGTTTCCTGATTTGTAGAGGCTGCAGGTGGTGGAGGAGGTGCGGCTGCTACTGGTGGTGGAGGTGCAGCTGCCACTGGTGGTGGAGCAACTG
The DNA here is from genome assembly GCA_021014915.2 of Artemisia tridentata subsp. tridentata. Lineage (NCBI taxonomy): Eukaryota > Viridiplantae > Streptophyta > Magnoliopsida > Asterales > Asteraceae > Artemisia > Artemisia tridentata. The sequence continues at coordinate 104,499,864 of CP139507.1, read as the reverse complement.
CAGGAGCTGCCGGGCTGCTAGAATGACTTGTGGCGACAGGCGGCGATGCAAATTTCGTCTCTCCATCCCTGCATGATACTAGAAAGTTAGACTAGATTCAACATGAAACGTACCAAAACATATATAATCTTCACAAAATGATTTCAACAACTTTCAAACCTTTAACTCATTTTATCTGTTTCCTTCTAAGCTTATTTTAAATTTTACACGTTTCAACTCTTAGAGATAAAACATAACCCGAGCAACCCTTTAATAAGTAAACGGATCAAGTTTGCCACCAAGATATATACAAATTAGGTTCTTGAAAATGTATACCTCTCATTAGAAATGGGACTACGACCGCCAGCCACAGCATCTTCATGCTAGGAGGTCCCACAGCATCTTCATAGTTTGGGTTGTAGGGCCTAAGAATTGTATACCCATTCTGATATGGATAAATTCAACTTTTGAGTGATGACTGAGTAGGTGGCGTATCAGCCATGTCCAACCCACGTCCATGTTGTGATGACTCCATCTCGAACTCATCCATGTTCTCCTCGAACTCATCCATGTTCTCATCAGCACAGATCACCATCACTATTAGCAGTACTAGTACCACCTCTTCTTGCAGGCCTACCTTCGGGTCTAAAACTCCCGTGAAGATACTTATCTACATCTCCCCGATCATCAGCAAACTGATCACCATTCCCAGAAGCACTACTAGTTGCCCCTCTTCCACCTCTACCAAAAATAGCACGTTTAGATCTAGCAACTAAACGAACTGTTGGTCTACCTTGATGTTGATATCTGGATCGATTAGGAGGTCTAACTTCAGGTCCATCTCCAGCAGGACCTTTATCTTTAGCTTTACCTGATGATGTTCTACAGACAACCTTCACCATGAAGATTAATGCATCTTTCTTCTCGGTTGAGAATCTAGCAAGAAACTAATAAAGAATCATCAAACAAAGTATTTATTCTCTAAACTTTCAAAGTAATAATGACCAAGACAATTCAAGGTAGATATATAGATTGACTACTCATTACGTTTTCTATTAAACGTTGCAGCTAATCCAATTCAATAATTTCCTACTGAACTTTGCACTAAGAATTTAGTAAAAAAATAGAACTAAATAGAAACACTTATCATGAATTTTCACAATCACCTAGCATGCATAAATGTGTTACCAACACTGTTTTATATTTTCTTAATGGTATTGATACAACCCATTATTCCAAAATTGAAATGTTTAGCATAGCTCTAATTACAATATGCAAACAACAAATATTGCTTGCCTGATCATAGTACAGATTCTAACCACTCCAAATTTTGGACAATGAAAATGAATACAAAACTAAAAAACCGCAAGAAGTGTCATATCGTATTTAAAGTGAAATAACACTTACCCAATCATGACATCCATTGTTGATCAATAAGAAACATGCCATCATCATCATCATCATGAACATGTAATAACCTGTATATGTGTATACAAACAGAAAGATTAAAAACTAGGGTCGTTCCATGTAAAAATCAATTGTTCATTTCATCAAACACATGGTGTGCATTTAACTGGATATTTTTCTAAAGAATAATTTACATAAAGACACAGAAATTATGAATTTAACTGAAAATCTATTAAAAACGGGAATACCGGAGGAGTCGCGGTGGTGTCTCGGTGTGTAGCGGTTGCTGCGATGGAGTTGCGGAGGTGTTGCGGTGGTGTTGCGGTAGAGTAGCGGTGGTATTGCAGAGGTGTTACTGTGGAGTGGCATGTCCTCATGTTGTTTATCTTCTCCACCGAATTTGGATTTAGGGATTTGATAACTGGACTGGAAGGTGGAAGATGAGAGAAACACTCTTTTTTGTGTGTTTTTTGTGAGAGAATGGAAGAAGAGTTTTTTAATTTTGTGTTTATATAGTTGACAATTATACCCCTGTAGTGTAAATAATGAATTTAATCTCAGCCTTTAGATCAAAATGAATGGAAGGTTGGGATTGGTCCCTTTGTATCTAAGAAATGTTTTGTCCTCAAATGATCTTAGATCTTGAACAAATGAAAAGAGATTAATATATTCTAAAGCAAAAAAAAAAAAAAAAAAAAAAAAAAAAAAAAAAAAAAAAAACACCCATACAATAGTAAATAAGTTTTTTTAAAGACGATTAGTCGGTCAAAAGAATACATATACTTTTCTTAGTAATATAATTGTGTGAACTAGATATACTATTCTTAGTAATCATACAATTGAGATTATTCAAAATAATACACGCAAAATCAATTTTATGGATCTCGTTTATTCAAATCTTCAAACCAAGGTTGTCAGGATCGCGATCCTGTTCGTAGGATCGTACGATCCTACGATCCTACACACACAAAACGAGCAGGATCGTTACGGGATCGTAATTCAGGTAGGATCGTTACAGGATCGTGGGATCGCTCGTAGGATCGTGAACGATCCGATCCTGTTGGTAACCCTTTTTTCAGGTAGGATCGTTACAGGATCGTGGGATCGCTCGTAGGATCGTGAACGATCCGATCCTTTTTTTTTTTTACTTTTTTTTAGAGGAAGGTTTTTAAAAATGGTTTGTATACATATGTAAAGGAAAAGCCGAAAACGATCCTAGGTAGGATCCGATCCTACGATCTCGATCTTGCAAAGCCAAAAACGATCCTAGGTAGGATCCCGATCCTGACAACCTTGCTTCAAACATATACTTTTCTCAATTTGTTGGTCAAAATTGAGATGCGTATACATATACTTTTCTTAGTAATCAAACATATACTTTTCTTACATTGTAATCTCGTTTAACATGTTGGAAGTAGTGAGCCCAGAACAAGGTGAAGAAAATCAATGACCCAATTACGTACTAATGAATGGTTATCGGATATCACTTGTAATCGTGTTATCACTTTCCAAAGTAAACTATTCGTTCCTATTGCCTGGGTACCACGAATATCTACTTGGGATAAGACCAAATGTTTGTTATTTAATTAGGCACAAATCAATAACCTTTGCGCATCCAAGTGTTTATGTTTTTTTTTATCGTCTCCTCATGCATGATTGATTTCCAATTTATAGGAAAATACTCATAGCTAGTCAAATGGAATTATGAGGATTAATCGGCCCATTAATCGCCTCATAATTATCCCCATTATAGCCAATAGTGGTTACATGACCAATTAAACGTGGTCATAAATGCAGTTTTAACTGCCACTTGAATAGTTCAGAGTAGTTAAATACTCATTCCAATAGTACTAACTCCAGCAGTACTAACTTAGTACTAGCAGTAGTAACTATGTGAAGGATTGAACCTTTTGATGAGTTATTTCCAACCACTATCAGAGTCAGGGTAATTAGAGACTTAATGAGTGTACACTCCGTACCTCCAAACCCATTTCCAAGTATGATCATATCCCTCAATTGAACTAAATTTCCAACAATCCTCCCCAATTTAGTACAATTCCTTTTGCATGAAAATTAAACATTAAACAAAACAAGTGCATAAACGAAAATATCCTGAGGATTGAATTTCCATCTTAGTACATTACACGTTCTAATATTCGAGAATTAGGGTGTTCTAAGAATTGAACCCTTCATCCCATTTGAATACCTGAAGATAAAATACACACAAGTTTTCAAACACTTAAACGCTCCTGACACTATACAAGCCATGTTTCCATATCTAATTCATAAATGTTGTAAGAGCCAAAAGTCCAAAGCTTTCTGAAGCGGCAAAACTTCAACATTCACATAGGTGGTTCCTATTTATTCATGCTCCTGCTTAGCACTTTTTCAAAGAAATTAACCATTAAGAAGTAAAGACTTCATCCTCCTTTCCAGCAGGTTTCGAGCATAACCTTGGGATGATTGTAAAACATGTGCTCCAGTCCACTGAATGTTCAGTTTTCCACATTGAACTCAGCTCCCAAGTTTCCTCAGGAGGGAGTTGGGTGTCTTAGCATTCAATGACTAAGTTGGACCTTAAACCCATCCCTTTAGCAGACTTTATGACCAAGTCTCTAGCCAAACCCTTCATCAAGTGATCAGCTAATTTTTGTTGAGATCTAACAAACTCTATAGATACCACCCCATTATTGATAAGCTCACGAATCATGCTATGCCTGACACCTAAGTGTCTAGACTTCCCATTGTACATCTGGCTATAAGCCTTTGCCAATGTAGCAGCACTATCACAACGGATAGAAATAGGTGCTATAGGTTTAGGCCACAATGGAATCTCAAGAAGCAAGTTTTTCAACCATTCAGCCTCTTTACCAGCAGCTGCTAAAGCCACAAATTCAGATTCCATTGTTGAACTGGTGATGCAAGTTTGCTTCTTGGATGCCCAAGAAATTGCACCTCCACCAAGTAGGAATACCCAGCCACTGGTAGACGAATTGTCTTCAGTGTTACTGATCCAACTTTCATCAGTGTATCCTTAGTTCTCTTCAAATACTTCAGTACCCTCTGAATTGCTTGCCAGTGCTGAGCACTAGGATTACTAGTATACCTGCTCAGTTTTCCCACTGCAAATGCAATATCAGGTCTTGTACAAGTCATGGCATACATTAGGCAGCCAATCACCCTAGAATACTCAAGTTGAGATACAGCTTTGCCAGTATTAGGCATCAGCTTCTCAGTTGTATCCATAGGTGTACTCACTGGAGTACAATCAGAGTGGTTGAATTTCCTCAGTACCTTCTCAATATAATGAGACTGAGTGATAGAAATTCCCTTACTCTCATGTTTGATCCTTATACCAAGGATAACATCAGCCTCCCCCATGTCCTTCATGGAGAACCTTGATGATAAAAATTCCTTTGTCAGGTCAACCTGATTTTGGTCAGTGCCAAAGATCAGCATGTCATCAACATATAGACAAATGATGACTCCTTTACCAGATTCATCAAATTTGCTATACGCACATTTGTCAGACTGGTTAAGTAAATAACCACTAGACAAAACCACTTCATCAAATTTTTGATGTCATTTCTTAGGTGCCTGCTTCAGTCCATATAGGGACTTAATCAGTTTACACACCTTGTTTTCATTGCCAGGCAAGATGAAGCCCTGAGGTTGGTTCATATAAACCTCCTCATCCAATTCACCATTCAAGAAAGCTGTCTTCACATCCATCTGATGAATAATCAGATTGTGAATTAATGACAAAGCAATCAGAAATCTTATGGTACTGATACGAGCCACAGGGGAATAAGTATCAAAGTAGTCTATCCCTGACTTTTGTTTAAAGCCCTGAATGACTAGTCTAGCCTTGAACTTTTCAATAGTTCCATCTACCTTCATTTTCTTTTTGAAAATCTATTTGCAACCCAGAGGTTTGCAACCAGGTGGTAGATCAGCCAACACCCAAGTGTTGTTGCCCATGATGGAATCCATTTAATCATTTATTGCTTCTTTCCAGAAAGCAACATCCTGGGACTTCATTACTTCATCAAATGTTTTGGGATCATCCTCAACATTAAAGCAATAGGAGTGTTGGTCAGTGACCTCATCCCTTGTACCTTCAATTAAGTATAATTGAAACTCAGGTCCAAATGACTTTGGAGTCCTGATCCTTTTGCTCTTTCTGAGCTCAGGTTCAGGTTGTTGAACCACAACCTCATCAGGGACCTCATCAGAGACCTCTGATACACCAATGTCATCAGTTCCATTTGGAATCCTTTGACTTGGTCTAGGGACTGATGAGAACCTATTCTCATCAAAGATTGCGTCCCTTGATTCAATTATTGAGTTAATTGAAATAGACTCATTAGGTTCAATAACATAGAACCTATATGCCTTGGAATGCTCAGCATATCCAACAAAGATGCATTCAATGCCTCTTTCACCCAAAGTTTTCTGCTTTGGATCAGGGAGTCTTACAACAGCCCTACAACCCCAAACCCTGAGAAAGTTCAGGTTGGGTTTTCTTTTAGTCCAGAGTTCATAAGGGGTAACCTTGTTCCTTTTGTTGGGAACCCTATTTAATAAATAGCAAGCTGTTAACATAGCTTCACCCCAGAACCCTTGACTCAGCCCTGAATAGGACAACATGGAATTAACCATCTCCTTCAGCACTCTATTTTTCCTTTCAGAGATACCATTTTGCTGAGGAGTATAGGGAGCAGTCATTTCATGGATTATACTAACAGACTGATAATACAGAGTATCCATGTACTCACCTCTCCTATCAGTCCTTAATCTTTTGATCAGGGACCCAAGTTGCAACTCAACTTCAGTTTTAAATAATTTGAATATATTTGATGCTTCATCCTTAGTATGTAACAGATAGACATAACAAAACCTAGAAGTGTAACACCCCAACCCGAAAAGGGCCTATGTGTAACATTATGGTGTCAATCAGAACATAATAACGCAAGCGGAAGACTTCTTATTGAGTCACATACTAAGTCAAACATGGAATTAACCATCTCCTTCAGCACTCTGTTTTTCCTTTCAGAGATACCATTTTGCTGAGGAGTATAGGGAGCAGTCGTTTCATGGATTATACCAACAGACTAAAAATACCGAGTATCCATGTACTCACCTCCCCTATCAGTCCTATCTTTTGATCAGGGACCCAAGTTGCAACTCAACTTCAGTTTTAAATACTTTGAATTTATTTAATGCTTCATCCTTAGTATGTAACAGATAGACATAACAAAACCTAGAAGTGTAACACCCCAACCCGAAAAGGGCCTAAGTGTAACATTATGGTGTCAATCAGAACATAATAACGCAAGCGGAAGACTTCTTATTGAGTCATATACTAAGTCAAACATTACAAGACTTCCAAACGAAATGATATCCAAACATAGTCTAAAAAGGAAATACATAATCCCAAGCCAAAAATAGTCTTAAAGCATAATAAATGGGAAACTAAGCAAGGTAGGTTCTCTAGCTCCTATTCTCAACACTCATGCCCGACATCCCTGTGATAACCTGCCGCAGAGAAAAGAAAATGCGGCTGAGCTAACGCTCAGTGAACAGATATAACATATGAAAGATAATAAGCATAATCGCAACGAATAAGCAAATGAATCCAAAAGAACCTGCTGAACAAGATTAGAATATGGAACATATGAAAGAGATCAAAGCATAATAATGAACATAATGTGGATATAAATATCAAAGGAAATGCCCAACAAAACATATAGCAAATTGTACATGGAGTAGCTAGCTCGATGTACCAAATAGTGAAATGGGGTGTATTGCACACACTCAAGTCCATTCACAAGCATATATCAAAACTGAACAAAGTACCTAGGATGCATCCATACGCTCCCTTCAAAACAGATATACATATGCCAGTTCTAGACTAAACATACATACAATATACACGGGCCAGGTGCGCTATATATAGCAATATAATCAAATGGGAACGCTGTGGACAAAAACCCACATCCACAGATAGTGTCAATACCATTGGTGCATCAATGGCACGGTCATGGACTCCCTATGACTGGCTACAAATATGGGCAACATAAATAGGCATAGCACATGCAATATAATGATAAGGGATAATTATAAATTATCCAACTCAGATAATAGCTATATGAATAGAATATAGCATGAAACAAATAATCAAACGAATACTAAACGAATATGGATCAAAGCATATCAAATAACAAATATCAGAAATCAATGAGTCATGAGAAAACCCTTACTGAAAAAGGGGAGAATATCTGTACCTTAGAAAGCAAATGAAATGGAATTAAATAATTGAACACAGGACAGGAATCACTCCCTTTTCAGAGAATCTACACGAATTAGGGATCATATATTACTTATTAGCTTATAGTTAATCAGATATCACATTTAGGCTTCTTTCTATTTTTAGTAACTTTTCATATTTAGTAACTTTAGGATAACATTCATACTTAACCAAATTTTAGGTTACAAGAGTTAATAAGTCAAGTTTAGGGTTTAAAAGTATTTAATTTAGTAAGTATCCAAATTAGGATTTCTAAATTCATTAACTTAGGTTTAGGGTTTATAATTACTGAATTAGGGTTTCATTATCACAATTAGATTAACACATGACCAAATGTATCATAATAAATGTTTAAGTGCATTTTAGGGGTTTCACACATTAAATGGCATTGGTATCACAAAAACCTTAATTTCTAATAAAATTATGGTTTTAGCATATTTTAACCTTCACTTTATGAATTTTCAAACCATACTTAGACTCTTACTCAGAAGCTATAATAATCGATGTACCTATATGTCTTATGAGCTTACATGAATTTTTCCTGAATTTATTACCAAGTGAAAACACCATTTCAAAAATAATTTACCCAAACATGTCCAGAAAGTGAACTACAAAACACCCCTAAAGTTTACGTTTATAAAACCCATTTACACACATCAGAAAAATCTAAAAAAATTCCAGAAGTTACTATCCATGAGAAATATGATTCCTGTAAAAGGAGAGATCTCAACTCTTTATATATTTGAAACTAAAAATCGTAGAAATTCACTGATTTTACGTTCCCAAAACTCAGGTTTGACACATGATTCCATAAAATTCAAAAAGACAACCAAATCAACTCTAAATCACCCCAAACCAATTGGAAAACTTAATTAAGACCTTAAAATAAGTTTACAAGTAAAGAACCAGTATTAAAAACTTATGAAATTCGAGTTGTAATGCACACAAATTCGGCTTTCAAAACTGCCCATTCCTAAAATCCGTTTTAGGCCATCATATAACATGTTTTAATTATTCCAACGCACAAGAGTTCACAAAATTCACAAGACCTGAATTAAGCATCATATTAACATATATTCATAATCATATTAGCAACGCACCTTCACAAACCCATACCAAACCCTAACCATTTATCCGATTTCACATATTTGTAAAATAATTACACAAATCAGCCTAGGTTTTCTGAATACACACGCCTCATTTAATGATCATTTAAGATAGATTTTAGGGCTTGTTTAGATTATCATTATGTTGACATGAGAGCTAGGAAATAAGACGCCAAACAGTCCACACATACTCGACACAAGACAGATCTTATTGGCGAATATGTTTTGTGATTTTATGTAGTTTTATTAATGAGACAACAAAGAGTATACACTAGACTGAAATCGACACCCATGGTTCATATATTTATGATTTTTAGGCGGCGTATACATGAGTTGTTCATCCCACAGATTTAGCGAAACATTCATATGTATATTAACGTATTTATTATCAATCGTTCAGCCTATTTCGAGTTTTGATTACATATGATACATATATATAGGTGTCGAATGGTTGAAGAGAAAAAGATAATGATGATGATACCTTGGCAGAAAACTAACGAGACCAACAGAAACCCACGAATCAAGACACAAACAACCCAACGTATCATGATCAAAGCAACTTCGAGCCTTATTCTTCCTTGATTCTTGAGGGCTAAACGAATGGTGATGAGGGCAGGTTTAGGGTTCGGTGGCATAAGGAAGCCGATTGGATGAGTTTTAGTTTTGTAGTTCGTATGAATGGAATGCGAGAGAGAGACAGAAAATAACCGGCGTTATACTCCTAAGAATTAGGGGAGGAGCGGGTATCATAAAAGGAAGGTCATAATTGGGTTTGATTAGGCTTTAAATGCATCAGTTATGTTTGTGTAACAAATGCCGAAATCATGGGATAGGAAGGAATAAATTCGGGGTTACAATCACAAATCAAATCGTGTGGTATGTGAGAAATTTTAGGAATGTTTTATTTATGTTGGATCGTGTTTTGATTGAAATATTGTGATTCGGGAGGTCTTGGAAGATGAAAGAAATACATCTTCATGGTAAAAGGTTAGAGAGAGAAAGTGTAGAGAGAGAGAGATGGAAAACCTGGATGTTTTATTGATAATGATAAAAGGTGAAAAACACACACAAGCTTCACCCTCCTAGTGAAGTCTAGGAGGGTATAAATAGGCAAACAAACACAAGACTTTAAATTAATGACGCTTCTAGTCCTTGTGTTTGTGCCATACATAATAACTAATATAATCCCAAATATGTTGTCACATTTTAGTGCGAGAAGCATTCCCAACAATCTTCCCCCAATGTGGCAACATATGGGATTACTTACATCATTTCCTACAAGTATAAATACAAATAAAGAAAGATCTTCATAAGGTCTTCACTTGTAGTCAAACGATGTAATTTGCATGAACTGGATTAACTTCCCCCAATTCATGCTGCATGTCTTTAACGGCTTCTTCATCTACTTCTTTTTGGTGAAGTTTCTGAATCAGCTTCCCCCCAAACTGACAACCGTCTTTAGTAGATTCGAAACTTTGATGTAGTTAACATGTCTTCTATCTTTTGAAGGTTGTAAGTATGCAGCGGAATTTGTAGATGACATCGTAAACCACACCAAGCAAATTTGAATAGTACTCAGTAACGATTATGCTCAATGCGGAAACTCCGTTCGGGGGTAACATGCAAGAAATCAGCAAGATCTTCTCACATAAGTAGGCTACTTCACACTTCACAACCTGCGAAAGTTGAAACGATTACACCAAAATCACAAAACTGAACCACTGATCATCTCTGCGGATGTCTCTTCGGTAATACTAAAACTGTAAGCTCGATCACGTGAATCTATTATGCGTCCTCGATGTGCACATTTCTTCCCCCTGAATGCAGATCCATCTGGAAAAAGAGTGTTTTGCAAAAAATGCAAGAAAAGTCAAAGTACATCTACTCTCTCTTCCCCCACGATGTCTTCGCGAAATCGGAAGCATACACACTATGGTTACGATGAAAACGGAGGCAGCGTAAACCCTGTATGTCCAATTAGTCGAAGATGTGTGAAGTACCATAAATAGCCCGTGAGAATCAATTGCAGATAAAATCTCTACTCTGTAATACTCTTCTCTGCTAACTCTTTACCGACCCCATTATCATTCTGACGGCTTTTTGTAGTGACCACTGATGGAGAAAACCCAGTATTACGAACTTGAGACTGAAGTAAAATAACCCGAACTTGTGACTTAAACTTGCACTGTTGTCTGACTAAGAACCTATACTGAGCACTACAACGTAACTCCTTAAAGCATAGGTCGTTTCATATACCCATCCAACCTTCCTTAACTGTATATGAACTCATCTCGAATAATCCACATCTTTGTGTGACACTTGAGCACTACAACGTAACTCCTTTAAAGTGATAGCCATACTCTGTGAGCACAACAACGTAACTCCTTACATCAGGTATAACTAGATAACTCAAGTCTTAATCATTTTGAAGGTTATAAGCTTGAACAAGGATCTCGAAGAATCATGCATCCAACCAACCCCGATATCTTCAAGATACTAAGTGCACGCACCCGTGATATTCCACTTCAACCTCAAATAAATAATAAAGAATTATCCCCGTAGTCACATCTTGCGGTTCAATACCCAACACTAGCCTTTTGAAGGTTTAAGTGAACTATGATAATGATTTTATCCCGATCTTGTCAAAAACGTATCTCCGTGAAAATTTGTTAGACCAAAAACAATACCATTCTCAATACTAACAATTATTGTCTAGAAAAATTTTTATTCAACAAATTCGTATGACATTTGTTGAACGTCCAAAGTTGGCACAACAACTGTTAGCATTTAATATTTTTTCAGTCCATTCATAGTTTCATAGTGATCAAATACCAGCCCACTCTATTTAGGATAAACATCCAAAGCCCAATGAAAATTCGGGTCCAATCCACAAGTCACAAAATTCATCCAACCCAACTATAACCCGGTCCAAAACAGGTTAGCAATAACCCTAATTAACCGGGTATTTAAAGTACACCACAAGATCATCTGTTAACCCTAATCACTTATTTTTTCAGTCCATCTGCCCCCATCACTCCAAATCATTTTGCACAGCCAACAAAAACAACACAAACCCTAATATCACAATATCCATCCGCCCCCATTTCCCAAATCACAAACCAATCTCATCTTATCCATCTCAATTATCTTCGATCTCATTTCTTAACCCATCTTCATTCGTTATCCGTAATAATCCAACACAACATAATCACAACCACAATCTTCACCGAACCTTTACCTTGTTGTAATTAAGGTTTAAGCTCTATCCAAATCAAGAAACCATTTACAGCTTCAAGATCCTTATGGGTCTCGGGTAAGATTTTTATTATGTTGTTGTTTGTGTTGTGATTGTCTTATAACGAAACAAAGAAAATGATTATAGCAAAGATGTTATAAATCGTATCTTGATGTTTCGGATATTAATAGAAGTTTAAGCTTAAAAAAAATGGATCGATGATGATAAAATTTTCGTGTTTATGATCTTTTACATCTATGGGTATGTTGTACTCCACGAAAATGAATCTGAGATTATTTATTTTTGCTTTATATCCGAGTCTTTGTTTGGTGATTGACATGAGAAGGATGGGGTATGATATTGTAGATTGAGTCAAGGTTATTGTTGTCGACTGTTGATTTGTTCTTGAGGCAATTGTAATACTTAGACTGTATGATACGTTAAAGTTTCTGTTCGAGTCTATTTGGTGATAGTTGGGTATATTTGGTTGTAGTCAAGTGATCTTCTGCTTCATCTACTTCTTTCACTTTTAATTTGCTAATAGTTTGACCGTTGACCGTTGACTGTTGACCGTTGACCCGTTAAATCATTTGCGATAAATCATTTGCGATAAAATCGTTTGCGATAAAAAAGGGTTCATCGCAAATGCTTTACAAGCATTTGCGATATCAGTCCGGATTTGCGATAAAAAAGGGTTTATCGCAAATGCTTTACAAGCAATTGAGATAAAAACCTTCTGATGACTTTTCCGATGACTTTTCTGGCCAACTAATTTTTTTTCCAGTTTTCCGACCACTTAATCTGACCAGCTATCGGACCCTTTTTCTGACCAGTAAAAGACCAGCTTCATCTGACCACTTGGCGAACACAATTTAGACTATATTTTCTCCGACCACATAATCTTCACGGGAATAATCCAATCAGTCACACAAACAGATGATAAAGATGTATACGGACTGAAAAATGGACCAGATACACTAAAAAAGTTGATAAAATATTGACCAATATTTCAAAAACAAAAAAAAAATTGATAAAATATTGACCAGTATTTCAAAAACAGATTCAAAAACAGATCTGAACCACAGATAAATACGATTTTGACAAGAAAAAATTCACACAAATCAACCAAAACTAATACCAAGGCTCTTGATACCAATTGTTGGATCGTGTTTTGGTTATTTATTGTGAATCGGGAGGTCTTGGATGATGGAAAAACATCATCTCCATAGAGGTTAGAGAGAGAAAGTGTAGAGAGAGAGAAAGAGGAAACCTGGATGTATTATTGATAAAGTGAAAGGGTAAATTACACACACCAAGCTCACCCTCCTAGTGAAGTCTAGGAGGGTATTTATAGCTAACAAACACAAGACTTTACATAAATGACGCTTCTAGTCCTTGTGTTTGAAGCTTCAATAATCACTAATGTAATCTCAAATATGTTGTCACATTTTAGTGCGAGAAGCATTCCCAACAATTTGTGTAACATTTATTTATTTTAGACATAGACTTAGGTTAATTAGTTTTTATTTAATTATAACACATAATATATATTTTAGGGTTTAAAATAAATTATTACAAAGTATAGGGAAAAATTCAAAATTGGACGTAAATTTGAGATTCGAATTTTTAGGGTTTTACAACTCTTACCCTCTAAAAAGAAATTTTCGTCCTCGAAATTGAAGTAGAAAGATCGAACAAAAACGTACCAAATCACGAAAAGAAGAATATGATTAACTCACTTAGATTAGTTTCTCCAAAGAATTTTAGCGAATAGAAAAGTTTTCTCATGACTCGATCCAGACAATCTAGGATAGCCCCAGGCTCTCTAGCAAAACAAATCATAACGAATCTGATCCAAAGAATACGAAACATATATGTAACGGATGATAGTTGTAATTTCTCAAAAAGATACATGATATGAACACGAGTCAGATACGAAGGAAATGCTAAACGGTAGGAATTCTCATAATTTCTATCTAAGGTTCCGAACGAATCAAATAAGCATACAAATGATCAACGAAGCTCATATCGAAATATCGAACGTACCAAATACCTAACGAAAATGGCAGAATATACATGGTGATAAGGATGAACCTAAAGACTAACGAATCGCTGAATGACTCTCCATCATATGCCAGAATGTCTAATACTTCTGTACGGAGACACTCCAAGAACACACAATCTCCGGTCTAAATTTTCAAAACTTCTCTTCCACAACAATAACTATCCTATTAGTCACTAAAATCAACCCGGACCTTTAATAACCAATCTTCTGACCTTATTCCACCAAAAGATGTTCTACACTTCCGTTCATACATAAGTCTGAAAGGATTCACTTGTCATCAGCTTGCCATCTTGAGTCTGATTCCTCAAGCCTTCTGTAGATCTTCCCAGAATTATGAAGTAAGACGCGGATCTCAGACACGATCACTGCAGGTGTGCTAAGCAACCGAATAATCTCTAGCTTAAAGGTTTTTGCCAACTTATTAACTGTCTTTCCACCAGATAACTAAGGTGAATAGAGAAGTAATCCGCGATATAATAAGTGAATCTATGTCTTAATAACAACCACCACTGCTGCCAACTCCAAGTTATGCGTTGAATAATTTGCCTCATACGATTCTAGTTGTCTTGATGCATAAGCAATAACCTTCTCGTACTGCATAAGGGCATAACCAAGTCTCTTCTTAAAACCTCCCAAAATTGGTACCCACCTGTAAGTATGGAAGTAGAAGCTAATTTCTGTTTCACTTTTCCAAAACTCGGTTCTCATCCCAACTAAACTTCTCTCCTCTTCTCATAATTTTCGTCAACGGTAACGCCAGTCGTGAACATCTTCCACAATTCTTCTGCAAGACTCAAAAGGTTCTAACTTCTGTAACTGTCGTCAGTCTTGGCCATTTGGTGATAGTTTCAATCTTCGCAGGATCCTAATAATACCATCAACTAAGAACGCCACTTGTCCCAACCAATATCACACTTCTAGAATATATAAAGTTTCTTCTGACGCAAAGTTTCCAACATAATACGAAAATGATCCTCATGTTTCTCCTTCGTCTCTGAATGTACTAAGATGTCATACTATGACAAATTTGTCCAAGTACTCACGAAAGACACGATTCATCAAGTCCATAAAACAGTCGAAGTATTAGCCAATACAATTGGCGTCACTAAACTCATAGTGACTATAACGAGTACGAAAGGTAGTTCTAGGAACATCTCGCTCCTCACACGCAACTGATGATAACCAGATCTTAACTCAGTCTTAGAGAAGACTTCACATCCTAAAGTTGATCAGATAAGTTGTCGATTCGAGGTAGTGGATAACGGTTTCTAACTGTAATACGGTCCTACTTCCAGTAATCAATATACCACCTCATGCTACCATCATTCTTCATCGCGAATAAAACTGGAGCACCCCACGGAGATACGCTCAGACGAATAAAACCACTTCCTAGTTCTTGTTGCTGCCCCTTCAGTTCTCTCAATTCAACTGGTGCTATTCGATACGGAGTTTCAGAATCTGGAAAAATGTCGTTCTATACAGATACGGTTCTGTCTCATCAAACCTTACTGTTCTCAGGCACTTCTCAAGATGTCCAATGATCCCAATAAGTTTATGTTATATGATGTAAATATTATCACGTTGATCAGGCGTCATAATACTTGCATCATATAATCATGCCTTTATTGATATCATATTCCACCTCGAGTCGTGACTAAACAATCTCTCAGTACTATGTCAAATCAACTTCACATTCTGGTGGAAATCATGGTAGTTCGTTCAGGGATTTCATCGAGAAAACTCAGATTGCAAAATGACTCTCAAGGTGAGATTCATCCCACGGTGTACAAAAATAGGTGCAAGGAAAACTTCACAACCGTGAAAATAACGTACGAGTTTCCAGGATAGTAACGATAACAACGAGTTAACTAGTCAAAAATCATGGCAAAGAGAATTCAGGATGTTCGAATCATCAAAGGTGTACAGTATGCCAGTAGTTAACATCTTGATGCTCAGTCAACTAATCCATACCAGAATACCATCGAAATCAACATTCCAGAGAAAGACAGATCAACAGAGTGAATCTTATCATTCAGAAGTGAGGGAAACATTCCCATACTCGTGGTTAATCACCACAAGATTTCTTATAGGAACAGGAATGGGTAAGGTGAAATCTAATAGTGTAGGGAGACTTAAATATGCTTAGCAAAAGCAAGAGAAGTAACAAAATGTGTCAAACACAACAGGGTCATAAGAATCCTCAGAATGATCGAAGAGGCATCTAAATGATTAACAAACGAATCAGAGGTTAAGGTCGGAATCAGAAAATAAGGCTTATATAGTGTCAAGCATTACCACAAAATTCTCAACGCATTCTAAACTTACTTGGTTACTAATCTTAGGTTGTGCAAAATAATAAGTTTCTAATCTCCGAAAAGAGTGATCTTAAAAGGGCTTAACTAAAAGTAAGGCACAAATCAGAGTGATGCGGAAGCAATGATACTTAAACAAATGTCTTATAGTCTACCCAATCCTCACCGGTCATAACCTAAGTTTCTTCAGAGTGGAAATCCTAAGGCAAATTCTCAAAGGTTGTTTCATAAACTCCTATAGTGCAAATCTAAGGGCCAAATCTTTCACAGGTCATAACTTAAAGTACTACAGGTCGAAGCCTAGGCTATGATACCATAATTGTAACACCCCAACCCGAAAAGGGCCTAAGTGTAACATTATGGTGTCAATCAGAACATAATAACGCAAGCGGAAGACTTCTTATTAAATCACATACTAAGTCAAACATTACAAGACTTCCAAAAGAAATGATATCCAAACATAGTCTAAAAAGGAAATACATAATCCCAAGCCATAAATAGTCTTAAAGCATAATAAATGGGAAACTAAGCAAGGTAGGTTCTCTAGCTTCTATTCTCAACACTCATGCCCGACATCCCTGTGATAACCTGCCACAGAGAAAAGAAACTGATGCTGAGCTAACGCTCAGTGAACAGATATAACATATGAAAGATAATAAGCATAATCGCAACGAATAAGCGAATGAATCCAAAAGAACCTGCTGAACAAGATTAGAATATGGAACATATGAAAGAGATCAAAACATAATAATGAACACAATGTGGATATCAATATCAAAGGAAATGCCCAACAAAACATATAGCAAATTGTACATGGAGTAGCTAGCTCGATGTACCAAATAGTGAAATGGGGTGTATTGCACACACTCAAGTCCATTCACAAGCATATATCAAAACTGAACAAAGTACCTAGGATGCATCCATACGCTCCCTTCAAAACAGATATACATATGCCAGTTCTAGACTAAACATACATACAATATACACGGGCCAGGTGCGCTATATATAGCAATATAATCAAATGGGAACGTTGTGGACAAAAACCCACCTCCACAGATAGTGTCAATACCATTGGTGCATCAATGACACGGTCATGGACTCCCCATGACAGGCTACAAATATGGGCAACATAAATTGGCATAGCACATGCAATATAATGATAAGAGATAATTATAAATTATCCAACTCAGATAATAGCTATATGAATAGAATATAGCATGAAACAAATAATCAAACGAATACTAAACGAATATGGATCACAGCATATCAAATAACAAATATCAGAAATCAATGAGTCATGAGAAAACCCTTACTGAAAAAGGGCAGAATATCTGTACCTTAGCAAGCAAATGAAATGGAAGTAAAGAATTGAAAACAGGACAAGAATCACTCCCTCTTCAGAGAATCTACACGAATTAGGGATCATATATTACTTATTAGCTTATAGTTAATCAGATCACAAATTTAGGCTAATTTCTATTTTTAGTAATTTTCCATATTTAGTAACTTTAGGATAACATTCATACTTAACCAAATTTTAGGTTACAAGAGTTAATAAGTCAAGTTTAGGGTTTAAAAGTATTTAATTTAGTAAGTATCCAAATTAGGATTTCTAAATTCATTAACTTAGGTTTAGGGTT
This sequence comes from Artemisia tridentata subsp. tridentata, assembly GCA_021014915.2. NCBI lineage: Eukaryota > Viridiplantae > Streptophyta > Magnoliopsida > Asterales > Asteraceae > Artemisia > Artemisia tridentata. The sequence continues at coordinate 104,481,810 of CP139507.1, read as the reverse complement.
TATAATTACTGAATTAGAGTTTCATTATCACAATTAGATTAACACAAGACCAAATGTATCATAATAAATGTTTAAGTGCATTTTAGGGGTTTCACACATTAAATGGCATTGGTATCACAAAAACCTTAACTTCTAATAAAATTCTAGTTTTAGCATATTTTAACCTTCATTTTACGAATTTTCAAACCATACTTAGACTCTTACTCTGAAGCTATAATAATCTACACATGTACCTATATGTCTTGTGAGCTTACATGAATTTTCCCTGAATTTATTACCAAGTGCAAACACCATTTCAAAAATCATTTACCCAAACATGTCCAGAAAGTGAACTGCAGAACACCCCTAAATTTTTTGTTTATCAAATTCATTTACACACTCAAAAAAATCTAAAAAAATTCCAGAAGTTACTAACCATGTTAAATATACTACCTGTAAAAGGAGAGATTTCAACTCTTTATATATTTGAAATGAAAAATCGTAGAAGTTCACTGATTTTATGTTCCCATAACTTAGGTTTGACACATGATTCCATAAAATTCAAAAAGACAACCAAATCAACTCTAAATCACCCCAAACCAATTGGAAAACTTAATTAAGACCTTAAAATAAGTTTAAAAGTAAAGAAACAGTATTAAACAGTTATGAAATTCGAGTTGTAATGCACACAAATTCGGCTTTCAAAACTGCCCATTCCAAAAATCGATCCGTTTTAGGCCATCATATAACATGTTTTAATTATTCCAACGCACACGAGTTCACAAAATTCACAAGACCTGAATTAAGCATCATATTAACATATATTCATAATCATATTAGCAACGCACCTTCACAAACCCATACCAAACCCTAGCCATTTATTCGATTTCACATATTTGTAAAATAATTACACAAATCAGCCTAGGTTTTCTGATTACACACGCCTCATTTAATGATCATTTAAGACAGATTTTAGGGCTTGTTTAGATTATCATTATGTTGACATGAGAGCTAGGAAATAAGACACCAAACAGTCCACACATACTCGATACAAGACAGATCTTATTGGCGAATATGTTTTGTGATTTTATGTAGTTTTATTAATGAGACAACAAAGAGTATACACTAGACTGAAATCGACACCCATGGTTCATATATTTCTGATTTTTAGGCGGCGTATACATGAGTTGTTCATCCCACAGATTTAGCGAAACATTCATATGTATATTAACGTATTTATTATCAATCGTTCAGCCTATTTCGAGTTTTGATTACATATGATACATATATATAGGTGTCGAATGGTTGAAGAGAAAAAGATAATGATGATGATACCTTGGCAGAAAACTAACGAGACCAACAGAAACCCACGAATCAAGACACAAACAACCCAACGTATCACGATCAAAGCAACTTCGAGCCTTATTCTTCCTTGATTCTTGAGGGCTAAACGAATGGTGATGAGGGCAGGTTTAGGGTTCGGTGTAGAGGAGGCATAAGGAAGCCGATTAGATGAGTTTTAGTTTTGTGGTTCGTATGAATGGAATGCGACAGAGCGACAAAAAATAACCGGCGTTTTACTCCTAAGAATTAGGGGAGGAGCGGGTATCATAAAATGAAGGTCATAATTAGGTTTGATTGGGCTTTAAATGCATCAGTTATGTTTGTGTAACAAATGCCGAAATCATGGGATAGGAAGGAATAAATTCGGGGTTACAATCACAAATCAAATCGTGTGATATGTGAGAAATTTTAGGAATGTTTTATTTGTGTAACATTTATTTATTTTAGACATAGACTTAGGTTAATTAGTTTTTATTTAATTATAACACATAATATATATTTTAGGGTTTAAAATAAATTATTACAAAGTATAGGGAAAAATTCGAAATTGGACGTAAATTTGAGATTCGAATTTTTAGGGTTTGACAAGAAGCATCATCAATAAATGTCACAAAGCACTTTTTATTCCCCAAATAGGGAGTGACATGCAAATCACACAGGTCACTGTGTATTAGCTCCAAGAGCCGATGTCACACCTCGCCATTGGCGGAAACGCGAGTGCAACATCATGGATATCATCACAACACTTGGTGTCTAAATAGAGAAAATACTACATGCAAATAAATAGAGCAAAGTACAAACACAAAGTGTCGTAACAATACCCCAAAATAAGTATCCAAAACAATCTCCAAGGTATCTGCATTAAACATAAAATAAATGTGAAAGACAATTCAGGTATCACAAACAAAATCCATCTTAATCAAACTAAACTCAAAGATAAGCCATCCTCAATGCAAACTAGGTCTCTTCTAATCGCGCCCTTCTATCTTAGCCTTAGAATGCTCACCTGAAAATGATGCTTAAAACGTCAACATAATGTTGGTGAGATTCATAGGTTTAAGACACACAAAACACCTCGATTATCGATTTACTGTGATTATAAAACATAGTATAGCATTGCAGGACAGTAAAAGTAAAGTTATCATACAACTAACATGCAATCACAGCTTACGGGACGGAACGTGCCCACCGTTCCAAGTATAAATTGGGACGAAATGTGCCCACCGATCCAAATACCACCACAATTGGGACGGAACGTGCCCACCGATCCAAATACCACCACAATTGGGACGGAATGCGCCCACCGATCCAAGATAATTATAATGAGTAGAGCCACTAGGACTTTCCCACTCAAATAATCACCACAATTAAACACCACAATAACATGCAGTAAAAGTATAATAACAATTACACGTCCATGCCTTTTATTAAACACATAATCACAGTAATCTCAAAACAATTTAAATACAAGCATCATCTCCATCCCAAGTTTAAAACAAAGTAAAAATATGGGACTATGAACTCACCTCAACTCCGCAGCTTCCAAGTTATCAACACACAAATCTATATCACAAAAATAACAATCACGTTACACGCGACCAAGCTAAAAGCCATAGTCCATGTAACACACATATGATGGATGTCTAAGGTTCATATAACCCACCTTGGATTACCTAGACTCCATACTAATCACCACCCAATACTTGACACTCACTAAATCCCTTAATTAAAACTTTCAGAAACGCAGATTTCTAAAGTACTTTCACCCACATAAAATCAGAGCGAATAAAGCTTCACAACTCACACCAAAAATTCACCATGATCCTTCATAAGCATACAAGCTTTTCCCAGAAGATCATGCACTAAAAACACACACAAGTACCCAATGAAAAATCAAACATGACAACTATCCAGATTCAGATCTGATCGGACATAAAAAAGTTTTGACCTCGTAGACCCACTCACACAACTTATTATCGTCTAATTTTCACGTGGAAGCCAAATAAAATATAGAACTTGTTTCTCACAGAAGGCCTTATCCAAATTCCACTTTCAAAGCCACCTTTGACCCCAATACTTTTACCCTAATTCTGTCCCGGTTTAACAGTTTTGTCACCTTAACTCACAAAATTCGTTTGATTGACTTCCCGACCTCGAAAACACTTGTGGTCAGACTTTTTGGAAAGCTCTTTCACTGAACTATAATTAAGACATAAAATTCGTGATCTAACTCATATTCATCTATTAATTAAAATCGTATCTTTACAGCCTTTTAAATATGTCAAAACCCTAACTTTTAAATTACCAAGTTTTATACCCTATTTACTTCACCAATTATCATACCATCATTAATTATTGATCCCTACATGGTCTATCTCATTAATTTACAGATCTAATTACAAACCCTAGATCCACCATAACTTGTTACATGCATAATAAAAATTAATTACACAATTAGGGTTTACTAAACATACCTTAAATTGAATTATTGTAACCCAAAAAAAAATCTTATTCTCTTCTCCTTGGGGTGTTCGACCGAATTTTCAACAAGAGGGGGAATGAGGGATTTTGGTTTGTATTTATAGACCTATAGGAAACCCTAAGTGAATAACTTTTCCTCCAAGATTTGTAATCCTAATCAAATTTGGTTTCTTTTTTTTCTTTTTTACCCTTAGTCGGGCGAATATAATATTGTATATATTTTATTTATTTATTTTTATTAAATTTATTTATTACACTTAAAACTTTGTATTTTTAATATTTTATAAAAACCCTGTACCAAAACCTAATGTCTTACGCGATAAACTTAAATTTTACGATAACCGAAAAAATATCATTTTCACTCAAAGTTTCCAAAAATAGATTTTTCATACTTAATATTAACATAACCCATAATAACCAACTCCACGTAACTTACTTACGCTCAAAACACTTGAACGAAGAATCGTTACACAAAACCACAAAACTCCAACAAAATACACAAGTCATTTCCACACCATAAAGGCGATCAAAATGAACTTATCCCGAAATCCGACACTACTCAACATGACAAAATCTCACACCAAGGGATTTAGTGGTCCACACACACACTTATACCACTCATATACCACCTATAATACGCATATCACAAATAAGCAAGTAATACACACCAAGCAAAAGTTAAATGAGTTGAGACTATAGGTCAAATTAACCTGCTAAAAATCACGGTTGTGACATTATCCCCCACTTAGGAAAATCGCGTCCCAAGATTTATTAGCTTGTCTCATCAATCTCCTCAGCAAACAACTTCGGGTACTTGGTCCTTATCTGATCTTCACGTTCCCAAGTAAACTCAGGACCACGCTTCGAATTCCAACGTACCTTTACCAATGCTATCTTACCACGTTTCATACTCTTGACTTCACGATCCATAACCTCAACAGGTTCCTCAACAAAGTGAAGAGTCTTATCAATCTTAATCTCTTCTAATGGCACATGCAAACTAGCATCCGCCAAACACTTCTTCAGATTAAATACGTGAAACGTATCATGCACACTACTTAATTCCTCAGGCAACCTTAACCGATATGCCACCGGCCTGATTCTTTCCGTAATTTCAAACGGTCCTACATACCTAGGTGCTAACTTGCCTTTCTTACCGAAACGCACAACACCTTTCCAAGGAGACACTTTCAGCATTACAAGATCACCAACACTAAACTCCAAGGGCTTACGGCGATTATCCGCATAGCTCTTTTGGCGATCTCTTGCTGTCTTAAGTCTTTCCTTAATCTGAAACACCTTATCTGTAGTCTCTTGCACTATTTCAGGACCAATTAGTTGGCTTGTCCCAACCTCTTCCCATAAAATAGGTGATCTACACTTGTTCCCATACAACATCTCAAATGGTGCACATCTAATACTGGAATGATAGCTGTTGTTATAGGAAAACTCAACCAAAGGCAAATGAGTATCCCAACTTCCTCCAAAATCAATAGCACACGCTCTAAGTAAATCCTCCAAAGTCTGAATCGTTCGCTCACTTTGCCCATCAGTCTGTGGATGATAAGCAGTGCTCATATCCAACTGTGTATTCAACGCCTTTTGCAATGATTGCCAAAACCGCGAGGTAAACCTACTATCGCGATCTGAAATAATCAACACAGGCACACCATGTCTTGCCACAATCTCATTAATATAAATTCTCGCCAGCTTTTCCATCTTATAATCTTCACGAATGGCCAGAAAATGTGCAGACTTCGTCAGCCTGTCCACTATGACCCATATCGTGTCATGTCCACTACTCGTCCTAGGCAACTTCGTAATAAAATCCATTGTTATTCTCTCCCATTTCCATTCCGGAATCGGCGGTTGTTGTAACAATCCTGAGGGTTTCTGATGCTCAGCCTTAACTTTCAAACAAGTCAAACATTTGCTAACATATTCAGCTATTTCCCTCTTCATTCCCGGCCACCAGTAAGCATCTCTAAGATCATAATACATCTTATCCGATCCTGGATGAATCGAATATCTCGATTTATGAGCCTCATCCATGATCAACTTTCTTACACCTCCTACCGATGGAACCCATATTCTATCTAAGAAATACAGTCCACCATCTTCCCTTTTCTCCATTTGCTGATCCAATCCTCGCAGCATTTCAGAAATCGCATTCTCATCTTTAAGAGCTTCCCCTTGTGTTGCCAATATTTTTCCTTTAAACCCCGATTGCAACGTCATACACATCGCCCGCACACGTTTAGGTTTAATCCTTTCCTTCCTACTTAAAGCATTAGCTACCACATTCGCCTTTCCAGGATGGTAGCGAATCTCACAATCATAATCACTAAATAGTTCAATCCACCTCCTTTGCCGCATATTCAACTCCTTCTGATTGAAGATATGCTGAAGACTTTTATGATCCGTATATACAACACTCCTTGTGCCATACAAATAGTGTCTCCAATTCTTGAGTGCAAATACCACCGCACCAAGTTCCAAATCATGAGTCGTATAATTCATCTCATGAATCTTTAGCTGTCGAGATGCGTAAGCTATCACTTTACCTCTTTGCATTAGCACACATCCAAATCCTTGATTCGATGCATCACAATACACAACAAAATCATCTGGCCCATCAGGTAACGTCAGAATAGGTGCATTACACAAACTATCCTTTAGTGACTGAAATGCCACCTCCTGCTCTTCTCCCCAATCATACTTCTTGTTCTTCTGAGTCAACAAAGTAAGGGGTTTAGCAATCTTCGAAAAATTCGCTATAAATCTTCGATAATATCCTGCCAATCCTAAGAATGAGCGTATTTCGGACGGCGTCGAAGGAGCCTTCCAGTTCTTGACCGCGTCAATCTTACTAGGGTCCACATGTATTCCTTCACTATTCACCACATGTCCAAGAAAATGTACTTCCTCAAGCCAAAACTCACATTTTGAGAACTTGGCGTACAACTTCTCCTTCTCCAATAATCCAAGAATTAATCTCAGATGTTCTCCATGCTCCTCCTTCGTCTTGGAATAAATTAAAATGTCGTCTATGAACACAATCACGAACTTATCCAAGTAAGGCTTGCAAACGCGATTCATCAAATCCATGAATACCGCAGGTGCATTTGTCAGCCCGAATGGCATAACCGTGAACTCAAAGTGTCCATAACGAGTTCTAAAGGCGGTCTTCGGAATATCCTCCTCATGCACTCTTAGCTGATGATACCCCGAACGTAGATCTATCTTCGAGAAAAATTGAGAACCTTGCAATTGATCAAAAAGATCATCAATTCTCGGAAGAGGATACCGATTCTTAATCGTTAACTTGTTCAACTCCCGATAGTCAATACACATCCGGAATGAACCGTCCTTCTTCTTCACGAACAACACCGGTGCTCCCCACGGAGAATGACTAGGTCGGATAAACCCCTTATCCTGAAGTTCATGCAGCTGTTTGGACAACTCCTGCATTTCTGAGGGTGCCAATCTATATGGAGATTTCGCCACAGGTGCCGCTCTAGGAATCAATTCAATACGAAACTCAACTTGACGGATTGGAGGCAATCCAGACAAGTCTTCAGGAAAAACCCCGGGAAACTTACATACTACAGGGATTTCTTCTAACTTAACTTCTTTGGCTTTCGCACTCTTAAGGGATTTCAAATCACTCCCTACACTTTCTCCTTGAATCCAATGTATAATGCCACTCTCCAAAGGAATTTGAACAACCTTTTCGTAACATACGACCTCAGCCCTATGCTTAGATAGCCAGCTCATTCCTATCACCACATCGAAACTCCTGTGCCCGAACGGTATCAAGTCAATCAAAAATGGGATACCTTCTAGTACTATAGTACACCCACGTAAAACCGTATCGACTTCCACTTCCCTACCGCTAGCTATTTCGATCACTATACTAGACCTAAGCTTACTAGGTTCAATATTCAACAACTTAGCAAACTCAGTAGACACAAAACAATAATCTGCACCCGTATCAAATAAGGTAATATCATAATGACCACTAAGTGAAAATGTACCAGTAACGACGTTCGGATCTTGCCGCGCCTCGTTTGCAGTCATGGTGTACATCCTTCCTCTAGCCACATCCCGGTTATGCCCTTGACCTTGACCTCCTTCAATAGCCAACCTATTTCCCGACTGCCCAAGTGCCCTATTCAACTTAGGACACACATTCCTGAGATGATCTACACTCCCGCACTCATAGCACGCCTTACGGCCATACCTTGCACCAACCGCATTGATTGGTGCCGCCTGAGTGATTACCGCACGGCATTCCCTAGCAAAATGTCCAGGTTTGTTACACCTGAAACACATACGACACCCAACTTGCTCATGGTGATAGCCATTGCACTTAGCACATTTGGGAAAATTATTGTACCCTCTTCTGTCGACATTTCCTGTTTCTGCCGGAGTAGCTGCCATTGCAGGACTCGCTGCTACCACAGGATTTGCCGCCATGAAACTTTTCCCATGCCTCACTCTCTTATTATCAGTCCCAGAATTACCCTGCTTTCCCGCTTCAGTCTCTTCCTTTCTTTTCTCACCCGTCTTTGCAAGTACTCCACTTCTAACAGCTTCATCCGTTAACGCCCCAGCTTTCTGGATAGCACTTTGAAGTGTCGCGGGTTCCGTAGCCCTAACCATGCTTCGTATTTGTGGAATGATGAAGCGAAAAGTGTACCGCTTTTAGGGGGTCATTTAAGCCCTAAATCGTATTTATTTGATCAAATATTGCCCTAAATCATTCCTTTTGTCATTTTAGGTACTTTGGAGAAGAAATCTGGAAAAGGAAGCATTTTGGACGTTTTTGGAGCATAAAAGTGAAGAAAACGACAAAGTCTCAAAAATCTGCTGGAAAGTACCTGTGACGGCGTCAAGACCCAATGTGACGCCGTCAACCCTTGATAAGCCAGAGAGGATTTTGGAAGATTAAAGGGGGACGGCGTCAAGAAGGTCGTCAAGCCTTGATAAGCCAGAGAGGATTTTAGAAGATTAAAGGGGGACGGCTTCAAGAAGGCCAACAAGAAACCCTAACCGCGGCGAGGTGACGGCGTCACGACCCAAAGGGTGACGCCGTCAGATCTGTTTTCCTATATATACTTTCATAATTTTTAGTCATTAGTGTGCAACTTTGTGAGGAGAAACCCTAATACGATTTTTCTGCCATTTTTAAGGGTTTTATACCCTTGGATCTCCCATGTTCAATTGAAGATAGGTAATCAATTAATCATTCAATATGTCTATGTGTTGTTTGATTATATCTTGTTCTTGTCTTTTATTTAACATGCTAGGCTAGATTTATCTTGTGTTTGCTTAGATCTAATGAAACCTAACTATTGATTATTGGTTGTTGGTGTGTTATTAATTGTATTGGATGATTGTTTATCGATGTTAGGCTTAAGAAAACTGGCTAACCTCCTATACGGTAACTTGCTTGAACGTCTTAAGAAACATGAACCAATGCGTACTAAGGTTATTATGGTTGTATTCAATGCATGAGCGAATTCTAGTGATCCCATGTTAGGAGCTTCTTAGCCGGCTCGACATAGGAGTGAAGTAGGAGCTTGTAGAGTTGGGGAAGTACGTATGCCACCCCACGATTGGTATTAAGGAATACACCCGTCATCCACGCAATTAATACACACTAATCAACCGGTAAAAGATAGTTAGGGAGTAAGGAAATCTAAGTAAACACATTTCTCTCCATATAAGTTCCACGACCTTTTTATTTTCAGTCATTTTATTTTATTTGCAATTGTAGTTATTTGGGTTAGTTGACTAGCAACTAATTCCGCCCACTCCTTCAAACCCGAGATTTTACTTGCTTTTCATAAAATATAAAAAAATACAAAAAGAATCTTCCCTCACCCTTAGACCTACTAGAATAGTTTTTCAATCCTAACGACACTATTCCCCTAGAGAACGATCAATCCCCCGGTACTTGCCACTACACTATACTACATCTGTCAGGTACACTGCCTGGTGGGGATTGCAAGCCTCTTGAGATCCCTCGAGAGGTAAAACCTGTTGTAAGGTCGCAAAACCACGCATCAAGTTTTTGGCGCCGTTGCCGAGGAATAGTTATTGTTTAGGTTGAATTTTTATGTTATTAGGTCTACTCACTAGATTCCTTTCTAGTGAGATTTTTATTTTATTTTTCTAGGTTTTCTTTAGTCTATCTTTTTTCTTCGTTTCTTTGTTTGTAACCATTACCATCCGACATCATGGAAGGTGGTTATATCCTTGATCCCAACAACCCACCACCACAACAACACCCACCTCCTAGTGCCCGTACCTTAGGAGACTACTCTCGTCCTAGCCACCATGGCTATCGAAACACCATTGAGCTCACTCAAGGAGCCAATGTCACTCCCTTGCGATCCGACACCATCCGGTTGGTGCAAAGCGGATGCGTATTCCATGGACTTCGTTCCGAAGATCCTAATCAACATCTCAAGGACTTTTTCAAAATCGTTGATTCCATAGACCTTGATGTTGCCACTCGAGAGACGACCCGACTGCGTCTCTTTCAATTCTCTCTGCGGGACCAAGCTAGTCAATGGCTAGAGCGCCTACCCGCAGGATCCATCACCTCTTGGGATGATCTCACCACTCGTTTCCTTGCTCAGTTTTTCCCACCAGGAAGAACTACCAAGCTAAGGAATGATATCTTGATGTTCCAACAACGTCAAGGCGAAACCCTCTACGAGGCATGGACTCGATTCAAGGACTTACTACAAAAAGTCCCTCACTATGGCATAGAACTTTGGCTCCAAGTCCAAATCTTCTATGACCACATCAATCTCTCCACGAGGCAAACCATTGACCAATCTGCCGGTGGTAAGCTACGTGATCTAAGTGCGGAACAATCATGGGCTCTCTTGGAAGATCTTGCTCTTTATGACAACGAAAGTTGGAATGATCCCCGTGATTTGAATAAAACGTTCAAGGCAATATCTTTGCCTTCGAACAATTCAAGCACTTCCGACCGTAGGATCATAGAACTTGAAGACCAAGTCAAGTTTCTTATGAAATCCTACGAGGCTCCTAAACCTTCAAGCCAAGTGAACAAAATCACTTCTTCGTGTGAATTATGTAGTGGTCCCCACGACACTCGTGATTGCGTGGAACTCCCCGAACAAGCTTTTGCGGACTACGCATCCTCGCGTACCGACGGAGCGGGAGACAAGTGGTACACTTTTAAACCCGAGCCAAACCCCTACGGTGATTCATACAACCCCTCATGGAAAAATCACCCAAACCTTAGGTGGAAGCAAAGCCAAAACGCACAACAAACCAATTCTTCCAACCCACCTAATCGTTTTCAATCAAGTGGTTCATCCCCAAACCGTACTTTCAATAACAATCCTTCCAACAATTAAGGTAGTACCAATAATCTTGAAGGATTGATGTCCAAATTTATGGCATCTCAAGAAGCTCGGATAGCTAGATTCGAATCCGAATTCAATCAACAACAAACGGAGATGACCAATAAAATTGACAAATTATTGAAAGCCCTCGATAACCAAGTGCTATCACCTCCACATAAGGACGCTAGGAACACAAATAGCGGACCTCAAGTAAAAGATCCCTTTTCATCCAAACATGTCCATTTCGTCAACATTGTCACTGTTAAACCAATTGAGGGGAATGAGGATAATAGTGAACCTGAGGATGAGGTTAAGAAAGTCGAGGTTGATAAAGAAGTTAGGAAAAGTGAGATTGAAAAAGTAGATGATGATGAGGACTACTTCAATAGGCTACCCACTAAGGAAGAGCGCCCATATCATACAGACTTATTCGATGACCCCGAGACACCATACTTCCTAGGTAGACTGATGAAGCAAAAAGTGTACCGCTTTTAGGGGGTCATTTAAGCCCTAAATCGTATTTATTTGATCAAATATTGCCCTAAATCGTTCCTTTTGTCATTTTAGGTACTTTGGAGAAGAAATCTGGAAAAGGAAGCATTTTGGACGTTTTTGGAGCATAAAAGTGAAGAAAACGACAAAGTCTCAAAATTATGCTGAAAAGTACCTTTGATGGCGTCAGGGATTGCCCTTGACGGCGTCATGGCTTGGCAAAAAAGGTGGACATGAAAATTAGTCATGATAAGCCAGAGAATTTTGCATGAAAAATCTGACGGCGTCACCCTTTGAAGTGATCAAGGCCATCACGGTTTAAATTAAAGAGGGACGGCGTCAAGCCCATTTCTGACGGCGTCAAGCCTTGATAAGCCAGAGCGGATTTTGGAGCACTAAAGAGGGACGGCGTCAGGAAGGCCATCCGGGAACCCTAAAAGCGGCGAGGTGACGGCGTCAGGATCTATAACGTGACGCCGTCAGCCCTTAAACTCTATATATAGTTTTGCAATTTTTTGTCATTAGTGTGGAACTTATTGTGTGTAACTTTGGAGGAGAAACCCTAAGACGAATTTCTGCCATTTTTAAGGGTTTTCATACCCTTGGATCTCCCATGTTTAATTGAAGATAAGTGTTCATTTAATCAATCAATATGTCTATGTGTTGTTTGATTATATCTTGTTCTTGTCTTTTGATTAACATGCTAGGCTAGATTTATCTTGTGTTTGCTTAGATCTAATGAAACCTAGCTATTGATTATTGGTTATTAGTGTGTTATTAGTTGTATTGGATGATTTTTTATCTATGTTAGGCTTAAGAAAACTGGCTAACCTCCTGATTGCGTGGTTTTGTAACCTTACAACAGGTTTTACCTCTCGAGGGATCTCAAGAGGCTTACAACCCCACCAGGCAGTGTACCTGACCGATGTAGTATAGTGTAGTGGTAAGTACGGGGGATTGATCGTTCTCCACAGGGAATAGTGTTCGTTAGGTATGAAAGGCTACTCTAATTAGGTCTAAGGGTTGAGGAAGATTCTTTTTATGTTTTTATAGTTTTTATGAAAGCAAGTAAAATCTCGGGTTTGAAGGAGTGGGCGGAATTAGTTGCTAGTCAACTAACCCAAAAATTACTACGGATGCAAATAAAATAAAATAACAAAAATGAAATGTGGTGAGAAACTTATGTGTAGAGAAATGTGTTTACTTAGATTTCCTTACTCCCTAACTATCTTTTACCGGTTAATTAGTGTGTATTAGTCGCGTGGATGACGGGTGTATTCCTTAATACCATTCGTGGGGTGGCGTACTTACTTCCCCAACTCTACAAGCTCCTACTTCACTCCTATGTCGAGCCGGCTAGGAAGCTCCTAACATGGGATCACTAGAATTCGCTTGTGCATTAAATACAACCATAAAAACCTTTAGTACGCATTTGGTTCATGTTTCTTAAGACGTTCAAGCAAGTTACCGAATAGGAAGTTAGCCAGTTTTCTTAAACCTAACATAGATAAACAATCATCCAATACAACTAATAACACACTAACAACCAATAATCAATAGCTAGGTTTCATTAGATCTAAGCAAACACAAGATAAATTTAGCCTAACATGTTAAACAAAAGACAAGAATAAGATAGAATCAAACAACACATAGACATATTGAATGATTAATTGATAACTTATCTTTCAATGAAACATGGAAGATCTCAAGGCAAAAAGCCCTGAAAAAGTAGCTAAAATCGTCTTAGGGTGTTCTCCCAAAATTCCACACACTAAGCTCTCCCTCATGACAAAAAATTAGAAAACTATATATAGATTTTTGGATCTGACGGCGTCACCTTATGGAGTGTGACGCCGTCACCTCGCCGCTTTTAGGGTTCCCGGATGACCTTCTTGACGCCGTCCCTCTTTAGCTCTTCAAAAATCCATTCTGGCTTATCAAGGCTTGACGCCGTCCAACCATGAACGTGACGCCGTCCCCTTATGATTTAAGCCGTGACGCCCTTGATCAAGTTAAAGCGTGACGCCGTCAGAATTCACATGCAATTTTCACTGGCTTATCATGAGTAAATTTCTCGTCCAACTTTTCTTGCCAAGGCATGACGCCGTCCAGAGTAAAGTCTGACGCCGTCAAGAGTAACTTTTAGCCGATTCTTGAGACTTTGCCGTTTTCTTCACTTTAATGCTCCAAAAACGTCCAAAATGCCTCCTTTTCCAGATTTCTCCTCAAAAGTAAATAAAATGACAAAAGGAACGATTTAGGGCAATATTTGATCAAATAAATACGATTTAAGGCTTAAATGACCCCTTAAAAGCGGTACACTTTTCGCCTCATCAAATACCATTACACTTGAGATTTGCTTGTCCTCAAGCAAATGTGCTTTTATTCTAATCAAAATACAAGTTAGGGGTCATTTAATGCTAACATAAAAGTAATTACAACAAATAATCGTTCCACTTTAATCATAATAAGCACGGAGATTACAAACTAGCACCTCACAAGTAGTGTTTAGATACTCACATCTCTCAAGTGTCATCAAAATAAATCTCAAAAATGAAAACGGAAAATATCTCTCACTACCTGTCATAGCAAATAGATTACCATAGGCTTGGGAAAGGATCGAAAACCTCCTCCACTAGGCGTAAGCACCTAAGATAAACTATCAAAGAGGGCTTTTAAATGGGTTATAACGTTAGGTGTAGGGAAAAGGAAAACACGGTTTTGTTGGATAAAGGATATTTTACTGGTGGCGAGTTAAAGATCTTGATCAATTACATGTACTATACAATGTTGCTAAGCCAAGACTAGACTCGATCTTAAGCTAGAAACGAAATAACAAAATAACAAAAACATAAAATAAACATAAAATAAAACGGGATGGTAGTCCGTATGTTTTTTCTATTTTTCATTTTCTCATTTTTTTGTGTTTTTCTTGATTTTTTTTTTTTTTTTTTTTTTTTTTTTTTTTTTGCATACACTTTTGCCCTACCATCCAAAATAATACATCATAGGGGCATTGCATCCCCCTTACACTTGAATTTTTACATAACTTTACAAATACTAATCTAATGACTCGAATTAAGATAATTGAAAAACTTGGAGTACTTTTAAAATATTTAGCACATATGGGGGTAATAAATGATGTTCTTCCCCATTACTCCATTACACTAGTACTTTACCCATGAGTCCCAATCGTCCAAAACAATATGTACAAGGATATGACTCGACTTAGCAACCATGTAATCAACTAGATAATTAACTTGGGTTTAAACAAATGTTGTAACAATAATGCACTAAAGATGAGTGCATACAAGGTAGGCTAAGGCGATTTGGGTGTACATTTTAGTGGGGTGTAACAAATTCTTCCTTTAAGTAAAATGCTTAAAGGTCGAAACGAAAAGATAGGCTCTGAGGGGTGTACTAGGGGTATCGTGTACTAAGAATGAGTACAACGCAAAGGGTGTGGGAGAATTACTTGACCAATGTAGCCAATGTAATTATAACAAAAACACAGGTGTAAAACAATGGGTTAATCCTAATGCCTCTTATCATGTAGTAAATCTAACTACACGAATGTAGTCTCACTTGTGGCCTTGGAATGGTCCTAACGCAAGTTCTAGAATCCAAGTGCTACCGGTACACACATCATAGCATAAATGCTTTTCCTACCAATTCTAGGGGCGAACCTCACATATTTGGGGTGGAAAATTTTTTAGTGGTACGGTTTTTGTGCTAGTCATATAACTCCTATCCGTGAGACGCTCATTAAGATCAAAGTTTCACTCCTAAATGTTGTAAAAAATTTTAAATTTGGCACTAAAATTACCTTAACAAGTATTTCTCTCAGTTTTATTACACATCTACCATTAAACAAACAAACATCAAGCGCAATTGTATTCTCTAATCGTACTTTTACCCTCCCCTTACACTTAAGATGAACATTGTCCCCAATGTTCAAGTAACAAGATGTAAAAGCATAAAGTAAAAGAATGAAATCAAATACTCCCCTGATTCGCTCGGTGGATAATGAAATTACACGGTTAAATCTTCCTCCAAAGAGAATGTTGAAGCTCCATGACTAATGCATCGCCATAAGCTTGATTCCATAAACATCTCCTTGTCCAAAATAACCTGTTAAACCTGAGAAAACAAACAAGAAAACCTGCATAACATCGGCGGGAAAAATCTATATATAAGGATATAATGCTTGTGGAATGATAATTTTGCAGATTCCTGGAGATTATAAGTTGGAGATTTTAATAAAAACTTTTTAAAAACAAAACTTTCAAAAATTTCTGAAAATTAAATCTGACGCCGTCAGGTTATAAACCCTGACGCCGTCAGAAATGACCTGACAAAAATTTTCATTTTAAGTTTCCGGAAAATTTCTGGAAAAACCTTTACCTTACTTCCTGGAAATCCTGCGAAACATCATTATGACTCGATACAAGCATTTGACTCAAACAAATACGAATATGTATGCTAATTTATTATTACTATGATTCATGTTCATTTGTGTTCTAATAAACCGATTTAGATTTCCCTTACACTTAACTTTTGCAAAATACCTTTATATGTAGTTAAGACGAAGTTAAAAACAACATAAAGCATTTTCACAATTTACTTTTGAACATGAATCAATACTAATAAAAATTAAACACACATACGGAAACAAATAAAATCAAACAAACAAATAAATAAACACACAAAGCAAATAAAACAAATAAAGCTTGGGTTGCCTCCCAAGAAGCGCTTTTCTTTATTAACGAGTCTTGTAGCTAGACTCAAAGTCACGCTACCCTATGTAAGTAAGCTCGTCATCAAGGACGTCTTTAGGGTTAAGCTTGGATTGAAGTTTCCTATTGGTCCGCTTAGTACGATATGTCTTTTCAAACTTCTCTCCATCCGGGTCATACAATGTCATCTTAATATGCCATGACCCATCTCCATCTTTGGGTGGTTTATCCCAATTCCACTTATGATCATCTTCCTCACTAATCCACTTATTCATTCCTAGGTTAATTGGCAAAACTCCTAGGAAATCAATCATCTTTCTAAAAACTAGAGGGTCTTCAAATGGATCCAATTCGGTGTCCCTAGCCAAGAGTTGTTCTACCGTATGTGTTCGGTTAACAAAGTCCTCTTCTAGGTAAAATGGGCGTTGGGGTCCTATGAAGTCTCTATCAATCCAAGGTCCATATCTAGATGGTCTCCTATTTGATTCTAGCCAATGTGGTGTTGGTTCCTCACTAGTATCATAGGCATGTTTCTTAACATCATAGACTGACCAAGTATCTCCTTCTCCTACCGCTAT
Organism: Artemisia tridentata subsp. tridentata; assembly: GCA_021014915.2. Taxonomy (NCBI): domain Eukaryota; kingdom Viridiplantae; phylum Streptophyta; class Magnoliopsida; order Asterales; family Asteraceae; genus Artemisia; species Artemisia tridentata. The sequence goes on along the minus strand of CP139507.1, from coordinate 104,464,809 downwards.
CTTGGATTCCTTACAATCAATCATAGCACTAGCGGTCGCCAAAAATCCTCTACCTATCAACAAGGGGCATGTAGGGTCGCTAACCATATCAAGGACGTGGAAATCGGCTAAAATGGTTAGTTTTCCAATGTGCACTAACACGTCCTTAACTACTCCAACCGGGTAAGCAACACTTCCATCCGCTAAGCCTATTATCACCTCGGTTTCTTCAAGTTTTCCAAGTTTTAGAGAGGTGTAGAGGGGTAACGGAAGTAGGTTAAGGCTTGATCCAAGATCGGCTAATGTGTCATAAGCCTCCGAATTACCGATCTTGCAAGGTAGAACAAATAAGCCCGGATCATCTAACTTCTTAGGTAGTTTGTTTTGAACAAAGGCGGTCCCTTTTTCGCCTAACTTGAGCTTCTTCTCATCCAACTCATCAACAACCGGACTTTCAAGGTGGAGCTCCTTGAATTCTTCGTCAAGGTTTTGAGTGGGAGGTGTTTCAACTATGTTGTTGACCAATTTGGATGTCATAACTTCTTGGTCATTTGGAACGACTTGGGTTTGTTTGAAACACGTGCTCATGGAATTGACCGAATAATATTGTGGACAAGAACTAGGGGACGAAACCGATGAAATAGCGTTGACATTTAGTTTCGGGTTCTTGACCGTGTTGCTAGGGAGTGCTCCCATTTCTCGATCATTGAGGGCTTTCAACAAGGTGTCAATCTTATCGGTCATCTCGCTTTGTTTTTGTTTGAAATCGGCTTCAAACTTGGCTAAACGAGCTTCTTGAGATGCCATGAATTGGGACATCAATCCTTCAAAGTTATTGGTACTACCATTGCCGGAAGGATTGTTGTTGAAAGTACGGTTCAAGTTGGAACCGCTTGATTGGAAACGATTAGGTGGGTTGGAAGAATTGGTTTGTTGTGAGTTTTGGTTTTGTTTCCACCTAAGGTTCGGGTGATTTTTCCATGAGGGGTTGTATGAATCACCATAATGGTTTGGCTCGGGTTTGAAAGTGTACCACTTGTCTCCCGCTCCGTCGGTACGCGAGGATGCGTAGTCCACAAAAGCTTGTTCGGGGAGTTCCATGCAATCATGAGTGTCGTGGGGACCACTACATAATTCACATGAAGAAGTGATTTTGTTCACTTGGCTTGAAGGTTTAGGAGCCTCGTAGGATTTCATGAGAAACTTGACTTGGTCTTCAAGTTCTATGATCCTACGGTCGGAAGTGCTTGAATTGTTCGAAGGCAAAGATATTGCCTTGACCGTTTTATTCAAATCACGGGGATCACTCCAACTTTCGTTGTCATAAAGAGCAAGATCCTCTAGGAGAGCCCATGATTGTTTCGCACTTAGATCACGTAGCTTGCCACCGGCCGCTTGGTCAATGGTTTGCCTCGTGGAGAGATTGATATGGTCATAGAAGATTTGGACTTGGAGCCAAAGTTCTATGCCATGGTGAGGGACTTTTTGGAGTAAGTCCTTGAATCGAGTCCATGCCTCGTAGAGAGTTTCGCCTTGACGTTGTTGGAACATCAAGATATCATTCCTTAGCTTGGTAGTTCTTCCCGGTGGGAAAAACTGAGCAAGGAAACGAGTGGTGAGATCATCCCAAGAGGTGATGGATCCTGCGGGTTGACGTTCTAGCCACTGACTAGCTTGGTCTCGCAGAGAGAATTGGAAGAGACGCAATCGGGTCGTCTCTCGAGTGGCAACATCAAGGTCTATAGAATCAACGATTTTAAGAAAGTCCTTGAGATGTTGATTAGGATCTTCAGAACGAAGTCCATGGAATGCGCATCCGCTTTGCACCAACCGGATGGTGTCGGATCGCAAGGGTGTGATATTGGCTCCTTGAGTGAGCTCAATGGTGTTTCGATAGCCATGGTGGCTAGGACGGGAATACTCTCCTAAAGTACGGGCTCTAGGAGGTGGTGGTGGTTGTTGTGGTGGTGGGTTGTGGTGGTTAAGGATATTACCATCTTCCATGATGTCGGACGGTAATGGTTACGAACAAAGACACGAAGAAAATAGATAGACTAAAGAAATCCTAGAAAAATAAAATAAAAATCTCACTAGAAAGGAATCTAGTGAGTAGACCTAATAGAAATAAAAATTCAACCTAAACAATAACTATTCCCCGGCAACGGCGCCAAAAACTTGATTGCGTGGTTTTGTAACCTTACAACAGGTTTTACCTCTCGAGGGATCTCAAGAGGCTTACAACCCCACCAGGCAGTGTACCTGACCGATGTAGTATAGTGTAGTGGTAAGTACGGGGGATTGATCGTTCTCCACAGGGAATAGTGTTCGTTAGGTATGAAAGGCTACTCTAATTAGGTCTAAGGGTTGAGGAAGATTCTTTTTATGTTTTTATAGTTTTTATGAAAGCAAGTAAAATCTCGGGTTTGAAGGAGTGGGCGGAATTAGTTGCTAGTCAACTAACCCAAAAATTACTACGGATGCAAATAAAATAAAATAACAAAAATGAAATGTGGTGAGAAACTTATGTGTAGAGAAATGTGTTTACTTAGATTTCCTTACTCCCTAACTATCTTTTACCGGTTAATTAGTGTGTATTAGTCGCGTGGATGACGGGTGTATTCCTTAATACCATTCGTGGGGTGGCGTACTTACTTCCCCAACTCTACAAGCTCCTACTTCACTCCTATGTCGAGCCGGCTAGGAAGCTCCTAACATGGGATCACTAGAATTCGCTTGTGCATTAAATACAACCATAAAAACCTTTAGTACGCATTTGGTTCATGTTTCTTAAGACGTTCAAGCAAGTTACCGAATAGGAAGTTAGCCAGTTTTCTTAAACCTAACATAGATAAACAATCATCCAATACAACTAATAACACACTAACAACCAATAATCAATAGCTAGGTTTCATTAGATCTAAGCAAACACAAGATAAATTTAGCCTAACATGTTAAACAAAAGACAAGAATAAGATAGAATCAAACAACACATAGACATATTGAATGATTAATTGATAACTTATCTTTCAATGAAACATGGAAGATCTCAAGGCAAAAAGCCCTGAAAAAGTAGCTAAAATCGTCTTAGGGTGTTCTCCCAAAATTCCACACACTAAGCTCTCCCTCATGACAAAAAATTAGAAAACTATATATAGATTTTTGGATCTGACGGCGTCACCTTATGGAGTGTGACGCCGTCACCTCGCCGCTTTTAGGGTTCCCGGATGACCTTCTTGACGCCGTCCCTCTTTAGCTCTTCAAAAATCCATTCTGGCTTATCAAGGCTTGACGCCGTCCAACCATGAACGTGACGCCGTCCCCTTATGATTTAAGCCGTGACGCCCTTGATCAAGTTAAAGCGTGACGCCGTCAGAATTCACATGCAATTTTCACTGGCTTATCATGAGTAAATTTCTCGTCCAACTTTTCTTGCCAAGGCATGACGCCGTCCAGAGTAAAGTCTGACGCCGTCAAGAGTAACTTTTAGCCGATTCTTGAGACTTTGCCGTTTTCTTCACTTTAATGCTCCAAAAACGTCCAAAATGCCTCCTTTTCCAGATTTCTCCTCAAAAGTAAATAAAATGACAAAAGGAACGATTTAGGGCAATATTTGATCAAATAAATACGATTTAAAGCTTAAATGACCCCTTAAAAGCGGTACACTTTTCGCCTCATCACCTCCTATTCGGTAACTTGCTTGAACGTCTTAAGAAACATGAACCAATGCGTACTAAGGTTTTTATGGTTGTATTTAATGCATGAGCGAATTCTAGTGATCCCATGTTAGGAGCTTCCTAGCCGGCTCGACATAGGAGTGAAGTAGGAGCTCATAGAGTTGGGGAAGTACGTACGCCACCCCACGATTGGTATTAAGGAATACACCCATCATCCACGCAATTAATACACACTAATCAACCGGTAAAAGATAGTTAGGGAGTAAGAAAATCTAAGTAAACACATTTCTCTCCACATAAGTTTCACAACTCTTTTCATTTTCAGTTATTTTATTTTATTTGCATTTGTAGTAATTTGGGTTAGTTGACTAGCAACTAATTCCGCCCACTCCTTCAAACCCGAGATTTTACTTGCTTTCATAAAAAATTATTAAAAAATACAAAAAGAATCTTCCTTCACCCTTAGACCTAATTAGAGTAGTTTTTCATACCTAACGAACACTATTCCCTGTGGAGAACGATCAATCCCCCGTACTTACCACTACACTATACTACATCAGTCAGGTACACTGCCTGGTGGGGTTTTAAGTCTCTTGAGATCCCTCGAGAGGTAAAACCTGTTGTAAGGTTGCAAAACCACGCATCAAGTTTTTGGCGCCGCAGCCCGGGGAATAGTTATTGTTTAGTTTGAATTTTTATTTTATTTGGTCTACTCACTAGATTCCTTTCTAGTGAGATTTTTATTTTATTTTTCTATATTTTCTTTAGTCTATCTATTTTCTTCGTGCTTTTGTTCGTATAAGGTTTTCATTGACTATTCAGTTTGCCATTATGGAAAACGCGAATCCACCCCTTACACCTGGCGAAGTAGCTTTGTTGCGTAGCCAACTTGAGAATGAGATTAGTGGGCTCAGAGAGCTCAGTAGAATGATTGATATAGAGCTTGATTATGCCTTGAACAACTTAGAGACCGCCATATACTCAGATAATTACTTAGAACGTAATAATCTTACGGTTGAGGAGTTGATTGAGAAAATTGATGAAGTGAAGGTAGATCCTAGGTTGGATGATTATTTCAATGATTAACCCACTAAGGAGGAGATTGCTTACTATAACAACCTAGTTGATAACCCTCGACCACCTTTGTTTAGAATTGACCCAAAGATTAAGAGGGGTGATCCCGAGAATGTGAAGATACCATGTATGATTGGGTACCAATACGTTGAGCATGCTTACATTGACTGTGAATCCCCAATCAACGTGATGTCCTCAGGCCTTTATAGCCAGATCATAAACACACCACTTGAGCCTAGGATGGACCCCAAGTGCCCAGGCGGAGTTTGCAACTTCGTTGGAAGGATTAAGGATATGCATATCCTTGTTGGGAATTTTACCTTTATTACCAACTTCATGATCTTAGAAGATTTGGCAAGTGTTGTTGACTGCTGCCTATCTCGCGTGGTGTTAGGAAAGTCGTTTATTGAAGCATCCAATTTAAAGTATGATCGTTTAAGAGGCACGGTTCAGTTTTCTAATCACATAGATATGATCACATATAGGATGCCTTCTCGGGTAAATGAATTTCGTTTTGTGCCTCGATTTGACAAGGACAACATTGGTGCGATTGAGGACATCAATGATGAGGATAAAGAGAAAGGCATGGACTATGTTTGGAATAAGAGAAGCCTTTATTATAAAGATTGCTTGAACCTAGGACCTAAATACAAAGTTGATATGGAGGTTGTTAGGATGATCAGAGGGGCAATTGAGAAGCAAAACGGAAAAACGTAGAACCCGTGACTTTGAGTCTAGCTACAAGACTCGTTAATAAAGAAAAGCGCTTCTTGGGAGGCAACCCAAACTTTATTTGCTTTGTGTGTTTATTTGTTTGGTTGTTTGATTTTATTTGTTTCCGTATGTGTGTTTAATTTTTATTATTGTTGATTCATGTTCAAAACTAAATTGTGAAAATGCTTTATCTTGTTTTTAACTTCGTCTTAACTACATATAAAGGTATTTTGCAAAAGTTAAGTGTAAGGGAAATCTAAATCTGTTTATTAGAACAAATGAACATGAATCGTAATAATAATAAATTAACATACATATTTGTATTTGTTTGAGTCAAATGCTTGTATCGAGTCATAATGATGTTTTGCAGGAATTCCAGGAAGTAAGGTATAGGTTTTTCCAAAAATTTTCCGGAAACTTAACATGAGAATTCTGTCAGATCATTTCTGACGGCGTCAGGCTTTACAACCTGACGGCGTCAGGTTTTAATTTTCTGAAAATTTTGAAAGTTTTGTTTTCATAAAAAGTTTTTATTAAATCTCTAACTTATAATCTCCAGGAATCTGCAAAATTATCATTCCACAAGCATTATATCCTTATATATAGAATTTATCTCGCCGATGTTATGCAGGTTTTCGTGTTTGTTTTCTCAGGTTTAACAGGTTATTTTGGACAAGGAGATGTATTTAGAATCAAGCTTATGGCGATGCATTAGTCGTGAAGCTTCAACATTCTCTTGAAAGAAGATCTAACCGTGTTACCACATTATCCACCGAGCGAATCAGGGGAGTATTTGATTTCATTCTTTTACCTTATTACTTTTACATCTTTGTATTTGAACATTGGGGACAATGTTCATCTTAAGTGTAAGGGGGGGAGGGGTAAAGTACGATTAGAGAATGCTTTTACGCTTGATTTTTGTTTGTTTAATAGTAGATGTGTAATAAAACTGAGAGAAATACCTGTTAGGGCAATTTTAGTGCCAAATTTAAAATTTTTTACAACATTTAGGAGTGAAACTTTGATCTTAATGAGCGTCTCACGGATAGGAGTTTTATGACTAGCACAAAAACCGTACCACTAAAAAAAAATTTCCACCCCCAAATATGTGAGGTTCGCCCCTAGAATTGGTAGGAAAAGCATTTATGCTATGATGTGTGTACCGGTAGCACTTAGATTCTAGAACTTGCGTTAGGACCATTCCAAGGCCACAAGTGAGACTACATTCGTGTAGTTAGATTTACTACATGATAAGAGGCATTAGGATTAACCCATTGTTTTACACCTGTGTTTTTGTTATAATTACTTTGGCTACATTGGTCAAGTAATTCTCCCACACCCTTTGCGTTGTACTCATTTTTAGTACACGATACCCCTAGTACACCCCTCAGAGCCTATCTTTTCGTTTCTAACTTTAAGCATTTTACTTAAAGGGAGAATTTGTTACACCCCACTTAAATGTACACCCAAATCGCCTTAGCCTACCTTGTATGCACTCATTTTTAGTGCATTATTGTGACAACATTTGTTTAAACCCAAGTTAATTATCTAATTGATTACATGGTTGCTAAGTCGAGTCATATCCTTGTACATATTGTTTTGGGACGATTGGGACTCTTGGGTAAAGTACTAGTGTAATGGAGTAATGGGGAAGAACATCATTTATTACCCCCATATGTGCTAAATATTTTAAAAGTACTCCAAGTGTTTCGATTATCTTAATTCGAGTCGATAGAATAGTATTTGTAAAGTTATGTAAAAGTTCAAGTGTAAGGGGAATGCAACGCCCCTATGATGTATTATTTTGGATGGTAGGGCAAGAGTGTATGAAAAAAAAAAAAAAAAAAGAAATTCGAAAAAAAATCAAGAAAAAATACAAAAAAAAATGAGAAAAAGAAAAGTAGAAAAAAACATACGGACTACCATCCCGTTTCATGTTATGTTTATTTTATGTTTTTGTTATTTTGTTTTTAGCTTAAGATTGAGTCGAGTCTTGGCTTAGCAACATTGTATAGTACATGTAATTAATCAAGATCTTTAACTCGCCACCAGTAAAATATCCCTTATCCAACAAATCCGTGTTTATCATATCCCTACACCTAACGTTATAACCCATTTAAAATCCCTCTTTGATAGTTTATCTTAGGTGCTTACGCCTAGTGGGGGAGGTTTTCGATCCTTTCCCAAGCCTATGGTAATCTATTTGCTATGACAGGTAGTGAGAGATATTATCCGTTTTCATTTATGAGATTTACTTTGATGACACCTGAGAGATGTGAGTATCTAAACACTACTTGTGAGGTGCTAGTTTGTAATCTCCGTGCTTATTATGATTAAAGTGGAACGACTATTTGTTGTAATTACTTTAATATTAGCGTTAAATGACCCCTAACTTGTATTTTGATTAGAATAAAAGCGCATTTGCTTGAGGACATGCAAATCTCAAGTGTAAGGGTATTTGATGAAGCGAAAAGTGTACCACTTTTAGGGGGTCATTTAAGCCCTAAATCGTATTTATTTGATCAAATATTGCCCTAAATCGTTTCTTTTGTCATTTTAGGTACTTTGGAGAAGAAATCTGGAAAATGAAGCATTTTGGACGTTTTTGGAGCATAAAAGTGAAGAAAACGACAAAGTCTCAAAATTATGCTGAAAAGTACTTTTGACGGCATCAGGGATTGCCCTTGACGGCGTCATGGCTTGGCAAAAAAGGTAGATATGAAAATTAGTCATGATAAGCCAGAGAATTTTGCATGAAAAATCTGACGGCGTCACCCTTTGAAGTGATCAAGGCCATCACGGTTTAAATTAAAGAGGGACGGCGTCAAGCCCATTTCTGACGGCGTCAAGCCTTGATAAGCCAGAGCGGATTTTGGAGCACTAAAGAGGGACGGCGTCAGGAAGGCCATCCGGGAACCCTAAAAGCGGCGAGGTGACGGCGTCAGGATCTATAACGTGACGCCGTCAGCCCTTAAACTCTATATATAGTTTTGCAATTTTTTGTCATTAGTGTGGAACTTATTGTGTGTAACTTTGGAGGAGAAACCCTAAGACGAATTTCTGCCATTTTTAAGGGTTTTCATACCCTTGGATCTCCCATGTTTAATTGAAGATAAGTGTTCATTTAATCAATCAATATGTCTATGTGTTATTTGATTATATCTTGTTCTTGTCTTTTGATTAACATGCTAGGCTAGATTTATCTTGTGTTTGCTTAGATCTAATGAAACCTAGCTATTGATTATTGGTTATTAGTGTGTTATTAGTTGTATTGGATGATTGTTTATCTATGTTAGGCTTAAGAAAACTGGCTAACCTCCTATTCGGTAACTTGCTTGAACGTCTTAAGAAACATGAACCAATGCGTACTAAGGTTTTTATGGTTGTATTTAATGCATGAGCGAATTCTAGTGATTCCATGTTAGGAGCTTCCTAGCCGGCTCGACATAGGAGTGAAGTAGGAGCTCATAGAGTTGGGGAAGTACGTACGCCACCCCACGATTGGTATTAAGGAATACACCCGTCATCCACGCAATTAATACACACTAATCAACCGGTAAAAGATAGTTAGGGAGTAAGGAAATCTAAGTAAACACATTTCTCTCCACATAAGTTTCACAACTCTTTTCATTTTCAGTTATTTTATTTTATTTGCATTTGTAGTAATTTGGGTTAGTTGACTAGCAACTAATTCCGCCCACTCCTTCAAACCCGAGATTTTACTTGCTTTCATAAAAAATTATAAAAAAATACAAAAAGAATCTTCCTTCACCCTTAGACCTAATTAGAGTAGTTTTTCATACCTAACGAACACTATTCCCTGTGGAGAACGATCAATCCCCCGTACTTACCACTAGACTATACTACATCGGTCAGGTACACTGCCTGGTGGGGTTGTAAGCCTCTTGAGATCCCTCGAGAGGTAAAACCTGTTGTAAGGTTGCAAAACCACGCATCATACTTCCTAGGTAGACCAATTATAGAAATGGGCGACCCTTCTAATCTCAACATACCATGCAACATCGGACATTTACATGTGTGGAAAGCTTACATCGACCTTAGATCGCCCATAAACATCATGACTAGAGCCCACTACAACTTGATAATGAAAAATCAACTTGGGTATAGGATGCTCCCTGATAAGGGTTGGATGAGTAACTTCACGGGAAGAGTTAAGGGATTACCGGTTTATGTAAGAAACTTCACCTATGCCACCGACTTTGTAATTATAGAAGATATCCGCCCAATAGTCGATGCATGCTTAACTCAAGTAGTTTTTGGAAAACCATTTGTTGAGGTCTCTAGAATGACTTATGAACCTCTCTTAGGGATAGTTAGATTTAAGGATGAGACCGATGAGGTAAACTACCAAATGCCATATAAGATAGAGCAATTCCAACACTTGTCAAATGTTGAGAAGGAGCTTAAGCAAGCAGTCTACTATAGGAATGATGGAGATAGAAGTAAAGGAGTAGACTATGTTATGGAAAGGATATCCGGTTTCTACAAGGATTGTTTGAAATTAGGACCGGAATATAAAACCGGACATGAGAATGACCTAGAAACCGTGACCAATGATGGAGTCACGTAGAACCCGTGACTTTGAGTCTAGCTACAAGACTCGTTAATAAAGAAAAGCGCTTCTTGGGAGGCAACCCAAGCTTTATTTGCTTTGTGTGTTTATTTATTTGTTTGTTTGATTTTATTTGCTTCCGTATGTGTGTTTAATTTTTATTATTATTGATTCATGTTCGAAACTAAATTGTGAAAATGCTTTATCTTGTTTTTAACTTCGTCTTAACTACATATAAAGGTATTTTGCAAAAGTTAAGTGTAAGGGAAATCCAAATCGGTTTATTAGAACAAATGAACATGAATCATAACAATAATAAATTAACGTGCATATTAGTAATTGTTTGAGTCAAATGCTTGTATCGAGTCATAATGATATTTTGCAGGAATTCCAGGAAGTAAGGTAAAGGTTTTTCCAGAAATTTTCCGGAAACTTAACATGAGAATTCTGTCAGATCATTTCTGACGGCGTCAGAACCCAGTCTGACGGCGTCAGGTGTTAATTTTCTGAAATTTTTGAAAGTTTTGTTTTTCTTCCGGAATCATAAAATGCTTTATTAAATCGAGTCATTAGAATAGTTAATTGTAAAGTTATGTAAAAGTTCAAGTGTAAGGGGAGAACCGAGGCCCCTATGATGTATTATTTTGGATGGTAGGGCAAGAGTGTATGTCAAAAAAAAAAAAAAAAAAAAAAAAAGTAGAAAAAAACATACGGACTACCATCCCGTTTCGTTTTATGTTTATTTTATCTTTTTGTTATTTTTTTTCATTAGCTTAAGTCGAGTCTAGTCTTGGCTTAGCAACGCAATATTGTACATGTAATTAATCAAGATCTTTAACTCGCCACCAGTAAAATATCCTTTATCCAAAAAAACCGTGTTTATCATATCCCTACACCTAACGTTATAACCCGTTTAAAAGCCCTCTTTGATAGTTTATCTTTGGTGCTTACGCCTAGTGGAGGAGGTTTTTGATCCTTTCCCAAGCCTATGGTAATCTATTTGCTATGACAGGTAGTGAGAGATATTATCCATTTTCATTTATGAGATATACTTTTATGACACCTGAGAGATGTGAGTATCTAAACACTACTTGTGAGGTGCTAGTGTGTAATCTCCGTGCTTATTATGATTAAAGTGGAATGACTATTTGTTGTAATTACTTTTATATTAGCGTTAAATGACCCCTAACTTGTATTTTGATTAGAATAAAAGCGCATTTGCTTGAGGACAAGCAAATCTCAAGTGTAAGGGTATTTGATGAAGCGAAAAGTGTACCGCTTTTAGGGGGTCATTTAAGCCTTAAATCGTATTTATTTGATCAAATATTGCCTTAAATCGTTTCTTTTGTCATTTTAGGTACTTTGGAGAAGAAATCTGGAAAAGGAAGCATTTTGGACGTTTTTGGAGCATAAAAGTGAAGAAAACGACAAAGTCTCAAAAATATGCTGGAAAGTACCTGTGACGGCGTCAAGACCCAATGTGACGTTGTCAACCCTTGATAAGCCAGAGAGGATTTTGGAAGATTAAAGGGGGACGGCGTCAAGAAGGTCGTCAAGCCTTGATAAGCCAGAGAGGATTTTGGAAGATTAAAGGGGGACGACTTCAAGAAGGCCATCAAGAAACCCTAACCGCGGCGAGGTGACGGCGTCACGACCCAAAGGGTGACGCCGTCAGATCTGTTTTCCTATATATACTTTCATAATTTTTAGTCATTAGTGTGCAACTTTGTGAGGAGAAACCCTAATACGATTTTTCTGCCATTTTTAAGGGTTTTATACCCTTGGATCTCCCATGTTCAATTGAAGATAAGTAATCAATTAATCATTCAATATGTCTATGTGTTGTTTGATTATATCTTGTTCTTGTCTTTTATTTAACATGCTAGGCTAGATTTATCTTGTGTTTGCTTAGATCTAATGAAACCTAACTATTGATTATTGGTTGTTGGTGTGTTATTAATTGTATTGGATGATTGTTTATCGATGTTAGGCTTAAGAAAACTGGCTAACCTCCTATACGGTAACTTGCTTGAACGTCTTAAGAAACATGAACCAATGCGTACTAAGGTTATTATGGTTGTATTTAATGCATGAGCGAATTCTAGTGATCCCATGTTAGGAGCTTCTTAGCCGGCTCGACATAGGAGTGAAGTAGGAGCTTATAGAGTTGGGGAAGTACGCACGCCACCCCACGATTGGTATTAAGGAATACACCCGTCATCCACGCAATTAATACACACTAATCAACCGGTAAAAGATAGTTAGGGAGTAAGGAAATCTAAGTAAACACATTTCTCTCCATATAAGTTCCACGACCTTTTTATTTTCAGTCATTTTATTTTATTTGCAATTGTAGTTATTTGGGTTAGTTGACTAGCAACAAATTCCGCCCACTCCTTCAAACCCGAGATTTTACTTGCTTTTCATAAAATATAAAAAAATACAAAAAGAATCTTCCCTCACCCTTAGACCTACTAGAATAGTTTTTCAATCCTAACGACACTATTCCCCTAGAGAACGATCAATCCCCTGGTACTTGCCACTACACTATACTACATCGGTCAGGTACACTGCCTGGTGGGGATTGCAAGCCTCTTGAGATCCCTCGAGAGGTAAAACCTGTTATAAGGTCGCAAAACCACGCATCATGGAACCAACCCCCGAATGTACTTCTCAATTCGCTTGGATTCAGGAGTTACCAAGTGAGGAACCAACTTGGCCAACTCATGAAACTTATCAGTATATCCCGCGTGGTTAGCCCCTACCATCGCATGATTCCAGAATTCTTCTTCCAACTTTTGCATTTCATTACTTGGGCAGAATTCCTCCATCATTAAAGCCTTGAAGTCCTCCCAAGTCATACCCATTGCAGCAACCCTTCCCCTAGCCTGGACTTGTGTATTCCACCAAGTCAAAGCTTTGTTGCTCAGGGAGCTCGCCGCATACTTAACTTTCTGATCCTCAGCACACCCACTAATGTCCATCACAGCCTCCATCTTTTCGATCCACCGGGTGAGCACTAGCGCGCCACCCTTACCATCGAACTCCCTAGGCTTACAAGCCATGAATTCCTTGTACGAGCATCCATTATTACTACTCCCGCTACTTCCAGCACCACTTGGTCGAGCACCATCCCCCACTTGAATGCTCAACTGATTAACAATTTCCGGCAGCATCGACTCCAATTACTGATTAATCATCTGCTGAAAAATAGGGTTACTATCTCCCATGGTGGGTGTCGACTTTCGTTCCTTAGGCGTCCGCTTCCTCGGCGTTCGATAAGCTCCACTCATTGGTGACTTAAATAGGCGTCTTGATCTCTTTGGTGCCATAACCTGGACACGCAAATCGTTAGGCGCCGTTCACGACATTCGCGAATATTTATCCACATTTAACACAAGTACTCCCCATTAGTACAAATATCACAACTAATCACAAATCCTAACACACGTAAGCATGTCATCATTGGTCAATGTAGTATTGGCCATAAGTCCACATGTGTCGTGATACATGTATAATTATGTTGGCCACCCATAATTACAGATGTATCCTTTCACATGTGTACTCGCTTCCAACACCACACCTAACAATAACAACATCTCACAATAACATGTACACAAACTCAGAGCATATCACATATCATATACACATGAATTATTCAAAAACTGCTCGAGCCTTATTATTAATCACACGGGAAAAATCCCAAAATCCAATAAAATCCACATTCCACCAATACTAACATCAAAAGACCACAAAGGAAAAACAAATATCCCAAAACATAACTCTAAACAATAATGTCGCAAGCGACTCGAGCCCTATTCCTATACTTAAATCGTGTTACTCGCGGTGGACTCCAAATTTGAATCTACTTCGTCTTCCTCATTTAGCCATCCATTTTGGTTTCCCTCGGGCTGTGGTAAGGGACGACACGCAAAGCCGCTCGCGTGATTCCTTCCTTCTTCCTCTATGCCATCCACAAATCCATACAAATCCAGAGGCTCAGCCCGAATTACTCCTCCATCTTCTACAAATCTGGGACACTTTCCAGGATACCTAGTCGTGAAACCATCCTTATTGGTTACTTTTGTCTCGTACACTTCTACCTCCCCGCCACTTACGTTCACTATGGTCAGCTTCTCCTCGATCAGACACGGCCACATGCTTGCAGGAATCCGAATCCTCATGCTCACCCGTCTCAAGTTACCAACCCACTTGCAACCCGTCATGACAACAATTGCCCAACGAAGCCTCCTACTCGCAAGGGGTGCCATGCTACAAATGACACATATGATAACAAGTATGAGGATCCAACAGACGTCTAAAACTCAATCGAAACTACTCATAATCTCAAGAAGTAAAAACACGTAAAGTACTATACTAACACATAGGCCCTAAATGAAACTATATGAGGGATTCCTAGGTTATAGTCTAGGCTCAACCACCTAATTCTCTATAACCAAGTCTCTGATACCAATCTGTCACACCTCGCCAATGGCGGAAACGCGAGTGCAACATCATGGATATCATCACAACACTTGGTGTCTAAATAGAGAAAATACTACATGCAAATAAATAGAGCAAAGTACAAACACAAAGTGTCGTAACGATACCCCAAAATAAGTATCCAAAACAATCTCCAAGGTATCTCCATTAAACATAAAATAAATGTGAAAGACAATTCATGTATCACAAACAAAATTCATCTTAATCAAACTAAACTCAAAGATAAGCCATCCTCAATGCAAACTAGGTCTCTTCTAATCGCGCCCTTCTATCTTAGCCTTAGAATGCTCACCTGAAAATGATGCTTAAAACGTCAACATAATGTTGGTGAGATTCATAGGTTTAAGACACACAAAACACCTCGATTATCGATTTACTGTGATTATAAAACATAGTATAGCATTGCAGGACAGTAAAAGTAAAGTTATCATACAACTAACATGCAATTGCAGCTTACGGGACGGAACGTGCCCACCGATCCAAGTATAAATTGGGACGGAACGTGCCCACCGATCCAAATACCACCACAATTGGGACGGAACGTGCCCACCGATCCAAATACCACCACAATTGGGACGGAACGCGCCCACCGATCCAAGATAATTATAATGAGTAGAGCCACTAGGACTTTCCCACTCAAATAATCACCACAATTAAACACCACAATAACATGCAGTAAAAGTATAATAACAATTACACGTCCATGCCTTTTATTAAACACATAATCACAGTAATCTCAAAACAATTTAAATACAAGCATCATCTCCATCCCAAGTTTAAAACAAAGTAAAAATATGGGACTATGAACTCACCTCAACTCCGCAGCTTCCAAGTTATCAACACACAAATCTATATCACAAAAATAACAATCACGTTACACGCGACCAAGCTAAAAGCCATAGTCCATGTAACACACATATGATGGATGTCTAAGGTTCATATAACCCACCTTGGATTACCTAGACTCCATACTAATCACCACCCAATACTTGACACTCACTAAATCCCTTAATTAAAACTTTCAGAAACGCAGATTTCTAAAGTACTTTCACCCACATAAAATCACAGCGAATAAAGCTTCACAACTCACACCAAAAATTCACCATGATCCTTCATAAGCATACAAGCTTTTACCAGAAGATCATGCACTAAAAACACACACAAGTACCCAATGAAAAATCAAACATGACAACTATCCAGATTCAGATCTGATCGGACATCAAAAAGTTTTGACCTCGTAGACCCACTCACACAACTTATTATCGTCTAATTTTCACGTGAAAGCCAAATAAAATATAGAACTTGTTTCTCACAGAAGGCCTTATCCAAATTCCACTTTCAAAGCCACCTTTGACCCCAATACTTTTACCCTAATTCTGTCCCGGTTTAACAGTTTTGTCACCTTAACTCACAAAATTCGTTTGATTGACTTCCCGACCTCGAAAACACTTGTGGTCGGACTTTTTGGAAAGCTCTTTCACTGAACTATAATTTAGACTTAAAATTCGTGATCTAACTCATCTTCATCTATTAATTACAATCGTATCTTTACAGCCTTTTAAATCTGTCAAAACCCTAACTCTTTAATTACCAAGTTTTAAACCCTATTTACTTCACCAATTATCAAACCATCATTAATTATTGATCCCTACATGGTCTATCTCATTAATTTACAGATCTAATTACAAACCCTAGATCCACCATAACTTGTTACATGCATAATAAAAATTAATTACACAATTAGGTTTTACTAGACATACCTTAAATTGAATTATTGAAACCCAAAAAAAAAAAAAAATCTTCTCCTCTTCTCCTTGGGGGTGTTCGACCAAATTTTCAACAAGAGGGGGAATGAGGGTTTTTGGTTTGTATTTATAGACCTATAGGAAACCCTAAGTGAATAACTTTTCCTCCAAGATTTGTAATCCTAATCAAATTTGGTTTCTTTTTTTTCTTTTTTACCCTTAGTCGGCCGAATATAATATTATATATATATATTTTTTTATTTTTTTTATTAAATTTATTTATTACACTTAAAACTTTGTATTTTTAATATTTTATAAAAACCCTATACCAAAACCTAATGTCTTACGCGATAAACTTAAATTTTACGATAACCGGAAAAATATCTTTTTCCCTCAAAGTTTTCAAAAATAGATTTTTCATTCTTAATATTAACATAACCCATAATAACCAACTCCACGTAACTTACTTACGCTCAAAACACTTGAACGAAGAATCGTTACACAAAACCACAAAACTCCAACAAAATACACAAGTCATTTCCACACCACAAAGGCGATCAAAATGAACTTATCCCGAAATCCGACACTACACAACATGACAAAATCTCACACCAAGGGATTTAGTGATCTACACGCACACTTATACCACTCATATACCACCTATAATACGCATATCACAAATAAGCAAGTAATACACACCAAGCAAAAGTTAAATGAGTTGAGACTATAGGTCAAACTAACCTGCTAAAAATCACAGTTGTGACAGCCGAGTCTCACGTTTTACACCCTGAAAAGGTTTCTTAGTTATTTTGGTCATCATGCAAGTTTTACACTTTTCAGTTTCCATGTCAAATGCTGGGATTAACCCATCCTCAGACATATCTTGCATCATTTTAAAATGTACATGGCCAAGTCTAGCATGCCTCATGGTTGAGTCGTTCAGTTTAGAGGTTGACATAAAGGCTGAATTAACAATATCAGTGACAATATTAAGCCTGAACATTTGATTACACAAATAGCCAAAACCAATAAACACACCATATTTAGATAATACAAATTTATCATATTCAATAACTTGTTTATATCCATGATTATTCAAAACACTACTTGAAACCAAGTTCTTCCTTATATCAGGAACATGAATAACATTAAACAAAGTTACAATCTTTCCAGAACTAAAACTAAGATCTACACAACCACGACCATGCACCAGGGCTGTTGACTCATTTCCCATGTGAAGAATAGAACCATCATTTAGTGACTCGTAAGTCTTGAATCAGCGTCTATCCTTGCACACATGAACAGTTGCTCCAGAGTCAACCCACCACACAACATCATCATCCTGCACATAGTTAGATTCAGATACATATATAACATAATAAATCTGAAAGGATTTATTAAACATATTCTGACCTTTAAGTGAGTTGGCAGAACTACCACTCCCTGAACCACTAGTTCCTGAACCATTGGCTTAACCACCAACCTTAACACCTTTGCAATCCCTTTTAATGTGAGCAGTTTTGCCACATTTCCAACAAGTAGGAGTTGTGTTGGGAATTATATTTTCATAGATTTGATGGTACAAAACAAGAAGAATGAAACATGAAGAAATACTGAAATGATAAGCAAAATACGCTGAGTAGATACTGCTGCTGGTACAAAACATATTCTGTAAACAGATCTGTTCCTGCCGATAGTGTATCTGTTCCTGCTGGTAGTGTACTGTTCCTGCCGATAGTGTATCTGTTCCTGCCGATAGTGCAAACGAGCTGCTGCTGATCAGTGAGTCATTACTGCTGCTGGATGGATAAGGATGAAAAAGATATTTTGTATTTGAGTCAAGTATATCAAGTAGATAATATCTAGATATGTTCTCAGTCAACAAAGTTGTAAAACAAGATACATGTTGTATCTTAATGACTGACACATAAAGCAAGTAGTAGACTAAGACTTATCAAACTTTGTAATGATCTCCTTTATACTATAAAAAGGAGATCACACCCTTAGATAAAAGTGTGTGTCACTGTGTCACTATGTGAACACCATAATGTTTTACAAGTGTTTAGTATGCTTAGAATTTAAACACCAAAGGGTGTCAAAATGTAAAACATCAAAAGAGTGTGTGTGGGAACATCAGACGAGGGGTCTGATGTTGTTTATTTTTGTTAAGCCTCAAGGATCATTGATCCCTGTTAGAGTGTAACCGTATTACTAATGATCAAGTAGTATTGGGGCTGAGTTTAATAACAAAGAGAAAGTTTGGAAAAACCTTGTTGTGATAGTATTGTTTCTTTCATAGAATATTCCGTCAATATTATCATCATGCTTTTCATAGTTAATCCTAGATCAAAGGTGTAACAACCTAGAGTCCATAAACGATCACGTAACTTGTTTTTAGTAGATGCAAGCAGGTCTAAAACAAGTTTCCACAAGTTGCCTTCTTGTTAGGCTCAGCCCTTGTGTTATCATGGTGTTTGCGTTTTCCCTTGTTGTCATTGTACCTGGTGGAATTGTTATGTTCCACCATATTGACAACAGATGCACCAGTAGCATTGCTACTCTTTGGCTTGTCATTATCCTGCGCCCTGAGGGATTCCTCAATACGCAGATGACTACCCAACTGAACAAGAGTCAGTTCTTCCTTCTTGTGTTTCAAGGTATGCTTGAAATCTTTCCAAGAAGGAGGTAGTTTGTCAATGATACAAGAGACTGACCGATGAGGTCAGCAAAAATATTTCTGTAAACGGATGGCCATTTGGTGTAAATCCTAAGTTTCCTCTTATCATTTGAATATATTTTATCACTCGAAAGTGATTTTAACCGTAATGCATAACAAGTACAAGTTCTAGAATCAAAATAATCACCGGCACACTCATAACGAAATATATAGCATAAGAAATGCTTTATACAAAAAAGGCTTAAATTCTCACAATTTAAGGTGGGTTATAACATGTACTAGTAAATGTTATCGATTCCAAAATGAAATAGCTCTCATAACTTGATTAAATTCCAAAAAAATTCAAATAGCCTCATTTTTACCATTGAATCAATCTAGTTCTTTAAACTATATGAATTATATGAGAAAACAACTAGAAAATCAAGGGCGAACGAATCCTAGTTCTCAAATCCAAAGTTATACTAAACCTAAAAATTTAAAAGTTAAACCAGTTTTCCTATTTTCTTCCCTCCCCCACACTTAATTTTTGCATTGTCCTCAATGTAATAAAAAATGAACTTCAAAGTAAAGGAAATGGGAAAAATTTAGTTAAAAAGGTACTACCAAGGTAAATACGCATACGCATATTTGATCATAGATAAGCAAATGAGTTCTCCAACTCCAAATATTGATCAACAATAAACTTCCGGTAATTCACCCTTGCAAAAACTGCAAAAATATATGAAACAAAACAAACAAACAAACAAAATACTAAAACAAACAAAGTAATTAAAAATAAACCATATGTAATTAATCTTAAAAGAAAATTAAATTAAGATAATAGAAATAGAATTGTTCGACCCATAATTGTTTTTGAAACTCAAACCATCATAATCAAATCTCGATGATCACTCATCATCGTCATCCATGTCGTCAGGAGTATGGATTCTCTCATCTTCACTTTCCTCGTCCTCCTCCTCGTAGTTTTCATCCTCATCGAAAACTGAAAAAACTTTCTGTCTCTTCTTTCCAACTCCAGATGATCCACCAACATCTCCCTCAATTGGTTCTCACATTCATAGTCCGTAAACACATCCCAATTAATCAACCTTGGTTTAGCAATAGTTCGAACCTGTAGCTTTGAAAGACGCTCACGAAAAGCATGCTTCTCTTCCTTCTTAAGCTTACTAAACTTAAGATTCTCATTACCCTCCGGTTGAACATTATATGTGACCCTACTCTTTGCATTCCTTTTAACGTACTTTGTCACAATTGGATTCACTCAAACACGTGATGAACTTGAAGAACCTGCAACATAACTCTGTATAAAACACAAATATATGTTAGTATAAGAGTGTAAGAACCAACGCTACATGATTTAGAAGTCCGAAAACTCGTTTCAAAATTTTCCATATTTTATTTACCGAGCCCTCCATCTGATCAGTATTGGCTCCAACCGATCGGATGAGGTAAATTACCACACCCAACCGATCGGTTTTAACCCGCAACCGATTCGGTTAGAGTTTGCTGTAAAAGGCAAAAACTTATATTTCGACTTCAATCAATTCCAATCAATTCCAACTCTTTCCTATCCCGCATTTGAACAATTATAATGGTTTCTACATCTCCAATTCGTTCCTATAACGATCTCAAACATATCCACATGATTTCTCAATCAATCCTAGAACACCCAAGAACACTATCAAATCAAACTCTTCAATTAGTGTTCTAATCAACAATGCACTATCCTAACATCACTAATTTACAAGCATATAACATCTGGGAATCATCAATTGCAACTTAATTCGATTCAAAGTTTTGACCCAATTCAATCTGAAAATTCAATCAACCAATTCTTACTCAAAACTTAATCAATCAATCTAATTCTTTTTGCAATGTATTCCACTATCATTTACCCATCTATTCCTAGAATATTACATCTTAATTCAAAGTCTATAAAAAATACCCAAATCTTGACCTAATTCAATAAATTCGAATTAAAACCTAATTAAACCAAATTGATGATGTTACTTACTTGTTTTGGAGCCATGGATGATCCTTTAACACTCCTGCAACTCTTAATTATCTTCTAATGGTCGAATTTTTGGACCCCAAATTTGGTGGATGTTGTGTGTGTGGGTTTTTTGTGATTTTTGAAATTTTGGGTTTATATATCCAACTCCATCCGATCAGCTTTATATCCAACCGATTCGGATTAAGTTTTTGCAAAAATTTCACTTTTTCCTCTTGTCAACACTTTGTGATACTTGTGAGAGCAAGTAAAAATGTTTTTTCTTCTTTCAAAATTCTTTTTGTATATAAATATTCCACCACACTTAGTCTACCAAATTTTTTCCAAAGTCTATTACTACCAACTCTTAAACAAAACTAACACTAAAAATTTCAACTAAAAACATAAACTCATAATCATAAAAACTTAATAAAAAGAAAAGAAGTCTTAACATAAATCTTAAAACTAAAAACTTAACATAACTTAAATGCAAACATTAAAATACTAAAATGTATAAAATAAAAAGAAAACAAACAACTAGCACAAGTTTTGTGCTTTATTCTTCAAACTTGTTCACTTGATCTTCATCCTTCAAAGTACTCATGCCTTAGAATGTCTTTACTTTGAAACTTTCCAGACAATTTTCGGTTTGTCTTTTGCGTCTTAAATCTTCTTGCAAAGTTCCTTCCATATGGGCAAAAAATATCAAACTTCACACGCCATTCCCCATCTCCATCTTCTTTCTTGTAAACTCTAGGACTGTCGGGTCCCTACTCCAAATTTTTGAGTTGGACCGGTAATGATCCAAGAAAATCTGTAAGCTTGTTAAACACAAAAACATTTTTAAAGGGGTTAAAGAAAGCCTCCATTGCTAGATCTCTCTCCATTTCATCTTCTATATCAAAGTAACTAGGAGTAACCGGCCCATATTTAGGCCTACCATCTTCATCTCTTCCTACTTCAAAACAACCCAAGTATTCTTCCTCATCTTCTTCATCATACACTTCCTTAACCATTTTCCCTCTAGGCTTTGGATAGTAAGTATGTTTCAAGATCCCATCATCAATAGTCATAGTACCACGACCCATATCTATTATAGCCCCACATGTCCTTAGAAATGGTCTACCTAACAAAAGTGGCAATTCTTTGTCTACCGGTATGTTAAGTACTAAAAAGTCGGCTAAAAAGGCTTGGTACCCTATTTGAACTCGAACATTCTTCACTTCACCCATTGCTTTTGCTTGAGAATTGTTGGCCATTGTTAGATTATATTGATTAGGTTGAGGATTAGCAAGTCCTAACCTTTTGTACAACGGATATGGTATAACACTCACACTTGACCCGGTATCGGCCAATGCATACATAGGAGTTGTTCCATTTACCTTAATTGGTAAAACGAAATTCCCCGGATCACTCATTTTCTTGGGCAATCAATTCTCCACAATTCTCTCTCTTTCAACTTCATCAAAACTTTTATCTTCTAGCCTAGATCTAGCCATCATAACCGCATCCAATTTCTTACGGTATGTCATATAATTATTCAACACATCAATAACCGGCTTCTTCTCCATAAGCTCATTAAACTTCATCTCCAAATTCTCCAAAATAGCTTCCTTTTGTTCTTGAGTCAAAGGTTTAACGGTTTGTGGTGATTTAGGTGGTGAATTAGATGATGATGAACTATCATTCTTTAGGGTGGAGGGTTAGGTAAGTTTGTTAAGAGGTGCTTTCTTCCTACTAGCTTTTCCCATTTTAACAATCTCTTCCTTCCCTTCCTTCACTTCTTCTATTCCTTCACATAACTCCGCAAGCATCACATCTACTTCCTTCTCTTCTTCTAACTCGGTAATATCAATCCTCATCTCACCAAGTGCAAAATCAAGCTTACACTTAGTTGTAACAAGAAAATCTCTTCCAAACACTACCTCCGGCTCATCGGCATTTCCATATTCTAAAACAACAAAATCAACCTTGAAAATGTGACCGTGAATATTCACTTTCACATCTTTCACCTTCTTTCTCCCGTAATCTTCATAGTCAAGTCGAACAAACCCAAGCTTACCTAGCACATCTTCCATAATATAATTGTCACCATACTCCATATTCAACTGAGCATCTCAAGCTTTTACTCCTTCCACACCACAAGGTGTAGCAAACCTCATGAATGGTGCATCAAACTCCTTAGGTGGTGCTCTTGTGAACACAACAACTCTTTTCTCCTTTGGCAAACAAACTTGGTTTTCTCCAACTTCTTCTATCTTTTCAACATCAACCTTCACGTCTTCCAACATATTTTCCAAACGCTCCAAGGAATCACCCGAATCCTTGAACATTTCTTCCGAATTTCTCAAGTACTCCGAAACATCGCTCAAACTCTCCATCTTACTAAAGCAAATACTAACTATAACATAACCACAAACACAAAAATCCAAATCATTAGCATTATGGTTAGTCATAATCGAAACATATTCAAAATGAAGTCATATCAAGTAAACAAACAAGTTCAAACACTCAAAGCACTAAAACAACTAAAATTTTAAAAAATTTTGAAAACTTTTACGAGGCATCCATCCGATCGGTTTTCCACTACATCCGATCGGATGGACAAATCGTAAAAAATCAGCCTTGCCCAACCGAATCGGATGCGGGCAACATCCGATCGGTTGGATCAAACATTTTTAATTTTTTTTTTCTTTTTATTATAAAAAAAAAAACTGAATTATAACTTTAATATAATAACTAATACATAAAATAAAACTAATAATCTAAAAAAAAAAAAATGAATCATAATTAATAACCTTAATAACATTTAACTAACTAATAACTATTATTAATTAACAAAATAAATGAAAACTCTTAAACTACTTAACTATTAATCATAAAATTAAATATGCTAACTACATTAACTATCATAATAAAAACCATAAAAACATTAAAAACTAATCTTATGATTACCATTAATTATCTAATTAAACAAATAATTAATTATAACTATTACTACACTTAAACTATCATTAATCTATCATTAAAAACCTGAATTAAACAAAAAAAAAATTGAAAATCTTTAAAAAATTTACGAGAGTTCCAACTGATCGGATGGATGACCATCCGATTCGGTTGGTACCAAAACCAAACTTTTTTTTTTTACTTTACTCTTTCAACACGAATTTCTAAATCAAAAACTTATAAAACTGCCAAATACAAACAAATCAAATCAAATCTAATCTAATCCCCGGCAACGGCGCCAAAAACTTGATGTGCTCTACCGTGTACAAGTTTTAAAATTTATAAACACGATTTATCCGATTAACTATTTAACACATACGAGCAAGTATACTCGTCCGTAATAGTAAAGGTGGGTAAGTCGAGATCGTCCCAAGGGATTTGGTATTTGTATTTAGTATAACAAGCTTTTGCAAAGAGGGTTGTCAATCCAATTTTGTGAAAATTCAAAAAGTAAATAGAATCCAATAAAACAAAACATATACTTGTGTGTAGTTCCTTAACTAATTGCATAGAGTATTCTACAAAGTTTGGTGTAACTTGTAATGATGCACAATTTTATATGAATGATTAACAATCAATGGTTTATATCATGAAAAATCATTTCTAAGAATTCAATCTCCTAGTTAACTCCTTTCGGCCTTGCTAACTATTACGACAATTCTATTAAACTCTAGTTGTTTGAAAAGCAATTCTTATCTCATAAATTCCTACGAATCCTTTCGGCCTTTTCACGTGATGAAATCATTTCAAATCCATTTTAATGAGTAAATATGGTGCTTGTCACACACCATATCCCATACTAATTCGTGCACTAACGTTTTGGAATAAAAACATAAAGAAAATCCTTTCGGCCTTTTTATCCTTTAAAATGTTTTTACCAACAAATTAAGCAAGATTATATATTATTCCAACAAACTCATAAAATAAGAAATGTTCTCATGCATCACTTTAAAATAAGAATACTCCAATAATAGTTACATCATACACACAAGTATACCAAAAATTACTCCATAACAATCATAATCAAACACAAGTAACAAACAATACTTTCATTAAACTTAAAGTAAAAGTAGTTCATTGTAAATAAACAAGATATACCTAGCTTGGGATTACAAGAACTAGAATTGTGGAACTATAGCAACCACACTCCTCCAATCGCCTAATATTACTAGTAAACAACTCCACACTCGAACTAAACTATTGAGACTTTAACTCAAAGTTTCCTGGACGTTTTTACAGCACTTATAGACTTTCGGGCAATGATAATAAGATAGTAAGGACTTGGTGTAAGCCTTTACTAGTTTTTTGGGTGTCACCCTTAGTATCTAACCTTGGATCCCATTATATAGCATGATAACACTTATTATCCAAGTAAAAATGACTTAGAACAGTAAATAGGAAGGAAATGATCGGCCACAATGATTATGAGGAGTAAAACCATCAATAAATGCAACTTTGGTAACTGCAGCTTCAGCCAACTGATCGGATCTAGGCTCATCCGATCGGTTGGACTTCTCGGTAAAATCAAATTCCTCCCATCCAAATCGGATGCGGGCTCCATCCGATCGGATGGAGTCTTCCTGTACTCACAATCTTGATTTTTCTTTATCTTTTCTTGTCGCATGCTTTATCCTTCGTTGTGGCACTGATTTCTTCCATAGGACTTGATATTTTCTTGCTATATGAACATAGAAATCTTGACACTATCAAATCCTTAATCCTTGTGTGGTTTCTCTCTTGTCTTCATCTTGGGAATCTTCCAAATGTGCATAATCACTTAAATTCTTCGTCTTTTTATCATCTTTTCCTGTACTTGGCTACATTCACTCGCATATACACTTTTTCATGATTAAGTAACAAATACATACAAATATAACCAAATATGATGAACAAAACTAATGATAACGCAACTAAAAACCTGCTCATTCTGAGCGTTATCATATCCCCATTATAGCCAATAGTGGTTACATGACCAATTAAACGTGGTCATAAATGCTGTTTTAACTGCCACTTGAATAGGTCAGAGTAGTTAAATACTCATTCCAACGGTACTAACTTAGTACTAGCAGTAGTAACTCTGCTCCAGCAGTACTAACTTAGTACTAGCAGTAGTAACTCTGTGAAGGATTGAACCTTCTGATGAGTTACTTCCAACCACTATCAGAGTCAGGGTAATCAGGGACTTAATGGGTGTACACTCCGTACCTCCAAACCCATTTCCAAGTATGATCATATCCCTCAATTGAACTAAATTTCCAACATAACACACTAGACGAGTACCCGTGCTTGGCAAACGGGATTTTATAACGACAGATAGTTTTAGCGATAAAAAAAAGTTGGGTTATCAACAAAAAATAATAAAAGTTTGAGAATTTGAGGATTAAACATAATGTTTTGAAACTCGGTTCGACCCGGGCGGTTCAACCGGTTGAACCGTTCCAGTCGAAAAAACAGGTCGGGTCGAAAAAACATGTCAAATTATACCGGGTCAACCCGCAAGGTTTGAAGCGACCCGGGTCAACCCGGTTTTCGGTGTGTATTAATAATGTGTTAATAGTTTCCACTTTGCATATGCTTTCCGAAAATAGTGTAAGGACTTACTAAAATACTTTAAATTTTCACTTTTCACATTTTAGTTTTTCCTTTATATATAGTATAGATAGGTGTTGGGATAGCTTAGCATGCAAGCCAAGCAATCCCAAACCCACCCGAATACCACAAATCGATCGGCCCTTA